>JASDDO010000014.1:108504776-109704776 GCA_030015575.1 Agapanthus africanus
TGCGTCTGTGGACTGCCGCGAGAAGACAATCAGGTTCTGTTTTCCTGGCGAGACAGTTCTTATTGTGCACGGGGACTGTGGTGCCGCCCCTCACAGCTTGATTTCCGCCTTTTTCGCTTGTCGGCTTTAGAGGAGAGGGTTTCGTGGATTCTTGGCTTTCATTTATGATACGGAGCCACAGTGGGTTCGTTGGACCGGGTTCCTATCATGCGAGAGTTTTCCGACGTTGTTCCAGATGAGCCGGCGGAGCTTAGGGAGCGTAAGGATCTGCTGCAGAGTTGCTAGATAGGGGGACTTGTGCGTCCGAGTGTTTCACTTTGGAGAGCTCATATTCTGTTCGTCAAGAGAAGGACTGCAGTTGGAGGTTGTGTTTTGATTTTTGTCAATTGAACTGAGTTACGGTGCGGATTAGGCATCCTTTACCTCGCATTAACGATTTCTTTGATCAGCTCCAGGGTGCGAGGCATTTTTCTAAGGTTTGTTTTGGGATCAGGTCATCATTAGTTGCGGGTTCGGAGTGATAACATTTCGAAGACTGCTTTTTATGCGCGCTACGGGCGGTATGAGTTTTTGGTGGTGTCGTTGGACTCACCAATGTCCTAGCAGCATTCATGGATATGATGAACCAGATTTCTTCAGGCCATTCCTCGACCAGTTTATTGTCGTGTTATTGATGACATTCTGGTCTATTCCAAGAGTCGTGAGAAATGTGGGCAGCACTTTGCAGACATTAGGAGAGCGCCAGCTGTTTGCTAAATTCTCGTAGTGTTCCTTCAGGCTTGATAGTGTTGACTTCCTAGGCCATGGGGTTACGGGAGACGGTTTTCGTATGGACCCAAAAGAGATCGAGGCCGTACAGCTTTAGCCCAGACTTGTATCAGGGACAGAGGTCCGCAGCTTTTGGGCTTAGCCGATTTTTACCGCCATTTCGTGCAGAATTACTTGTGTATCACTGCACCATTGACCGGGCTGACCAGGAAGGGAGTTCTTTTTCTTTAGACTGAGACATGCGTGCGGGGTTTTCAGTGGTTGAAGACTTGGTTGACGACTGCACCAGTTCTATCCTTGTTTCTGGATCGGGCGACTTGTTCGTTTATTGTGATGTTTCTTGAGTAGAGCTCGATTGTGTACTGATGTAGCATGATAGAGTTATTGCTTATACTTCCCGACAGTTGGAGGAAGTACGAGCAAGATTATCCCACTCATGATCTGGAGATGGCCGCGGTGGTTTTGCGCTGGAGATTTGGGGACACTACTTGTACAGAGAGTCGTGTCAGATTTTCACGGACCACCAGAGCTTAGTGTACATCTTCCTGCAGCGGGTTTTGATTGTTGAGGCAGCGCCGTTGGATGGAGCTTGTGAAGGATTGTGATTGTGAGATCCTTTATTACCCGTGGCAAGACGTTTGTGGTAGCTGATGCTTGAGTCGTAGGCCAGGGGTAGTTTGTTCCAATTGTGCGCAGTTCGGAGACAGTCTTCTGCAGATTTACAGTTCTTGTGCGACAGATGAGTACAGCTTAAGTTCGCCTCTACTGAGAGGACAGCTTGCTCATGTTTGCGCCCATCCACTTTTACTTAATCATTTTCGTGAGGTACAGCCCGCCGATGCTCGTTTGTCGGGAATTCTTGAGCATGTTCGGCTGGGTAAAGATTCGGAGTTCTTGATTTATGACCAGGGTGTGCTATGTTAGGGACACGTGGGTGTAAACCTGATACTGATGGGTAGAGACGCGAGGTCCTAGAGCAAGCACATCAGTCAGCTTTCTGTGTTCATCCAAGTGCCATCGAGATGTAATGTGACTTGAGAGTTGGTTACTGGTGGGCAGGGGTGAAGAGTGAAGTTTCGGATTTCGTTTTGAGGTGCTTGGCTTGTCTGCGAGCTAAGGTTGAGCATTTGGGGCCGGCTGGAGAGTTGCAACCTTTTTACCGTTCCAAAGTGGGAATAGGGGCAGATCTCCATGAATTTCGTTGTGGTGTCTACCCAGATTTAGATAGAGTGTGACTCCATTCGGGTGATTGTTTTCCGGTTATGCTCAGTTGTTCTTCGGTAAGTTTGTGCATTTGCACGAAGTTCCTTCATGTGTTGTATCCGATAGAGACATCCAGATCGCTAGCCGTCTTTGGCAGAAACTTCAGGAAGCCTTGGGTACTGGTTGAGCATTAGCTCCACTTTTCCATCTGTAGGCCGATGGTCAGACAGAGCGGACTATACAGACTCTGGAGGATATACTTGTGCGTACATACTAATTGTTGTTGGCTGTTGGGATCGTCACTTGCCATTGATAGGGTTCTCCTACGATAACGGTTATCAGGAGACGTTTCAGACGGAAACTTTCAGGCCTTGTGTGATAGGTTGTGTCGATCGCCAATCTATTTTACTGACTCCGCGAGAGCAGGATTTTTGGACCCCAGCTAGTCGAGAGGATTCGAAGATGATCCAGTGGTTTAAGTCAGGATGAGAGCAGCCCAGTGCAGACAGAAGTCTTATACCGACCATGGTGATCGCAGACTTGAGTTCACAGGGAAGATCATATATACCTACGGATTTTTCTGATGAATGGCGTGTTGAGATTTTGGGGAGCTTAGTCCCGGAATTGTAGGTCCTTTTGAAATCCTTTAGCAAGTTAGTACTGTTGCCTGTAATTTGGCACTTCCGCCCAGATTTTTTATGTATTCATCCCGTATTCCTTGTATTGATACTTTGCAAGTACCTTCATGACCCTTCTCACATGATTCAGCATCAGACCGTTTAGCTTTGACGCGATCTTTTCGTTCACCGACAGCCGATAGTGTTAATGGATCGGCAGGTGGAGAAACTTTGGTCAAGGGTCTTGCTATCTGTGGAGGTTTTCTTTGGCGTAGCCGTATAGTGAGGAGATCACTTGGGAGGCTGTGAGCGAGATTGGGAGTTTTGCACTCATCTCCTTGAAGGTATGCATAGTAGGAATTTTAATTCGGGGACGAATTTTCTTTAAGGGGGGAGATTGTAATGCCTTGGTTTGCGATTAGTGTTAATTAGACGATAATGTGGATTTTTGGTAAAAATTTTACCAATTTGGGTTCCTCACATTTTATAACAATTAATTAATATTTTATTATTATTTGTTATGGGCTTGCACACACGTGTGCACGTTAATGTGAGGGTTTGTTTGTGCTAATCTAGTTTAGTGACCATGACAACTTAACATAATCTTAATCTTTGCTTTAACCTTAACCCTAAACCCTTGATATTTGTGGAGAGATATTTCTTTTGGGTTTTGTTTTGGGGAGAGGTGGCATGGTGAGCTTAATGCTTGCATTAATGAGGAGTTAATGCAAGGGTGCACTCACCTTTCTCTCTCTCATTATTCTCACCGCTCTCTCTCTCTTATCCTTTCATCCTCTCATTTCTTCATCTCTTTATCATTTCCTTCATCTTTCTCACCCTCAACAGAACCCTTATCATTTCCATCACAAATCCATCACAAAACATTCATCAAAACTCAAAAAAATCACATCTTAAGCCTTGTTTTGCCTCTTGGATGCCTTGGAGCTTGGAAAGCAAGGATCTTTGAGCTTGTGGGAGTAGGTAATGATCTCTATCTGTTAAATAAGTCTTTTTAATGTTGCGTAGCTTATTCGTTTCAGTTTAGAACGCATAAAGTTTAGTTTCGGGTAAATATCATATTTTTAGCGTAAATTTGTGTCTCGGATGATCTGCTATCAAACAAAGTATTTGTTGGAAAAGTTCCCATCACAGTGACCTTGTGTGGTGACCTAGAACCCACTGTAAAAACCTGAGCCTATTCTCTTTCTTTATGGCCGCAGTTTTATTAGTTCTGGCCGCAAATTACGGCCAGAGTAGGGTCGGGAGGGTTGTGTTTTGGGGTAGGGGTCTCTGGGGTTGTGTGTGGTCTTGTGGTATGTGCAAATTTTACAAATTGTTTGAGTGGCAAAATTTGGGATCACTTTGCTTGTTTTCTAGTATTTCGACTACACGCATTACGTTATCCGATACGGTTCGTGTCTTTGCGTATGTGTTGCTCTTGGGTTAGTTTCGTAGTGTCGCTACGCGCGTTAGCCACTAGACGAATACTTGAGAGTATGTTTGGAGTTGATGCGTCGGTCAAACATAGTTGGTACGTGTTATTGATCGATTGCTAATATATACTTGTTATGTTGTTTTATGATCTTAGGAACGCAGGCGAGGACTTCGGACGCTGCGAAGAAGAGAAAGCGAGTGGTTGGCTTTACTTAGCCCCAGGATCATCTGTGAGTAGATTTAACATCTACAGGGAAATCGCCTGCATGGCGTTATACGTCAGGGCTAGATATGATATGATATTAGCGGCATGTTATATTACACATATAGAGATTGTGCATAAAACTTCATTGCATATTATTACTTGTTGTGCTTGGACTTGTACCCTTTGGACACTGCACTATTATTAACGGCTCATGTTGCACGAGCACTGATTGTATGCCACTCACCCCGTCAATAATTGCCATGACACGCACAACACTTATACATATGTGAGATTGTATTGGTTAGGGACATTAAGACATTGATTCATATTTCTTTGTGCATATGACATATAGCATACCTGTATACCTATATGCTTAAACATATGCCTTGCCATGCCTACATGTTACCTACCCATATACCTATATGGTATTGTACCATTAGAGATAGGTATATGCACATTTGAGACATAGCTTCATGTACATCTTGCTTACATACTTACATGTACACCCGTATACCTTGATATAGCTACACATATACCTGGGGTGTATTACATCATTTTTAATAAGTAGCTACACACATACCTGAGGGGTATTACATCATTATTGATAAGTAGATACACATATCTTGCTATATCGACATGGTTACGCACACCTGGCTATAGCAACATGTTCACCTTTATATGCTGTTGTGTTTGGTTTCGGAGAATTTGGAACCGCATGATATATTCAATAACTTGTTGCAGTTAGATAGCGGATTTCCTTTATATGCTCATATTACTGTTTCATGTTGCATATATTATATTTCATGGATTCGCATTGATATATGGATTTCATATGATGTTTTCTGGATGATTCACTCCTGGTATATATATCGGTGGTATGGGATGCTGATATATACATGTATATATATATCAGTGGTATAGGACGCTGTTATATATGTACACCTAATATATATATATATATATAGATATATATATGTGTATATATATATATATCAGTGGTATGGGACGCTGTTATATCTGTATACCTAATATATATATCATCATAATGATTTGTTCAAGTATTCTTATTCATTATATGAGGGCCGATATTATGGTCGATATGAGGGCCGGTATTATGGTCAATATGAGGGCCGATATTATGGTTGATGTTAGGGGCATATGTGCCCGATGTGAGGGGCCTATGTGCCCGATGTGAGGAGCCGATGTGCCCAATATGAGGGGCTGATGTGCCCGATGTGAGGATGACATGTTTTATTTTATACTCCGCATTTATTTGATATGCATTGCTTCATATATTATTAGTACCTGATAGAGTACCTTTCATGACTGTTGCATATACATATTGTTAATTATTGCTATCAGCTTGCATGTGATAGATTAGCGCAGTACGTGCATACTTGCGATTACCTGCATATTTTATTTACTATTCATGAGTTCGCAACTCACCCCCGTTGTGCCACAGGGTTGTACAGGTTGTCCCTCAGAGCAGTCAGAGGCAGGGCTATCTCCTTCACATCGTATCATCTTTTGTAGAGGATACCACTACGGCTGACTGGGTGCAGTTTTGCTATAGTTTGATTTTGCGGTTATCCGATAATGCTCATTGTATATTCGTTGTATCCAGTACTCTCCATCTACCATCTTCATGTATTGACATAGAGACGGGTTGTGAGGACGATATTGTATATTATTTTGTGACTTGGAGATTTTCATGCTGTTCACTTTATATCGTCTTTTTCTTCTCTACGGCGTCGTATATTTGCTTGTGGTGGTTGTTTTCCGCCTTTGGGCGTGGATTTGCTCCTGTTGGGGATGCTTTACTCATATATTTATGTTGTACCCTTTTGGGGGGCTTGTTTTACAAAGGAGGTGCAGCCAAATTTTAAAGGAAATAAATTTGGACTTTAAAGAATTTTGATTGAGATTTCAAAAGTTTTAACAATGTTATTATCACTTACTACTTTTGATGGTTTAGATTGCTTAGTTTTTGGCTTACTTGAATTACGTTACGCCTGGAGACGTTACGTTGTTTAAGTGCCGTCACGTGCTAAATTTTGGGTCATGACATGGAGCTCCCCAAGGTGAATTGCTGCAGCGAATCCAACCCTTCTCTAGCAATTCGGTAACCTGCTTCTTTACTTCTTCCAACTCCACTGGTGCCATCGGATAGTGCGCCTTTGAGATTGGCGCTGCACCAGGAACAAGATCGATCGCGAACTCCTCATCTCGTTTTGGCGGTATACCCAAGATGTCCTCGAACACATCCATGAACTCTTGAACTATAGCTGACGCTTCCTCCTTATCAACTTCCATCGACGAAAGAACGGTGCTTGTCTGCCTAGCCCTAAACTCGACTGGCCCGACAGAACTGCTACCTCCAGCAAAAACAAACTCCGGATGTCCGAGAATCTGGAAAATCACTTTCCTTACCCTACAATCAATGTGGGCGTGGAAAGTGCCGAGAAAATCCATTCCCAAGACAACATCATAACTGTCGGTATCGATCACCAAGAAATCCGCGAATAGCTCTCGTCCATAAATAACAACCGAACAATCTTTGCATTCACCACAAGATATAATCTTCCCATTCCCAATGTGTATGTCCCAACAACAAGACAAGGTCGTGCAAGAAATCGAGTGTGCAGCAATAAACTTGGACGGCATAAAACAATAGGATGCACCTGAATCGAATAATACCAAAGCGGGAAAATCATGAACAAGTACGATACCTGAAAGGACTTCATCTGAAGCCTAACACTAAAGAAGATAAGCACGGTAAACAGGATTCAAGCTTGCGATAAAACATGAACTGGTAAGCAATGAAACCGAGAGAAGCAAGGTAATATCACGACCATAAATTAAGGAAATGAATCAAGACTAGGACTCCAAGTTACTTAAATAGAGTACCGCATTGTAACCATGCTGCAGTTCATAGGTAAAATCACATAACTCCGTTCAAGTCACCCAAATCCTAGTATCAGAATCAAAGGAATAGGAAGGGAGAAACAGTAACGAACCAAAAGGCTTTAAAACCGAGATGCAAAGTCATTCCATCTCGTCAAGATAAAGGGTTAAGAGAAAGAGAAGATTCAAGTATCACGACAACAATGTGGCAGGACATGTTCCTAATCACGGGTTTTCTGATTCGTGTATTGGGTCTAACACCCAACTACAAAAGAATCAAACCCGATTAACCTAAATCCTATGTCTCTGATACCAAACGAACGCTGTCACGCCCCGCTTCCCAGAGTGCGCTAAGATCGGCACGTGACAGAGCCAACCATGCTATCTTTGGTTAGGAAACATCCCTCCACAGTCACATTACGGACGTCTATAAGATATCAAGAACAATAATATACATATATAACTAACTAGTACATGTCCATCTGCCAGAATAAATGAGTCAAGAAATATAAATATGCGGAAGCAATAAATCCAATAACAGTAACATCTGGAAATACGTCCCAAATACGGGCTCACATCAGGAAATGAAAATGCGGAAAGAAAACCAAACTAAACTAAACACTTACAAGATCCTCACTGCTCGGCCTGACGGTTGAAATACTCCTGGTCAGCCTGCGAAAGAGATAAAGGAACTGGGCCATGCAAAACCCAGACGTCAGTGCGTCATAATATCAACAATAATAAATAACCAGGATACACAAGATATGCAGGCATGAATATAAATGATAACATGAAAATAACCATTAAACAGAGATATGGAACAGTGAACTGTATACGTGCAGGTGAAGTGCAATGAGTAATCTAAACTATACTACTGGGTTATCTATTCTAAAGTCTTTGAAATCAATTAATGTAATCCTCATCGTAACCCATCAGTCTATGCTCCGTTATTCCCCACGGGACCACGGTAACAAGATTTATTCCGTAACGCCCGAAAAAACGGCAAACAATATATTCCGTAACGCCCGGAAAAACGGAAAACAATATAATAGCCTTTTGAGTTACGCTCGGTTACATTCTTGGTTTCCCCTACCCCCAAGGTTATGTGTTCAAGTCAGGTATTGCCAATCGGTATCTAATGCCAACATAGGATCAAGCAGGTACAGGTTTTGTCTATGCAGACAACAGTAACGTCCATCGGGACAACAAGCCAGGATTATTGGTATTGGTAACAAGATCCAATTAATAGGTCAAGTAGTGTGTCAAGGAATGACAGGTAGTGTATATGTATCAAACGGATGCCCAAGGTAAACTGTAGCAAGTATCGAAGCACAGTAAACGCACGGATGCACGAGTAATAAGCAGTGATATTATAACATGAGTCAATGAGTCATATGATGTACATTATCAAGCATGGGGTACTAATATAACGGTAACATGATATAATATGACATGGCATGTAACTAGATATATAATATATGATACGGATACGAACGGCTATTGGAAAATGGTAAAACTGTGACAAGGATGCACGATACAATAAACATGTAATATTTTATTCATATGAATATAGATATATTAGCATAACATGTAGAAAGGTAAACTTGCCTGATTGGATCTCACGACTGGGCGTGTACGCCGCGTTCGACGTCGGGTAAACGTCGCAATACACACGCGGACGTACAAAACAGAACCAGGCAAAGCAAGAACGTGACCACGCTGGCTGGGAACATTCACTAGGTTGCCTGGATCATCGGTGATGGTACGGCTCTGGCGATCACCGGGAAATGCAAATCTAAGAAAAGAGAAGAAGAAGAAGAAAGAGAGTTGTGATCCGGTTTGGGTGTTCTGGAGTTGGCTCGGGGGTTCTGGGACAGAGGTGAGGGGGTGACGACGAAAATGGGTCGTCGACGGCGAGGTCCACGGCAAGGCAGTGACCGCGGTGTGCAAGTTCTTGCAGGGTTGGGTGTGCTGGTTAGGTAGGCTCGGGTTGGTTGTCGTTAGGGAGTTTGGAAAGAGGGGTGAGGAAGCTGCAACGGGGTGAGGCCGATGAGGTGATCGGCGGTGAGGGTGCCAATGACATGATGTACAAGGGACCTGGGTTGGGTTGCAGTGGGTTAGTCGGGGTTGATGGTTTCAGGGTCGGGAAAGAAGAGAGAGGAGGAAGGGATGGTGGTCATGACGGCGACGGGAGGGCGAGGTCGACGACGAGGCGAGCTCCGGCGGCGACGAGCGCAAGCGAGGTCGATAGGTTTTAAAGCTCGGGATGGGTTCGTCGGGGAGTTGGTTGCAGGGGAGAGAGGGGTGAGTGAGGTGGGGTCAAGGAGTTGACGATGGTGATGGCGAGGTGATCGACTCGTGCGTGGGTTAGGGCTGAGGCGAAGGCGGGAGCGAAACGAAGAAGAAGAGGAAGGAAAGAACCTGGGGACATGGGTTTAGGTAAAGGGAATTATTATATAATATATATAGGAGAGGGAGACATGGGTTGTATGATTAGGTTTATAATAATTAATATTATAGGGTATAATATTGAGGAGAGACTGAGTTGTAAAGAGAGAAAAAAAGGAGAGAACGTGAGGAAATTTGAGTGTTGGATCTGAGATCTGAAAAAATATTTATAAACCAAAAAAATTTATAAACGTATATAATATATATTTAACAGTTAATATTATAAGAATATAATATTAAGAAAATTTGAGTTTTTGGTTAATACAAAAATACTCCAAAATACATCCAGGTTGGATCTAAAATTCTAGTTTTAAAATACGAATAATATACGTATTGACCAAAACCAAAATAGGATATCCGGGTAACGAAAATGCATACCCCTAAGATCGGATACACGTAGCATGCACGTAGCTATCCAAACGAGTCTGTTTCATTAAACGGGACGAGAACAAGATGTACGGATGCCACGACAGGGTTAGGGGTATGATACAGGCCATGCTGGGTATTTTTAAAATATTTTATTTGATTTTATATGCTATATTGAAAAAATACAGATGTCAGATATATGATACGGGTAAACAGGATATACAACACGAAAGTGCACGGATCCTCATAACTAGCCGGGATAAATCATAAACAGGAATTAAGATGGGTTTCCAGCATGCGGGTCGGGTCGGATGCAAATACAGACACCAATTATACTATTCACTCCCAAAACAGCAATAAATCAAAAATACCCATCCAATATATAAATTAATCAAATCAAGCATGATATAGCGAACTAGGGTGTTACATATTCAGTTGATAGTAATGGCTTTGAGAACTTGCTTCTCTTTCAGGTTACTCATATATGAATGCACTTCTAGTTGAGTAATGGTGATCAGCCTCCTTCCATTTAGTTGACATGCATTGGAGACAGCTGCATGATTTAAATCTGGTTCCAATTAAATCAGTGCCTATGTTTCTATATTATATATAGAATAGTTCATATCTTAACGATGTTAAGGTATATGGAGTTGTCCGGCTTATGCTTAAAAACAAACTCTGGATAACTCAAGGCACGTTTCAGTAATGGCAGTTTATGGGTTAACCCGGGATATGACGAGGGTTAACTTTCTACCAGCTAGAAGATCAATAGTGATATTTCTCTTGACTCGCCACTGTTTTAGCAAAATGGACTTTTTCAGAAAACAGTAGTGGGAGTATGGTAAAACTGGAAGTGATTTCAGAACCACAAACGATTACTGAAAATTTAATAGAACCTAAATATTCAATCAGGTTTAACATTCCATTAGCCACTCCGCAGATATGGTGGGTAACCTCAGGCGCCCGAGAGGTACTTCGGTATCCTCAAGGAAGGTGACAGGGAGGTTCTTGTTTACCCAGACTTATCATTACTGTTGTTCTAAACTATGAGACCCGGCATGAGGATGAGTATAGTGTCGTTCTAAACTAGATTTAGAAGTGCACATGTATATGACTCAGCCAGAGGGTTGTTGTAGTCAGTGGGAGCAGCGGAAGTATAGTGGACAAGTAGCTTGTGTCTATTTATAAACTAAAGCAGGTATAGCAGAGATAGATCATCTATTTTTTGATGTGACAGTCATAGGCTTTGACTTTATCAGAATAGGAGATGGGTCTGTTAAGAAGGTAGTAGGGTGTGATGTCCTGCTATTTGGATGACATGCACTTTGTAAGAAGTGAAATTCCTATACTACGGTCGGTTATACTGTGGTTGTCAAAAAGTGGTTTCTCCATATAGGAAATGGATATAATATCAGACATTCTGGTTACTAGATCTATGGTTTTAGATTTAGATTTGGGTAGTTTCCCAATCTAGGTACTTAGACAGTATTCTAAAGGTGTTTTAGAATGGACGACTCCTGGCATAGTGGTGTACCTGCAAGTGATGGAGCCACCCTCTCTAAAGGTGTCTTACAGACTAAAGGGGAGAGGGATGTGCATGATTGGCATATCACTTGCTTAGGAAATTGAGTCGATCATGAGATGTCAAGTACCACACCAAATGTTGTTTTTACACTAGATGCAATAAGTTTATTAATCCAATCCTGGAGAAACGTTCGGAAGCGGTTTATGAACATAAGCGGATGTTCTAGGGATATGGTAACAGCAGCCTCCTTCGGGAGACGGTTATCATTCCAGACTTCCAAGGTGACCTGGATGACAGAGTGACTGTCAGAGTAATAGTTTTCCCTCTTTTGAAGGGCAGTAGTTTGGACAGGTAGTCCAGGAAGATACTGAGGGAGGCATGGCACATGATACTAATTAAGTTCAGTAGACGACACAGTCTAAGAAGTTTGCTGGATTTGGAGTTCATTTGTGAACTAGGTCCTATCAGATATCCAGACATATTCTAAGACAGGTATTGCTCATTTCGGGAGATGGTTTTCTCCGCGAACTTGAGATAAAGAGAGACATAGAAAGAAACATTGGAGCGGTCCACTCACTGAGGCTATTTCTCGAACGCAATAGTTTCACAAAGAAGCTTTGTGAAACTGATTAGTAGAGAAGTTGGGTGTTCGGTATCACACGGGCTGTGAGTATGCGACACTGCAATAATTAGCCTTAAGTACAAGTGAGAGATTGTTGGCTATAGTGCCCTCAAATCAATTATTGGATCGCAGGCACGTGATTGCAATGATTGAGTGAGGACCTACACCGGTAGAACAGTCTTACTCGAGATGATAGTATACTATCTGGTTTGCCTTTATCATCATGTACTTGCTTTAGGTGGCTTTACTGATCACTGTTACATGTTGATAGAGCCCATACGATTTTTGCTTGACTACCAACAGTATGATGGCGATCATATATATGGGAGCTGGGGGTCTATAAGCACATCCTTAAATGTCCCCATTCGAGGGAGTTTCGAGACTGGGTATCGATACTCCAGAGTAGACTAGTGTATACTGATCGAGACCACGACGAGGGGCGGTGGCCGGTCTCACAAGTCATTTGTAACATTTCAGAAAATATAAAATATTATTTTTTGAATTTAATATTAAAATAATATATTTCCCGAAAACTGCCCGATTTGCGAAATTGGGGTTTTCGAAAAAGGGTATAAATATATACCAATATCTGTGAAATAAATGGAGATTAAAATGATTTATTCATTTAAAATTATATTTATTGGATTTGGCATTTTTATATTTAATTATATGCAGTTTGGATAAAAACGTGATTAGTGCACTGCTAATCGCGATTAGGCCAAATCCGTGTTTCTACAGTTTTCCATGGCTAATGCACCATGTCATGTTGCATTTTGATTACATGTTGTTTCTTATGTTGATTTGGGATATTATGTGGTTTGGGTTTAAAAAGAAAAGAAAAAGGAAAAAGGTGTCATGATGATTAGAGAGAGTGTGTAAGAAAATGAGTGAATGGGAGTGAGAATAAGAGAGGAAAGAGAGAGAGGTCAGCCACATCATTTCATTTCCCCCATTACTTTTCTTTCTTCATCTTCCTCCAACCTCATCTCCCTCCACCTCCATCCCAAGGAATCATCTCAAAATATTCATCAAAACCCTAAACCCCCTTCATAAAAGTTGATCCCCTCTTCACCCTCTACAATTTGGACACATCAATGTTGGATTTTGAGGACTTTAGACATCTAGGGTTTTGCTTGGTGGCATCCATGAGGTATAATCCCTTCCATTTAGTTTATTTTATATTTTTCTAGCATTCTAGTTAGTTAGAATTGGGTTAAGGTGTGGATTTGTGAACCTGGAAATTCCTAGAGAAGGGTTTGAGTGTTGTATGAATTGGGTGATGCCTAGTGGCTGTTACAAAGCCCTAGAGGCCAATTCTTGATCTGGACCAGTGACCAAACCCAAAATACAAACTTTAGATTCGTCGATATCCGGTTTTTGTGGATTTAGTGATGGTATTTAGAGATCTGGGATGACCCGAGACAACCATGAAAGAAGTTCCCATGACCATAAGACGTGCAGGCAACCATGAACCACCACCTGAAACCCGAGCCCAATATCCCCTAGTCTGGCCGCAGATTTATTGCTATAGGCCGCAAATTTCGGCCAAGTTGGAGTGAAACCCTGTGGTTTTTGGTCTGGTGCATTGTTATCCTATATCTAGAGCAACCCCATATGCAAAATTGGCTAATTTGACCTGAGTCAAAATCTGAGATCACTTTGATGTGATTTTGGCTATGTTTTCCGTATTTTGAAATGTTTGGTTTTGCTAATTGGATTTGTATTGGATTGTTGGATGTTTGTACATCGACAACAAGGGTTGTTTGATTGTTTTTGCACGCGTAAGCCATAGGTTCTAACCTATGAGTGCGCCGTGTGCCGTATCGGTTTTCCGGATTCGATTTTAATAAACGATTGCGATTGTGTATTATTGTAGGTACCTTCGCATGGATTCCGAGGCGACGAAGCATGGCGTCATCGACTTCGGCAAGCAAGTAGCAAGGTGAGTAGATTTACATCTACGGGGGAAGTCGGGTGGATGGCGTATAGCACCCCCGCAAAGTTTTGGTAGAAACCGATTTGTAGCATATGGTTAAGAAAACCTAGATTAGGAAACTAGGGTTAGAGTTAAAAGATTGTTAGTGAAACCATATTAAACTAAGGATAGTTAGAAGTGTTTTGATACGACTAATATGTGATGACAGAAATTGAGGATGATATTTGATGATATTGCCGTTTAGGGTATAATAAGACTAGATAGTCGACGTAGATGTGTCATCCGAACCATACCTATCTCCAAACTGAACAATCGTATGCATCTTTTAAACGGATATCTTGAGGGACGTTACGGATTTTCAAATGATATCCTTTCTTTAAAAACATCGTAGCCCCTACTTTCAAAACTACGATTCGCATCTTTCAAAAATTGTTTGTATGGTTCGGGTGTGTATGTTAGATTAGATACGTATGCTTATAGTAAAGGTAAAATGTATTTGTAAAATTGACTTGATGTAGGATATAAATGCGATGAAAAGAATATATGACGTGATATGATGATTTGATGATATGTTGGTATACAGATGCGAGTCGATTGAGATGATTGATACCCTGCCGGTCCCCTGATATGAGATTGTTGCGGATGTGACCTGGGACATATGTATATAGAGATATTTATATATGTTGTGAATCGTGAGTGATAGTTGTACGAGACGTTAGGTTCGTACCATCCTTGTCTTATAGGTTGATAGGATCCCTGATAGCTTAATGCCGCCGTACGATGATTTTCCGTACCGGATGAGTTCGACTTGATGTTTGATCCATACCCTTGACTAGAGGATGCCGTATGATAGATTATACCGTACGCGATGTTATGAGGCTGGATGCCGATTGATAGATTCACCGACTCGGTCATGTTAGATACGTATATCATATAGCTTTTAGCTGGCAATTTACTTTATGCTACATTCATGTCATTCTCATTGCATCATATATATACCTGTGCTAGTACACTTACACCATTATCGATGATGCGTATGCTACACTTACACAGATTGGACGGCTCACACACTTCATCATCAATAATTGCTATGTCACTTGCACAATAGAATCGATGTATCAAGATGTGACTCCTTACATGATATACTTGCTATAGCTACATATTGTACACTCATACTTGCATATATACCACTTATACATCCATACTTGCGCACATACATACTGTACACTCATACTTGCGTATATACCACTTGTACATCCATACTTGCGCACATACATATTGTACACTCATACTTGCGTATATACCACTTGTATATCCATACTTGCGCACATACATATTGTACATTCATATTTGCGTATATACCACTTGTACATCCATATTGGCGCACATACATATTGTACACTCATACCTGCGTATATACCATTTGTACGTCCATACTTGCGTACATACATATATGCACCTTTATACGATATTGCATTCGATTTTGGAGATTTGGGAACCGCATGATATATTTTAAAAACTGGATTCATTTAAAAGGGCGGTTTTTCCTCGTTATGTACATATTGCTGTTCCATGTTGCATGATATACGGATATGCTTACATTTCTGTTATATATCGCATTCATCATGCTTTATGATTACACACATTGAGATATGTTGTTTTCATGAGATTTCTAGATTTGAGAACCGTGGCTATTTCAAAAGAAAGCATGTACTGTTTTAAAAACCCGGTTTCTCTTGATATGATATTTCAGTGCGTCCACCATGTGTTTTCTCGGTTCTGAGACGTATGACATGTGAAACCCGATTCGAGGAGCTGAATGAAGCCGATTGCGGATACATGGTGGACCCGGTATGGTACCCCGGGGCGAGAACGGATTGCTGTACAGTAGACGGTGAGCCTGGCAGAGGGACCACTACCTACCGGTGATTGGTTGGGCTCGACGGATATCCGGAGGATACCGACCGGAGTTGAGAGATGATATGGGCCGATCTGGACTGACGGAGCCCGAGGGCCGATCCGGACTGACGGAGCCCGAGATATGAGGATTTACGTGTCGATACTAGACACGGGTTTCATGATGTTTTCGAGTGTCGATGTTGGACACCCAGTTTCCATGATTTTGATGTGTCGCGAGGGACACCCGTTGATTTATATCCTCATACTTTCATGCATACATATATTGATTATATGGTTGGACGAGATCCACATGCATACATACATTGATTACATTGTTGGAAGTTATCCACATGCTGATTGATATTGATATTGGTGTTGGCACATATACAGACCCGGTCATCCTAGATATCATAGTATTACCTTTATGATACAGTTGACCTAGGAGTCGTTGTTTATTCGATTTCTACTTGTTGATGTTTTTCTACTCACGGGTTGGCAACTCACCCCTGTTGTGCCACGGTTCTTACGGGTTGACCGCATGGATCAGTAGCTTTATCGCTGGCACATAGCTACTTTTGGGTGGTTTGCTTTGTAGGTAGGACATTTGTATCGTACCCACTCTTTTATTTACTATTTCATATTGTATCTAGTCAACTCCATCAAATCAAATTTAGTAATTGTATAAGTAATGAGACTTAGTAAGACTTGTAGTTGCGAGACTTGAGCGATGGGTTTTATGTTCGCATTTTGGGTTGATATCTTGCTTATTTATTTATCTTTGGTGGTGAATTTCACCGTTGGGCGTCGTATACTTATATTTATGCTTTGCGTGGTTGTGGATCTGCCGATTGGCGAAGAGCTAGCTCCCGTTTGGGTATGCCTTTATCATTATTATGTATTATGGTTTTGGATCAAAATATACAAAGGAGGTGCTGCCCAAATTTTTAAAAGACGAAATATGTTTTCAAACTAGTAAATTTCACTTGCTTATTTCATGTTCCTTTCCTATGCATTTAAGAAAATTTAATTTCATTATACCTTTATTTTGAAAACTTCACCTCTTTTATTTTCTTAAAAAAGTTTAGATTTCTGGATTTCAGCTTACTTGAATTACGTTACGCCTTTAGACGTTGCGTGATTTAAGTGCTGGTCACGAGCTAATATTTCGGGTCATAACAAAGTTGGTATCAGAGCACTAAGTTTAACCTTGGTTCGAGTTTAGGTTTGACTATGTGGAGTCTGGGGCGTAAATTATTTTGGAACATAGGCTTGACCTTACGGAACTTAGACTTGAACGGAGGGTATTAGACCCAAACATCCGTTTCATAGGCTGACCCTGATTGATGGAGTAGATAGCTCGGGTAGAGTGACGTACCGTACGTATGTTCCGTGGTATATTTACGATACAATACGCCACTTAAGAAATCTTAGGATGTACATATTTTGAGATACTTGATTCTATTCGTTTCCGTGGCCATGAGACGTGCAGGCAACCATGAACCACCACCTGAAACCCGAGCCCAATATCCCCTAGTCTGGCCGCAGATTTATTGCTATAGGCCGCAAATTTCGGCCAAGTTGGAGTGAAACCCTGTGGTTTTTGGTCTGGTGCATTGTTATCCTATATCTAGAGCAACCCCATATGCAAAATTGGCTAGTTTGACCTGAGTCAAAATCTGGGAGCACTTTGATGTGATTTTGGCTATGTTTTCCGTATTTTGAAATGTTTGGTTTTGCTAATTGGATTTGTATTGGACTGTTGGATGTTTGTACATCGACAACAAGGGTTGTTTGATTGTTTTTGCACGCGTAGGCCATAGGTTCTAACCTATGAGTGCGCCGTGTGCCGTATCGGTTTTCCGGATTCGATTTTAATAAACGATTGCGATTGTGTATTATTGTAGGTACCTTCGCATGGATTCCGAGACGACGAAGCGTGGAGTCATCGACTTTGGCAAGCAAGTAGCAAGGTGAGCAGATTTACATCTACGGGGGAAGTCGGGTGGATGGCGTATAGCACCCCCGCAAAGTTTTGGTGGAAACCGATTTGTAGCATATGGTTAAGAAAACCTAGATTAGGAAACTAGGGTTAGAGTTAAAAGATTGTTAGTGAAACCATATTAAACTAAGGATAGTTAAAAGTGTTTTGATACGACTAATATGTGATGACAGAAATTGAGGATGATATTTGATGATATTGCCGTTTAGGGTATTCTAAGACTAGATAGTCGACGTAGATGTGTCATCCGAACCATACCTATCTCCAAACTGAACAATCGTATGCTTCTTTCAAACAGATACCTTGAGGGTCGTTACAGATTTTCAAATGATATTAATTCTTTAAAAACACCGAAGCCCCTACTTTCAAAACTATGATTTGCATCTTTCAAAAAATGTTTGTATGGTTCGGGTATGTATGTTAAATTAGATACGTATGCTTATAGTAAAGGTAGAATGTATTTATAAAATTGACTTGATGTAGGATATAAATGCGATGAAAAGAATATATGAGGTGATATGATGATTTGATGATATGTTGGTATACGGATGAGAGTCGATTGAGATGATTGATACCTTGCCGGTCCCCTGATATGAGATTGTTGCGGATGTGACCTGGGACATAGGTATATAGAGATATTTATATATGTTGTGAATCGTGAGTGATAGCCATATGAGACGTTAGGTTCGTACCATCCTCGTCTTAAAGGTTGATAGGATCCCTGATAGCTTAATACCGCCGTACGATGATTTTCCGTATCGGATGAGTTCGACTTGATGTTTGGTCCATACCCTTGACTAGAGGATGTCGTATGATGGATTATACCGTACGCGATGTTGTGAGGCTGGATGCCGATTGATAGATTCACCGACTCGGTCATGTTAGATACATATATCATATAGCTTTTAGCTGGCGATTTACTTTATGCTATATTCATGTCATTCTCATTGCATCATATATATACCTGTGCTAGTACACCTACACCATTATCGATGATGCGTATGCTACACTTACACAGATTGGACGGCTCACACACTTCATCATCGATAATTGTTATGTCACTTGCACAGTAGAATCGCTGCATCAGGATGTGACTCCTTACATGATATACTTGCTATAGCTACATATTGTACACTCATACTTGCGTATATACCACTTGTACATCCATACTTATGCACATACATACTATACACTCATACTTGTGTATATAGCACTTGTACATCCATACTTGTGCAAATATATATTGTACACTCATAGTTGCGTATATACCACTTGTATATCTATACTTGCGCACATACATATTGTACATTCATATTTGCGTATATACCACTTGTACATCCATATTGGCGCACATACATATTGTACACTCATACTTGCGTATATACCATTTGTACGTCCATACTTGCGTACATACACATATGCACCTTTATACGATATTGCATTCGATTTTGGAGATTTGGGAACCGCATGATATATTTTAAAAAATGGATTCATTTAAAAGGGCGGCTTTTCCTCGTTATGTACATATTACTGTTCCATGTTGCGTGATATACGGATATGCTTACATTTCTGTTATATATCGCATACATCATGCTTTATGATTACACGCATTGAGATATGTTGTTTTCATGAGATTTCTGGATTTGAGAACCATAGCTATTTTAAAAGAAAGCATGTACTGTTTTAAAACCCCGGTTTCTCTTGATATGATATTTCAGTGCGTCCACCATGTGTTTTCTCGGTTCTGAGACGTATGACATGTGAAACCCGATTCGAGGAGCTGGATGAGGCCGATTGCGGATACATGGTGGACCCGGTATGGTATCCCGGGGGGAGAACGGATTGCTGTACAGTAGACGGTGAGCCTGGCAGAGGGACCACTACCTACCTGTGATTGGTTGGGCTCGACGGATATCTGGAGGATACCGACCGGAGTCGAGAGATGATATGGGCCGATCCGGACTGACGGAGCTCGAGGGCCGATCCGGACTGACGGAGCCCGAGATATGAGGATTTACGTGTCGATGCTAGACACGGGTTTCATGATGTTTTCGAGTGTCGATGTTGGACACCCAGTTTCCATGATTTTGATGTGTCGCGAGGGACACCCGTTGATTTATATCCTCATACTTTCATGCATACATATATTGATTATATAGTTGGACGAGATCCACATGCATACATACATTGATTATATGGTTGGACGAGATCCACATGCATACATACATTGATTACATTGTTGGATGTTATCCACATGCTGATTGATATTAATATTGGTGTTGGCACATATACAGACCCGGTCATCCTAGATATCATAGTATTACCTTTATGATACAGTTGACCTAGGAGTCGTTGTTTATTCGATTTCTACTTGTTGATGTTTTTCTACTCACGAGTTGGCAACTCACCCCCGTTGTGCCACGGTTCTTGCGGGTTGACCGCATGGATCAATAGCTGTATCGCTGACATATAGCTACTTTTTGGTGGTTTGCTTGGTAGGTGGGACATTTGTATCATACCCACTCTTTTATTTACTATTTCATATTGTATCTAGTCAACTCCATCAAATCAAATTTAGTAATTGTATAAGTAATGAGACTTAGCAAGACTTGTAGTTGCGAGACTTGAGCGATGGGTTTTATGTTTGCATTTTGGGTTGATGTCTTGCTTATTTATTTATCTTTGGTGGTGAATTTCATCGTTGGGCGTCGTATACTTATATTTATGTTTTGCGTGGTTGTGGATCCGCCGATTGGCGAAGAGCTAGCTCCCATTTGGGGATGCCTTTATCATTATTATGTATTGTGGTTTTGGATCAAAATATACAAAGGAGGTGCTGCCCAAATTTTTAAAAGACGAAACATGTTTTCAAACTAGTAAATTTCACTTGCTTATTTCATGTTCCTTTCCTATGCATTTAAGAAAACTTGATTTCATTATACCTTTATTTCAAAACATCACCACTTTTATTTTCTTAAAAAGGTTTAGATTTCTGGGTTTCAGCTTACTTGAATTACATTACGCCTTTAGACGTTGCGTGATTTAAGTGCTGGTCACGAGCTAATATTTCGGGTCGTGACAAAATTGGTATCAGAGCGCTAGGTTTAACCTTGGTTCGAGTTTAGGTTTGACTATGTGGAGTCTGGGGCATAAATTATTTTGGAACATAGGCTTGACCTTACGAAACTTAGACTTGAACGGGGGAGTATTGATCAGTCGAAAATACTGCATTTCTAACATGGCAATTTCCCTATCATTTGTACTCATCTAGAAGTGTTCGGTATTCATATTGCACATATTAGCAAAACATCTCTGAAATACCAGATTGCATGTGTTAGACTTTAAAACCGACACTTTTAGGGAAATTGTATCATTCTTGTATAGCGCAACTTTTGTCTTGGAGTCTATGCAGGAAATTCCAGAAGCAAAGCCCAAAATTGGGAAAAAAGCTGATAAAAGATACGCCAACTCCAAGATGTAAGATCTGGTAGTGATACAGAAGGCCAAACAAAATTCAACATATCAGATGCAGGCCCAAATGTCAGCCCAAGTCCACAGTCAAAGACCCAAGCCCCAACGCTTCCCAAGCGCCGCGGATCCGCGGTGGGAGCCCGCTTGTGCCGCGGATCCGCGGCGTGATGATGTCATCAGTGACGTGGATTTTTCCCATGTGCTTATTGATAATGGCCAAGCTTCCAGAAGACCCCAGAAGCTCCACGTGGCTCATCTAGAAGGCTCGGCTTAACAAACTTTTGGAGGGAAATTCAAATCTCTTAACAAACTTTTGGAGGGAAATTCAAATTCAAATCCTAGATCTAGGGTTTTGGAGTTCTATAAAAAGGAGCCTAGATCTAGGGTTGAGGGAGTTCAATTCTTCATTCTCTCTTCATTTTTCCATCCACAAGTTGAGTGACACGACTTGTGCGAAACCCTAATTCCAATTCAAAATCAAGATCAAGATCCCGAATACCATTCAAGCAAGAGAGCCTTCAACCTTTAGCAAGCGACGCCGGATTCTATCGGAGCAAGAGATCCAAGCCGATCCGCGACTCAAGGAGCCGAGCGAAGCCGAAATCGACGATCTAGTTCCTTCCTTTTATAAATTCAAGAGAGTTGTAATGAAAATTGTCGATAAATAAAGGTGAAATTTCTATATCTTGCTTATCTTTTGATTCAACATTATGATTCGATCTCAATTTATGATTGCGTTTGTTATTATGATGTTTGAGTAAACTCCGCTCGTATAGGAGTTGTGACGATCAATAGAATGATGATAATTTAGATCTTTTTACAATTCTTAAATCCTATAACGATTGTAAATTCTTGTGAATTAAATGATCGATGACCTAGTTTCGGGATGATCCTTTCTTGATTGTGTTCACTCAAAACTAGGGAACAACGATTGATCATTTGATTAACTAGAAACTAGAATTTGAATGAAATTCATCGAAAGGATAAAGGATAAGATGAGGAAACCCTAGCTTCTTCGCAAGATCCTTAACCTCGACGAATTATCATCGATCTAGTATCAATTCGTTAATGGATAAGAACATGACATCTTTAGATCTCATCACATCTATAGATCCGATTTACTCCTACGAGCTACACTTCAAATCTTGATTGTTGGTTGGAAATCATCCCAAATTATCACTTCTTGATTTTAATGCTTTCTTAGATCTAGATATTTTCTCTTTCTTGAATTGCAATTACAAATCATGAATTTTTTTCTTTTCTTTTTCCTATAGTTTCGACTCATCTAATTCGAAACACGAACTATTATACTTTCCCTGTGGACGATCCGCACTTACTAACGAGCTACATTCGACACCGTTATTGATTGCGGTCAAATAATTTTTGGTTGTGATTTCTATACAATTTTCCAACTACACATCCGGAAATCGAATTTTCAATCAGGTATTAGACCCAAACTTCCATTTCATAGGCTGACCCTGATTGATGGAGTAGGTAGCTCGGGTAAAGTGACGTACCGTACGTATGTTCCGCGGCATATTTATGATACAATACTCCACTTAAGAAACCTTAGGATGTACATATTTTGAGATACTTGATTCTATTAGTTTCCCTGATCATACTCTCATTGATGTTGTTCCTTCCTATGATCATGTATCCATTTTGGATCTGTCATTTCCTTTTCATGCCCTTGATTTGTTTTCTTCGATGCACGCTTGAGATTCCTGTCACCATGTTTGAGCGCAGATTGAGCTGCTGCTAGTGTTGCGGTCAGGGCGAGCTCGTCTGGTACGAGGACTGACCATCGTGTTTTCTGGTGACACGGGAACGTCTCGAGTTAGCGTTGTGTCGTGACCTCTTATCTGAGGCGAGTGTTTGGCGTTGCACCGGATGATCGGGCCATTGATAGAGCTGCCAGTTGCTAGAGGACTGTTGAGGTACAGCCTATCTTGGAGATTGTGAGGTCGCCTACCATGCAGACAGATGACCCAGCTGTTGCTGAGATTGATAGGATGTCGCTTCTAGAGCTTACGAGCTGAGATCACCGGAGCTCTCAGGCAGAGATGCGACAGATGATAGCTAGTCTACCCCGAGTTGAGAGACGAAGGTGATTCGTCAGATTGATGCGCCGACGCAGGCCCAGTTGAGTTGAAGATTTCCAGTGTGGAGAATCTTACTCAGATCTAGAGTAGACCGATCCAGAGATGACCGTTCATGCATCGTCTATCCTTGAGGATTAAGGCATTGTTTAGCATGCGGACGAAAGGTATTCACATGTTGGCTTGGCGAAGTTAAAAAGTTCGAACGAATGTCAGAAACCCATTTTTCCAAGTTTAAGGTATTCAGATGAACATGCAAGTGATTCTGTGGACCCTCTAGAAGATTGAAACCCTAACTCGACATGATGACCATGGAACCGCTTTTAAACATTAGGGTTTGCGGCAGTTTAGCGATGCCAACTGTGAGGGTTGGGTGTGCCCTTCTACGGTTAGTCCATAGGTACTGTGGCATATACCGAATATTATTAAACTGTGCTCAGGTGTTGAGCTTTCAGAAAATTTTGGGACTTTGATGACTCGATCGAAAGGTTTGACGTCGTCCGAATATCATGTGATAAGAGATTAACAAGCTGACTAGTTTCGGATAGAGGACCTCACCCAGATGTGTTGCGAGTTGATCGAGAGCGGACAAGTGTTGAGTATTCCTCCAATGGTTGGGACGAGTTCCCGAGGATGTGTTCGGCCAGATATCTTCTACAGAGTGATGAAGACACCGAGTTCGTAATTTTGAGTCCATGCGAGAGACTCCGGATTGACTGTAGCTGAGGACCATTGCAGTACACAGATAGCACGATGTGACGTCGAAGTGGACGATGATACAAATGAGTAGAGCCAGAAGTTCATGCGAGATGCTAACGAGCTGTTGCTACTCCCCGTCGAGATTAGAGATCTGATATTCATACAGAGGCGTGAGGTACGACCAGTTCCTGAGGAAATGTGTGCGGAAAGCGCAGATGTCCAGAAAACGAGAAAAGATTATGTAAGAGTACCAGCCTCCGTACAGTTCGGTATGGGCGAGATCGGAAGAGACCTTGAGCAGGATTCCTTCCAGGACACTGCTGCGATAAGCTTTGCACCCAGGATCAGATGTGTGACGTGTATTCAGAGGACCAAAGGCCGACGCCAGTGACATGCTGCTTTATGAGTGATCATACAAATTAGCCGAGAGATGACCAGAGGAGTGCCATAGCGGAATTGTTTCCGTTAGTACACCTGACCGGGCCGACGAGCCGATGGATTGCGAGATTGATAAATCCACAGAGAAGATAAGGACCCGGAGACAGAGGACGCCAGACCATGAGCAGGAGGCAAGCGGATGTTCTTGTTCTGCCGGTTTTAGGCGCACCGGTTTATTTTTTGACATTGTAGAAAGTATACCTCAATGTCATTTTTTTGCGATTTGCGTTTGTGATCGAAGTATCACGCTTATATCGCTTGGATTTGAGTTTTGATAATTGAGTTTCCTGATATTGATTTTGTGCACCATGGCTGCACCTACTGGGTATTTACATTTCGTGCATGTTAGTTGCACCGGATTGAGATTTTCGTGCACTCTAGGTGCATTTGAGATTGTTGTCATGCACACCTGCTGCAATTGACAGATGCTTTTGTGCACACCTGTTGCACTTAGTTTTGCTTTTGTGCATATTGTAGCACTGTATTCGGATTTGATTTCCGTGCGCACCAGACGCATGTGATTGTTGGATACACCTTTCGATGCTGATTTTGCTCTTGAGCATCTTTTTTTCATGATAGGCACTATATTATGAAGTAGCCGAACAAGACTGATCTGAGGACAGTACCTGAGTACTTTGCATGCATTTAAAAAGTTTAACAAGAGGTTTTCAAAAAAGAGTTATAGTGTCGCTATTTCCTACGTGTCCGTGAGCGACACGAACGTTTTTAAAGGAAAACCTTTTGGGATATTTTGAAACGACGGAACATATATTTAGCAAAACATATATGGACATATATTATTATTTTACAAATGAACCTCCGTCACTTATGACGTGAGTTATGCATTCACGCAGCAATTTAGAAAAGATTTTTGCATGAGTTTTATTCAGTTCTTGAAAGTTTTCCAAAGATACGTACTATACACGTATTATAGTATTTGACTAGTGTATATTGGATTTTAGTAGTGGATTTCGAGATCTGTATCTCTATTATAATTTCGAGGATATGCATGCAAATCAGATGATTTGCATGACGCTTGACAGAGTTCGACTTTGAGTTTCGTATTCGTTTTCAGCCGCACGCGATGCGCGGTGTTATTTCTGCATCTTCCATGATTTCGGAGCCCCGTTGACTTGAGTTGGGTATTGAAATGTTTTAGCATTTGGGGGTTTAAATTTAAATTCGGGGACCGAATTTATTTAAGGGGGCAAGATTATAACATTTCAGAAAATATAAAATATTATTTTTGGAATTTAATATTAAAATAATATATTTCCCGAAAACTGCCCGATTTGCGAAATTGGGGTTTTCGAAAAAGGGTATAAATATATACCAATATCTGTGAAATAAATGGAGATTAAAATGATTTATTCATTTAAAATTATATTTATTGGATTTGGCATTTTTATATTTAATTATATGCAGTTTGGATAAAAACGTGATTAGTGCACTGCTAATCGCGATTAGGCAAAATCCGTGTTTCTAAAGTTTTCCATGGCTAGTGCACCATGTCATGTTGCATTTTGACTACATGTTGTTTCTTATGTTGATTTGGGGTATTATGTGGTTTGGGTTTAAAATGAAAAGAAAAGTGAAAAAGGTGTCATGATGATTAGAGAGAGAGAGAGAAAAAATGAGTGAATGGGGGTGAGAATAAGAGAGGAAAGAGAGAGAGGGCAGCCACACCATTTCATTTCCCCCGTTACTTTTCTTTCTTCATCTTCCTCCAACCTCATCTCTCTCCACCTCCATCCCAAGGAATCATCTCAAAATATTCATCAAAACCCTAAACCCCCTTCACAAAATCTGATCCCCTCTTCACTCTCTACACTTTGGACCCATCAATGTTGGATTTTGAGGAATTTGGACTTCTAGGGTTTTGCTTTGTAGCATCTATGAGGTATAATCCTTTCCATTTAATTTATTTTATGTTTTCCTAGCATTCTAGTTAGTTAGAATTGGGTTAAGGTGTGGATTTGTGAACTTGAAAATTCCTAGAGAAGGATTTGAGTGTTGTGTGGATTGGGTGATGCCTAGTGGCTGTTACAAGACCCTAAAGGCCAATTCTTGACCTGGACCAGTGACCAAACCCCAAAATACGAACTTTAGATTCGTCGATATCGGGTTTTTATGGATTTAGTGATGGTATTTAGAGATCTGGGATGACCCGAGACAACCATAAAAGAAGTTCCCATGACTATGAGACGTGCAGGCAACCATGAACCACCACCTAAAACCCGAGCCCAATATCCCCTAGTCTGGCCGCAGATTTATTGCTATAGGCCGCAAATTTCGGCCAAGTTGGAGTGAAACCCTGTGATTTTTGGTCTGGTGCATTGTTATCCTATATCTAGAGCAACCCCATATGCAAAATTGGCTAGTTTGACCTGAGTCAAAATCTGGGAGCACTTTGATGTGATTTTGGCTATGTTTTCCGTATTTTGAAATGTTTGGTTTTGCTAATTGGATTTGTATTGGGTTTTTGAATATTTGTACATCGACAATAAAGATTGTTTGATTGTTTTTGCATGCGTAGGCCACAGGTTCTAACCTATGAGCGCACCGTATGCCGTATCAGTTTTCCGGATTCGATTTTAATAAACGATTGCGATTGTGTATTATTGTAGGTACCTTCACGTGGATTTCGAGACGACGAAGCGTGGCGTCATCGACTTCGCCAATCAAGTAGAAAGGAGAGTAGATTTACATTTACGGAGGAAGTCGGGTGGATGGCGTATAGCACCCTCGCAAAGTTTTGGTGGAAACCGATTTGTAGCATATGGTTAAGAAATCCTAGATTAGGAATATAGGGTTAGAGTTAAAAAATTGTTAGTGAAACCATATTAAACTAAGGATAGTTAGAAGTGTTTTGATACGACTAATATGTGATGACAGAAATTGAGAATGATATTTGATGATATTGCCGTTTAGGGTACTATAAGACTAGATAGTCGACGTAGATGTGTCATCCGAACCATACCTATCTCCAAACTGAAAAAACGTATGCATCTTTTAAACAGATACCTTGAGAGACATTACGAATTTTCAAATGATATCTTTTCTTTAAAAACACCATAGCCCCTATTTTCAAAACTACGATTCGCATCTTTCAAAAACTGTTTGTATGGTTCGGGTGTGTATGTTAGATTAGATACGTATGCTTATAGTAAAGGTAGAATGTATTTGTAAATTTGACTTGATGTAGGATATAAATGCGATGAAAAGAATATATGACGTGATATGATGATTTGATGATATGTTGGTATACGAATGGAGTCAATTGAGATGATTGATACCCTGCCGGTCCCCTGATATGAGATTGTTGCGGATGTGACCTGAGACATAGATATATAGAGATATTTATATATGTTGTGAATCGTGAGTGATAGTCGTACGAGACGTTAGGTCCGTACCCTCCTCGTCTTATAGGTTGATATGATTCCTGATAGCTTAATGCCGTCGTACGATGATTTCCCGTACCGGATGAGTTTGACTTAATGTTTGATCCATACCCTTGACTAGAAGATGTCATACGATGGATTATACCGTACGCGATCCTGTGAGGCTGGATGCCGATTGATAGATTCACCGACTCGGTCATGTTAGATACATATATCATATAGCTTTTAGCTGGCGATTTACTTTATGCTACATTCATGTCATTCTCATTGCATCATATATATACCCGTGCTAATACACCTAAACCATTATCAATGATGCGTATGCTACACTTACACAGATTGGCCGGCTCACACACTTCATCATCGATAATTGCTATATCACTTCCACAGTAGAATCGCTGCATCAGGATGTAACTCCTTGCATGATATACTTGCTATAGCTACATATTGTACACTCATACTTGCGTATATACCACGTGTACATCCATACTTGCGCACATACATACTGTACACTCATACTTGCGTATATACCACTTGTACATCCATACTTGCGCACATACACATTATACACTCATACTTGCGTATATACCACTTGTACATCCATACTTGCACACATACATATTGTACATTCATACTTGCGTATATACCACTTGTACATCCATATTGGCGCACATACATATTGTACACTCATACTTGCGTATATACCATTTGTACGTCCATACTTGCGTACATACACATATGCACCTTTATACGATATTGCATTCGATTTTGGAGATTTGGGAACCGCATGATATATTTTAAAAACTGGATTCATTTAAAAGGGCGGTTTTTCCTCGTTATGTACATATTACTGTTCCATGTTGCATGATATATGGATATGCTTACATTTCTGTTATATACCGCATACATCATGCTTTATGATTACACGCATTGAGATATGTTGTTTTTATGAGATTTCTGGATTTGAGAACCGTGGCTATTTCAAAAGAAAGCATGTACTGTTTTAAAAACCCGGTTTCTCTTGATATGATATTTCAGTGAGTCCACCATGCGTTTTCTCGGTTTTGAGACATATGACATGTGAAACCCGATTCGAGGAGCTGGATGAGGCCGATTGCAGATACATGGTGGACCCGGTATGGTACCCCGGGACGAGAACGAATTGCTGTGCAGTAGACGGTGAGCCTGGCAGAGGGACCACTACCTACAGGTGATTGGTGGGGCTCGGCGGATATCCGGAGGATACCGACCGGAGTTAAGAGATGATATGGGTCGATCCGGACTGACGGAGCCCGTGGGCCGATCCGGACTGACGGAGCCCGAGATATGAGGATTTACGTGTCGATGCTGGACACGGGTTTCATGATATTTTCGAGTGTCGATGTTGGACACCCAGGTTCCATGATTTTGATGTGTCGCGAGGGACACCCGTTGATTTATATCCTCATACTTTCATGCATACATATATTGATTATATGGTTGGACGAGATCCACATGCATACATACATTGATTATATTGTTGGATGATATTCACATGCTGATTGACATTGATATTGCTGTTGGCACATATACAAACCCGGTCACCCTAGATATCATAGTATTACCTTTATGATACAGTTGACCTAGGAGTCGCTATTTATTCGATTTCTACTTGTTGATATTTTTCTACTCACGAATTGGCAACTCACTCCCGTTGTGCCACGGTTCTTGCAGGTTGACCGCACAGATCAGTACCTGCATCGCTGGCACATAGCTATTTTTGGGTGGTTTACTTGGTAGGTGGGACATTTGTATCGTACTCACTCTTGTATTTACTATTTCATATTGTATCTAGTCAACTCTATCAAATCAAATTTAGTAATTGTATATGTAATGAGACTTAGCAAGACTTGTAGTTTCGAGACTTGAGCGATGGGTTTTATGTTCGCATTTTGGGTTGATGTCTTGCTTATTTATTTATCTTTGGTGGTGAACTTCGCCGTTGGGCGTCGTATACTTATATTTATGTTTTGCGTGGTTGTGGATCCGCCGATTGGCGAAGAGCTAGCTCCCGCTTGGAGATGCCTTTATCATTATTATGTATTGTGGTTTTGGATCAAAATATACAAAGGAGGTGCTGCCCAAATTTTTAAAAGACGAAACATGTTTTCAAACTAGTAAATTTCACTTACTTATTTCATGTTCCTTTCCTATGCATTTATGAAAACTTGATTTCATTATACTTTTATTTCAAAACTTCACCTCTTTTATTTTCTTAAAAAGGTTTAGATTTATGGGTTTCAGTTTACTTGAATTACGTTACGCTTTTAGACGTTGCGTGATTTAAGTGCTGGTCACGAGCTAATATTTTGGGTCGTGACACCATTGGTGTTAGTTTGTTCACCTAAGATATATACTGGTGCTCATTGGGTTATAAGTACACCGAACGGACTCGCCGGGAATATGCTAGTTGGTATTATACCTATTGTCAGATAGTAGTTCCCTGGTGACATGTGTACAGGTTAGTCTATCGACCTGAGATCGTCATTTGTCTCGTGTGCGTTCCCACTGTGCTTTGATTTCTACCCTACCACGGCTCAAAAGAGTCGTGCAAACAGCTTTTAGTTGGGTACAGTCCCAAGCCACATGGAGGCAGTGAGCGGATCGTCGGGGGATTCGTCTCTCCCAGTATTGGGGGTTGATGTCGCGGTGTGCACGGATAGCCATCATAAGAAATCCTTGGCCATGGTAGTCAAGAATTACTGATCTTGGATCGGTAGTTTCTCAGGTGGTGATAGGTTTCATACCGACACTGAATGTCAAGTTATTAGGGGTCTGACTTTATCCACCCCCTAGACTCGATATACGATACTCATAGACGAACGGACCGGACTGTACGGATATTGTCACTGTCCGGCTCAGTAGGGTTTCAGGATGAGTTTGCTCGTCGGCCTCCCTTTCGCTCAATACCTAGACAGCCGTTACGTACAGCCAGTGTCACTGACGTACTTGTGGTTAAACCCACTGCCAGCGTATTGACGAGTCTTTAGAGTCCCACACAGAGGGTTTCCCTAGTTCGGGTGAAACGTTGTAGAGGCCATATAGTTTATGGCAGGGTTCGGTCATATTCGTACACTTGTGCATGGATCATGATCGGACGGATAATACTAGTGGGCTTTGGATTAAGCCGGATCCTTGTATTATATTGTTGGATTATTTTCATCTCGTTGTATTCGTATTCAGTCGGAATACGGATGCGGGTATGTATATACGGATGAGGGGTATTCTTGTAATTCGTTGCAAGATTTCTTTAATTGATGCCATTTCTTTTTGGGATTAAACATTTTGGTTTAAATATTTAATTGGTGTAACGTGTGAGTGCAAGTTTTGGTTTGGTGCATTGATGTTGCACATGCACTTGGTGACTCATGATATTGGGTCATGTGTTGTTTTGTTTTGGCTAAGATATTTGTTGTGGGAAATTTGTGTGATGGCAGATCTTTTTCTTTCCTTATGATTTCTTTAAGTGCTCACAACACATATCTTACAACATAACACACTTTCTTGAGTTGCTCTTTTCTTTTCTTGAGCTCACACTCTTCATCTCCTATGGCATCTTCTTCAACCTCCACCCAAACCCTCTCATGAGTTGAGAATCCTTGGGTATTTTGAGACAAAGTAATCACAAGCTATCTCTACTTCATCTTGTCTATCTAAGCTAGCAAACTACATACCCGAGTTGCTTCGGTTTTGAGGCGGGAGCCCGTATTACTAACCCTCGACGAGGATCTTCTTCGATGTGGGGAGACCGGAGAACAAACTTGATCGAGGAAGCCGCGAGGAGCTTGGGACAAAGGTTGAAGACCGAAGGACACGGATCGATCGGTATAACCTCTCTAAACTCCTTTTTAATTACTAGTATAGGGTTAATGGTACAATCCATCGATTAGGGTTCCGTTAGCGCCGGGTTTTTAAAGTTTTTGTTCCGCATTTGGCCACGGATTGATGGTCGGGGCGCTGCCGTAACCCAACACAATGATCCTACGGGCTTTATCAACATGTATAAATGATACGTAATAACAAATAAAACATATGCACATGTTAACATAAAGACAAACCAGATAGCATACTATCATATCGAGCAAGATTGTCCTGTACATACATATGTCCAAACATCCACATGTATACATATACAATAATGGCCTCTAGGGCATACATATCCAACAATATCTACGGGGGAAGTCGAGTGGATGGTGTATAGCACCCCCGCAACCAATTAAATAGTATATCTATACTATATATCTAGACTAATGTTATGTTAGATAACTTAGTTTATAACTAATTTAGTATATAGTTTGTATCCAGTAGACTATATGTATGCGTGGATATATATATATATATATATATATATATATATATATATATATATATGTTTATTGTTATATGCATACGCGACTTTAAGTCCGTATGATATTGATGGGATATTGGATGGATATTGTATGATAGATGATTCCGTATGATATTGATGGGGATAGTTTGCCGAATACGGCAATACGGCTGAGATTCTTTTGAACTCGCGGAGTCATGCGTTTAACCCAATTGAGACCTTTCGATTGATTGAGCTATACGCTTTTAAAAACTAACGATCCATTTCCACTTTTAAATGATAAATGGTAAGGATGTGCTCCTACTTTTAAAACGGATATATATTTTAAATATACTGCAGCTTTCTTATTTGTAAAACAACATTTCATTCTAATTTAAACTGTAATGGTATAGCTCATAATAGTTACTCATGTTTAACGATTATTTACATTATGATTAGATTACTTTTTATACACTCGCAATTCGATTACCTATTATATATACTAGTTGCGTTATTATTCTCATACGAGCACGCTGATAGAACATTGCATAACTACCAATGATTTCTATGTTGTACAAATCACAGACACGCATGTTACACTACATATCATTGACACTGCCATGACACTGTAGGACTGCAAACTATGTTATGTCCATATAGATGTCGATACGGTTTATTACAGTTTCCCTATAAACAGGGGGTTGATTGGTGTGTGTGTGTGTGTGTATGCTGTGGATATGGATTGAGAGCTGTTCTTCTATGAACACATTGATAGAACACTTGCACAAGTACTAATGATTGACATGCTGCTCGAGCATAGACGCGTATACTACACTACACATCATTAGTATTGCTATGACACAGTAAGAACTGCCGCATCTGTTCATGTGTTGACTATATTTATGCACGACACATTAAGATACTTGTTGATTGAGATGCGAATACCATTACCATGGATATTTATATATGATCGATATGGGTTTTATGATGTTTTTACCTACGATGATATATCTCAGTGGTATGAGACATTGTTATATATATATATATATATATATATATATATATATATATATATATATCGTCAAAATGAATTATCCAAATGTTGTTCTTCGAAACTTGATATTTTCCATGGATTAGAAAATCGCGATGTGATTTATGAAAACTTGAGTATATTTTAAAAATGCGGTTTTCTATTAATATGATGAGTTGGCGTCCACCATGAGTTTGATATTTTCTGATTTGATTTTATTCCGAACCGGATAGGGGAGCTATACAGTTGTGGACATGCTATGTTATCCAGACTGAGTGAGAGAGTATATAGTCGGATACATGGTGGACTCGGTCGAGGCTGAGGGACAGGAAACCCGTATTTGAGACTGGGAGCCTAGCAAGGACACTCGATACCGGAGATAGACTGGAGCACAGCGGATATCCAGGAGATACGACTGGAGTTATTGATATCGAGAGAGGACCGGTCTGATGAGATGGTACCTAAGATATCTGGATTTATGTGTCGATATTAGACACGAGATTTATAATGATTTTGAGTGTTGATGATGGACACTCGATAGAGAATGAGTTTGAGTGCCGATGATGGACACTCGTGAGATTTGGAGTGTCAATATTGGATACTCAGATGTGGATATTTACGTGATCCGTCGAGATGCGTTGTTACAAATTATGCCATGTAATAGCCAAACAGGACTGATCCAAGGGACAGTACCTAAATACTATTTCACATATAAATGCACATAAAGAGGTTTCCAAATGGGCTATAGTCTCACTATTTTGACGTGTCTGGGACGACACAAGAATGTTTTAAACGGACTCCCTCTTAAAATTCAATTCTAAAACGTAAGACATATACTTCAAACAAAACGCATATAATACTTCATAAAAATACATCTACTACTTATGCCGTGATATACGTATCATACGGTTATTTTAAAAGGATTTTTCATACATTTTTCGGCTGCTTTATAGGCTTATATTTGGACGCATGCTGCTTTATAGGCTTATATTTGGACGCATGCTATATATATATATATATATATATATATATATATATATATATATTGATATATTTCCATATTTACGTGATCGATATTGATGGCAAACTCTAGCTCACTGAGTGTGCGCGATACAATCGATCCTGGTTCAAATCTTTATCATGAAGTACTCCTGAGAAATATTGTCAGGGTCTCTTCTTAATCTTATCTTTGCAGGGCTGACCGGAAGTTGGCACTCTTTACTTGATCCGTTTCTTGTTCCGAGACAGCTGCATTCACATCATGACCTTTCTTTGGAAATACGGTCGTATCCAACACCTCTGCGTGCGTATCAAGTCTCTGGCATTAACGGAGTGGAACGTCAACTCGCAAAGATATCGCATGAACCTCTTACTCTACTTCCCGTCAATATGGACCAATTCAGAATTGTCTCTTCGTAGCTGTCTGGACTGTGCTCCAATTAGCTGTAGTCATATCTAGGGTCTCCTTCGAAGCTACGAACTCGGCATCTCTAATATCCTATAGAATGCATCTGGCCAATTACGTCCTCGGGAACTCGTCCAAGTTATCGGAGGAATACGCTTCGTTCGTCCTTTCTCGATCAACTCACAACGCATCAGAGTGAGGTCCTTCTATTCAAAACTGGTCAACTTACTGATCTTATATCGGAGCATCCACGAACAATGTCCTTTCTTGATCGATTTACTCTAGATCTATGTAAGATCCTTCAAACTTGAATTCATCAACTTAACTGAGCCTGTGTCAGCGCATCAGATCTCAGACAAATCATCCCAGTCACTCTGTTCAAGATGGACTAGCTACCTTCTGTCACATCCCCGTGTATAAACTCATGCTGCATTCGCTTCAATAGTCCGGGGGTAATATTTTATCAACTCAGCAACAGATGGCTCATCTGTGGGCACGGTAGACAACGCCTCAGACATCTGGAGTAGACGGTGCATCAACAGTCTTCACATTCTAGCTGGCCTCTAGTAGTGGCCCGATCATCTAGTGTAGATCCCGAACGCTCGCATCAATGATAAATCCTAGTAAAACAATGTATCAACGCATTCGTACGCCACCGGAATATATCCTGATCAGTCCTCGTCTATGACGAGCTCGCTCTGACCGCATCTCTAACCGCAGCTCTCTCTGCTCGTGTAGCCAAGATAACGGAAACCACGATCCGATATCGATGAGGATAGATCATAAATACGAATAGAAATACGGTGCATTAGAAATGTATATCCTAAGACTACTTAATCGAAGTGGCGTATCGTAAGTATGCCGCGGAACATACACACGGTATGTTACTCTACTTAAGTCATCTACTCCATCAACCAAGGTCAACCTACGCGACGAAAGTTTAGGTCTAATATCCCCTCGGCCAAGTCTAAGTTCCGTAAGGTCAAGCCGAGGTTCCGAATATATATACGTCCTAGACTCCGCGTAGTCAAACCTAGACTCGAACCAAGGTTAAACCTAACACTCTGATACCAACTTTGTCATGACCCGGAAAAGGCACATGACTGGCACTTGAATCATGTGAAGTCTATGGGGCCCCACCTAATTCAAGTAAGCCAAAAGCCCAGAAATCTAAACCGTTTTAGGGAAAAATAGTGGAGGTGAAGTTTTGAAATAAAGTTTAACGAAATCAGGTTCCTTCTTTAAAGACATAGGTAATATAATATATGAAAACACAATCTTTGTATCTAACTTGAAAACATTTTCGTCATTAAAAATTTGGGCAGCGCCTCCTTTGTATAATTTAACCCGAAAACGGTACAAGCAATAAAATAAAAGGCATCCCCAAGAGGGAGCTAGCTCTTCGCTAATTGGCAGAAACAACCACGGAAATAATATAAATATACAACGCCGAAGGCGAGGATCAAAACACAGAAAGAAAATAAAGAAACCAAAGCATCATCAAGAAACCAGAAACAATAATAAATACATGAGCGTAACTCTATGACCGAAAGAATATACAACTCGAGGTTTCTAAGTCTACAAATATACATAGTCTGGTTGATGGAGCTTTTAATTAGATACAACTGAAATAAATATAAAAGTACAATGATGGTCACGATGTAAGTGAAACCCCACCTACCAAAGCAAATCATCCGGAAGAAAGCAGTGTGCCAGCAAGCCGCAACGGAACCTATGCGGTCAAACCTGCAAGAAAACTGTGGCACAACAGGGGTGAGTTGCCAACTCGTGAGTATAAGACATCACCGAGTAGAAACCGAATGTATGACTATCTCCTAGGTCATACAGTACGATGCAATAATAATAGTAACACGATAACATCGAGTAGCAGTAAAGGAATTATATAAGCATAAGTGTAAAGCCAAGTACTTGTGTCCGTGTCACAAAGTAACTACATATCATGTGTATCATGTATAAATGCATCAATCAACGTGTGTCCAGCAACGACACACAAAATCATGATAAAACCTGAATGCTAAGTATCGACACTCGAAAACATCATGAAAACCTTGTCCATCAGCGACACATAATTCTCATATTTCGAGCTCCGTCGGTCCTCATCAGCCCAAACTATCGCCGGTCGGTAGTGCTTCCCTGCCGGGCTCAACGTCTCTATCTCTCTATATACGTCAATCTTGCCTCGGGGTACCACACTGGATCCACCATGTATCCGCAGACGGTGTCACCCTCGCTCCTCGTGGCAAGTAATCATATATCATATATGCTCCAGAACCGAGAAATCTCATGGTGGACGCCATACATCATATCAAGGGAAAAACCGCAATTTTCTTTTAAAAGGAGCATAAGTTTTCGAATTCACATACGGTTTCCCAAATCCTGAAATCTCATAAAAATCGGAATCTCATAATCATGAGCTAATAAGGAGATAATGAATACCGACATAAAGCCAAACTGCAGTGCATAACCAGAATGTATGTATACAAATGCATGTGGCATCTAAGTAAGAAATACGAAGTCTAAACTGGCATATGATATCACGAATGCAAAACAGTACTACTTAGCTACAGTTTATCAAGATATACGAATGAAGTAACGGTTACTAAAGTGTACATGGCATGGCAATTACCGATGCTAATGTGTGTGAGCCGGCAAGCAAGTGTGCGTGCAACATACGCATCATCGGTAATGGTGCAAGTGTCCTAGCAGACAAGATCATAACAGAAAGTAAACAGTAAAAGCAACAATAAGGTATATAATTCTATATACGAGCCATACCGTTTATCATGTTTAAAAAGCATGAATCGTTGTTTTTAGAAAAGTAGTGACTACGGTATTTTGAGAAAAGAGATGTTTTTTTTGAAAATCCGTAGCGTCCCTCGGTTTATCCTTTGAAAATGCCTACGATTTGTAGTTTTGAAAATAGGTATGACTCGAGCCTAAGCTAATATCTATCTAAGCAACTAAAAACAAAACTAAGAAACGAGTCAAAAGTAAATAGGAATCGAAAGCATATCTGAGTCGATATATCTAGTAGTCGGCGATCCAGCCTCATAGCATTACGTACGGTAATATCTATCGTACGGCATTCTCGAGTCAAGAGTGCGGATCAATCAATATATATATATATATATATATATATATAGTACGGTATAGTCTTTCGTACGGCATCCTCAAAATCAAGGGTACGGGTCAATTATCATATATATCATCATTCGTATGGTATCATTCATCGTACTATATCATAATCACGGGTACGGATCTAAGGTCTCGTACATTCTATTATATTACCAGATCACATGTTATCGCATGTTAAGAATATTTCGCCCAACGATCCTTAAATTGGCATATCATAGACGAGGTCTCACTCGATCGTATATCATAGCCTCACGAGATCATGTCCGGTCATATCGACTATACATTAACATATACTATCATCATCTCACGTGTGTGTGTGTAAACATACACACACACATATATATACACATATGCACACATAACCAAGTGTGTGTGCGCTCAACGAAACACAACTAACGGCTTACCCTAAGGAAATTAACACTAGGGTAGATTTTCTTATGAGTACGCCTAATCTAACCTAAGATCTTCTAGAAACCCTATTTGCTAAGCATCCATATATCACATCAACATATATAAATATATAACCATAACCTATTCTATGGTTGTGGGGGTGCTATACGCTATCCACCCGACTTTTCCCATAAATATACATCTACTCACCTTCAATCCTCGTCTTGCCGAAGTCGAAGACGCCTTGCTCTCCTTGTCGTCCCGAAGTCCACGTGAAGGTACCTACAGTTCAGAACACACCGTATCGCATCAAAATCATATCTGAAAACCGACACTACACGCAAAGTGCTCATAGATTAGAACCTATAGCCTACGCATGCAAAAACAACCAAATAACCTTCGTCGTTGACGTACAAACGTCCAACGACCAAATCCAAATTCAAATATCAAAAACCAAGTTTTAGAAATCGGAAAAACATTGCCAAAACCAACTCAAAATGCTCCCAGATTTTTGCTCAGGTATATTGGGACTAAACTAATAATACAGGGGCTAGGTTATAAGGTGTGTGAGCTATAGACCAAACCCCAACACCAATACCCACAAAGTGTCCAGTGATACAAGCTACAGTACCTGGCGCCGCCGGTTCAATCTTGAAGTCTTGGTCTCGTTCTTCTATGGTGGTTTTCTAGTGGTCTATCTAGGTCACTGTAATTATTTGTTTTTCCTATAGGGACCCTAAGTTGCTCCAGATTTCATCTGAGCATCACAAATCAAAGAAAACTGAGACGGGAAAATTCAAATGTTCAAGTCTTGGGGTTTAGTCTCTGGTTTAGTCCATAATATTGACACTACAGGGGTTGTGGTTACTAATTATAATCAATTACACCATCACAACTCATAATATCACCTGAAGCTCAACTTGGAATTTTCCGACATCACTAAATCATCTTAGTTTAACTCTAAACTACTATAGGGTATTAGGAAAACAATATGCTTAACTAAAAGTGTAGGATTATACCTCATTGTCAACTAAGGAAAATTCTTGAGTTGCCCAAAGTCTTCAAAATTTCCAGTTGATCTACCCATGGGATTTGTAGTGAGGTTTTGAGTGATTTTTGTGAAGGAACTATAGTGTTTTGGGGTGGATTTGGAGGTGGTGTGTGGTGGAAGAGGAGGTGGAGGAAGTGGAGGAGGAGATGAAGAAGAATGAAGAAGAGGGATGAAGTGAAAAAGAGCCATGGCTAAAAATATCCCCTCTCTCACTTTCTCTTGCCCATACCTCCATGTTTCCCATGCCATGCTGATCAGTCGAAAATACTGCACTTTTAACACGGTAATTTCCCTACCTTTTGCAGTCAAGTAGAGGTATCCGGTATTCATATCACACATATTTGCAAAACACATGTAAAATACGGGATTACTTGTACTGTGTGCTAAAACCAGCATTTTTTAGGGAAATTGTGTGTTTTTCATGGCATCGCATTATCCTTGTATTGCGCAACTCTTGTCTTGGAGTCTATGCAGGAAATTCCGGAAGCAGAGCCCAAAATTGGAAAAAGATCTGATAAAGATGCACCAACTCAAAGGCTGAAGATCTGGTAGTAATTTAGAAGGCCAAATAAAATTCAACACATCAAAATAAGACCCATATAATATCCCAAGCCCACAGAAGAAAATACAAGCTTCAAGGCCACCAAAGGGCCGCGGATCCGCGGCCCAAACCCCCTTGGCTATGAAGAGATCGTGGCTCCAAATTTCATCACATGCTTATTTATAACGGCCATAGCTTCCAGAAGACCCCAGAAGCTCCACGTGGCATTTCTAGAAGATTCGGCGTAACAACTTCTTGGAGGGAAAATTCAAATTTTGGGCTTAACTAACTTTTTGGGGGGAAATTTGAATATTTGGTCAACAAACTCTTGGAGGGAAATTCAAATTTAGGCTTAACTAACTTTTTGGAGGGAAATTTAAATCTTTTGGTTAACTAACTTGTGGAGGGAATTCAAATTTTAATCCTAGATCTAGAGGTTTATAAAAAGGAGCCTAGAGCTAGGGTGGAAAAGTGTTCAAGAATTATCACCATTTTCAACCCACAAGTTTAGTGACAAAAGCTTGTGCCTCAAATTCAATTCCCATCTCCAATTCAAAATCAAGATCAAGATCCCGAGATCAATTTGAGCAAGAGAGCCTTCAACCTTTAGCAAGCGACACCGGATTCCAACGGAGCAAGAGATCCACGCCGATCCGCGACTCAAGGAGCCGAGCGAAGCCGAAATCGACGATCTAGTTCCTTCCTTTTGTAAATTCAAGAGAGTTGTAACGAAATTTGTTGATAAATAAAGGTAAATTTTCTATACTCTTGCTTATCTTTTAATTCAAGCATAATGATTAGAATTCAATTTGTGATTGTGTTTGTGATCATGATGTTTGAGTAATCTCCGCTCGTGTAGGAGTTGTGACGATCTTTAGATGATGATGATTTAGATATTTTTACGATTCTTAAATCCTATAATGTTTGGAAATTCTAGTGAATCTAATGATTAATGACCTAGTTTCGAGATGATGCTTCCTAGATTGTGTTCACTCGAAACTAGGGAACAACTATTAAACATTTGATTAACTAGAAGCTAGAATTTGAATGCGATCCATCGAAAGGACAAAGGATGAGTTGCGAGATCCCTAATTTCCTCGCAAGATCCTTAACCCTCAATGAGTTTGCATCGATCTAGTATCAATTCATTAATGGATAAGAATTAGTAATCTTTAGATCTCATCACATCTATAGATCCGATCTACTCCTACAAGCCATACTTCTAGTCTTGATTGTTGGTTGGAAATTATCTCTCATCCCTATTCTTGCTCTTTGATGTTTCTTTTAGATCTAGATTGTTCTTACTTTTTTGATCTACAATTACAAATCATGAATTGTTTTCTTTTCTTTGCCCTAAATTTTCAACTCGTCTAATTCAAGAATTGAACGGAACTCACTTTCCCTGTGGACGATCCGCGCTCACTTACAATCTACATCCGACACCGTAGTTGATTGCGGTCAATTAATTTTTGGTTGTGATTTCTAAAATCTATTTTCTAATACAACACAATCGGAAAATCTTCTCAATCAAAATGGCTCCGTTGCCGGGGATCGTGTGCTATTTGTTCGGTTTTTGAAATTTGAGTTGAAAAGTTTATTCCATCAATATTTTTTAGATCAAAACTTGCACAAAATACTAATACGTGTTGTTGTGGTTAATTGCAAGGAGATCTGGAGCTTGCTGGAAAATTGGAAAATTGGAAAATTATTTGGTGAATTCCAGAGGATTAAGGAAGAGATCAGGAGCTTGCTGAAGAATTTTTGTGCAGAGACCCCACCATCCCACCGCGTTTCCGCGGCCAATACCCCCATTACGCGGCGGTTCCGCGGCCCATTAAGAAGCTCTCTGTAAAATATTTTGCAGGTAATCTCTAACTTTCTTATCTCCTCTCTAAAATCTGCTCCAACTAACAATTTGTTGCAGGTTTCTTTGCAAATAATCGCTGCGCGCAAAAAGCAAAATAAAGTGTGCTTGTTTTTTATTTTGTGGTTGTTTGCATAATAAATACGGAAATTTAAGGGGCACGGCCAAATCCAGATTAGGTGGGGAGTTCATTACCCTTCCTAGGCCCCAAAAATCACAAACCTGCATCCGCATTACCCTCATTAATTAAAAAATATATAGAGATGACTCTAAGGACCGTCGCGCTCACTTAGGACAGAAGAAGGTCGTGAGTAATTCATTACTTATCCGCGTTTCTCTTGTGGTACCTAGGAAAGTGTGTCGAAGGCTAGTGGTTACTTAATTAGGCCCACTACTTACGTAGTGGAGAACCTCCCACTTACCTGGCACTTACCTGGCCACAGGAGGGACAAAGAGGCAGTGGAAGATTCTATCCTGCGTCTTGTCTTCTGGCAGTTAGGAGCGGTCTAGAGATTGGACCTAGGTGACCATAAATTTTAGGGTATTGCTTGTTGCATCATTATTTTCAAAATCCGTATCATTTTTCAAAACAAACACCACACTCACTTCATTCCCCTAATTATAAATCACGCTGCCACTTGTACTAACCCCTTTTAGTGCAAGATAGGCTGGACACGGGATTCTAGTGCCCGACTTGTCCGCGTCCCCTCGATCGACTCCGAAGTCGGTATTTCTCCATTTACCTTTCTTTTACCTCCCACCACACCCACACCGATGGATCAGTCTCCATCAAACCTCTTTGCCGCTACTCTGCCGCCGTCCGTTGGTGCGCAGATTCCACCCCGCATCTCTCTCCAAGAGAGGTGTTACCCTTTGCGAGGTCCTCTTTCGACCTGCCTATCCATTCCACCAGCCAACGGGGATAACTTTGAGATCAAGCCCCAGTACATCAACCTTCTACCGAAATTCCACGGTCTCGAGACTGAAGACGCATACGTTTTTATTACCAAATTTGAAAACGTATGCGCAATGATGGGTACATCACAACTTTCTGTGGATGCCATGCGTCTACGACTTCTTCCATTTACCTTGTGCGATTTAGCCGAGAAGTGGCTATATAACACCACCGCACATTCCATCACGAATTGGGAAGAATTCGTTGCGGCATTCCTTAAGAAATTTTACCCCATGCAAAAGACAGCTCGAATCCGTAGTGAACTCTATCAATTCTCCCAGCTTCCGGCTGAACCATTTTCAAAATACTTTGACCGATTCAAGGATCTTTTGGTTCAATGCCCACATCACGGCATCCCGAGATGGGAACTTTGCCGAATCATATATGAGGGCAGTAACCCTACCACTAAACAAAACCTTGAAAACATGTGTCAAGGCACCTTTATGACCAAGGATGATGTGGAAGCGTTGAAATTTTTAGAAGAGTTCGCTGAAAAGTCACTTCAGTGGGAGACTGGAACCCAGCCATCGAGTAGGGGTGGCGTACACCAAATGGACGTGTCCATAGGTGTTCGAGCTGAGATGGCAGCTATGCAAAAGAAGCTCGACGCTATGGAACACAAATTCCTAGCAGCCTCCCTAAACCCAACGTCACTCCCCAAAACCGTTTGTGGGTGCTGTTCAGACCCTTCTCACTTAACAGAAGAATGTCCATTGAACTCCCAGTTTCAAGGTCTCGAGCATACCAATGCCGCATTCCAAAGACCTAGAAACGACCCTTTTTCTTCTACATACAATCAGGGTTGGAGGAATCACCCGAATTTTGCCTGGAACCAATCCCAAAACACGGTTCCAAACCCTAATCAATTCCAACGGGCTCTTCCTCCACAACAGCAACCACTTCACCTCACCCAGCACCCTTACCAGTCACAAAATTTCCAAAACCAGGTCAACACTCCTGCACCTTCTAATCCTATGCAGTCGACCTGTTCTGATGAGTTCTCTCAATTTGCTCAAACCATGAAATCACTCATGTCAAATTTCATGGAAGTGTCGGCCGAGGTTAAGTCTTCTGTTGGTGAGATAAAGAAAAACTCAGCGTCCCAAGCTGAGAGTATCAAAACGATGGAAGCTGAGATTGCACGACTTAAGGCCGAAATGAGTGCAAGAGAAAAAGGGAAACTCCCAGCTCAACCTGTACCCAATCCTGGCTATTCACATCATGTGAATGCAATCATCACGTTGAGATCTGGGAGAGTGCTGGATAACCATGTTGGGGAAGAAGTTGATGATATTGATGATCCTATCAACACCCCGGCTGAGACCTTTCCTCACACACACGCTTCTGCTTCTGATTCTTGTTCTTCTACCCCACCTCCTTCTCACGAGCCTATTCTCCATTTCCCTCTAGGCTCAACACCTCAGCCCACCTCTTTTACTCCTCCACAGACGATCCCCACTTCTATTTTGGGATCGGGGCCACACACACTTCCTTCTCCTATGATGGACCCAGCGCTCATTGCTAAAGCACCTTATCCTAATCGGTTAAGGGCTAACACATCAAGTCCACATATGGAGAAGATTATGGACATGTTCAAGCAAGTTAACATCAACATCCCTCTCCTAGATGCGATTCAACAAGTCCCCGCTTATGCGAAAATTCTTAAGGACTTGTGCACTAGGAAGAGGAAGACTCAAGTGCCAAAGAAGGTCTTCATGTCTAATAGCATTAGCACTGCTTTTATCCCTCCGCTACCAAAGAAACGTAAGGACCCAGGATGTCCTAAGATATCGATTTCTATTGGGGATAAACACATCAATCGTGCTCTTTTAGACCTTGGCGCCAGTGTTAACCTGCTTCCTTTCTCAGTCTATGAGCAACTAGGGATCGGAGAGTTGAAACCAGCCCATTGCACTATCCAGATGGCTGACCGATCAATCACCAAACCTAGGGGTGAACTGGAGGATGTGTTAATAAAAATCGGGGAATTTGTATTCCCTGTGGATTTTATTGTACTTGATACACAGCCTGTAGCGAACCCACGGAATCAAATTCCGGTGATTTTAGGTCGCCCCTTTTTGGCCACTTCCAATGCAATAATCAACTGTCGAAATGGTTCTATGACCCTATCTTTCGGGAATAGGTCAATAGAGCTGAACATTTACAAGATTGGAAGTGTACCCTCCGAACCTACTGCTCATGTCTGTTCTGTCGACTTAATGGATGTCGACAGCAGCGAATTTGATGATCCTCCTGATACTGATCTTGACTCTTTTCATACGTTGTTGTTTGACCCAACTATGTATCATACACATACTGACTCTTCCACCGAGATGTCCGGGTCAACAACTGACACCGATTATGAACTGCTTTTAGAGTCTGAAGATCACCCCGCACTTTGTGATGACATTATTCTTCGGGGTATTGATGAAACTTTTGAGGAGATCTTCGCTGATGAACTCGCATTTCTGAATAACACGGGTGTTGAGATGAATCATGTCCCAATCACTGAAATTGAACCTCCACCCCTTCCTCTGAATTGTAAAAAGAATGCGAGTAATCCATCACATTCACTGCTTCGTCTCTCCAAAATGAGATGCACACACATTCTCTTCCACCCCTTACCCTTTCCCCACTTCTTCTTCCACCAACCCGAGCACTGCATTGATAAAATCTTCGAATGGTTGGTGTTGATCTTCGGTCTTTGCAAAGCTTGGCATCGACCAATGATTCTTGACCCCCTCATGTGATTTTCAAAGCGTAACATTGCATAACTCAAGTTTGGGGGGGGACAATTTTTCTGGCTCTTGGAAAGAAAATTTTTACAAAAAATTTGAGCCAAGAATAAGTTTGGGGGAGGGTCTTCACTTATATATTCTGCCCCCACTAATAAATTCCTCCCAGGCTTACAGGTTTTTGTAGATATAGCGGATGGCAACAGTGAGGACACTGTTGAAAACAAGTTTGGGGGAGGTTTGTGCTTAGTTTTGCATCATGTGCATATCATTTGCATAAGAACAAAACATTTCTTTAAAAACCATAAAAATTTAAAAATTTTCAAAACCCATAAAAAATTTTGTGTAAAGATTTTTTTTTTGTAAATAATTTTTCAAAACCCATTTCTTTGAAAACCTATAAAAATTTAAAAAATTTCAAAATCCATAAAAATTCAAAATTTTCAAAACTCATAAAAATATAAAAATTTTCAAAATATAAAAATATTTAATATTTATGATAATAAAAGTTTAGATAGTGAAAAATTACATCCATGAGATTAGAAAAATTTAAGAAAACTAAGAAAATTAGAAGTTTTCTTATACGAACTAGTAATAAGTAGTTATGAGCCGTTGTCCCAAGGGTTAGTAAGATGAAAGACGTCACTAATCTGAGGATAAAAATAAGTCTGAAAAATAGTTTCTATTCTGGAAAGCCAAGCATTTTGAACGTTGATACCCTGCTATTCGCACTTACACACGTCTTAAAGCCCGGGTTAGTAGAGGATACCTTGAAATGCTCTTGTCTTAAAGCCGATGTATAAAAAAAAAATGAAGAAAATGGTGAGAAAAATGGACACTGGTTTTGTTATCACCAAGGGAAATAAAAAAATATATAGCGAGGATGCCTCTTCATCTAGTGCCCTAAGGCCAACTGGTCTGGGAGTCACTGCTATACCTAAGGTGGTGCAAGACGAGGAAAATACACCAAATAAGCAAACACATGAGTAATCGGTCGGTTAGTACCTCAAGAAGTATTAACGGTCGCATGAAAGTATGTGAGCTCATCGAAGAAAAAAATATATATATACTGAGGCTGATGGGCAAGAGTATGATAGCTTGAATTGAATTCTCCGGGTGTAGGGATGTCTTTACACACACGCAGGGTTATATGATCGATGTTTGGAAGAAAGATAGAAATGAAGAATAAGACGATGTTTTATTGAGGGAGGATGTGATTTCTGACATCTTTTCATGACCATTAAGATAGGGCTCATGACAACCGAAAAGCTAGCTTAGTTGGAAACCCTAATTTTCAAGGCTTTTCTTTTACAATTCTTGTCTTTAAATGTAATATTCATGGTCTTCCTTTTATTATTGGATTTTGTGGGTGCAATCCGCTGAAAACCCTCAGGAGACAACACTCCTCCTACTAGGGACACCTAGAGGTTTAAAGGCTTGTTGCACGTGCTCAGTGCAATCGTGTTGCCTACGAAATTGTGCTTTTCTCTTTCTTTGTTTTCTCCTTCTCTTTTTAATAAAACAGTTCGATCGAGACGATCGAAAATAAGTTTGGGGGAATTTGATCAGTCGAAAATACTGCACTTTTAACACGGTAATTTCCCTACCTTTTGCAGTCAAGTAGAGGTATCCGGTATTCATATCACACATATTTGCAAAACACATGTAAAATACGGGATTACTTGTACTGTGTGCTAAAACCAGCATTTTTTAGGGAAATTGTGTGTTTTTCATGGCATCGCATTATCCTTGTATTGCGCAACTCTTGTCTTGGAGTCTATGCAGGAAATTCCGGAAGCAGAGCCCAAAATTGGAAAAAAATCTGATAAAGATGCACCAACTCAAAGGCTGAAGATCTGGTAGTAATTTAGAAGGCCAAATAAAATTCAACACATCAAAATAAGGCCCATATAATATCCCAAGCCCACAGAAGAAAATACAAGCTTCAAGGCCACCAAAGGGCCGCGGATCTGCGGCCCAAACCCCCTTGGAGCCGCGGATCCGCGGCCATATGAAGAGATCGTGGCTCCAAATTTCATCACATGCTTATTTATAACGGCCATAGCTTCCAGAAGACCCCAGAAGCTCCACGTGGCATTTCTAGAAGATTCGGCGTAACAACTTCTTGGAGGGAAAATTCAAATTTTGGGCTTAACTAACTTTTTGGGGGGAAATTTGAATATTTGGTCAACAAACTCTTGGAGGGAAAATTCAAATTTTGGGCTTAACTAACTTTTTGGGGGGAAATTTGAATATTTGGTCAACAAACTCTTGGAGGGAAATTCAAATTTAGGCTTAACTAACTTTTTGGAGGGAAATTTAAATCTTTTGGTTAACTAACTTGTGGAGGGAATTCAAATTTTAATCCTAGATCTAGAGGTCTATAAAAAGGAGCCTAGAGCTAGGGTGGAAAAGTGTTCAAGAATTATCACCATCTTCAACCCACAAGTTTAGTGACAAAAGCTTGTGCCTCAAATTCAATTCTCATCTCCAATTCAAAATCAAGATCAAGATCCCGAGATCAATTTGAGCAAGAGAGCCTTCAACCTTTAGCAAGCGACGCCGGATTCCAACGGAGCAAGAGATCCATGCCGATCCGCGACTCAAGGAGCCGAGCGAAGCCGAAATCGACGATCTAGTTCCTTCCTTTTGTAAATTCAAGAGAGTTGTAACGAAATTTGTTGATAAATAAAGGTAAATTTTCTATACTCTTGCTTATCTTTTAATTCAAGCATAATGATTAGAATTCAATTTGTGATTGTGTTTGTGATCATGATGTTTGAGTAATCTCCGCTCGTGTAGGAGTTGTGACGATCTTTAGATGATGATGATTTAGATATTTTTACGATTCTTAAATCCTATAATGTTTAGAAATTCTAGTGAATCTAATGATTAATGACCTAGTTTCGAGATGATACTTCCTAGATTGTGTTCACTCGAAACTAGGGAACAACTATTAAACATTTGATTAACTAGAAGCTAGAATTTGAATGCGATCCATCGAAAGGACAAAGGATGAGTTGCGAGATCCCTAATTTCCTCGCAAGATCCTTAACCCTCAATGAGTTTGCATCGATCTAGTATCAATTCATTAATGGATAAGAATTAGTAATCTTTAGATCTCATCACATCTATAGATCCGATCTACTCCTACGAGCCATACTTCTAGTCTTGATTGTTGGTTGGAAATTATCTCTCATCCCTATTCTTGCTCTTTGATGTTTCTTTTAGATCTAGATTTTTCTTACTTTTTTGATCTACAATTACAAATCATGAATTGTTTTCTTTTCTTTGCCCTAAATTTTCAACTCGTCTAATTCAAGAATTGAACGGAACTCACTTTCCCTGTGGACGATCCGCACTCACTTACAATCTACATCCGACACCGTAGTTGATTGCGGTCAATTAATTTTTGGTTGTGATTTCTAAAATCTATTTTCTAATACAACACAATCGGAAAATCTTCTCAATCACATGCCACATATTCATTTATTCTTTTCCTTTTAATCTTTTCTCTTTTCATTTTTTTAAAACAAAACAATGAAGAAAAGAATGCAATAATGTCATGGTTAAAATAAAAAAGAGGAAGGTTTTGCAACATGTTTTGTTGCATGCCATATGCATAAACAAGATTTATGCATGATTAGTAAAAATTAATCAAGTTTAGTATTAACTTATATACAATTTATTGTATAATAATTTATAAAATATCCAAATCGACTAAACACTTTCAAGAACAATAGTTCATATTAATTTTCCAATTATTTTTCCAAAGCATAAGTATATAACCATACTACTTTATTAAAATCAATTTCCATACTTTTCATAATATCCATGAAACTTATTATTTTATTTATTTAAATTCCAAAAATAATATTTTATTTTTCTGAAATGTTACAGAGACTGAGACATTATCAGGACGCCGAAACTCTAGAACCGATTGTGTTTACCTTTGCAATTTTTTATTTCTCTTATCATTGCTTATAGTTAGAAATTGCATGCTTTATCTTCATATGCTCTTTATATTCATTGTGCTTGCTTGATGCTATATCCTTGATCTTTTGCTATATGTTGTATGTTCACAATTGTAGTTTGTTTAGCCACTTATCATATTGGTAAATCATTTGTTAAGTTTTGCAATGTGTTCTCTATTAGCAAGTGTTTGATAGGTTTTTTAATTTGGACATATCCGTACCATTGTCCTATTCAACCCTCCCCCTCTCTTAACTATTTGTAGTCGGTTTCCCAGCTTTTTTTATATACGAACACGTATCGGCTTATACCTCCAACCTTGCTCATTTCCCTCACATGTTTGGGTTGACCCGCGTTGCATTGACCCTCGTCCTATTCCAGCTGGCACGATCAGTGATGCGAACCCAAACATAAACAAGTCCTCATTGCACCTACCCGCGTTCTAGTCCAGCTGGCACAATCTTGATGCTTATATAAACTTGAACTCCTCTCCTTTCCCTCTCCTTTCAACTTCAAATGTTTCAAGAACTCAAAACAATGTCGTCGATCCCCTGGATCAATGCCGATCATGAAAACTCGGCCATCGTCTCCGCCCTTGTCCACATACTCTCCACTGGTTCAATTTTCGCTCCCATCGATTTTGCGGACTACATTTCGAGTGGATCAGAAACAATATGCAGACAATGCGGCTACGGCATCGACGGATGCATCGGATGCAACATGTTTGAGGGGTCTGCGTACGTTGATACGTCGCCGGCAGTGCCGGTTGTGGAAGGAGGGGAGACGAGTGAGCAGCGGATAGATATGAGGGGGAGGAAGAAGTATAGAGGGGTGAGAGAGAGGAAGTGGGGGAGATGGGGGGTGGAGATCTGGGACCCGCGGAAGGATGGCAGGAAATGGCTGGGGACGTTCGATACGGCGGAGGACGCGGCGAGGGCATACGATAAGGCGGCGATTGAGTTCAAGGGCATGCGTGCCAAGCTCAATTTTCCGTTTCCGGAGCAGTCAGCGAATGAGGAGGAGGAGGATGAAGGGAAGTAGAATGGTGGTGAATGAGAATATATGCAACATATGATCATGAAAATTAAGTATGGAAACATTGTAGAACAAAGCATATTTTTCTTTTATTTTAAAAAATATGCTTTCCATAAGTAGGTTAATTCAAAATGGCATTGTGCTTCTTATTGTATAGAAGATCAAGTGTCAAGCCCTATATTTAGTGATTTGCACTTGCATTGTGCTTCTTTTCGCTTCATGCTGTGTAAAAGGGATTTGCACAGGTAGCTACCAGGATGCAACAATCTAATATTTGTGTTTAATTTTCCATGTTGCACTCGCATAGAATTGCTCCGATTACTTTACTTGACCTTTTGCATACCAAATTTAAAAAAGAAAAGAAGGAAGATGTTGTTTGTAATTTTTTATTAGTTGTTTTAGGAACAATGGGAAATGAGTTGCTTTTATAAAAGTTGAAGGGGTTTTAATGAAAACCATTCCCTATGAAAATTGCTCTGAAAGGTCTCGGATAATAGTAGAAACTGTGGCATGAACCCATTCAATTTATAATAATAATAAAAAATCAAAGTTGGTGGGAAGCAATGTGAAACGCCAAAGAAGCCAATGTTTGGCCTTGTTTGGTTTTCACCTACATAATTTAATTTTATTTTTCCCTTTTCTTTTGTACTCTTTGGTCAAATTAACTTTGACTGATTAAGTCATTCTTCTCACTTAAATATCTAATCTCATTCCAAAATAAGAAAACACCACACATTATAAATATGATAAAAAGTAGGCAGAGTGTAACCGCCATGACCGCTTTTCAATAGACGGAAACGGTGACGTGATAAGTACGTAACGTATTTACTATGAGAATACGTTAAGTATAATTAAACAATATAACAATGTGTAAGAATGACAAGAGTAATAAAATGAAACAGCAACTTTATTTACATTCAATCTTACATACAACTGTCTGAAATAAAATATACAATAATAATGCAAATACCTAAACAATGGCATAATGAAAGTAAATATAGACAGAAAGAAACTAGTAGTCTGGCTGAGTAGCAAACTAGTCCAAATCCTCTTAGCTTGGCTCTATGTCCTCAGATTCCGGTTCTCTTGACGAACATTTCAAAGAAAGAAAACATGAAAGAATGTTGTCAGCGAGCTAGTGCTCGGTAAGTCCCAAAAAAAATAAGAGATGATAGTATATAATGTGAAAAGAAAGCAAATGAACAGTAAACAGGTAAAATTGTATATGATCATTCACAAGTATAACATAGTTATTCTAACGTGGTTATTTGTAGTTTGATAAAAAAAAAGTATTCATATATACGAGAGAAGTCCATCTTACCCCGTGGACTATGGTAATATGCAGTATAAGGCCCCATCATAACTCACGGGACAACGGCACATGGATTCATATAGGTGTCTTTTAAAATGACCTCCCATACCATGATATACAGTCTGTACCAATCTGCCCATTTATCCCCGCGTATTGTATTGTATAGTTTTAAGATTACAGATCTTGACCGAATCCATAGATATAAAAATGTACAGGTTCAAGTTCAAAATGTAATCATGTATTCAGATATTCATGTCAAATTCATGTCAAGTTATATTCATGTTTCGGTCAAGTCGAGTCAAATATTCAAGTTTAAGTTTGATATTGAATTCGAGTGTCCAGGTTCATGATCAAGTATTAAAATTTGTGTTTGTTTTTGGATTTTGTTTTGAGTTTGGACTCAGATTGGAGTCAGTGTCTTATAAAAAGATTAAATTCTTGAATTTCTTAAGTTCGGGAATAATCGGAAAACTGTTACACATGAACGACAGGATTTGTGTATTTTTCCAAGATAATTGCCATTAATAACTCCGTTAAATTTGTCTAATCTGAATAGGCAGGCACTCACTTTCTCCGGCTCACTGAGGCTCAAGAGAAATGATATCGCTTAAAACCAATATTAATTTAGAGTCCTTAAATATTTATTATTGTTGTTTATTCTGTATTTATATTATTTGCATTTCTCGAGGGGATTTTGTGAAAAATATTTTAATATTGTTTAAAAATAAATCTCGAAGGTGATTTATAATATTTAAAGTTTTCATGAACATGTATTTTAATTTTTTGGTATTTTAGTGATGAAACCTAATTTTTAAAAGTTTATGATATTTTTATGAAAACTACTAATTTTGGAAACTTGTTGGTATTTTATTAAAATTCTAATATTTCATTATAAAAAATATAGTTTCATAATTTGTTTTTATTGAAAATATGGAGTCATGGTTTTATATAATTTTCCAAAGTTTAGTTTTGTTTAGAAAAATCGTATTTATTAAAAACCGTATTTTTATTTTCTTTCGAGACCGAATACTCCGTGAGTAGTTCTGCATCTCGCTCTACTATCCCAAAAATATGCGATAATCTGCACCATTTATTAGCGAGTCCCCTAACGAAAGTTGTAGAGGCGTAATTGCCAAGGATTTAAAAACATCGATTAAAATAAACCATTTTTGTAAAACTGTGGTATTTTAATGAAAAACTTATTCTGTTAGACTAGTCATATATCTAAATCTCGTGCTATAAATCAAATGTGTGCGTGTGGGATAGGTCGTTACCCCGTGAATTTTCCTAAAAGTATTTTTCTAAAAGGTTCATTTCATAGAAAATTTTATTACACTAAAAATTAAATGATGTGAATGATATGTTAAGGTGGTTTTAAAGAATTTGAATGAAATATTAACATGGCAAGGGTGACAAAAATTAGTTTAAAGGATTAGAGTACATGTTAACTCCGCTTTTGTCGATATGTTTTAAAAATTATATTGAAGTGAAAAGAGAGAGAGAGAAGAAAAGACTTACTGGTTGCGTAGTGTTGAAAAGAGAGTAAGGAAGAGAGAGGGGATCTCCTTGGCATCGCGGTAGCGTCAGGAAAGCTCTGGTCGTCGAGATTGGTGTGCTACTCCACTTGATTGCTTAACTCCCCTCAGCACTTAGAGAATTTTAGGAATTTTGATAGAATTTTTAGGATGGGGGAGAGCTAAGGTATGGTGTGTTATTTATAAGGTAAAAATGAGAGAGGGTGTGAAATAAAATGAATTAAAAATTGATTAAATGGTGTTAATTAGGAATTTGAAAGGTCTCTATTTGATTGCAGAAAAATCAAACAGTACAGGAGAGTTGAGGGGAGCTGAAGAGGTGTGTGTGCAAAGCACGGAGGTGATTGGAGCAATCAAGACCATCGGCAGCGGGCAAATAGGAGAAACGGGTGGTCGGATCTTGATATCTTGCATCGAGATTCGTGCCAGGTGTTTTAATTAGTGTTAACTCCTCATTTATCCCGTTGATTTTTCTGAAACTTTTCGATTCTCTGTATAGTGCACGTGCAACTCTTAAGCTTCCGAAAAGTTAAAAAGAAAAATATAAAAAAATAATTGGGACTGAAGGGAATCGAACATACAGACTATGTCATAGCAGTGTAGAGGCTTGACCAATGAGCTACAAATTACTTCTTACTTTCATTAAATAAAAATAACTTATAATTCCTACACATGCTGAAATGCCTTTTCTATACATTTAAACAAATAATTTTGTATAGGGATTTCAGAGTCGTTACATTCTGCTCTTCTTATAAAAATTTTATTCTCGAAATTTACATGGAGACTAATTTTCAAAATGGTATGCGTATCGTGCACGCATATTGTCTTCTCTTTCCCAAATCGATTCTCCTGGCGAATCTTTCCTCCACATTACCCGGACCAAGTTCACTTCCTTATTCCTCAATGTCTTCACCTTTCGATTCAGGATCTCAACTAGCTGTTGCTCGTAAGTCAGATTGGTCTATACAGTAAGATCTGAGTGATCAAGAATGTGACTAGGGTTGCTCACATATCGTCGTAGGTAGAATATGTGGAACACGTTGTGCACTCCTTCCAATGAAGATGGTAGTGTCAAATAATATGTCACTTCTCCAACTCGTTCGAGTATGTCTAACAGTCCGATGTACCTTGGACTAAGTTTACCCCTCTTTCCAAAGCGTATCACTTCTTTGTTCGGAGAGATCTTAAAGAACACATACTCTCCGGGTTGGAACTCCAGGTGTCGTCGCTTTGCATATGCCCAATATTTCTGTCGATCTTGGGCTATGTGCATCTTTTCCCTGATCGTGCGAACCACATCTACGATTACCACGATCATCTCTGGTCCAAAGAGTTCACGATCTCCAACGTCGTCCCAACTCAACGGGAAACGACACTTCCGTCCGTAAAGTGCTGCGAATGGTGCCATCTCAATGCTTGCCTAGTAGCTGTTGTTATATGAAAACTCCACAAGGTGTAGGGGATCTTCCCACGAACCTCCGAAATCTAACATATATGTTCTCAGCATATCTTTTAGGATCTGAATTGTTCGCTCGGACTATCTGTCTGTTTGTGGATGGTATGCCGTACTGAAATTCAGACGCATTCCCAGGCTAGCTTACAGACTCTGCCAAAATTATGATCGGAATTTCGTATCACGATCGGAGACGATGCAGACAGATACTCCATGTAATCTCACGATCTCCTGTATGAGTTTATAGGTATTAAGATAAGTATAGTACATCTTGAAAGTTTAAATCTTACTTTAGATTTCTACTCACCTCTATGTACTTCCTTACTAACGTCTCAGTTGACTGGCCAACTCGGAATGAAATAAAGTGAGCCGACTTGGTGAGTCAATCTACAATAACCCAGATTGTGTCGTTACCCTTCGTGCTGCGAGAGAGAGTAGTCACGAAGTCCATGGTAATGTGCTGCCATTTCCATTCTGGAATTGGTAAGGGCTGAAGTAGACCTGCAATTCTATGATGTTCAGCCTTCACTTGCTGACACACTAAACACTTTGTTATGCTCCTTACTACTTCTCACTTCATTCCATGCCACCAGTAGTGTTGCCGTAGATCCTTGTACATTTTTGTACCGCCGGGATGTACCGAATACGGAGAACTATGAGCTTCTTTCATGAACTCTTCTCGAACAGAGCCGACTGGCATGCATAAACGGCTCCCATATCGTAAGTATCTATCTTCGTGGATAATGAAGTCGGTTCGAAGTCCACTTTCTATTTGTTCTCGGATCTTTTATAGCTTGGCATCATTTGCTTGAGCTGCCTTGATCTGATTGACAAGAGTGGACTGGACTTGTAAGTTCATCAAAGATGAAACGTTATATGGCACAACTACTTCAATCTATAATCTATGCAATTCTTGCTGTATCTTCTACTATGCGGTGAGATTCATTGTTAATGGCTAGCAACTAAGTGCATCAGGAACTACATTCACCTTTCCAGGATGATACTGTAGGTTGATGTCGAAGTCCGCCATAAGCTCGAGTCATCTTCTTTTTCGCATGTTGAGTTCCTTCTGGATAAATACATACTTCAGATTTTTATGGTCAGTGTATATATCCACTCGCTCTCCCAATAAGTAGTGACGCCAAATATTGAATACGAAGATGACGGCTGCCAATTCCAGATCATGTGTTGGATAGTTGCGTTCATGAACTTTTAACTGTCATGATGCAAAAGCCACAACTTTTCTATGCTGATGTAGAACGCATCCTAATCCTTTACTGGATGCATCACAATGTACGTCGAATCCTCTAGATTGATCCGGTATTACAAGAATAGGTGAAGAGATTAATCTTGACTTGAGTTCTACAAAAGCATTCTCACATGCTTCTGACCACACAAATGCTTCTTCTTTACGTGTGAGCTTGATCAGGAGTGCTGCGATCTTTGAGAATCCTTCGATGAAGCGTTAGTAGTATCCTGCTAAGCTCAAGAAACTTCTTATATCTTTCACCGCATTTGGTGTCGCCCATTCGCTGACAGCTGACACCTTAGCTGGATCTACAGAGATTCCTTCGCCTGAAACGATGTGTCTGAGAAATCCGACTTGATCTAGCCAAAATTCACACTTGTTGTAATTGGCGTAGAGCTGGTGTTGTCGTAATATCTTCAGGACAAAGCGTAAGTGCTCGGCGTGTTCTTTCCAATTCTTTGAATACACCAGGATGTCGTCGATGAAGATAACAACAAACTCGTTTAAGTACTCTCGAAAAACTTGGTTCATCAGGTTCATAAAGATGGCAGGTGCATTGGTCACTCCAAATGGCATTACGAGATATTCATAATGGCCATAACGAGTCCTAAACGTCGTTTTCGGAATATCGGACTCTTTGACCTTCACCTGATGATAACCTAAATGAAGATCTAACTTTGAAAAGACACAAGATCCACTTAACTGATCGAAAAGGCCATCGATGCGAGGTAATGGATACTTATTCTTAATCATTACTTCGTTCAGAGCTCAATAATCCATGCACATCCGGTAGGTCCCTTCCTTCTTCTTCACTAGCAACATTAGTGATCCCCAACTTGAAGTACTAGGTCTGATCCAACCTTTCTTCAGGAGTTCGTCCAACTGAATACGGATCTCCTTCAATCCCTCAGGACTTAATCAGTATGGAGCTTTGATTACATGTTGTGCACCAGGTTGTAAATCAATACTGAATTCAAGAGCTCGATTGGGAGGCAAACCTGATATATCTTTAGGGAACACATCCTCAAACTCTCGAACTACCTCTGGTTTTTCTTCTTCCGCTGGTAGAGAAAACGCTTCTGCATTCTTTAGTCTAGCACGGTAGCTTCCTTGCTCCAAGATTCTATCTCCACTTTTGAAATAAAAGACTGGGTGATCTAGTATCTCAAATACTACTCTCCTTTAACGGTAGTCAATGGTAGCATAAAATACTTTCAGCCAATCCATTCCCAACACAACTTTGAAATTTGGTATGACCAGTACTTTGAAGTTTTCTTAGAATTCTCGGCCGCAAACTACAACTAGACACTAATCATATCCCAAAGTTACCTTCAAGACTCCATTCGCAGAACTGACATTCCAGCTCAAAATGAGTGGCTTCACAGGAATAGCATGCATTCTCATGAACCGTTGTGACATGAAGCAATGTGAAGCTCCAGTGTCGAGAAGTGCTAGTGCAGGAAGGGTGGATACTAGTATAGTACCTAAATTTTGTGAGGTTGCGTTTAGATATAGAAAAAGATAACGATGTACTAGTATCGAAGGTTGAAAAGATGGGAAGAATTTACCGGTGATGACCTGTCCTGGGGCTTCGGCCTACTCCACCATCATTGTAAAAGCCTGTCGTCTCGATACATTCCTCCTCTCCGTAGGCACATTCCTCTACTCTTAAGGCACGTTTCTCTATGCCTGATGGAATTGGTGCTGAGGCTGTGCTGGAGATCCTCATGGAGCTGGTGCAGTTAGAGCTCGACGGGGTGCAGGTGTCTGAATAACTGGCCTCTGCGGAGCTGGAATTGCGGGTCTGGGTGTTGGTGCTGTGTTACTATGATATAGGAATGCTCTTATAGTGTGAGTAGATGCGCTACAATTCAAACATAGGCCATTTGCACGTATGCAGTCTTTCGCCAAGTGTCCAGTTCTCTTGCAGTAGAAACAGAAATCTGGACTGGACAAGTTAAACGATCCTCCTGACCCCTTGGGTGCAAAAGTCGGCCTAGAAGAGGCTCCTCCTGTCATTTGGATAGCAAGGCGTTTGATTCCAGCTGCTTGAGGCTTACCCTTCTTCTTGACCACAACTTCATAACGGCGTCTGTAACAACTCCAATTTCAATGTACAAAAAATTGTTTAAAAGTTAATGTACAATTGGGGTATTTGCAATCTTGTGTACACTATAAGTATTTGTTTTACTTTAGAACAGTAAAAAAGTACTTGTAGCACATTGGTAAAGCCTTGCACTGCTGTGACGTAGCCCCTGTGATCGAATCCCCCCAGCCACATTATCTTTTTAATTAATTTTCTTTTAATCTTTTAGAACCCCAAGGGTTTGCACGTGCACTACATGTAATATGATAAGTTACAGAATAAATAAACATGTGCATGAGGGTATATGAGACGACGGGGACACGTGGCGACGATCTAACTCAATTCCACCGGAATTGGACCGGCGAAAATCACCAAAAGACAGGCACCGCCGGTTCCCCCCGTAGGTTGCTCTGATATTTTTTCCCAAGCACCCCTTGGCCTACCCCACTACCCCATGTTGTTTGTTTACTCTACTTTCATCCAGAGAACAATAAAATGCACTTTAAATCAATTTTTAATGCAGATTTTAATGCATTCTTTAACCCTTTAAACCCTAATTTTCCCTATAATCTCCATTTCACTCATCCTCACTCAGAAATTCCCTGTCAAAACTCTCAGAAATTCTCAAGTTCTTTTAGTGTGCAAATAGAGTTAGCAAAGGGTGAAGTTCTGGCGAAGGTCCAAAGAGATTCCGGCGACGAAACGACGCTCCAAAACCTTCCTTGGTGTCCCCTCCCCCTTCTCTTGTTCAATAGCCAGTAAGTCCCATCTCCCCCTCTCTTCTTATACTTTAAAAACTTTCATTTCTAAATCCTGACGGAAGCAGAGTTGATCTGACTTCCGATTCGGTTTTCTTTAAAAACACTATTTTTCTTAAATAAGAAAATACCATATACTGTGAAAACTAGGTTCTACTCACTAGAAATTTTACTTTTATAAAATATACATCAATGAAAACCCTAAAGACGATAATTAAATTCTTGAGGTGTATTTTGAAAATTATACCAAACTATTTTTATATAAAAAAAACCCTCAAGTTATACTAATTTACAATAAGAACCCTAGTAAATATAGGTTTAAGCGGGACCAATTCTCTTGAACCTCAGGGAGCCGGAGAATATGGGTGCTTGTTTATTTAAGATAGACAATTTAACAAACGGTGTTATCGACACGGTAATTGTCTTGGAAAAAGACATAAATCCTGCCGTCCATGTGCAACAGTTACCGATAATATCAAAACTACTTCAAGATTTCAATTTCATTTCAAAGTGTCTGACTCAAACTGAGTCTCAATCTAATCAATCTGACTTGAATATGATTCAATTATAAAACTATAATACAACATGAATCCATGAATCCGTCTATTCAATCTATATCAATCTGTATTAACTGAACCGAACCATGGATATACTCCGTCTACATGACTCTCCATTTATCCATTCCATTTACTGATATCATGGTTTTGGCAAGTCATCCATCTATATAACAAACAATACAATCGATACAAAAGACATCGCGGGGTTTTAAAGGGGTAGATTGGTACGGAAGGTGTTAAAAGTGGCACGAGACTATAACCATAATACACCTAACCTGAATCCATTTCCGTTGTACCATGGCTGAACGGTTCCTTATGCTCTGTACACCTTATTCTCCGGAATAGTGGGACTCCTCTCGTATATACTGGCATTTTCTGTACCAAGCTACAAACAACAGCGTTAACAATATAATCAAACATTATAAGTTATATTCTTTTTCTATCTATTCTATCTCTACTCACATTTGGGACTTACCGAGCGATTTGTTCGCTGACGACATTCCTTTTTTTCTTTCTTTGGAATATTGTCAGGTGTTTTGGACTCATTGGAGATCGAGCCTAGCACTGAAGATTTGGAGCAGTTAGCGTTTGACCCAGAGCTGTAGGCACTTGTGCATTTTCATTTCAGTTATACCATTGTTAAGACATCACTTTCTATTTATGTATTTACATTTCAGTTGTACCTGTAAAAGAATGTTTAATAAATAAAGTTGAGATTCATGTCTCTTGTGTACTTTACTTTATATTGCTTAAATACGCTTAGCATGTTTACTTCTGAGTAAATACATCGTGTGACCCATCGCGTCTTCTTACCGTACACTGGGAAGCGGGGCGTGACAGGTTTTGTTGGTGGCCCATGCAGGTCAGCTCTGTATAGACATGCAGGTCAGCTCTGTATAGACATGCAAGTCAGTTCTGCATGGACATGAGGGTTAATTCTGTATGAAGTTCTAAGAAATATAACACAAGAACAAACAACTAAAAACATTCTTTACATATTCCTTGAATCTTCCAATTTCATATATTTTGAATCTGTCCTAACCCAAATTTTTCTTTCAAGGTTATGGATTCTCCAAACAAAACTGGCACCAATTTCAACAACACTCCACCACCTCTACCGCTTACACCTACTGTCGCTGCTCCGATCAATGAGCAGACGGTACTGCTTAAGGCGATCCACAGCCTCCTGGAGGGACAGCTGCAGCAGACTGCTATTTTGATGAACCGCCCAGAAGCGGATGCCCTAGGGGTAAACCAATTCCGGGTTTTGCACCCCAAGCAATTCTCGGGAAAAGAGAGCCCTCTAGAAGCTGAGGAATGGGCTCAAAATATTGAGGATGATCTGGCAGCGGCCCAAGTGCCAGAGATAGCTTGGGTTCGAATTGCGAAACTGCAGCTCACTGACAATGCACGAGTCTGGTGGAAGGTGGAAGAAAGCCGTCTCGACCAACCGATCGAATGGAGGAATTTTCGCGATATGTTCGACGCGAAGTACTTTCCTGACACTGCCCAATTTGACATGGAACAACAATTCATCCATCTACAACAGGGTTCGATGTAGACCAAATCTGTGGATGAGTATGATGTTGAGTTTACCATGCTCAGCAAGTAAGATATGTCTCAATATTCGATATCCTAATATCACATATTACACAGCTAACACAAGACCTTAACAAGTTCGCGGTACATTTGATACCAACTGCTGAAATCAGATCCAGATGGTTTCAGCAAGGGTTAGATCAGGAAATCCAAGCTGCCTTAGCTACAGGGGATTTCCCAATCCACGAATTGGCTCTGAAAGCTGCCCGCCGATATGAGGCAGTGGTGAAAATGAGGGGCAGACCTCAATCTGCCGGGATGAAGCGCCCTGCCACTCAGATGGCAGGAGGAGCCTCTTTAAGGCCACCATTTATGCCCAGGAGACCGGGAGTACCGAATAACCGGCCCAACCCAGCCTTTTGTACTTACTGCAGAAGAGATGGACATTTAGTGAAAGACTACCGGCGTGCAAATCGCCTTTGCTTAATCTGCGGCTCAGCTACTCATGACATTGGGTCTTGTCCTCGGAGACATAACCCAAATGCTTCACCCAGGCCAGCAATCAATTATCAGCAGCGCCCAGCCATCCAGGCACCTGCTCCATGACTCGAACTACCTGCTCCATCCCTCGTGGACCGACTGCACTTCCTCCTTGTCGGTTCCATCAAGCTTAATGGAACGTACCTCAAGGACCAAGGAACGGACAGAGGAATGCTCCTCCGGCAAGGAGGAATGTGCCGAGACGACAGGCTTTCACAATGACTGTAGAAGAGGCTGAAACCACCGGCCAAGTCATTACTGGTAACACTTTCCCATCAAGCTTTATTTTCCATCTATACATACTCATATATTTTCTTTATACCTAAAACTATCCCACATAACTTAGGTACAATCTTAGTAGCCTCACTTCCTGCACTAGCACTCTTCGATACTAGAGCATCGCATTGCTTTATGTCGCAACAGTTCGTCCGAACTCATGCGATCCAGTCAAACCTCTCATATCTAGCTGGAATGTCAGTTTAGGGAACGGCGTTCTAAAGGCAATAATGGGATACGATCTGTGTCCAGTGGTCGTCTGCAGCAGAGAATTCTATGCTGACTTCAAGGTACTGGACATATCGAATTTTGATGTCGTCTTGGGTATGGATTGGCTCGGAACATTCTATGCTACCATTGACTGTCGTCAAAGGAGGGTAGTATTCAAGATTTCAGACCATCCGGTCTTTTATTTCAAAAGTGGAGACCATACCCTGGAGCCAAGTACATATAAGGCGAAACCAAAGAAGGCAGTGATTGCAGCAATTCAAGCGGAGGAAGGATCAAAGCCAGAAATAGTTCGAGAGTTCGACGATGTGTTTCCTGAAGACAAATCAGGTTTGCCTCCCGATCGAGCTCTTGAATTCAGTATTGATTTAGTACCTGGAGCTCAACCGGTGATCAAAGCACCGTATCTATTAAGTCCGGAAGGTTTGAAGGAAGTCCGAACTCAGTTGGATGAATTATTGGCGAAAGGATGGATTCGTCCCAGCACTTCAAGTTAGGGACCACCAGTTCTGCTTGTAAAAAAGAAGAAAGGTTCATATCGAATGTGCATTGATTATAGAGCTCCGAATGAAGTAACTATAAAGAAAAAGTATCCACTCCCGCACATCGAATATCTGTTCGATCAGCTAAGTGGATCTTGCGTTTTCTCCAAGTTAGATCTTCGTTCGGGTTATCATCAGGTGAAGGTCAAGGAATCTGATATCCATAAAACGGTATTCAGAACTCGCTATGGACATTACGAATTTCTTGTGATGCCATTTGGAGTGACCAACGCACTAGCTATATTCATGAACCTAATGAATCAAGTTTTCCGAGAGTACCTAGACAGGTTTGTTGTCATCTTCATCGACGACATCTTGGTGTATTCTAAGAGTCGGAAAGAACATGCCGAACACCTACGAATTGTCCTGGAAACTCTACGACAGCATAAACTCTATGCCAAGTACAGCAAATGCGAGTTTTGGCTAGATCAAGTCGGTTTTCTTAGACAGATTATATCAGGCAATGGAATCTCTGTAGATCCAGCTAAAGTTTTAGCAGTAAGCGAATGGCTGACACCGAAATCAATGAAAGACATTCGAAGTTTCTTAGGTCTACCAGGATATTACAGAAGGTTCATTGAAGGATTTTTGAAGATTGCAACACCCCTGACCAAACTCACACGTAAAGATGAAGAATTCATGTGGTCAGAAGCATGCGAACAAGCTTTCGTAGAACTCAAGTCAAGATTGACATCAATGCCTATTCTCGTCATACCGGACCAATCTGGAGGTTTTGTAGTGCATTGTGATGCATCCGGTAAGGGATTAGAATGTGTTCTACATCAACACGGTAAGGTTGTGGCTTATGCTTCAAGACAGCTGAAGAATCATGAGCGCAATTATCCGACGCATGATTTGGAGTTGGCAGCCATAATCTTTGCTCTTAAGATTCGGCGCCATTATCTTCTTAGTGAACGAATGGACATATACACAGATCACAAGAGTCTGAAATATGTGTTTACTTAGAAAGAGTTGAATATGCGGTAGAGAAGATGGTTAGAACTCAAGGCGGACTTTGATATCAACCTGCAATATCACCCAGGGAAGGTGAATGTAGTACCTGATGCCCTTATTCGCCAACCATTAGCATTGAATCTCACCGTACAGTGGAAACTTCAACAAGACTTGCATCAAATGGAGACTGAAGTGGTCATACCAGGTAACGCTTCATGTTTAATGAACTTACAAGTTCAATCTACCATTGTCAATCAGATCAAAGTAGCTCAAGCAAGTGATACTAAGTTGCAAAAGATCAGAGAACAAGTAGAAAGTGGACTTCGAACAAAATTCATCATCCATGAAGACGGATCTTTAAGATACGGCAGTAGATTGTGTGTACCAAAAGGTTCTGTGCGAGAACAGTTGATGAAAGAAGCTCATGGTTCTTCTTATTCAGTATACCCTGGAGGTACAAAGATGTACAAAGATCTGCGTCAAAATTACTGGTGGCATGGAATGAAGCGTGAAGTAGCCAGAAGCGTCGCTAAATGCTTAGTGTGTCAGCAAGTAAAGGCTGAACATCACAGGACTGCTGGATTACTTCAACCGTTACTTATCCCAGAATGGAAGTAGTGATTTAATGCGATTCTCGGATGTGTTTGTAGAAAGTAAGTATCGAATCAATTGTTTCCCGATAACGGTTTTATTTGATCGATAATAGTATTTTGTATCGATATTTAGAAAATTGTATAAAGAACTCACTATCAAAGAATTATATTTGACCGAAATCAACTACGGTGTCGTATGTAGATTGTAAGTGAGTGCGGATCGTCCACAGGGATTGTGCGATTCGTGTTTATATTTGCTTTGTTTGAATCGAAAAGTTAATTGAAAAGAAAAGAAAACATGATTCAAGAATTTATCAATTGATTCAGGTGTCACGATGTTTAATCAAGAATCAAGAAACTGATAAACAATCAAGAATTGGGTTTCGATAATATTTCCAACAAAAAATGCCAAGAATCTAAATGAGGCTCGTAGGAATTGATCGGATCTATAGACGTGATGTAATATCAAGATTTCGTGTTCTTGTCCTTCGAAGGATTGATACTAGATCGATGATGGTCGATGAGAGTTAGGGCTTTCTTGATGAAACTAGGGTTTCATCGTTTAACCCTTGTTCTTTCATCGATTATCATTCACATTCTAGCCTCTAGCAATTTCAAGAAACAATCGTAACTCCCCAATCTCGAGCGATATCAATCAAGAAAGCATCGCAATGAATTGGGTTGTCGATTCTTGATCTTGCTAGGGTTTACAAAACTCGTGGGATTCAAGAATCGATTTACAGTATATTACATCATCATTCTATTGATCGTCACAACTCCTCGACGAGCGGAGTTTTACTCAGACATCACAACAAGAATTATAACTAGAAATTTAGATTGACTCATGATGCAAGAATTTAAAGAGAACAAGATAAAAGAATATCACCTTTTATTTATATCAACAATTTGATTACAGTCGCTCAAGAACTACAAGAGGAAGAATTAAATTGTCGACTTGGCTTTGCTCGGCTCCGTGAGTCGCGAATCGGCTTGGACCACTTGCTCTGTTGAAGACCGGCTCGGCTCCTAAAAGGTTGCAAGGCTTCTTGCTTGAATGGGTACTCGGGATCTTGGCTTTTGATTGGAATTAGGGTTAGGGTTTCACACAAATCCTCTCACTAGATTTGTGGAAGAAAGAGAGAGATAGAATGGCTCTAAATTGACTACTAAAATCAACTAATCAAAAGATCAAGTCCCCTCTACAAGTGAGCCTAGGGTCTTATTTATAGATCTCCCAAACCCTAAGCCTTTGAGTTCCCTCCAAAAGTTTGTTGAAAGACTTCTAGAAAAGAGTTTGTTAGGCTTAGCTTAGGGTTTAAGCTAGGGTTTAGGGAGAAGGTTCTAGAATGATAGGCTAGTTTAGTGTAGATCCCAAAGTTCGCTGATCTGGCAGAAGTCTCTGGAGTCTTCTGGAGTTTGAAGTATATGAGCTGAATGTGGGCCCAGAGTGAAGCATTGTGCAGCAAAAATTTATGGATGACGTGGCAATACGGCCGCGGAATCGCGGCGCAAGCAGGCTCCGGCCGCGGTTCCGCGGCCATGTTGGAGGCTTGGGCTTTGATCTTTTTGCAATGGTCTTTGGCTCGTATTTTGGGCTTCCTCTGATATGTTGATTTGTATTTTCCCTTTTTGATTGATACCAGATCTGAAATCATTGAGTTGACGTAACGTTTTAGCTGTACCCTGTAAGTTTTGGCCTTTCTGCTGGATTTTCCTGCACAGATCTCAAAACAAGTGTTGCGCAAATGTAGGGATGATGCGATGCCATGAAATGTGGTCAATTTCCTTTATAGTGTCGGTTTAAGAGTCTAATACATGTAATCTGATATTTTGCGACAGTTTTGCTAATATGTGAGATATGAATGCCGAACACTTCTATATGAATGCAAATGATGAGGAAATTGCCGTGTAAAATATGCATTATTTTCGACTAATCAAATTCCCCCAAACTTAATTTCGATCGTCTCGAGCGAACTGTTTTATTAAAAAGAGAAGGAGAAAATAAAGAAAGAGAAAAACTAACTAGCCACTTTCGTAGGCAACACGATTGCACTGAGCATGTGCAACAAGCCTTTAAACCTCTAGGTGTCCCTAGTAGGAGGAGTGTTGTCTCCTGAGGGTTTTCAGCGGATTGCACCCATAAAATCCAATAATAAAAGAAAGATCATGAATATTACATTTAAAGAAAAGAATTGTAAAAGAAAAGCTTTGAAAATTAGGGTTTCCAACTAAGCTAGCTTTTCGGTTGTCATGAGCCCTATCTTAATGGTCATGAAAAGATGTTAGAAATCACGTCCTCCCTCAATAAAACATCGTCTTATTTTTCATTCCTATCTTTATTCCAAACATCGATCATATAACCCTGCGTGTGTGTAAAGACATCCCTACACCCGGAGAATTCAATTCAAGCTATCATACTCTTGCCCATCAGCCTCAGTACTTTTTAATTAATGAATATTTAGATGAGATTGCTCACACACTTTCATGCGACCGTTAATACTTCTTGAGATACTAACTGACCGATTACTCATGTGCTTGCTTATTTGGTGTATTTTCCTCGTCTTGCACCACCTCAGGCATAGCAGTGACTCCCAGACCAGTTGACCTTAGGGCACTAGGTGAAGAAGCACCCTCGCTATATATTTTTATTGCCCTTGGTGATAACAAAACCAGTGTCCATTTTTCTCACCACTTTATATTTTCTTCATTCATTTTTTTTTTATTTCCTTCATACATCGGCTTTAAGACAAGAGCATTTCAAGGTATCCTCTACTATCCCAGGCTTTCAGACGTGTGTAAATGCGAATAGCAGGGTAGCCACGTTCAAAATGTTTGGCTTCCAGAATAGAAACTATTTTTCAGACTTATTTTTATCCTCAGATTAGTGACGTCCTTCATCTTACTAACCCTTGGGACAACGGCTCATAACTACTTATTACTAGTTCGTATAAGAAAACTTCTAATTTTCTTAGTTTTATCAAATTTTTCTAATCTCATGGATGTAATTTTTCACTATCTAAACTTTTATTATCTTATTTATGTACAAAAAAGTGTAAATATTAAAATTATTTTTATACTTTGAAAATTTTTAAATTTTTATGGGTTTTCAATTTTTATAGATTTTTAAAGAAATGTTTTGTGCTTATGCAGATGATATGCAAATGATGCGAAAATAAGCACAAACCTCCCCCAAACTTGTTTTCAACAGTGTCCTCACTGTTGCCAAATGCTATACCTACAAAACTGTAAGCCTGGGGGGAATTATTAGTGGGGGCAAAATATATAAGTGAAGAACTTCCCCCAAACTTACTCTTTTCACTCACCTTCATTCAAAAAATGATGCAATGATATACTGGACATGAAGGTGAGACGGAGGAATTTTAATCCAAATAAACTGGCTCTTGTAAGAACAAGAGCTCCTCCGTGGGGTCAGTGGAAAAATACGGCTTTAGTCTATGTCCATTTACTTTGAAAAAGGTGCCGTTTTTAACATTTTCTACTTCTACTGCCCCGTGCGGGTATACAGACCGCACAACAAAAGGTCCCTTCCATCGAGATCGGAGCTTACCCGCGTGAAGGTGTAATCGTGAATCATAAAGAAGGACTTGTTGACCAGGTGAAAATGTTTTCCTCAAAATGTTTTTATCGTGAAAAACCTTAGTCCTATTCTTTGTGATTACAGCGTTATCATAAGCTTCATCGCGGAGTTCGCTTAGCTCATTAAGTTGCAGCTTCCGAAAGTTGCAAGCAAGGTTTAGATCAAAATTTATTTCTTTTATAGCCCACAATGCTTTATGCTCTATCTCGACGGGTAAATGACATGCTTTCCCAAACACCATCCTATATGGAGACATTCCTAGGTCGGTTTTATATGCAGTTCTGAATGCCCAAAGAGCATCCGTCAATTTGGTCGACCAGTCTTTTCTATTTTTAGCAACAGTCTTCTCCAGGATAAGTTTGATTTGTCTGTTTGAGATTTCAGCCTGCCCGCTTGTTTGGGGATGATAGGGTGTAGAAAGTCGGTGGTTGATTGAGTATTTTCGCATCAGAGTCTCAAAAGATCTGTTGCAGAAATGTGTCCCATTATCGCTAATGATAGCACGTGGGTGTCCAAATCGCGAAAAGATATTCTCTTTCAAGAACTTAATGACAACTTTCTTGTCATTAGTGCGACATGGAATGGCTTCTACCCACTTTGAGACATAATCAACCGCCAGCAATATGTACAAATTCCCAAAGGAGTTGGGAAAAGGACCCATAAAATCAATGCCCCAAACATCGAATATTTCAACAACCAAGATGGGTTGCTGAGGCATTTCATTCCTCTGGGATATTCTACCCGTATACTGACATTGTGTACAGGTTTTGCAATACTCAAATGCGTCCTTGAATAAGGTCGGCCAATAAAATCCACATTGCAAAACCTTTTCCGCTGTCTTTCTAGGACCAAAGTGACCCCCACAGGCCTGATCATGACAAAATGAAAGAACACTCTTGAACTCTTCATTCGGGACACACCGGCGAATGATCTGATCAGGACAATATTTAAACAAATAGGGCTCGTCCCAGTAAAAGTGTTTTACTTGGGAAAGAAAACGATATTTGTCCTGTTTTGACCAATCGCTCGGTATTAGTCCCGTGGCATGATAGTTCACAATATCCCTGAACCATGGTTCAGCTGATATGCTCAAGAGTTGTTCGTCAGGGAACGAGTCATTAATCGGCAGGGTCACAGGGGAAGAAATGATGCGTGAAAGATGGTCAGCTACTACGTTTTCACATCCTTTCTTATCTTTGATAACAAGATCAAATTCTTGTAACAGTAGGATCCAACGTATTAGTCGACCTTTTGCATCTTTCTTCGCCAGAAGATCTTTTAAAGCGGAATGGTCAGTATACACAACTATAGGAGAGCCAATTAAGTAAGGCCTGAATTTTTCTAATGCAAATACAACCGCTAAGAGTTCTTTTTCTGTGGTTGTATAATTGATTTGCACATCATTCAGGGTCTTACATGCATAGTAAATCACGTGTGGCATCTTTTCGATGTGCTGTCCTAAAACTGCACCTACTGCAAAATCAGATGCGTCACACATCAGCTCAAAGGGGTAGTCCCAGTTTGCTGATGATAAAACGGGGGCTGAAGTGAGTGAGTGTTTAAGTGAGTCGAAAGCTGTCTCGCAGTCCGAGTCAAAATGGAAGGTTGTATCCTTGGCCAGGAGAAGAGTTAAAGGTCTAGCAATTTTGCTAAAGTCCTTAATGAATCTCCTATAAAAGCCCGCATGGCCAAGGAAAGATCGAATATCTTTGACGCTTTTGGGATGAGGGAGGTTTTGAATGACATCTATCTTAGCTCTGTCAACCTCAATGCCTTTCTGTGAAATGACATGTCCAAGTACTATTCCTTCTTGGACCATAAAATGGCATTTTTCCCAGTTCAAAGTCAAGTTCTTCTCTTTGCAACGAGTAAGAACAGCGTCAAGATTCGCTAGGCAATCGGAAAAAGAGTCTCCAAAAATCGATAAATCGTCCATAAAGATCTCCAGAAAATTCTCTACCATATCAGAGAATATCTCCATCATACACCGCTGAAAGGTAGCGGGAGCATTGCATAGCCCAAAGGGCATGCGACTGTAAGCAAAGGTACCAAAAGGACAAGTAAAAGTGGTTTTATCTTGATCCTTTTTGGCGATGGGGACCTGATTATAGCCTGAGTATCCGTCCATAAAACAATAATACTCTCGTCCCGCTAAGCGTTCCAGCATCTGATCAATGAATGGTAGAGGAAAGTGGTCTTTCCTCGTGGCAGCATTGAGTTTTCTATAATCAATACATACACGCCACCCAGTTTGGGCGCGTGACTGAATCAACTCATTTGCCTCATTGGTTATAACAGTGATGCCGGATTTCTTAGGAACGACATGTATAGGACTCACCCACTGGCTATCGGAGATGGGGTATATAATACCATTATCTAAACATTTGACGATCTCTTTCATAACAGCTTCCTTCATGACGGGATTCAACCGTCTCTGTGGTTCTCGGGTTGGTCTGGCATCATCCATCACATGTATATGATGTTCAACTATCAAGGGACTAATCCTTTTGATGTCCGCCATACTCCAACCAAACGCCTCTTTGTTAGATCTCAATACCGATAAAAGGGCATTCTCTTGCTCCGATGCAAGAGAAGCGGATATGATAACCGGTAAAGACTCATTCTCACCTAGATATGCATATTTCAGGTGAGAAGGTAAAATTTTTAGATCTAATTCGGGCGGAGAAATGATAGAAGGAGGGATCATTGAGTGATTTTTGGATTTACAAAGAAGCTCAGAGCCTGTGAAAGATACAGACTCGGGTGGAGAAAAGTCAGAAGTGCAGGACTCAAGTGTAGAGAAAGTGTCCTCACTAAGATCATGTGTGAAATCAAACAGAGATGTGGTAATGTCATCGAGATCAGTAAAGCAAAGTTCCTCGGCTCCACAACTATCGGGAGCGATCTCATGGACAGAGCACACATCTAAAATATGAGCAGAGGGTTCTGATGGCTGACTTCCAACTTTGTAGATATTTAGTTCAATGGTCATATTTCCAAATGATAAGTTCATTGAACCATTTCTACAGTTTATAACAGCGTTGGAAGTGGCAAGGAAAGGACGACCCAGAATCACCGGAATTTGGCCCCGGGGGTTTGCTACAGGATGTGTGTCGAGCACAATGAAGTCTACAGGGAAAACAAATTCCCCGACCTTTATCAATACATCCTCTAATTCACCCCTTGGTTTGGTGATAGATCGGTCTGCCATCTGGAGAGTGCAATGAGCAGGTTTCAGCTCTCCAATCCCTAATTGCTCATAGACAGAATAAGAGAGCAGGTTAATACTTGCGCCAAGGTCTAAAAGAGCACGATTTATATTTTTACCCCCAATCGAAATCGATATTGTAGGACATCCTGGGTCCGTTCGTTTCTTTGGTAGCTGGGGAATAAAAGCAGTGCTGATATTATTAGACATAAAGACCTTCTTCGGCACTTGAGTCTTCATCTTCCTAGTGCACAAGTCCTTAAGAATTTTCGCATAAGCGGGGACTTGCTGAATAGCATCTAAGAAAGGGATATTGATGTTAACCTGTTTGAACATTTCTAAAATTTTCTCCATATGAGGACTCGTTCTATTACCCCTTAACCGGTTCGGGTAAGGAGCTTTCGCAATAAGCGCAGGGTCCATCACAGGAGAAGGAAGAGGGGGTAGACGTGGTCCCAAAAGAGGTGTGGGGACCGTCTGTGGAGAACTATAAGGGTTGGGAGAAGGTGTCGAGCCTAGTGGGAAATGGAGAATAGGCTCGCGAGAAAGTGGTGTGGTAGAAGAAGAAGGATCAGAAGGAGAAGTGTGTGTGTGTGTGGAAAGGTCTCAGCCGGGGTGTTGATATGATTTTCAGTATCATCAATACCTTCCCCGACATGATTGTTCAGCACTCTTCTCGATCTCAACGTTGTGACGGCATTTACATTGTAATGCCCAGGATTCTGTAGGGGTTGAGAGGGAAGTTTCCCTTTTTCTCTCGCACTCATTTCGGCTTTTAGGCGTGCGATTTCAGCTTCCATCGATCTGATACTCTCAGCTTGGGACGCTGAGTTTTTCTTTATCTCACTGACGGAAGATCTAACCTCAGTCGAAACCTCTATGAAATTTGACAAAAGTGATTTTATGGTTTGAGTGAATTGAGAGAACTCGTCAGAACAGGACTGCATAGGATTAGACTGTGCAGGAGTGTTGCCCTGGTTTTGGAAATTTTGTGACTGATAGGGGTGCTGAGTGAGTTGAAGGGGTTGCTGTTGTGGTGGAGGAAGAACCCTTTGAAATTGATTTGTGTTAGGAACCGTGTTTTGAGATTGGTTTTGGTTCCAAGCAAAATTCGGGTGATTCCTCCAACCCTGATTGTACGTGGAAGAATATGGATCGTTTCGAGGTCTTTGAAATGCGGCATTAGAATGCTCGTGACCTTGAAACGCAGAGTTTAATGGACATTCTTCCGTTAAATGAGACGGATCAGAACAGCACCCACAAACAGTTTTGGGGAGTGACACTGGGTTTAGGGAGGCTGCTGCAAATTTGTGTTCCATAGCGTCGAGCTTTTTTTGCATTGCTGCCATTTCAGCTCGAACACCTATGGACACATCTATTTGGTGTACGCCACCCCTATTCAATGGTTGGGTTCCACTCTCCCACTGTAGTGATTTTTCAGCGAACTCTTCTAAATACTTCCAAGCTTCCCCATCATCTTTGGTCATAAAAGTACCTTGACACATGTTTTCAAGGCTCTGTTTAGTGTTTGGGTTAATGCCCTCATAAATGATTCGGCACAATTCCCATCTCGGGATGCCGTGATGAGGACACTGAACCAATAGATCCTTGAAACGTTCAAAGCATTTTGAAAATGGTTCGGAGCTGGGCAAATTGATTCAGTTCGCTACGGATTCGAGCTGTCTTTTGTATTGGGTAAAATTTCTTAAGGAATGCAGCGACGAATTCTTCCCAATTCGTAATAGAGTGTGCGGTAGTGTTATATAGCCACTTCTCGGCTATATCGCACAAAGTAAATGGAAGAAGTCGTAGACGCATAGCATCCACTGAAAGTTGTGACGTACCCATCATTGCGCATACGTTTTCAAATTTGGTAATGAAAACGTAAGCGTCCTCAGTCTCGAGTCCATGGAATTTGGGTAAAAGATTGATATACTGGGGCTTAATCTCAAAGTTATCCCCATTGGCTGGTGGTGTGGATAAGCAGGTCGAAAGAGGACCTCGAATAGGGTAGCACCTCTCCTGGAGAGAGATGCGGGGTGGATTCTGCGCACCAACGGACGGTGGCAGATTAGGGTTAAAGAAGTTTGATGGATTCGGATCCATCGGTGTGGGTGTGGTAGTGGGTAAAGAAAAGGTAAATGGAGAAATATCGACTTCGGAGTCGATAAAGGGTACGCGGACTAAACGGGCACTAGAATCCCGTGTCCGGCCTATCTTGCACTAAAATGGGTTAGTACAAGTGGCAGCGTTGACTTATAATTAGGGGTAATGAATGCGGTGTTTGCTTTTGAAAAAGGGACGGATTTTTGAAAAAATGATGCGACAAAACAAATGCAGCACACAAACCCTAGAATCTAGTGGTCACCTAGGTCCGGCTCTAGACCGCTCCTAACTGCCAAAAGACAAGTCGCAGGATAGAATCCTCCACTGCCTCTTTGTCCCCCTGTGGCCGGATAAGTGCCAGGTAAGTGGGAAGGTACTCCACTACGTAAGTAGTGGGCCTAATTAAAAACCACTAGCCTTAGACACACTCGCCTTAGGCACCACAAGAAAAAGCGGAAAAGCAATGAATTACCCACGGCCTTCTCTTGTCCTAATTGAGCGCGACAGTCCTTAGAGTCTTCTCTAGATTTCTTTTAGTTAACGTGGGTCAATGCGGATGCAAGTTTTGCGATTTTCGGGGCCTAGGAAGGGTAATGAAATCCCCACCTAATTTGGATTTGGCCGTGCCCCTTAAATTTCCGTATTATAATGCAAACAACCAAGAAATCAAAATCACGCACAAATTTAATTTTGCTTTTGCGGCGCTGCGATTATTTGCAAAGAATCCTGCAGCAAAGTGTTAGTTGAAGCTAAAAAGAGGAGAGAGGAGAAGGTAAGAAGTCACCTGAGGAATATTTGCACAGAGATCCCTTCAGGTAGCCGCGGAACCGCCGCTATTGGGCACTCCCACCGCGGAAACGCGGTTGAATGGTGAGATCACTCCACCAAAATTCTTCAGGGAGCTTCTGTAGACTCCCTCTGCTCTCTGATATATTCAAAAAAATTTCTTCAATTTCCAAACAGCTCCAGATTTCCTTGCAATGAACAACAGCAAATCGTTTAGGGTTTGCACGAATTTTGATCTCAAAAACAACAATGGAATAATTCTTTCAATTCGAACTATAATATGAAACGAATTAGCGCGCGATCCCCGGCAACGGCGCCATTTGATTTAATGCGATTCTCGGATGTGTTTGTAGAAAGTAAGTATCGAATCAATTGTTTCCCGATAACGGTTTCATTTGATCGATAATAGTATTTTGTATCGGTATTTAGAAAATTGTATAAAGAACTCACTATCAAAGAATTATATTTGACCGCAATCAACTACGGTGTCGTATGTAGATTGTAAGTGAGTGCGGATCGTCCACAGGGATTGTGCGATTCGTGTTTATATTTGCTCTGTTTGAATCGAAAAGTTAATTGAAAAGAAAAGAAAACATGATTCAAGAATTTATCAATTGATTCAGGTGTCACGATGTTTAATCAAGAATCAAGAAACTGATAAACAATCAAGAATTGGGTTTCGATAATATTTCCAACCAAAAATGCCAAGAATCTAAATGAGGCTCGTAGGAATTGATCGGATCTATAGACGTGATGTAATATCAAGATTTCGTGTTCTTGTCCTTCGAAGGATTGATACTAGATCGATGATGGTCGATGAGAGTTAGGGCTTTCTTGATGAAACTAGGGTTTCATCGTTTAACCCTTGTTCTTTCATCGATTATCATTCACATTCTAGCCTCTAGCAATTTCAAGAAACAATCGTAACTCCCCAATCTCGAGCGATATCAATCAAGAAAGCATCGCAATGAATTGGGTTGTCGATTCTTGATCTTGCTAGGGTTTACAAAACTCGTGGGATTCAAGAATCGATTTACAGTATATTACATCATCATTCTATTGATCGTCACAACTCCTCGACGAGCGGAGTTTTACTCAGACATCACAACAAGAATTATAACTAGAAATTTAGATTGACTCATGATGCAAGAATTTAAAGAGAACAAGATAAAAGAATATCACCTTTTATTTATATCAACAATTTGATTACAGTCGCTCAAGAACTACAAGAGGAAGAATTAAATTGTCGACTTGGCTTTGCTCGGCTCCGTGAGTCGCGAATCGGCTTGGACCACTTGCTCTGTTGAAGACCGGCTCGGCTCCTAAAAGGTTGCAAGGCTTCTTGCTTGAATGGGTACTCGGGATCTTGGATTTTGATTGGAATTAGGGTTAGGGTTTCACACAAATCCTCTCACTAGATTTGTGGAAGAAAGAGAGAGATAGAATGGCTCTAAATTGACTACTAAAATCAACTAATCAAAAGATCAAGTCCCCTCTACAAGTGAGCCTAGGGTCTTATTTATAGATCTCCCAAACCCTAAGCCTTTGAGTTCCCTCCAAAAGTTTGTTGAAAGACTTCTAGAAAAGAGTTTGTTAGGCTTAGCTTAGGGTTTAAGCTAGGGTTTAGGGAGAAGGTTCTAGAATGATAGGCTAGTTTAGTGTAGATCCCAAAGTTCGCTGATCTGGCAGAAGTCTCTGGAGTCTTCTGGAGTTTGAAGTATATGAGCTGAATGTGAGCCCAGAGTGAAGCATTGTGCAGCAAAAATTTATAGATGACGTGGCAATACGGCCGCGGAATCGCGGCGCAAGCAGGCTCCGGCCGCGGTTCCGCGGCCATGTTGGAGGCTTAGGCTTTGATCTTTTTGCAATGGTCTTTGGCTCGTATTTTGGGCTTCCTCTGATATGTTGATTTGTATTTTCCCTTTTTGATTGATACCAGATCTGAAATCATTGAGTTGACGTAACGTTTTAGCTGTACCCTGTAAGTTTTGGCCTTTCTGCTGGATTTTCCTGCACAGATCTCAAAACAAGTGTTGCGCAAATGTAGGGATGATGCGATGCCATGAAATGTGGTCAATTTCCTTTATAGTGTCGGTTTAAGAGTCTAATACATGTAATCTGATATTTTGCGACAGTTTTGCTAATATGTGAGATATGAATGCCGAACACTTCTATATGAATGCAAATGATGAGGAAATTGCCGTGTAAAATATGCATTATTTTCGACTAATCAAATTCCCCCAAACTTAATTTCGATCGTCTCGAGCGAACTGTTTTATTAAAAAGAGAAGGAGAAAATAAAGAAAGAGAAAAACTAACTAGCCACTTTCGTAGGCAACACGATTGCACTGAGCATGTGCAACAAGCCTTTAAACCTCTAGGTGTCCCTAGTAGGAGGAGTGTTGTCTCCTGAGGGTTTTCAGCGGATTGCACCCACAAAATCCAATAATAAAAGAAAGATCATGAATATTACATTTAAAGAAAAGAATTGTAAAAGAAAAGCTTTGAAAATTAGGGTTTCCAACTAAGCTAGCTTTTCGGTTGTCATGTGCCCTATCTTAATGGTCATGAAAAGATGTTAGAAATCACGTCCTCCCTCAATAAAACATCGTCTTATTTTTCATTCCTATCTTTATTCCAAACATCGATCATATAACCCTGCGTGTGTGTAAAGACATCCCTACACCCGGAAAATTCAATTCAAGCTATCATACTCTTGCCCATCAGCCTCAGTACTTTTTAATTAATGAATATTTAGATGAGATTGCTCACACACTTTCATGCGACCGTTAATACTTCTTGAGGTACTAACCGACCGATTACTCATGTGCTTGCTTATTTGGTGTATTTTCCTCGTCTTGCACCACCTCAGGCATAGCAGTGACTCCCAGACCAGTTGACCTTAGGGCACTAGGTGAAGAAGCACCCTCGCTATATATTTTTATTGCCCTTGGTGATAACAAAACCAGTGTCCATTTTTCTCACCACTTTATATTTTCTTCATTCATTTTTTTTTTATTTCCTTCATACATCGGCTTTAAGACAAGAGCATTTCAAGGTATCCTCTACTATCCCAGGCTTTCAGACGTGTGTAAGTGCGAATAGCAGGGTAGCCACGTTCAAAATGTTTGGCTTCCAGAATAGAAACTATTTTTCAGACTTATTTTTATCCTCAGATTAGTGACGTCCTTCATCTTACTAACCCTTGGGACAACGGCTCATAACTACTTATTACTAGTTCGTATAAGAAAACTTCTAATTTTCTTAGTTTTCTCAAATTTTTCTAATCTCATGGATGTAATTTTTCACTATCTAAACTTTTATTATCTTATTTATGTACAAAAAAAGTGTAAATATTAAAATTATTTTTATACTTTGAAAATTTTTAAATTTTTATGGGTTTTCAATTTTTATAGATTTTTAAAGAAATGTTTTGTGCTTATGCAGATGATATGCAAATGATGCGAAAATAAGCACAAACATCCCCCAAACTTGTTTTCAACAGTGTCCTCACTGTTGCCAAATGCTATACCTACAAAACTGTAAGCCTGGGGGGAATTATTAGTGGGGGCAAAATATATAAGTGAAGAACTTCCCCCAAACTTACTCTTTTCACTCACCTTCATTCAAAAAATGATGCAATAATATACTGGACATGAAGGTGAGACGGAGGAATTTTAATCCAAATAAACTGGCTCTTGTAAGAACAAGAGCTCCTCCGTGGGGTCAGTGGAAAAATACGGCTTTAGTCTATGTCCATTTACTTTGAAAAAGGTGTCGTTTTTAACATTTTCTACTTCTACTGCCCCGTGCGGGTATACAGACCGCACAACAAAAGGTCCCTTCCATCGAGATCGGAGCTTACCCGCGTGAAGGTGTAATCGTGAATCATAAAGAAGGACTTGTTGACCAGGTGAAAATGTTTTCCTCAAAATGTTTTTATCGTGAAAAACCTTAGTCCTATTCTTTGTAATTACAGCGTTATCATAAGCTTCATCGCGGAGTTCGCTTAGCTCATTAAGTTGCAGCTTCCGAAAGTTGCAAGTAAGGTTTAGATCAAAATTTATTTCTTTTATAGCCCACAATGCTTTATGCTCTATCTCGACGGGTAAATGACATGCTTTCCCAAACACTATCCTATATGGAGACATTCCTAGGTCGGTTTTATATGCAGTTCTGAATACCCAAAGAGCATCCGTCAATTTGGTCGACCAGTCTTTTCTATTTTTAGCAACAGTCTTCTCCAGGATAAGTTTGATTTTTCTGTTTGAGATTTCAGCATGCCCGCTTGTTTGGGGATGATAGGGTGTGGAAAGTCGGTGGTTGATTAAGTATTTTCGCATCAGAGTCTCAAAAGATCTGTTGCAGAAATGTGTCCCATTATCGCTAATGATAGCGCGTGGGTGTCCAAATCGCGAAAAGATATTCTCTTTCAAGAACTTAATGACAACTTTCTTGTCATTAGTGCGACATGGAATGGCTTCTACCCACTTTGAGACATAATCAACCGCCAGCAATATGTACAAATTCCCAAAGGAGTTGGGAAAAGGACCCATAAAATCAATGCCCCAAACATCGAATATTTCAACAACCAAGATGGGTTGCTGAGGCATTTCATTCCTCTGGGATATTCTATCCGTATACTGACATTGTGTACAGGTTTTGCAATACTCAAATGCGTCCTTGAATAAGGTCGGCCAATAAAATCCACATTGCAAAACCTTTTCCGCTGTCTTTCTAGGACCAAAGTGACCCCCACAGGCCTGATCATGACAAAATGAAAGAACACTCTTGAACTCTTCATTCGGGACACACCGGCGAATGATCTGATCAGGACAATATTTAAACAAATAGGGCTCGTCCCAGTAAAAGTGTTTTACTTGGGAAATAAAACGATATTTGTCCTGTTTTGACCAATCGCTCGGTATTAGTCCCGTGGCATGATAGTTCACAATATCCCTGAACCATGGTTCAGCTGATATGCTCAAGAGTTGTTCGTCAGGGAACGAGTCATTAATCGGCAGGGTCACAGGGGAAGAAATGATGCGTGAAAGATGGTCAGCTACTACGTTTTCACATCCTTTCTTATCTTTGATAACAAGATCAAATTCTTGTAACAGTAGGATCCAACGTATTAGTCGACCTTTTGCATCTTTCTTCGCCAGAAGATCTTTTAAAGCGGAATGGTCAGTATACACAACTATAGGAGAGCCAATTAAGTAAGGCCTGAATTTTTCTAATGCAAATACAACCGCTAAGAGTTCTTTTTCTGTGGTTGTATAATTGATTTGCACATCATTCAGGGTCTTACATGCATAGTAAATCACGTGTGGCATCTTTTCGATGTGCTGTCCTAAAACTGCACCTACTGCAAAATCAGATGCGTCACACATCAGCTCAAAGGGGTAGTCCCAGTTTGCTGATGATAAAACGGGGGCTGAAGTGAGTGAGTGTTTAAGTGAGTCGAAAGCTGTCTCGCAGTCCGAGTCAAAATGGAAGGTTGTATCCTTGGCCAGGAGAAGAGTTAAAGGTCTAGCAATTTTGCTAAAGTCCTTAATGAATCTCCTATAAAAGCCCGCATGGCCAAGGAAAGATCGAATATCTTTGACGCTTTTGGGATGAGGGAGGTTTTGAATGACATCTATCTTAGCTCTGTCAACCTCAATGCCTTTCTGTGAAATGACATGTCCAAGTACTATTCCTTCTTGGACCATAAAATGGCATTTTTCCCAGTTCAAAGTCAAGTTCTTCTCTTTGCAACGAGTAAGAACAGCGTCAAGATTCGCTAGGCAATCGGAAAAAGAGTCTCCAAAAATCGATAAATCGTCCATAAAGATCTCCAGAAAATTCTCCACCATATCAGAGAATATCTCCATCATACACCGCTGAAAGGTAGCGGGAGCATTGCATAGCCCAAAGGGCATGCGACTGTAAGCAAAGGTACCAAAAGGACAAGTAAAAGTGGTTTTATCTTGATCCTTTTTGGCGATGGGGACCTGATTATAGCCTGAGTATCCGTCCATAAAACAATAATACTCTCGTCCCGCTAAGCGTTCCAGCATCTGATCAATGAATGGTAGAGGAAAGTGGTCTTTCCTCGTGGCAGCATTGAGTTTTCTATAATCAATACATACACGCCACCCAGTTTGGGCGCGTGACTGAATCAACTCATTTGCCTCATTGGTTATAACAGTGATGCCGGATTTCTTAGGAACGACATGTATAGGACTCACCCACTGGCTATCGGAGATGGGGTATATAATACCATTATCTAAACATTTGACGATCTCTTTCATAACAGCTTCCTTCATGACGGGATTCAACCGTCTCTGTGGTTCTCGGGTTGGTCTGGCATCATCCATCACATGTATATGATGTTCAACTATCAAGGGACTAATCCTTTTGATGTCCGCCATACTCCAACCAAAAGCCTCTTTGTTAGATCTCAATACCGATAAAAGGGCATTCTCTTGCTCCGATGCAAGAGAAGCGGATATGATAACCGGTAAAGACTCATTCTCACCTAGATATGCATATTTCAGGTGAGAAGGTAAAATTTTTAGATCTAATTCGGGCGGAGAAATGATAGAAGGAGGGATCATTGAGTGATTTTTGGATTTACAAAGAAGCTCAGAGCCTGTGAAAGATACAGACTCGGGTGGAGAAAAGTCAGAAGTGCAGGACTCAAGTGTAGAGAAAGTGTCCTCACTAAGATCATGTGTGAAATCAAACAGAGATGTGGTAATGTCATCGAGATCAGTAAAGCAAAGTTCCTCGGCTCCACAACTATCGGGAGCGATCTCATGGACAGAGCACACATCTAAAATATGAGCAGAGGGTTCTGATGGCTGACTTCCAACTTTGTAGATATTTAGTTCAATGGTCATATTTCCAAATGATAAGTTCATTGAACCATTTCTACAGTTTATAACAGCGTTGGAAGTGGCAAGGAAAGGACGACCCAGAATCACCGGAATTTGGCCCCGGGGGTTTGCTACAGGATGTGTGTCGAGCACAATGAAGTCTACAGGGAAAACAAATTCCCCGACCTTTATCAATACATCCTCTAATTCACCCCTTGGTTTGGTGATAGATCGGTCTGCCATCTGGAGAGTGCAATGAGCAGGTTTCAGCTCTCCAATCCCTAATTGCTCATAGACAGAATAAGAGAGCAGGTTAACACTTGCGCCAAGGTCTAAAAGAGCACGATTTATATTTTTACCCCCAATCGAAATCGATATTGTAGGACATCCTGGGTCCGTTCGTTTCTTTGGTAGCTGGGGAATAAAAGCAGTGCTGATATTATTAGACATAAAGACCTTCTTCGGCACTTGAGTCTTCATCTTCCTAGTGCACAAGTCCTTAAGAATTTTCGCATAAGCGGGGACTTGCTGAATAGCATCTAAGAAAGGGATATTGATGTTAACCTGTTTGAACATTTCTAAAATTTTCTCCATATGAGGACTCGTTCTATTACCCCTTAACGTGTTCGGGTAAGGAGCTTTCGCAATAAGCGCAGGGTCCATCACAGGAGAAGGAAGAGGGGGTAGACATGGTCCCAAAAGAGGTGTGGGGACCGTCTGTGGAGAACTATAAGGGTTGGGAGAAGGTGTCGAGCCTAGTGGGAAATGGAGAATAGGCTCGCGAGAAAGTGGTGTGGTAGAAGAAGAAGGATCAGAAGGAGAAGTGTGTGTGTGTGTGGAAAGGTCTCAGCCGGGGTGTTGATATGATTTTCAGTATCATCAATACCTTCCCCGACATGATTGTTCAGCACTCTTCCCGATCTCAACGTTGTGACGGCATTTACATTGTAATGCCCAGGATTCTGTAGGGGTTGAGAGGGAAGTTTCCCTTTTTCTCTCGCACTCATTTCGGCTTTTAGGCGTGCGATTTCAGCTTCCATCGATCTGATACTCTCAGCTTGGGACGCTGAGTTTTTCTTTATCTCACTGACGGAAGATCTAACCTCAGTCGAAACCTCTATGAAATTTGACAAAAGTGATTTTATGGTTTGAGTGAATTGAGAGAACTCGTCAGAACAGGACTGCATAGGATTAGACTGTGCAGGAGTGTTGCCCTGGTTTTGGAAATTTTGTGACTGATAGGGGTGCTGAGTGAGTTGAAGGGGTTGCTGTTGTGGTGGAGGAAGAACCCTTTGAAATTGATTTGTGTTAGGAACCGTGTTTTGAGATTGGTTTTGGTTCCAAGCAAAATTCGGGTGATTCCTCCAACCCTGATTGTACGTGGAAGAATATGGATCGTTTCGAGGTCTTTGAAATGCGGCATTAGAATGCTCGTGACCTTGAAACGCAGAGTTTAATGGACATTCTTCCGTTAAATGAGACGGATCAGAACAGCACCCACAAACAGTTTTGGGGAGTGACACTGGGTTTAGGGAGGCTGCTGCAAATTTGTGTTCCATAGCGTCGAGCTTTTTTTGCATTGCTGCCATTTCAGCTCGAACACCTATGGACACATCTATTTGGTGTACGCCACCCCTATTCAATGGTTGGGTTCCACTCTCCCACTGTAGTGATTTTTCAGCGAACTCTTCTAAATACTTCCAAGCTTCCCCATCATCTTTGGTCATAAAAGTACCTTGACACATGTTTTCAAGGCTCTGTTTAGTGTTTGGGTTAATGCCCTCATAAATGATTCGGCACAATTCCCATCTCGGGATGCCGTGATGAGGACACTGAACCAATAGATCCTTGAAACGTTCAAAGCATTTTGAAAATGGTTCGGAGCTGGGCAAATTGATTCAGTTCGCTACGGATTCGAGCTGTCTTTTGTATTGGGTAAAATTTCTTAAGGAATGCAGCGACGAATTCTTCCCAATTCGTAATAGAGTGTGCGGTAGTGTTATATAGCCACTTCTCGGCTATATCGCACAAAGTAAATGGAAGAAGTCGTAGACGCATAGCATCCACTGAAAGTTGTGACGTACCCATCATTGCGCATACGTTTTCAAATTTGGTAATGAAAACGTAAGCGTCCTCAGTCTCGAGTCCATGGAATTTGGGTAAAAGATTGATATACTGGGGCTTAATCTCAAAGTTATCCCCATTGGCTGGTGGTGTGGATAAGCAGGTCGAAAGAGGACCTCGAATAGGGTAGCACCTCTCCTGGAGAGAGATGCGGGGTGGATTCTGCGCACCAACGGACGGTGGCAGATTAGGGTTAAAGAAGTTTGATGGATTCGGATCCATCGGTGTGGGTGTGGTAGTGGGTAAAGAAAAGGTAAATGGAGAAATATCGACTTCGGAGTCGATAAAGGGTACGCGGACTAAACGGGCACTAGAATCCCGTGTCCGGCCTATCTTGCACTAAAATGGGTTAGTACAAGTGGCAGCGTTGACTTATAATTAGGGGTAATGAATGCGGTGTTTGCTTTTGAAAAAGGGACGGATTTTTGAAAAAATGATGCGACAAAACAAATGCAGCACACAAACCCTAGAATCTAGTGGTCACCTAGGTCCGGCTCTAGACCGCTCCTAACTGCTAAAAGACAAGTCGCAGGATAGAATCCTCCACTGCCTCTTTGTCCCCCTGTGGCCGGATAAGTGCCAGGTAAGTGGGAAGGTACTCCACTACGTAAGTAGTGGGCCTAATTAAAAACCACTAGCCTTAGACACACTCGCCTTAGGCACCACAAGAAAAAGCGGAAAAGCAATGAATTACCCACGGCCTTCTCTTGTCCTAATTGAGCGCGACAGTCCTTAGAGTCTTCTCTAGATTTATTTTAGTTAACGTGGGTCAATGCGGATGCAAGTTTTGCGATTTTCGGGGCCTAGGAAGGGTAATGAAATCCCCACCTAATTTGGATTTGGCCGTGCCCCTTAAATTTCCGTATTATAATGCAAACAACCAAGAAATCAAAATCACGCACAAATTTAATTTTGCTTTTGCGGCGCTGCGATTATTTGCAAAGAATCCTGCAGCAAAGTGTTAGTTGAAGCTAAAAAGAGGAGAGAGGAGAAGGTAAGAAGTCACCTGAGGAATATTTGCACAGAGATCCCTTCAGGTAGCCGCGGAACCGCCGCTATTGGGCACTCCCACCGCGGAAACGCGGTTGAATGGTGAGATCACTCCACCAAAATTCTTCAGGGAGCTTCTGTAGACTCCCTCTGCTCTCTGATATATTCAAAAAAAATTTCTTCAATTTCCAAACAGCTCCAGATTTCCTTGCAATGAACAACAGCAAATCGTTTAGGGTTTGCACGAATTTTGATCTCAAAAACAACAATGGAATAATTCTTTCAATTCGAACTATAATATGAAACGAATTAGCGCGCGATCCCCGGCAACGGCGCCATTTGATTTAATGCGATTCTCGGATGTGTTTGTAGAAAGTAAGTATCGAATCAATTGTTTCCCGATAACGGTTTCATTTGATCGATAATAGTATTTTGTATCGGTATTTAGAAAATTGTATAAAGAACTCACTATCAAAGAATTATATTTGACCGCAATCAACTACGGTGTCGTATGTAGATTGTAAGTGAGTGCGGATCGTCCACAGGGATTGTGCGATTCGTGTTTATATTTGCTCTGTTTGAATCGAAAAGTTAATTGAAAAGAAAAGAAAACATGATTCAAGAATTTATCAATTGATTCAGGTGTCACGATGTTTAATCAAGAATCAAGAAACTGATAAACAATCAAGAATTGGGTTTCGATAATATTTCCAACCAAAAATGCCAAGAATCTAAATGAGGCTCGTAGGAATTGATCGGATCTATAGACGTGATGTAATATCAAGATTTCGTGTTCTTGTCCTTCGAAGGATTGATACTAGATCGATGATGGTCGATGAGAGTTAGGGCTTTCTTGATGAAACTAGGGTTTCATCGTTTAACCCTTGTTCTTTCATCGATTATCATTCACATTCTAGCCTCTAGCAATTTCAAGAAACAATCGTAACTCCCCAATCTCGAGCGATATCAATCAAGAAAGCATCGCAATGAATTGGGTTGTCGATTCTTGATCTTGCTAGGGTTTACAAAACTCGTGGGATTCAAGAATCGATTTACAGTATATTACATCATCATTCTATTGATCGTCACAACTCCTCGACGAGCGGAGTTTTACTCAGACATCACAACAAGAATTATAACTAGAAATTTAGATTGACTCATGATGCAAGAATTTAAAGAGAACAAGATAAAAGAATATCACCTTTTATTTATATCAACAATTTGATTACAGTCGCTCAAGAACTACAAGAGGAAGAATTAAATTGTCGACTTGGCTTTGCTCGGCTCCGTGAGTCGCGAATCGGCTTGGACCACTTGCTCTGTTGAAGACCGGCTCGGCTCCTAAAAGGTTGCAAGGCTTCTTGCTTGAATGGGTACTCGGGATCTTGGATTTTGATTGGAATTAGGGTTAGGGTTTCACACAAATCCTCTCACTAGATTTGTGGAAGAAAGAGAGAGATAGAATGGCTCTAAATTGACTACTAAAATCAACTAATCAAAAGATCAAGTCCCCTCTACAAGTGAGCCTAGGGTCTTATTTATAGATCTCCCAAACCCTAAGCCTTTGAGTTCCCTCCAAAAGTTTGTTGAAAGACTTCTAGAAAAGAGTTTGTTAGGCTTAGCTTAGGGTTTAAGCTAGGGTTTAGGGAGAAGGTTCTAGAATGATAGGCTAGTTTAGTGTAGATCCCAAAGTTCGCTGATCTGGCAGAAGTCTCTGGAGTCTTCTGGAGTTTGAAGTATATGAGCTGAATGTGAGCCCAGAGTGAAGCATTGTGCAGCAAAAATTTATGGATGACGTGGCAATACGGCCGCGGAATCGCGGCGCAAGCAGGCTCCGGCCGCGGTTCCGCGGCCATGTTGGAGGCTTGGGCTTTGATCTTTTTGCAATGGTCTTTGGCTCGTATTTTGGGCTTCCTCTGATATGTTGATTTGTATTTTCCCTTTTTGATTGATACCAGATCTGAAATCATTGAGTTGACGTAACGTTTTAGCTGTACCCTGTAAGTTTTGGCCTTTCTGCTGGATTTTCCTGCACAGATCTCAAAACAAGTGTTGCGCAAATGTAGGGATGATGCGATGCCATGAAATGTGGTCAATTTCCTTTATAGTGTCGGTTTAAGAGTCTAATACATGTAATCTGATATTTTGCGACAGTTTTGCTAATATGTGAGATATGAATGCCGAACACTTCTATATGAATGCAAATGATGAGGAAATTGCCGTGTAAAATATGCATTATTTTCGACTAATCAAATTCCCCCAAACTTAATTTCGATCGTCTCGAGCGAACTGTTTTATTAAAAAGAGAAGGAGAAAATAAAGAAAGAGAAAAACTAACTAGCCACTTTCGTAGGCAACACGATTGCACTGAGCATGTGCAACAAGCCTTTAAACCTCTAGGTGTCCCTAGTAGGAGGAGTGTTGTCTCCTGAGGGTTTTCAGCGGATTGCACCCACAAAATCCAATAATAAAAGAAAGATCATGAATATTACATTTAAAGAAAAGAATTGTAAAAGAAAAGCTTTGAAAATTAGGGTTTCCAACTAAGCTAGCTTTTCGGTTGTCATGTGCCCTATCTTAATGGTCATGAAAAGATGTTAGAAATCACGTCCTCCCTCAATAAAACATCGTCTTATTTTTCATTCCTATCTTTATTCCAAACATCGATCATATAACCCTGCGTGTGTGTAAAGACATCCCTACACCCGGAAAATTCAATTCAAGCTATCATACTCTTGCCCATCAGCCTCAGTACTTTTTAATTAATGAATATTTAGATGAGATTGCTCACACACTTTCATGCGACCGTTAATACTTCTTGAGGTACTAACCGACCGATTACTCATGTGCTTGCTTATTTGGTGTATTTTCCTCGTCTTGCACCACCTCAGGCATAGCAGTGACTCCCAGACCAGTTGACCTTAGGGCACTAGGTGAAGAAGCACCCTCGCTATATATTTTTATTGCCCTTGGTGATAACAAAACCAGTGTCCATTTTTCTCACCACTTTATATTTTCTTCATTCATTTTTTTTTTTATTTCCTTCATACATCGGCTTTAAGACAAGAGCATTTCAAGGTATCCTCTACTATCCCAGGCTTTCAGACGTGTGTAAGTGCGAATAGCAGGGTAGCCACGTTCAAAATGTTTGGCTTCCAGAATAGAAACTATTTTTCAGACTTATTTTTATCCTCAGATTAGTGACGTCCTTCATCTTACTAACCCTTGGGACAACGGCTCATAACTACTTATTACTAGTTCGTATAAGAAAACTTTTAATTTTCTTAGTTTTCTCAAATTTTTCTAATCTCATGGATGTAATTTTTCACTATCTAAACTTTTATTATCTTATTTATGTACAAAAAAAGTGTAAATATTAAAATTATTTTTATACTTTGAAAATTTTTAAATTTTTATGGGTTTTCAATTTTTATAGATTTTTAAAGAAATGTTTTGTGCTTATGCAGATGATATGCAAATGATGCGAAAATAAGCACAAACATCCCCCAAACTTGTTTTCAACAGTGTCCTCACTGTTGCCAAATGCTATACCTACAAAACTGTAAGCCTGGGGGGAATTATTAGTGGGGGCAAAATATATAAGTGAAGAACTTCCCCCAAACTTACTCTTTTCACTCACCTTCATTCAAAAAATGATGCAATGATATACTGGACATGAAGGTGAGACGGAGGAATTTTAATCCAAATAAACTGGCTCTTGTAAGAACAAGAGCTCCTCCGTGGGGTCAGTGGAAAAATACGGCTTTAGTCTATGTCCATTTACTTTGAAAAAGGTGTCGTTTTTAACATTTTCTACTTCTACTGCCCCGTGCGGGTATACAGACCGCACAACAAAAGGTCCCTTCCATCGAGATCGGAGCTTACCCGCGTGAAGGTGTAATCGTGAATCATAAAGAAGGACTTGTTGACCAGGTGAAAATGTTTTCCTCAAAATGTTTTTATCGTGAAAAACCTTAGTCCTATTCTTTGTGATTACAGCGTTATCATAAGCTTCATCGCGGAGTTCGCTTAGCTCATTAAGTTGCAGCTTCCGAAAGTTGCAAGTAAGGTTTAGATCAAAATTTATTTCTTTTATAGCCCACAATGCTTTATGCTCTATCTCGACGGATAAATGACATGCTTTCCCAAACACTATCCTATATGGAGACATTCCTAGGTCGGTTTTATATGCAGTTCTGAATGCCCAAAGAGCATCCGTCAATTTGGTCGACCAGTCTTTTCTATTTTTAGCAACAGTCTTCTCCAGGATAAGTTTGATTTTTCTGTTTGAGATTTCAGCATGCCCGCTTGTTTGGGGATGATAGGGTGTAGAAAGTCGGTGGTTGATTAAGTATTTTCGCATCAGAGTCTCAAAAGATCTGTTGCAGAAATGTGTCCCATTATCGCTAATGATAGCGCGTGGGTGTCCAAATCGCGAAAAGATATTCTCTTTCAAGAACTTAATGACAACTTTCTTGTCATTAGTGCGACATGGAATGGCTTCTACCCACTTTGAGACATAATCAACCGCCAGCAATATGTACAAATTCCCAAAGGAGTTGGGAAAAGGACCCATAAAATCAATGCCCCAAACATCGAATATTTCAACAACCAAGATGGGTTGCTGAGGCATTTCATTCCTCTGGGATATTCTATCCGTATACTGACATTGTGTACAGGTTTTGCAATACTCAAATGCGTCCTTGAATAAGGTCGGCCAATAAAATCCACATTGCAAAACCTTTTCCGCTGTCTTTCTAGGACCAAAGTGACCCCCACAGGCCTGATCATGACAAAATGAAAGAACACTCTTGAACTCTTCATTCGGGACACACCGGCGAATGATCTGATCAGGACAATATTTAAACAAATAGGGCTCGTCCCAGTAAAAGTGTTTTACTTGGGAAATAAAACGATATTTGTCCTGTTTTGACCAATCGCTCGGTATTAGTCCCGTGGCATGATAGTTCACAATATCCCTGAACCATGGTTCAGCTGATATGCTCAAGAGTTGTTCGTCAGGGAACGAGTCATTAATCGGCAGGGTCACAGGGGAAGAAATGATGCGTGAAAGATGGTCAGCTACTACGTTTTCACATCCTTTCTTATCTTTGATAACAAGATCAAATTCTTGTAACAGTAGGATCCAACGTATTAGTCGACCTTTTGCATCTTTCTTCGCCAGAAGATCTTTTAAAGCGGAATGGTCAGTATACACAACTATAGGAGAGCCAATTAAGTAAGGCCTGAATTTTTCTAATGCAAATACAACCGCTAAGAGTTCTTTTTCTGTGGTTGTATAATTGATTTGCGCATCATTCAGGGTCTTACATGCATAGTAAATCACGTGTGGCATCTTTTCAATGTGCTGTCCTAAGACTGCACCTACTGCAAAATCAGATGCGTCACACATCAGCTCAAAGGGGTAGTCCCAGTTTGCTGATGATAAAACGGGGGCTGAAGTGAGTGAGTGTTTAAGTGAGTCGAAAGCTGTCTCGCAGTCCAAGTCAAAATGGAAGGTTGTATCCTTGGCCAGGAGAAGAGTTAAAGGTCTAGCAATTTTGCTAAAGTCCTTAATGAATCTCCTATAAAAGCCCGCATGGCCAAGGAAAGATCGAATATCTTTGACGCTTTTGGGATGAGGGAGGTTTTGAATGACATCTATCTTAGCTCTGTCAACCTCAATGCCTTTCTGTGAAATGACATGTCCAAGTACTATTCCTTCTTGGACCATAAAATGGCATTTTTCCCAGTTCAAAGTCAAGTTCTTCTCTTTGCAACGAGTAAGAACAGCGTCAAGATTCGCTAGGCAATCGGAAAAAGAGTCTCCAAAAATCGATAAATCGTCCATAAAGATCTCCAGAAAATTCTCTACCATATCAGAGAATATCTCCATCATACACCGCTGAAAGGTAGCGGGAGCATTGCATAGCCCAAAGGGCATGCGACTGTAAGCAAAGGTACCAAAAGGACAAGTAAAAGTGGTTTTATCTTGATCCTTTTTGGCGATGGGGACCTGATTATAGCCTGAGTATCCGTCCATAAAACAATAATACTCTCGTCCCGCTAAGCGTTCCAGCATCTGATCAATGAATGGTAGAGGAAAGTGGTCTTTCCTCGTGGCAGCATTGAGTTTTCTATAATCAATACATACACGCCACCCAGTTTGGGCGCGTGACTGAATCAACTCATTTGCCTCATTGGTTATAACAGTGATGCCGGATTTCTTAGGAACGACATGTATAGGACTCACCCACTGGCTATCGGAGATGGGGTATATAATACCATTATCTAAACATTTGACGATCTCTTTCATAACAGCTTCCTTCATGACGGGATTCAACCGTCTCTGTGGTTCTCGGGTTGGTCTGGCATCATCCATCACATGTATATGATGTTCAACTATCAAGGGACTAATCCCTTTGATGTCCGCCATACTCCAACCAAACGCCTCTTTGTTAGATCTCAATACCGATAAAAGGGCATTCTCTTGCTCCGATGCAAGAGAAGCGGATATGATAACCGGTAAAGACTCATTCTCACCTAGATATGCATATTTCAGGTGAGAAGGTAAAATTTTTAGATCTAATTCGGGCGGAGAAATGATAGAAGGAGGGATCATTGAGTGATTTTTGGATTTACAAAGAAGCTCAGAGCCTGTGAAAGATACAGACTCGGGTGGAGAAAAGTCAGAAGTGCAGGACTCAAGTGTAGAGAAAGTGTCCTCACTAAGATCATGTGTGAAATCAAACAGAGATGTGGTAATGTCATCGAGATCAGTAAAGCAAAGTTCCTCGGCTCCACAACTATCGGGAGCGATCTCATGGACAGAGCACACATCTAAAATATGAGCAGAGGGTTCTGATGGCTGACTTCCAACTTTGTAGATATTTAGTTCAATGGTCATATTTCCAAATGATAAGTTCATTGAACCATTTCTACAGTTTATAACAGCGTTGGAAGTGGCAAGGAAAGGACGACCCAGAATCACCGGAATTTGGCCCCGGGGGTTTGCTACAGGATGTGTGTCGAGCACAATGAATTCTACAGGGAAAACAAATTCCCCGACCTTTATCAATACATCCTCTAATTCACCCCTTGGTTTGGTGATAGATCGGTCTGCCATCTGGAGAGTGCAATGAGCAGGTTTCAGCTCTCCAATCCCTAATTGCTCATAGACAGAATAAGAGAGCAGGTTAACACTTGCGCCAAGGTCTAAAAGAGCACGATTTATATTTTTACCCCCAATCGAAATCGATATTGTAGGACATCCTGGGTCCGTTCGTTTCTTTGGTAGCTGGGGAATAAAAGCAGTGCTGATATTATTAGACATAAAGACTTTCTTCGGCACTTGAGTCTTCATCTTCCTAGTGCACAAGTCCTTAAGAATTTTCGCATAAGCGGGGACTTGCTGAATAGCATCTAAGAAAGGGATATTAATGTTAACCTGTTTGAACATTTCTAAAATTTTCTCCATATGAGGACTCGTTCTATTACCCCTTAACCGGTTCGGGTAAGGAGCTTTCGCAATAAGCGCAGGGTCCATCACAGGAGAAGGAAGAGGGGGTAGACGTGGTCCCAAAAGAGGTGTGGGGACCGTCTGTGGAGAACTATAAGGGTTGGGAGAAGGTGTCGAGCCTAGTGGGAAATGGAGAATAGGCTCGCGAGAAAGTGGTGTGGTAGAAGAAGAAGGATCAGAAGGAGAAGTGTGTGTGTGTGTGGAAAGGTCTCAGCCGGGGTGTTGATATGATTTTCAGTATCATCAATACCTTCCCCGACATGATTGTTCAGCACTCTTCCCGATCTCAACGTTGTGACGGCATTTACATTGTAATGCCCAGGATTCTGTAGGGGTTGAGAGGGAAGTTTCCCTTTTTCTCTCGCACTCATTTCGGCTTTTAGGCGTGCGATTTCAGCTTCCATCGATCTGATACTCTCAGCTTGGGACGCTGAGTTTTTCTTTATCTCACTGACGGAAGATCTAACCTCAGTCGAAACCTCTATGAAATTTGACAAAAGTGATTTTATGGTTTGAGTGAATTGAGAGAACTCGTCAGAACAGGACTGCATAGGATTAGACTGTGCAGGAGTGTTGCCCTGGTTTTGGAAATTTTGTGACTGATAGGGGTGCTGAGTGAGTTGAAGGGGTTGCTGTTGTGGTGGAGGAAGAACCCTTTGAAATTGATTTGTGTTAGGAACCGTGTTTTGAGATTGGTTTTGGTTCCAAGCAAAATTCGGGTGATTCCTCCAACCCTGATTGTACGTGGAAGAATATGGATCGTTTCGAGGTCTTTGAAATGCGGCATTAGAATGCTCGTGACCTTGAAACGCAGAGTTTAATGGACATTCTTCCGTTAAATGAGACGGATCAGAACAGCACCCACAAACAGTTTTGGGGAGTGACACTGGGTTTAGGGAGGCTGCTGCAAATTTGTGTTCCATAGCGTCGAGCTTTTTTTGCATTGCTGCCATTTCAGCTCGAACACCTATGGACACATCTATTTGGTGTACGCCACCCCTATTCAATGGTTGGGTTCCACTCTCCCACTGTAGTGATTTTTCAGCGAACTCTTCTAAATACTTCCAAGCTTCCCCATCATCTTTGGTCATAAAAGTACCTTGACACATGTTTTCAAGGCTCTGTTTAGTGTTTGGGTTAATGCCCTCATAAATGATTCGGCACAATTCCCATCTCGGGATGCCGTGATGAGGACACTGAACCAATAGATCCTTGAAACGTTCAAAGCATTTTGAAAATGGTTCGGAGCTGGGCAAATTGATTCAGTTCGCTACGGATTCGAGCTGTCTTTTGTATTGGGTAAAATTTCTTAAGGAATGCAGCGACGAATTCTTCCCAATTCGTAATAGAGTGTGCGGTAGTGTTATATAGCCACTTCTCGGCTATATCGCACAAAGTAAATGGAAGAAGTCGTAGACGCATAGCATCCACTGAAAGTTGTGACGTACCCATCATTGCGCATACGTTTTCAAATTTGGTAATGAAAACGTAAGCGTCCTCAGTCTCGAGTCCATGGAATTTGGGTAAAAGATTGATATACTGGGGCTTAATCTCAAAGTTATCCCCATTGGCTGGTGGTGTGGATAAGCAGGTCGAAAGAGGACCTCGAATAGGGTAGCACCTCTCCTGGAGAGAGATGCGGGGTGGATTCTGCGCACCAACGGACGGTGGCAGATTAGGGTTAAAGAAGTTTGATGGATTCGGATCCATCGGTGTGGGTGTGGTAGTGGGTAAAGAAAAGGTAAATGGAGAAATATCGACTTCGGAGTCGATAAAGGGTACGCGGACTAAACGGGCACTAGAATCCCGTGTCCGGCCTATCTTGCACTAAAATGGGTTAGTACAAGTGGCAGCGTTGACTTATAATTAGGGGTAATGAATGCGGTGTTTGCTTTTGAAAAAGGGACGGATTTTTGAAAAAATGATGCGACAAAACAAATGCAGCACACAAACCCTAGAATCTAGTGGTCACCTAGGTCCGGCTCTAGACCGCTCCTAACTGCCAAAAGACAAGTCGCAGGATAGAATCCTCCACTGCCTCTTTGTCCCCCTGTGGCCGGATAAGTGCCAGGTAAGTGGGAAGGTACTCCACTACGTAAGTAGTGGGCCTAATTAAAAACCACTAGCCTTAGACACACTCGCCTTAGGCACCACAAGAAAACGCGGAAAAGCAATGAATTACCCACGGCCTTCTCTTGTCCTAATTGAGCGCGACAGTCCTTAGAGTCTTCTCTAGATTTCTTTTAGTTAACGTGGGTCAATGCGGATGCAAGTTTTGCGATTTTCGGGGCCTAGGAAGGGTAATGAAATCCCCACCTAATTTGGATTTGGCCGTGCCCCTTAAATTTCCGTATTATAATGCAAACAACCAAGAAATCAAAATCACGCACAAATTTAATTTTGCTTTTGCGGCGCTGCGATTATTTGCAAAGAATCCTGCAGCAAAGTGTTAGTTGAAGCTAAAAAGAGGAGAGAGGAGAAGGTAAGAAGTCACCTGAGGAATATTTGCACAGAGATCCCTTCAGGTAGCCGCGGAACCGCCGCTATTGGGCACTCCCACCGCGGAAACGCGGTTGAATGGTGAGATCACTCCACTAAAATTCTTCAGGGAGCTTCTGTAGACTCCCTCTGCTCTCTGATATATTCAAAAAAATTTCTTCAATTTCCAAACAGCTCCAGATTTCCTTGCAATGAACAACAGCAAATCGTTTAGGGTTTGCACGAATTTTGATCTCAAAAACAACAATGGAATAATTCTTTCAATTCAAACTATAATATGAAACGAATTAGCGCGCGATCCCCGGCAACGGCGCCATTTGATTTAATGCGATTCTCGGATGTGTTTGTAGAAAGTAAGTATCGAATCAATTGTTTCCCGATAACGGTTTCATTTGATCGATAATAGTATTTTGTATCGGTATTTAGAAAATTGTATAAAGAACTCACTATCAAAGAATTATATTTGACCGCAATCAACTACGGTGTCGTATGTAGATTGTAAGTGAGTGCGGATCGTCCACAGGGATTGTGCGATTCGTGTTTATATTTGCTTTGTTTGAATCGAAAAGTTAATTGAAAAGAAAAGAAAACATGATTCAAGAATTTATCAATTGATTCAGGTGTCACGATGTTTAATCAAGAATCAAGAAACTGATAAACAATCAAGAATTGGGTTTCGATAATATTTCCAACCAAAAATGCCAAGAATCTAAATGAGGCTCGTAGGAATTGATCGGATCTATAGACGTGATGTAATATCAAGATTTCGTGTTCTTGTCCTTTGAAGGATTGATACTAGATCGATGATGGTCGATGAGAGTTAGGGCTTTCTTGATGAAACTAGGGTTTCATCGTTTAACCCTTGTTCTTTCATCGATTATCATTCACATTCTAGCCTCTAGCAATTTCAAGAAACAATCGTAACTCCCCAATCTCGAGCGATATCAATCAAGAAAGCATCGCAATGAATTGGGTTGTCGATTCTTGATCTTGCTAGGGTTTACAAAACTCGTGGGATTCAAGAATCGATTTACAGTATATTACATCATCATTCTATTGATCGTCACAACTCCTCGACGAGCGGAGTTTTACTCAGACATCACAACAAGAATTATAACTAGAAATTTAGATTGACTCATGATGCAAGAATTTAAAGAGAACAAGATAAAAGAATATCACCTTTTATTTATATCAACAATTTGATTACAGTCGCTCAAGAACTACAAGAGGAAGAATTAAATTGTCGACTTGGCTTTGCTCGGCTCCGTGAGTCGCGAATCAGCTTGGACCACTTGCTCTGTTGAAGACCGGCTCGGCTCCTAAAAGGTTGCAAGGCTTCTTGCTTGAATGGGTACTCGGGATCTTGGCTTTTGATTGGAATTAGGGTTAGGGTTTCACACAAATCCTCTCACTAGATTTGTGGAAGAAAGAGAGAGATAGAATGGCTCTAAATTGACTACTAAAATCAACTAATCAAAAGATCAAGTCCCCTCTACAAGTGAGCCTAGGGTCTTATTTATAGATCTCCCAAACCCTAAGCCTTTGAGTTCCCTCCAAAAGTTTGTTGAAAGACTTCTAGAAAAGAGTTTGTTAGGCTTAGCTTAGGGTTTAAGCTAGGGTTTAGGGAGAAGGTTCTAGAATGATAGGCTAGTTTAGTGTAGATCCCAAAGTTCGCTGATCTGGCAGAAGTCTCTGGAGTCTTCTGGAGTTTGAAGTATATGAGCTGAATGTGGGCCCAGAGTGAAGCATTGTGCAGCAAAAATTTATGGCTGACGTGGCAATATGGCCGCGGAATCGCGGCGCAAGCAGGCTCCGGCCGCGGTTCCGCGGCCATGTTGGAGGCTTGGGCTTTGATCTTTTTGCAATGGTCTTTGGCTCATATTTTGGGCTTCCTCTGATATGTTGATTTGTATTTTTCCCTTTTTGATTGATACCAGATCTGAAATCATTGAGTTGACGTAACGTTTTAGCTGTACCCTGTAAGTTTTGGCCTTTCTGCTGGATTTTCCTGCACAGATCTCAAAACAAGTGTTGCGCAAATGTAGGGATGATGCGATGCCATGAAATGTGGTCAATTTCTTTTATAGTGTCGGTTTAAGAGTCTAATACATGTAATCTGATATTTTGCGACAGTTTTGCTAATATGTGAGATATGAATGCCGAACACTTCTATATGAATGCAAATGATGAGGAAATTGCCGTGTAAAATATGCATTATTTTCGACTAATCAAGTAGCAACACATCACAATGGATTTCGTGACTGCACTCCCTCGCAACACGAAAGGTAACGATGTGTTTTGGGTTATCGTGGATCGACTCACAAAGTCGACTCACTTTATTCCATTTCGAGTTGGCCAATCTACGGAGACACTAGAAAAGAACTACATGGAGGTAAGAATATAAGTAAGATTTAAACTCTTCAAATATGTACTATCTCTGATACTCATGAACTCATGCAGGAAATCATGAGATTATATGGAGTACCGGTCTGCATTGTCTCCGATCATGACACCGGGTTCCGATCGCAATTTTAGCAAAGTCTGCAAGCTAGCTTGGGAATAAGTCTGAACTTCAGCATGGCTTATTATCCACAAAAAGATGGTCGGTCTGAGCGAACTATTCAGATCTTAGAAGATATGCTTAAAGCATGTATGCTAGACTTCGGAGAATCGTGGGAAGATCACCAACATCTTTTAGAGTTTTCATACAACAACAGCTACCAAGCAAGTATAAGAATGGCACCTTTTGCAGCACTTTATGGAAGTAAGTGTCAATCGCTATTAAGTTGGGACGATATCGGAGATAGAGAACTCCTTGGACCTGAGATGATAGTAGAAACTATCAACGTAGTTCGTATTATCAGGGAACGAATGCGCATTGCCCAAGATCGACAGAAGCACTGACCTGATACAAAGCGCTGTCATTTGGAGTTCCAACCGGGAGAACATGTATTTCTGAAGATATCTCCGAACCGTGGAGTGATTCGTTTTAGAAGACGGGATAAGCTTAGTCCGAGATATATTAGACCGTTCGACATACTCAAACGAGTCGGTGAAGTGGCTTATCGCTTGGCACTTCCACCTTCATTGGAAGGAGTGCACAATGTGTTCCACATATCCCAACTCAGAAAGTATGTGAGTGACCCCAGCCATATTCTTGATCACTCCGAACCCACTGTACAGTCAGATTTATCTTGTAAGCAACAACCTATTGAGGTCCTGGATAGAAATGTGAAGTCATTTCGGAACAAGGAAGTCAACATGGTTCGAGTGATGTGGAGAAAAGACACACCAGGAGAATCAATATGGGAAAGGGAAGATGAGATGCATACAAGATACCCTCATTTATTTGTAAACTAATCCTTAAAATAAATTGTAAATTTCGAGGACGAAATTTTTGTAAGGAGGGTAGACTGTAACAACTCCAATTTTAATATACAGAAAATTGTTTAAAAGTAAATGTACAATTGGGGTATTTGCAATCCTGTGTACACTATAAGTATTTGTTTTACTTTAGAACAGCAAGAAAGTACTTGTAGCACATTGGTAAAGCCTTGCACTGCTATGACGTAGGCCCTGTGATCGAATCCCCCCAGCCATATTATCTTTTTAATTAATTTTCTTTTAATCTTTTAGAACCCCAAGGGTTTGCACGTGCACTACATGTAATATGATAAGTTACAGAATAAATAAACATGTGCACGAGGGTATATGAGACGACGGGGACACGTGGCGACGATCTAACTCAATTCCACCGGAATTGGACCGGCAAAAATCACCAAAAGACTGGCACCGCCGGTTCCCCCCGTAGGTACTGCTCTGATATTTTTGCCTGAGCACTGTTCAGTCGATAAAAGTGCACATTTGATATGATATTTTCCTTACTATTCTTAAATATCTAAAGGTGTTTATTATAAATATGACACATATGAGGGTTTATCTGTAAAAATACTATTTTCATATGTTTATATATTATAATTAATATTATGAAGGAAAATGTATACATATAATATTTATATAATATTTTGATAATTTAAATATGCATATCATATCAAATATCCTTAACCAATATTCTTAAAATATAATATCATATCCAATGGTTAGGATAATATCTCAAAAATACCAAATATTACTAATATTATTCATTGAGATATTGTGCAAGGTTTAGCTCAGGTCAGAAGATCGAGATATCGAGTGTCGGGAATCAAAAATCTGCCGATGAAGTTAAATAAATCGAAGAATAAATACTGGCAAAGACTCAGAAAAGATATGAAGATTCCAGACATCAAATAAATCTCCATGTGTCACTATGAAACAGCCCACATCAAATAAATCTCTATGTGTCACTATGAAGCAGCCCAAGAATTTTGAAGCAATGATCACACCAAACGGTCGCGGTTCCACGGCCAAAACAAACCATATGCGGCGGATCCACGACCGTTATAGGGAATTGGGGTTCTGAATTTTTTGGGTAGGATCTTAAAGACAAGTCACCATATTAGGAAATCACCATATATGGAAAGTCACCATATATGGTAACTAGGTTTTCTTCTTTGAGGGCTATATAAAGGACCAAGGGCTGAAATTAGAAATCATCACCTTTTACGCGAAGAAAATCACCGTCAAAGAACACAAGATCCACGACAGGTCCACGATTCGACGTGATAGAGCAACGAGAGATTCAACGGAGTATCTACTTGCTACAAGGAAGAGATCGAGAGCAACTTCTTCTTCCTCTTGTAATCTAAACTTGAAAGCTTTGTAATTGTGAAGTTGATTAATAAAGGTAGATCATTATTTAGCATTTATTTTCTGCATTTACATTATGAATTCTTTCTCTATCCGTTCTTCTTCTATCTCCATCATGCGCGAGTAATTCTCTGCTTGATAGGGTTCGTAAGATTAGGGTAGATCAATAGATAAAAAAATGTTTTAACTTCTTTTAAGTCTTATGAAGTTTATAAACTTTAGCAAAATAAATGTTAACATCTTTATCGGGCGCGCTACTAATTTATTGCTAGTCTTGACCGCGATTTGAGATCAGTTTAACAATTGTTTTGTTAAGGGCTAGACATGAATAGAGATCAATGAAAGGACAAGGGTCGATAGTTGGGAAACCCTAGTTTCTTCCAAGAACCCTAATCCTCATTCATCACTATTTATCTAGTATTAAATCTATCAATAGATAAAAGAAATAATCTTTATTAGTCATCCATGACTACTAAATCCGAACGAACCGTACAAGCATTCTTCTTATAAAATCAATATACGTATTCAAACTAGATCTGTATTCTACATCCGTATTTTGATGTAGATCTAGAAACTATTTCCACTATTCTTTATTCCTCTATTCTTCCCATTTTTCAACATTTCTGAACTAAGATTGAAAGATTCCATATATCCCTGAGGACGACCCGTACTCATCTCGGTCTAGCTACACGCGACACCGTTATTGATTGCGGTTATTTTACAAACACTTCTTTAAAACAGATCAATCAAGCACCCCTTGGCCTACCACACTACCCCCATGTTGTTTGTTTACTCTGCTTTCATCCAGAGAACAATAAAATGCCCTTTAAATCAATTTTTAATGCAAATTTTAATGCATTCTTTAACCCTTTAAACCATAATTTTCCCTATAAATACCATACTCCATTTCACTCATCCTCACTCAGAAATTCCCTGTCAAAACTCTCAAAAATTCTCAAGTCCTTTTAGTGTACAAGTGGAGTTAGCGAAAGGTGAAGTTCCGGCGACGTTCCAAGGAGATTCCCGCGACGAAACGACGTCCCGAAGCCTTCCTTAGTTTCCCCTCCCCCTTCTCTTGTTCAGTAGCCAGTAAGTCCCCTCTCCCCCTATCTTCTTCTACTTTAAAAACTTTCATTTCTAAAACCCGACGGAAGCAGAGTTGATCCGACTTCCGATTCGGTTTTCTTTAAAAACTCTATTTTTCTTAAACAAGAAAATACCATATACTGTGAAAACTAGGTTCTACTCACTAGAAATTTTACTTTTATAAAATATACATCAATAAAAACCCTAAAGACGATAATTAAATACTTGAGGTGTATTTTGAATATACCAAACTATTTTTACATAAAAAAAACCCTCAAGTTATACTAATTTATAATAAGGACCCTAGTAAATATAGGTTTAAGCGGGACCAATTCTCTTGAGCCTCAGAAAGCCGGAGAATATGGGTTCTTGCCTATTTAAGGTAGACAATCTAACAAACGGTGTTATCAACACGATAATTGTTTTGGAAAAACAAACAAATCCTGCCGTCCATGTGCAGCAGTTACCGATAATATCAAAACTACTTCAGGATTTCAATTTGTTTTCAAAGTGTCTGACTCGGACTAAGTCTCAATCTAATCAATCTGACTTGAATATAATTCAAGTATAAAACTATAATACAACATGAATCCATGAATCCGTCTATTCAATCTATATCAATCTGTATTGACTGAACCAAACCATAGATATACTCCGTCTACATGACTCTCCATTTATCCATTTTATTTACTGATATCATGGTTTTGGCAAGTCATCCATCTATATAACAAACAATACAATCGATACAAAAGACATCGCGGGGTTTTAAAGGGGTAGATCGGTATGGAAGGTGTTAGAAGTGGCATGAGACTATAACCATAATACACCTAACCTGAATATCAATTACCGTTGTACCGTGGCTGAACCGTTCCTTGTGCTCCATATACCTTAGTCTCCGGAATAGTGGGACTCCTCTCGTATACACTGAAATTTTCTGTACCAAGCTACAAACAACAGCGTTAACAATATAATCAAACATTATAAGTTATATTCTTTTTCTGTCTATTCTATCTCTACTCACCTTTGGGACTTACCGAGCGATTTGTTCGCTGACGACATTCCTTTTCTTCTTTCTTTGGAATGTTGTCAGGTGTTTCGGACTCATTGGAGATCGAGCCCAGCACTGAAGATTTGGAGCAGTTAGCGTTTGACCCAGAGCTGTAGGCACTTATACATTTTCATTTCAGTTATGCCATTGTTTAGGCATCGCTTTCTATTCATGTATTTACATTTCAGTTGTACCTGTAAATGAATATATAATAAATAAAGTTGCGGTTCATTTACATTCTTGTCTCTTGTGTACTTTACTTTATATTGCTTAAATACTCTTAGCGTGTTTACTTCTGAGTAAATACGTCGCGTCACCCGTCGTGTCTCCTTACTGTACACTGGGAAGCGGGGCGTGATAGCGTGCTGCCTTCAGAGCGAGTTCATGAGTTGGATAGTCACATATGGCTAATGCCGTCTGAATCTCTGGGTCTAAGCCCTGTTGGAATCGTCTAGCCCGAATCTCATCGGTCGGGATCACGTCTGCCTCAGACCTGATAAAATGTTGATGTCAGGATAGTTACATGTTTTACGAAACATATTTTGAGATGAATTCTTTACCTACTAAGCATGATGAAATTGGCATCATATTCATCCACTGATTTTACCCACATGGAGCCTTATTGCAGGTGGATGAACTGTTGTTCCATCTCAAAACGGGCAGTCTCGGGAAAAAACTTCGCATCGAACAGATCGCGGAATGTTTTCCACTCTATTGGTTGTATAAGACGGCTTTTTCTGGCTTTCCACCAGACTCTTGCGCTGTTGGTGAGTTGGAACTTGGCCATACGGACCCAAGCTATGCTTGGTACCTGTGCTGCTGCAAGGTCATCCTCGATACTTTGGGCCCATTTTTCAGCCTCAAGGGGACACTTTTTCCCAGAAAAGTTCCCTATATGCAACGCACGAAATTGCTTCACTCCAGGTGTTTCGGCTTCAGGATGGTTCATAAGGATAGCAGTCTGTTGTTGTTGACCCTCCAGAACACTTTTGATGGCTTCTAGAAGTAACGTTTGTTCATTGATCGAAGCAGCAACGGTAGGGGTGGTAAGGTAGGTGGTGGTGTGTTACCATTGACGTTGGTGCTGGTTGTTCCCCTCCGAAAGACGGCGATGACGCGAGGACGTCTAGCCTGAGATTCGGGGCAGATGCTATATGGTTTTATCCGTCTACCTCTCCGAAGATGCCAAGTTGATTTATGGCACCGTGTATCGGAGGTTTAGACGGATGCGGCCGATGTAGCAGACTTCGTCAGATTCCCCCTCGCTTAAGGGGTTTTTGATTGTGGCGACGCTCTTCCCTGCAGGCGCAAGCCCCTGCAGTTAATTACGCTACCGCATCGCGGTAACAACTTTCTCTATCTCCAGAATTTCACTTCGTGTCGTGGGTGTTTGTTTTGTTTGTGGTTGCCCGTGGATTGTATACGGAGACTGAGTAATGCCGTCGCCCGTAGGACGTGGATTAGTCCAAATCCATATTTACTTAGATTTGGGTTTGGTGTTTTTAGTTTAAAGATACGTTAGCCGCATTTGAGACTAAGATCAACTTAAACGTTCGTTAAGGATACGTTAGTCTGATTTGAGACTAAGATCAACTTAACGGGATCGTCTAGATCCATTTCCAGTTTAAGGACGTAGTGGTCCATTTAATATATGGCCGTCGGGACCCGTCACCTCTCTGACGACGTTGAAGGATTACAACGACAGGTGCCAGAGGAGTTAGGAGATGTACCTTTGAACCAAAGTTGATTTAGAGTTTTATAGTCCATTTGAATGTTTAAGGATACGTTAGCCGTGTTTGGGGCTAAGATCAACTTAAACGGGATCGTTTAGATCCGACAAAAGAGCATTTGGAGGCTCTATTGTTCCAGTTTAGGGACGTGGTGGTCCATGTTCGAGTTTAGGGACGTGGTGGTCCATCATTAGTTTAAGGACGTTTCGGTCCATCGCCAGTTTAGGGACGTGGTGGTCCATCATTAGTTTAAGGACGTTTCGGTCCATCGCCAGTTTAGGGACGTTTCGGTCCAATATTAGTTTAGGGACGTTTCGGTCCACGAGTTTAAGGACCCCGCAGTCCGTATTAATGTGTGGTCGTCGGGACCCGTCACCTCTCTAACGTCGTTGAAGGATTATAACGATAGGTGTCAGAGGAGTTCAGAGATGTACCCTCGAACCGGAAGTAAATTGATTTAGGAGAGCAATTTTGCTCAGTCAATTTGATTTGAGAACTTACGGCCACAATTGGGCTAAGTCCAATTGAAAAAATGTTCGATACTTTTATTTGTTTTTGGTCTGTACTAGGACTTGGCCCATTTTTAAATAATGCATTGCATTATTTTCTATTTTTGGTTGGGCTCTGCCCATAAAGGATGCAGAGCATCAGTTTATTTTAGGCTCTGCTCATTTATGAATGATGCAGAGCATCAATTTTACTTGGGCTCTGCCCTTTTATAAAAGATGCAGAGCATCAATTTTACCTGGGCTCTGCCCATTTATTGCTTTGCAATTTAATTAGGCCTACTAGGTCTTTTTGATTTGGGCCTAGCCCTTTAGGAAATGCATTGCATTTGTCAGGCACTTTGCGCCAATCAGAGAGCGCAAGCGCTTGTGGTGTTGACACGTGTCACGCAAGCGCAGTGCACTGCGCCAATGCGCTGCGCTTGCGCTGCTGACACGTGGCGCGCTCTGGTGAGTTGCGCCAATTCCAGAAAGCAAGGCTCTATTTCAAAGCGCATAGCGCAAGTGGTTCAGATACTGACACATGGCACTCTCTGGTGGCTTGCGCCAACCCAAGAGCGCAACAGTGCAGATTTACAAGTGCAAGGCACTATAATTTGAGAATCTTTTTAGAACCAATGGTTCATGATAAAGTGCAAAGCACTGTTTGTTTTCTTTGATTTAATTAGAATCAAAGAAAACAAGTATTTCTTGTTCTTCTTGTTTTAAAGAACCAGTGGTTCATAAAAAGTGCAAAGCACTGTCTATTATGTGAAGATCATTGATCTTGTTCTTAAATCAATGATCTATTAGAAGAAATTTCTTCTATTTTATGAAGGTTTTTACCTTTTTCTTGAAATTTTTTCGGAGTTTTCTCTGTTTGAAGTTCTTGATTTCTCACAAATGTTGATGCCTTTGATTTGAGGTCTAGGGGTCTTTATATAGTGCCCATAAGTTTGTTGAATTTGTTAACGAGATCTTTCTCTGAGTGATTTGGGGAATTTTCCCCACCGTTGGATCTTTGATTCAAGGGCTTCTGTTTTACAGAAGAAAATCTTCTTGTTTGAATAAGAACAGAAAGATTTCTTTAAAATCTTAATTCTGTTTGGCGCAAATGCCCCAGCGCGTGACACGTGTCAAGCAGCGCACAGCGCAGCGCAACTGCGCTAGCGCATCTGCGCTGACACGTGTCACGCAGCGTAAAGCGCAGCGCAACTGCGCTAGCGCAACCGCGCTGACACGTGTCAAGCAGCGCACAGCGCAGCGCAACTGCGCTAGCGCATCCGCGCTGACACGTGTCGCGCAGTGCTTGCGCAACTGAAGCGTTGCTTCCTTTTGTTTTTTAATAGAGCTTTGCTCTGATTGGACGCGCCTTCTTGGGCGCTGCACTGAAGTATCAGCGCCTGACACGTGGCGCGTTGGGCCCAAGATTTGAAGCGTTGCTTCAAAATTTGAATTTTGAATTTCAACAGAGCTTTGCTCTGATTGGGGGAAACAAATGCCCCCCCACCGTTGCGCTCACGTGGCGCGCACGTGAGTGCAGCGGTGGCAAGCTTCTGACCGTTGGATCAACGGGTGCGCTGAAGGGGCACAAGCGCCCTATAAATAGGACCTATGGCCCTTAAAAAATCTTCACCATCTTTTTTAAGATTTTGATTTCAACAGAGCTTTGCTCTTGCTTATGAACTTCAGAGCTTTGCTCATTTCCAAAGTTAGAAACTTTAGGTAAAATTAATCTAAATTAAACTAAATTAATTCAAACCAATCTTAAACCAAAGAGCTTTGCTCTCACAGATCTTTTGATCTAAAGAAATCCCCATTGGGGTTTCATAAATAGAGCTTTGCTCTCAAAAACTTATAGATCTACAGAGATCTTGTTCATGGGTTCTAACCCATGAACAGAGCTTTGCTCTTGGATCAAATATAGATCATTTAGATCTGAAAAATGAAGAACTTATTATAAGTTTTCATGGATTTTTCAAGATTCCAAAAAAAAAATTTAATTCTTTTAAGTGTTAAAAAAAATTTGATGGATCTTTCCATTATTACCACAGAGCTATGCTCTTTTAAGGAATTTTATTCCTTTGAGACCAGAATTTGACAAGTGTCATTCTGTGACAGAGCTTTGCTCTGAAAGAGGAGATTTTCTCCTTGTCTCTAGGGATTCCCCATTGATGAGAATATTCTCTTGGGGATCTTTTCTTTAACTGACAGTCTCACCCAATAATGAGGCTGTCTTATTAAATGAGGCATTTTCATCCAGATTTTGTGGGTCCCCATTTGGTCCCCTACCCACTGCACTGCAGTGTGGTGTGATTAATTTTAATTTAATTAATTTTCAAATTCAGTTAATCGAAAAAAATTTAAACGCCAAGCGTTGGAATTGCAGCACTAACGGCTATTTCTTGTTCCTTTGCAGTGACCATGTCTCTCGATACCTCGTTCCCGTTCGCCCGCTCGGAGGAAGGGTTTCCTGAAGCGCCCCTGGACCGTGAAGTTCTAGCCATGATTAAGGACCATGACCCGGAATGCAAGAGTCTCCACCTTTGGGGGTCGTGGTATAATCAGATTATCATGGGTCGACGGAGCTTCACCTGCGCAGTGCCGTCGGAACCCATTACGGCGATTCACTATGCTACCCACCCTCGGTGCAGTAAGCCGTGGAGATGGTTGATTGGACCTCGAAGGGCTTTCTTCATCCCGCTATGGATGCGATTCCGGTCCAGCGTCCTATGATTTTGGATATCTTATGACGCCATATCTGTCAGGGCGAGGCGCGACCTTGGGCGCAATCATATAATATTGGTCTGATCCCCCGCCACCCGATCGGTTATCTGCCGTGGGCCCGGTATATCCTGTCGACAAAGAAGTCGCAGTTGATAAGGTTAGGATTGTACACCGCGGTCTACGTCTCTCTCTTCCAGTATCCCACGCTCCCCACCTGGTGGTTCAAGGCTTTCTTGGAGCAGTGGAACATTCCTACTCACACTTTCCTTGCCATGGATCGGGAAGTGTCAATCTCTTTGGAGGAGTTCACGGAGGTATCCGGTTTACCAGTCATAGGGGAACACTACGAGGAGTTGCTCCCGACAGACGAGTACGTCTTCGGTGCTAAGCCTGTGGTAAGGGGGCTCACGCCGGAGAATGTTGTCCAACACCAATTCCCAAGCTTGATTTAAGTGTTGAACATCTATGAGTCCCTTTTCATCGAACATAGGAGTCGAGGAGTTAACTTTGAGGATTTCATCGCTCGGTTCCTTCGCCCAAGCGTCCTCTCATCAGAAGCTGCCAAGTTCGCTACCCTGGATGACCCTTTCGGTCTAGGTGTGGATAACCTGCCGGCGAAGGAGATAGACCAAAAGGGTTTTTTCCTTCCGGACTTCCCGACCATGTCTTTTGCAGAAATTGCAGCCCCTGGGATGGACGAGGAGGCCTTTTTCCTAGGATTTCTTGGGTTATGGCTGAGTTGGTTTGCGATCCCAATGCACTCTCACCATATGCGGCCCTCTGTCTTTTACCCAGCCCACCGGATGACCATCGGGGTAAAAGTGGCTGTTGGGATCGCCGGCTTGGCACACTTATATCATGGCCTCAGTCGAGCAGCGGATGCTAATGAGCCTGGGGTACTGCACGTGGTCTTCCCGATGCACTACTTCGTATCGTGGCTCGAACTATACACGGCGGGTGTCTTCGGCATGCATAAAAGGCCCTCGTTCTTCGACAAGTGTGGTTTCCCTCGCATTATACAGCTGATCGGCGCATCAATTGTGACCCCATCACCACGGAACGCCAGGGGTTTACTCCTTCGCCCTCACACCGTTGGAGCCGGGATGTCCTTTGTTGACAAGGTATTGACCATTGGAAAGGCGTCCACCACTGCGGTGCGACCATTACAAGACTCCTTTAAGGATGGAGCCTCAGTTTTGACGGCCCGGGAGACCCTCCACTTGTATTCTATTAGACCGGGCTTCCTAGTCTTCAGGCAGAACGGTGCGGCAATTTTCATGAGATATAACCCGCATCGTTTCGCCCGACAACTGGGCTACGATCAAGGGGTGCCCTTGGAAGCTTTCCTACTGGAACCTGCTACCACTGAAGAAGGGATGGAGAACGCGCTGCATCACTTCATGCGCCTGAACACGGGTTCTCATTTTTTTATCAATGCGCCGGCCTGCGCCCCACGACTCCTTAACGTATATAAAGAATGGTATAATCATGCAACGGGGGCCGTTATAAAGGAGGAAAGGCGATTGCTGGTTGACCGTAAGGGTGTGCCTCCAGGTACCGACCGTAACGCTCCTTTAGTGCCAAGGACCCCGGTGGTCCCCCCTCTAAAAGATGCCAGGGTCGGACCATCGCGTGCGCAAAGTCCTCCACACGGATCGCCGCTCCCCGATATTGCTGATGCACCTCCAGCGCCCTGTGCTCCAGTGGAGACAGTGGCTGTAGCCTTGCAAGAGTCTGGCGTGGGTGCGGACATCGGGACCCGCCGTCCCAAGGTGGCTGCTAAGCGTAAGTCGATCCCGCGTGCACCTAGGGTTGAAGAAAAAGAAGTCGCTCTTCGCCGCAGACGTCGCGTTCGGTCAGAAACCCCACGCTCCCTATGCCGAGGGCCTGAGTGAATATGGGACTAACGAGGGATTAGTCATGCCGGATGACACAGATTTGGAGGCTGCCCTCGAAGCTTCGGAGCGGTTAGCGAGGCACGACGCGTGGCTGGCTAAGCTTGCGGCATCAGGTAATCACTAGTCAAACATTTTTTTTATTGCCTTTGACTAATATTTTTTTCTTCTTTTCTTCCCACAGGCATCACCACTGAAGAAGCCATTGCCGCTTCCCTGAAGACTTTCCAAAAGGAGGAACGTCTTAGAGCGTCCATGGGCCTTAGTAAGTTTCAATTCATCAAGTTTTCATTTCCCCTGTGTTATGGTCGATCTAACCTCTCCCTTTTTATCGCAGGAACCTCAATGCCATTCCCGCCAAGCGACGCGGACATTCTGCCATCTGCCGATGTTCCTGCTTCCTCGGGGCTACCGCGGGAGGTCCGTCTTGAAGAGCCAATGAGAGATGCCTTAAAGGCTCTAGAGGCATCTCTGAATGAAGACGACGACGCCTTGAAGGAAGCATCGAAGAGATCCATCGCGACAGCTCGGGAGGAGAGGAAACGGTCAAGGCGCGAAGCGAAGGCACGCCGGGCTGCTTTGGCTACGGGAGCGGGCCCCAGCACCGTCCCTCGTGCTGATACTCCCTCCGAAGAGGCCCCTGTCGCCCTATCCACTGCTCACAGACAAGTGGCGTGCGCAGTTCGGAGCGCAAATGATAAATCTACTTCAGGTAATATTTCTCTCAGAATTTTGTTGTAAGAATTATAATGCCATCGGTTCTTATATATTTTATCTTGCAGGGTCAAGTCCGACCGAGGGGGAGGCGGAGACCGTTGAACCCAAGGAAACAGAGGAGGCGGCACCTGCCGAACCCGAGCTGACGGTCGACAACGTCGCTGGGGCTGCGGAGCCTGAGATGGAGGCTGAGGGATCTGCAGCCGAGAAGGTTATTGATGCCGAGCCTGAAGTGGCGGCAGATGAAATGATCATTACTACTGAGCGCAGGGTGGTGGCGGACGAAGTGCTTGAGGCCGGCGACCTCGTGGTGACGGCGGATGAGCCGATGGAGACCGCGGAGCCCGAAGAAGTAGCGGGTGAGATGGCTACGACTCTTGGGGAAGAGTTAGCCACTCTCTCCCAAGAGTCCGGCAACGCTCCAATCATTGCCCTCCCCGCCTATGATTTTCCGCCGTCTCCTGGCCGCGCGAGCACGACGACGGTCCCTATCGAGTCGGGTGATGAGGCCACGGGCGGTGGCCTCATGTCGATGGAGGAGGGAGTCGCCTCCGTTTCAGCCGGCAGCTCATCAGGTAAATCCCAAGTTGCTGTCTTTTTTTACCTTGCAATCCTTTCTGACAAATTCACCTTTTTCTTAACGCAGGTGCAGCCAGCGCCGATGCCCCACTGCTCGAGGGAGCGCCTTCAACGACTGCCTTGGCGGTGGTCACTTCTCGACCCTCTCTCATACCATCGAAGATGTTGGAAGGTATGGGTTTGCAATTTATTAATCTTATCTTTCAGACGTATAATTTGTGTACTAAAGTCATACTGTCATGTCTTTTCAGGAGTGCTCTTTGATCATCTATATCAAGTGTTGCTCCCACACTTCTCCTTCCCATCTGAACTCGCTTCTTCCTCCGGTAGCGCTGGTGAGTATGGTTTCCATTGATCTCCTTCCTTTTCACTGATGGAATTACTTCTAACCTTTTTCTTGTCTCAACTGCAGTGCTACAAATCGAAGGAGGGGATGAAAGATCGGCTGCGCCGCCAACCCTTCCGGCCTTGCCACCTGCCTCAGCTGGTACAGCGACTATCACATTGATAACTCCCCCTTTTTTTATTACCTGAACTGTTATCTGATCACATCTTGTTTCTTTTCAGCTGTCGTTCCGGTCTCGGCGCCCTTCGAGCCTCGCATCACAATGCCGGCAGGTCCTTACCTGAGACGTCCATCTTCGAAAGGCGCCGCGAACAGCTTGCGTATGCTGAGCAACTACATTGAGGAGCTCGACGTTGAAACCCCTACGCCTGCTGCGGATTTCGCTACGGCGGTTAACCCGATGCTGGTGATACTCGTGAATTTCCATGACGAGGGAATCATCGCATCTTGGGTTAACCATTGTATGGAGATCGAGGCTTGCCTGCATCAGTTGGAGTCGATGCGTCTCGCCCCCGAGACTTTAGCCGCGAGTAATGAAAGAGCAGCATGGATCAAGGAAAGCGCTTCTTACGTCCACCACTTGGAACAAGAAGCAGCTTTAAAGCTAAGGGAATGCCAAGAGACCTCGAGCGAGACGGCCCTTCTGCGTGCTGAGGGTGAAGCGAATGCTGCCCAAGTGAAGGCTATCTTTGAGGGTCTCCTAGAGCGCATCTCCCATGGGCTAAACTTGAAGCGAAAGCTTGATGTAGCTGAGCGTGATACCCCAGGCCGCGAAGCTGCTCATCAGGCCGTCAGAGAACAGCTTGCATTTGTCTTGCAGCAACGGGCCCAAGTGGAGGCGGAGCTGGCGGTGGTGGCCGATCAGGAGAAAGTGGGGAAGGAAGTGCACGAACAATTGCTAGAGCTGTGCAAGATGCTTCCTTCCCGGTAATTCTCCTTGTATCTAGATACTTGTAAAAATTTTCTTTTTAAATAATATGTATCCATTCTTCATTATTTTGTACGCTTCATCCTGTATTTGATTATATCCTGTATTTGATTACATTTAATAAAGATACACATTTTTCTTTGCAATGTCTTGTATACTCTTTTACTTTCTGTCTTCTCTTATTATCAGTATGCTGTCACAATTAGCAGATAATAGAGTAAGCATCTTGATTTCTTCACGAGATAGCGATGGCTTAGGCCGCAGGTTCAGATCTTCCGCCTAAGACTTTTCAACTCTATGAGCCGTGAGGGTCTCATAGAGACTTTTCTCCCTACGGATCGAGAGGATCTCGTAGGTGGGTTTTCTCCTTAGGAATCGTGAGGATTCCTAAGTGTGTTTTCTCTTATAAGTCGTAAGGATCCTATAAGAGAATTTTTCCCTCTTACGAGTCGAGAGGACCCGTAAGCGGTTGTTTCCCTCCTTGTCGAAACTCGACTTTGGAGAGTGAGACCCGTGAATAGTATGCAAGAGATCGTTTTAGACCAACTTGCAGGGTCCCATTGTTCAGGAAGCAAGTTTTTTAATCCCTGCTGCCTGAAACTTCATCTTGCAAGTTGAGACGAATCGGGAATTTCCCGCGGAGACACTGGTTTCTCTGCGAGCCGATGCGAATCAGGAGGCTCTCGTCAAGGACGCTGGTTTCCCTGAGTTGAGGTATTCGCCAGAGATTATTTGTTTCCCTGGTGTTGAAACGAATCGAGAATTTCCCACGGAGACACTGGTTGCTCTGCGAGTCGATGCGAATCAGGAGACTCTCGTCAAAGATGTTTGTTTCCCTGAGTTGAGGTATGTGCCAAGGATTATTTATTTCCTTGGTGTTGAAACGGATCAAGAATTTCCCACGGAGACACTGGTTTCTCTGCGAGTCGACGCGAATCAGGAGGCTCTCATCAAGGATGTTTGTTTCCCTGAGTTGAGATATTTTGCCGAAGACACTGGCTTCTTCGGGGTTGGGATGAACCATCGAGATTTGGCTTCGTTTTCTGGCGAAGCCTGTTGGGAAAGTATGGTTCCCTCTTTGTTTGCGCCCTTGGATTGTATATAGGGATCGATGTGATCTTAACTGTAGGGCAAAAGTTTTATCATTTTTTTTGTTTCATTTCCGCGATGCTCTATCATTTTAGCTTTTATATCGCGAAGGTCGCGATTGCCCAATCATTTCGGCTATTTTTCGCGGTGCCCAATCATTTCGGCTGTTTATTTTATTTTTACTCGCTGCTTTTTATTGCGAGTTGCCCAATCATTTCGGCTATTTTTCATGCATACATTTTCACTTGCTGCTGTTTATTGCAAGTTGCCCCATCATTTCGGCTATTTCATATGCATGTGTGGCCTACTGGCTTTTCGCCGTAAACCTGAAGTTAGACACCGATTTCGGTATCAGCACCGCTACAACTGGGATATTGCCAGGAGCGAATCATCTTCTGTCTCTGTCGACGTTGAACAAGGGTGGCTTAGCGAACAGGGTTAAGGTCCTATCGACTAAGGCTTTTGACTTCATGAGCCGTAAGGGTCTCACAAAGGTATTTCTCCCTACAAGTCGTGAGGATCTTGTAGGTGTATTTTCTCCTTAGGAATCGTGAGGATTCCTAAGTGTTTGTTCCTCTGTAAGTCGTAAGGATCCTACAAGAGGATTTTCTCCTTGTAAGTCGAGAGGACTTATAAGGGTTGTTCATCATACGTACATATCCCCAGTCACGGATGGGACTTGGTTAGGGAAATGTTTATTCGCGCCCGTGGATTGTATACAAGGGCCAGTATTGAGCCACTTGTAGAGCAATATCGGAAGTTGTGGGGGTTGCTTAAGCACAGGTTTAGGTCTCTGTAACTTAAGACTTTCAAATCTTATGAGCCGTGAGGGTCTCATAAGAGAGTTCTCCTTACGAGTCGTGAGGATCTCGCAAGTGTATTTTCTCCTTAGGAATCGTGGGGATCCCCAAGTGTGTTGCTCCCTTGTGAGTCGTAAGGATCTCACGCGGGTGGTTTCTCCTTACAAGGTCGAGAGGACCCTATAAGTGTCTTTTAACGAGGTTGCGCCCTTTCGGGTTTTCACAAACACTCGCCGGTAGTCCTGCTGTTTTTACTCACGGAGCCCTTTCGGGTTTTCATCCGTGCCCATTTTGCTTATGGACATACCGTTGTTTTTTAATTCTTTTTATTTTCTTCTCTCTCTTTTTTTTTTACGAGGCCGCGCCCTTTCGGGTTTTCATGAACACTCGCCGGTAGCCCTGCTGTTTTTACTCACGGAGCCCTTTTGGGTTTTCATCCGTGCCCTTTTTGCTTATGGACATACCGTTTTTATTTATTATATTTTTCTTCTTCTTTTTTTTGTCTCGTCAGCTTACGGAGGCTACGGTATTAGTTTAAGGACGTTTCGGTCCGCTATTAGTTTAAGGAAGTTTCGGTCCGTCATGAAGAAGGATGGCTACTGCTCATAAAGCTTGAGCTTAGGAAGATAGCGAGCGGACATAGTCGTCGTTATCTATCATTGAGCTAGGCTGTGGCTCATTAAGCGTAGTATTTCTTTAGGAATCTACCGTTTATTGGCCTGAAAGGCCTTTCACCGTGCATATCCATGAGTAGATAGGCTCCACCCTGGTAGACTTTGTCTATGACGTATGGGCTTTCATAGTTTGGCTCAAATTTTCCCCGCTTGGCGCGATTGGGGATCATAGGCCTTTTGACCACTAGCACAAGTTCGCCTTGGCGGAACGTCCTTGGTCTGGTCAATCTTTCATATAAGCGCGTCATCTTTGCTTTATAAGCTTTCAGATTTTGTTGCGCTATGAGTCGTGTTTCTTCAAGGGCATCAAGCTCTTCAAGCCGAAGGTGAGCGTTTTCTTCGTTCGTCAGCTCGTAGTGGACTGCCACTCGCAGAGAGGGTAACTCTATCTCGAGGGGGAGTACTGCTTCCATACCGAATACCAACGCGTACGGCGTTGTGTTTGTGGCCGTCTTGAACGTAGTTCGGTACGCCCAAAGAGCCTCTTGCAGTCTCTCGTGCCAGTCTTTCTTATTTCGGGAGACCGTCTTTTTCATGATTTTCGTCAGGGTCTTGTTGAAGGCTTCAGCTAGACCATTAGCTCGCGGATTGTAAACTGAAGAATATCTCCAGTCTATATTATGCTGTTGTGCCAAGCGGCTGATCTTGTGACTTCTGTAGGCTGGACCGTTATCGGAGATGATTCGTCTCGGCGTTCCAAACCGGTATATGATGTGCATTTTGAAGAAATGGAGGATATTCTCCGTCTTCACTTCTCTCAACGGCACTGCTTCTGCCCATTTAGAGAAGTAATCAGTTGTCGCCAGGATGAAGCGATGTCCTCTAGACGATGCTGGTTCGATGGGGCCGACTATGTCAGTTCCCCACATTTCGAATGGCCAGCTAGCCACTGTTGGATGGAGTGGATTTGGATGCTGGTGGATGAAATCCCCATGGATTTGGCACGAGTGGCATTGCTTCGCATATTCGAGGCAATCCTGAATCATCGTGGGCCAGTAGTAGCCCATCCGTTTGATTTTCAACTTCATCTTCGGGCCCGCTTGGTGAGAACCACAGAGTCCGTCATAAACTTCCTGAACGACTCTTTCCGCTTCATCAGGACCTAGGCATCTCAGCCACAGTGAATCGAATGACCTCTTGTACAGAGTATCATTGACGAAGGTGAAAGACAGAGCTCGTTTCATGAGCTGATGTCTTGTGGACGCTTCTTCGGGCATTCGGTGGGACTTAAAGTAGTCTATGAAGACTTCCCTCCAATCCTCAGCCTTCTCCCGGTCTTTTATTTGCAAGGTCGTTTGTTCATTCGCTCCCTTCTCTTCGGATGATTCCGGAGATATTTCTGCTGGAGCAAGCACCCGACGGCTTTGTACCACGATTCTTACGTCATCGAGGTTCTCGTCAGCCAGCTCTTTAGCAAGCTTGGCCAACGCGTCTGCTTTGCTGTTTTCCGTGCGTGGTATGCTTTCCAAAGTATAGGAAGGAATTTGGGTCAACAATTGTTGCACCTTTTCACCGTACTTCACCAACTCCGGTTTGCACGTTTGGTAGTCGCCGTTTACTTGACTAACGACCAGTTGAGAATCTCCGTATATGAGGAGGTTTTCAATTCCCATGTCGATGGCGATCTCGAGACCTGCTATCAAGGCTTCATATTCGGCTTCATTGTTTGTCCTCGTCTCTGTTAAGGAGAAAGCGAAGCGCATTATTCCTCCTTGTGGGGTCACGAAGATGAGGCCTACCCCTGACTTGATTACAGGGGTATTTTGTTTGCGCTTCTTCATGGAGGATGCTCCGTCAAAATAAAGCTCCCATCGGGTATCATCACCGTCGATCGCATCAAACGCATGTTCGTCTGGAAGATCGCAATTCAAAGGAGAATCGGCGGGTATCGAATGCTCGGTGAGGAAGTCGACGATGGCCTGGCCTTTCACTGCCTTGAGAGGTTGATACGTTATCGAGAACTCCATCAAGAGCAGGGCCCATTTAGCGAGTCGCCCCGTCAATATGGCCTTCGACATTAAATATTTAAGAGGGTCCACCTTCGAAATAAGACGGACTTCATGCGCCAACGCATAGTGCCTGAGCTTTGTTATCGCAAAGATCAACGCCAGGCAGTGTTTTTCAATGGGAGAGTAGTTGCTCTCTGCCCCCAGCAGAACTCGACTCAGATAGTAGAGTGCTCTTTCTTTCCCTTGGTCGTTCTCTTGGGCCCATAATGCGCCTAAGGAACCTTCGAGGGCTGTGGTATAAAGAATGAGAGGCTTTCCCTTGACCGGAGCAACCAATACTGGCGAGTTTTGCAGGTATTGCTTGATCTCGTCTAGCGCGCTTTGGCATTTTTGGTCCCAGACGAACAGGGTTCCCTTCTTCATCAGGTGGCTGTAAGGACGGCACTTGCCTAAAAGGTTGGCTATAAATCGCCGTATATATGCGAGCTTCCCTTGGAGAGACCGCAGTTGTTTGAGAGTCCTTGGCGGAGGCATTTCTATGATCGCCTTGATCTTTGACGGATCTATCTCGATACCCCGGTGTCGGACGATGAATCCCAGTAATTTGCCTGAGGAAACTCCGAATGCGCACTTGAGAGGGTTCATCTTCAAGTTGTATTGCCGAAGGCGTTGAAATACAGTTTTCAGATGCTCGAGATGTTCCTCGTATGATTTGCTTTTAACCACGAGATCGTCGATATATCATTCGACGATTTCATGTATAAGGTCATCGAAGATCTTCATCATGGCCCTTTGATAGGTGGCACCGGCATTCTTTAAACCGAAAGGCATCACCTTGTAACAGAATATACCCAAAGGAGTCCTGAAGGCGGTGTGCTTCTGGTCTTCGGGATGCATCTTTATCTGATTATACCCTGATGAGCCGTCCATAAAGGAGAAAACCTCATGAGTGGATGTATTGTCTATCATCAGTTCGGTAACTGGCACCGGGAAATCATCCTTCGGGCAGGCTTTATTGAGATCCCGAAAATCCACGCATATGCGCACCGTCCCATTTTTCTTCATCACCGGGACGATTTTGGCAATCCATTCAGGATATTGGACCTCCTGGATAAAGCCGGAGTCGATTAGCTTCTTGACCTCGGTGTTGATGCTCATCTCAAGCTCGAGCTGCATTCTTCTCGGCGCTTGTTTGACTGGCTTGACGTCTGGGGATATCGCCAATTTGTGCACAGCAATTTCTGGATCTAGTCCCGGTATTTCGGAATAGTTACATGCGAAGCAATCTTTATGCTGTACAAGGACGTCTTTTAATGCAGCCACTCTTTCTTCAGATAGTAGCTCGCTGACAAATGTTGGTCGCGGATCGTTCGCCGTCCCCAACTCAATTTTCTTGAGGTTATCTGCAGTGGTATGTATTCCATCCTCCAGTTCTTTCGGCGCTGGCGGAAATTCTGAGATCATCTCATTATTGCTGTTTTCGAAGCACCAGGGAAGGTTATCCACGTTCTCGGGCTCTTCTTTTACTATTGTTATCACGCGACAAGTGTGAATCCGCTTTCAATCCCAATATGGAGTTGGATCTGCTCTTGTGGATTTGGGTTCGTGCTTCTGTGGCGGTGTCACCCTCCAGTTGTCAGGCAGAGCGAACTTGCCGAGCTGGTACTGATCTTCAACCCAATTCTTGAAGGTAAAGCAGTCTTTGAGAGGATGCCCAATTACTCGATGGTAAGAGCAATAATTTGGGTCAGAGACTTCGCCTGCTTGCTTGGGGTGCTTGGACTCCGGCAGTGTAAGCATTTGATGTTTTAGAGTAAGATCAAGTATCTTCTTCGTCTTGTCCCGAGGAAATGAGTACGCTCGACCCATTTTCTTCATGAGGGATAGATCAATAACGCTCGACTCCCGCTTGCGTGTCTTCTTAGCCCCGCTTTGTTACTGTTGAGCGCCTTTTTAGCCTTTCGACTTGTTTCTGCCTCTGCGTCGAGCCTTTTCTATAACAGGTTGACATGGGGCGGCACTTTCGTCTTTCACGGCCTGTTGAAGGAGGCGTTGCGTTTTGTCTTTCTCGTAGATTGCCATTTCACGATTGTGATCATCTCGGACTTTTTGACTAGCTTCCCTTATAAGCCTGTCCATTTGTTCTTCAAACGACGGACTGGGCACTTTTACATCAGGAACTTTTACTGGTTCAGGATTAGTGTCCTCCCGTTGAGCATCTGCTTCTTCATTAAAGTCATGCACGACGTAACAGTCTTGGAGCAGCTCTCGTTTCTTGGGGCGAATGTATCCGAGCTCGATTGTCTCCATCCTCCCACTGGGTAGCTTGTGCTGAGTTCCGGGGACATTCCAGACCCTGTCATAGAATTTGGCCTTTCTAACGGTCTGTTTGAAGGGTATCCCTTGGCGCTTCAACAGCCTCTTCAAGCCTTCTGTATAATATCTGGGTAGACGGATGGGTTGAAGTCTGTCCAGCGTAGGATCCGCCCCGTGCCAGATTTCTTTCTCCACTTTATTTTCTTCAGAGCGGTAGAATAGAATTTCCTTCTCGCCTTCTCGCCTGGGCGGGACATAGAACGTCTGCAGCTCCTCTACACTGTCGGTATCGAGCGCATCCAGTTCTTTATAATGTTTAAGCGGCACCATGGCGACTTGCAGATTTTGCTCTTCATCAGCGGAAGTTCGTATTGAAGGTCGAGCAGAGAATACAGCATGGACTTCATCCTTTGAATCACTGCCAAAGATCAATGTAGGAGCAGATGGTCCCGGCTTAGTGTATTGGGGCGGACCCGAATAAACTATCTCCTCTTCCTCCTCGGTATCACTGCCGAAGACAGGGATGGTAGCGTTAGTTTTATTGTCCGTCTTATGACACCTTTCCGTGTCTTCGAAATTCGGCAAGAAATATTTGGCATCTTCATATTTGCGAACTTCATTCACGGAAAACGGATTCAGTTCTCCCGTCACGATATACTCGAGACCATCCCTAAAATATTTCATACACTGATACTGTGTAGAAGGGATGATGTTATACTCGTGTAACCATGGTCGGCCGAGCAGAGCGTTGTAGCATGTCCTGGCATCTATGACGTGGAATTTAATGTCCGTGACGAGCAGTCCGAAACGTAGCGTCAGTATCACAGATCCAAGAGTCTTTGATGATTGGGAGTCGAACCCGGAGATGGTGATCTTGTCCCGAGCAAGGTGTTGGACGCATATGCAGATTTCTTTTAACACCCGCACATTGAGTAGATTAACAGACGATCCGTTATCGATCAGGATTTTGCCTATCTTTATATCATGGCAATATCCCGAGACATAGAGGGGGCGATTGTGTTCGCACGTCCCAAGGAGAAGGTCTTCATCGCCAAAAGTGACATCTGCCGTGTGCACTTCCTCCAATTCATCCTTCATCTTTTCCTCGGCCAGGAAAGCCTGGAACTGCTCCGAATCCTGTAGTGCCTTGATTAACGAATCTCTCGCCTCCTTTGATAACAAAAGGGCGTCAAGAATGCTGAGCTGTGAGGGTAGCTTCCTCAGATGCGCTAAGACGTTGTAATCCACCTTATTCTTCTTCGGCGGGTCTTTGGCAGTTAGCTCTTTCATGACTTGGTCATCTAGGGCGATGTCCTCAGAGACCTTTCCTTTCCCTTTATCTTTCTTGTTTGAGGGTCCAAGATTCTTTTCAGGTAGCGTCCGATTGCGCAGCTGGATATTTTTGCAGACCTTCGGCTCTTCTTCTTTTCCTGAGGTGGACTCTTTTAAGAGGGGGCTAAGCTCCAGCTCCTCATCAGAATCGCTCCCAAATGTGAGCACTTGTGATCCCCCAGCGTTGACCATGCGACAATTGCCGGAGGTTCTGTTAAGCCCTTCGGTCGTACCGTTTTGCTCTCGGCGGGTCTTGCGCTTTTCCCGATTAAAATGCTGCCGGTGAGCAACATATCCTTGCCACCATCTATCGAAAGCTTTGCACTCTTCAGTGGGGTGTGAAATCTTCCGATGATATAAGCAATAGGAGGGGTGCATTTCCATTTCACCAGCAATGTTTCCTTCGAAGGATGGTAGCTTCATACCCATTGACATGGCTTTAGCAAACCTCTTCCTCATCTTGAATTTGATTTTATCTGTAGTGGGTGTGCTTTGCTCCAATGCGAGTATCTCAATTCTTTCTTCGAGGCGCTGGCGTTTTGCCCCTTCGAATATAACCGCCTCGCGCTCCCAATCAGCTTTACTTTTTAAGAGAGCTTCATGAAGGAATGCGTCAATCACTTCATCCGATGGCCCCAAAATTTTTGGTTCAGGATCTGCCCCCAGCTTTTCAGTACAAGGAGTCTCCCCATCGTCTGTGAGCGAATGGGAAATCATGTGACAGCTCGCAACATATTCCTCGGATTCATCCGATGAACTATCCTCCTCATCTTCCTTTTGAAAGACGTGGTCGAGGAACTCTTGGAATGTAATGGGAGTCCGTGCCTTCTGGTTGTATTCCTCCAGCGCGTCAATTTGTTTTTGCAAGTCCGTGCGCTTGTCGCCAGGCTTCACGGGCTTCTTTGATTTCTTTTTCTTCTTCTTTGAAGATTTCGACGGCTGGTTATGAATACTTGGGCCACTTCCATCGATCTTTTGAGTTGGACGAGGCTTCAACATCCCTTCAATGATCTGCGGCTCCAACGGGTTCTTCCACTTGATCGCTGGGCATGTTTGAAGATCATTTAGCATCCTTTTTGTCTTGGCTGATAATACGACCTCCCAAGGAGCTTCTTCAACGACAGAGCATGTTGCCCCCGGCGTATTCATTCCCTTAGAGGTGTGGGGCTGCGGTGGATTCACCTTCCATTTGTCGGACAATGCAAACTTGCCCTGTCGGTACTGGTCTTCAAGCCAATTCTTGAAGACGTAGCAATCCTCGATCGGGTGACCCAATACTCGATGATAAGGACAGTAGTTGGGCTCATTGACATCACTTTGTTGCGACGGACGTTTTGGATCCGGCAGATTTATGAGTCGGTTACGCAACGCCAGCTCGAATAACCTTCTCGTTCTATCTCAGGGAAACGAGTAAGGACGTCCCATCCTCTCCTCAAGGGCTACGTACGGGCGCATATTATTTTGACGAACGACCGGCTTCAGGTTGTTCGGCTGTTGCTGAGCATTAGCGACAACGATCGCTTTCCCCTTTCCCTTCTCATTTCGGGAGTCCGGCTTTGGAAGAGGAGGTTTATGGCCCATTTGATCCATTTGCGCCAGCTTGTCGATTAGTGCCTGGAAGGTGGTCGGCTTGAAGAACATCATAAATTGTGAGATGGTTGCTTACGGATCGAGGGTTCCCACAAACATTCTCACTGCAGGAGCTTCTTCTATGCGCTGCTCGCATTTTGACCATAAATTCCGCCACCGTATAGCATATTGGACCCATGTTTCGCCCGGCTTCACCCTGGCATTAATCAATGCCGTTATCGGGGTACGCTCGCTGGCACTCGCGAAACGTTGGGTAAACAGCAGTTCCATTTCAGCAAAGGTCTTGATAGAGTCATTCGGGAGCTCGGAATACCACTCGAACGCCGTATCTGACAAGCTGCCAACGAACTGGCGAAGCAACAATTTATCATCACCGCCAGTGTTGCTACAAAGCGCCCTGAACTGGGCGACATGCTGGTGGGGATTACCAGTCCCCTTATACACATGGAATTTTGGTATCGTATAACCTGGTGGGTACTTGATCTGGTCGTACCAGCCCGGATACGGCCGCCCTGTTTTTACGACCTGACCCGCTGCTTCAGTCGCTTGATGAACCCGGATCTGCTGAGCTATATATTCGTCCAGGTCGGCTTTGGAGATTGCCTCCTCCTTGGCTGTTAACAGAGCCGGAGGAGGATTCGACGTTTCTCCCCTATCATCTTCAAGGATGATCGGGGGATCTTCAGCAGGTGGATCTTGTTGAATCATCATACCCACCATGTCCTGGAACAGGAGGGCCATTTTCGTTATGCTGGCTGCTTGTTCCGCAACTTCTTTATCCTTCTTCTCCAATATGCGACGAAGGAACTCCGCGTCAGTTTCCTGTTCCTGACGTTCATCCGAGGATGTCTCAGGGGTTTCTTTTGGCCCAGTGAGTGCGGCTATTGCGTTCATCATCTCCTGGAGCTTTTGCTGTTGCTCTTGAACCTTGGTCATTGACCGTGTAAGTGGTCTATGACCCGTGGATGCACGACTGTCCTCCTTTCCTGACGCCATGTACACTGTATGAACTATTATGCCCCCGGACTTAGGGCGTTTAGGTTCACCATCTTTGGCGTTTGCCGCAGGCGCGGGGGTTTTCTCCGGCCTCCTTCTTTTGTGGGCCGTTGGAGTTGAAGGGGCCGTTGCAGTGGGCACCCTAGCGACTGTTGTCCTCTGCTGTTTAATAGGACGGTCCTTTTCTTTTTGCACCTTCGCCTTCTTTTGTTGACGAGAGTGATCTGGGTCGATCGCGGAGTCTTGAACCCTTCGCCAAACCTTGTATATTTTTTAGGACAGCCGTTGAGGGGGTTGTTCCTGCTTTGTTTCCGGAACTCTCTCCATAGGTGGAGGAGATCTTTTTAGTGTAGCAGTTGGAGAGTTCTTACGTACCCTCCTCAGCGGTTCAAACCTGTTCCCAGTTGGAACAGCAGCGTTGACTTCCACCACTGGAGCCGGTGGAGTTAGCCCTGAGAGGGAGTTGCCCCCTGCCTTCTTCACTCGTCGCCAATGGCGACGTCGAGCATGACGAGCCGTTGGGACTGGCTCGGAGATAGAGACAGCCTCTTTTTGCCCCCTGTCTGAATGAGGCGCCGCTGGTGTTAACCTCTTAAAGACTGAGGTTGTCCTTTGAGGGATGATATTCAACCTGTCGAAGACAGATCCTCGAGCAGGGGCAGGAGCAGGAATAGTCAGTTTTGAAAAGACTGACTCTTTGACAGGGGAAGCCGCCTTGACGACTTCTGGAGCAGCCGTTATTGCCTTCTTTGGGATAGCCACCTTAGAGTTCATGGTCTTCCTAGCGGGCCCCTCATAGTTCTGATCCAGCCTGGCGAAGACGGAGGCTGTTGGTTTGGTAGTGGACGACCCGTTGACAGGGGCCGTCGTAGCGGTGAGCCGGTCGAAGACCGACTTCTTGTTCGCTTCTGGTGCAGGTATTGGCATAGAGAAGCTTGCAGGTGGGATCATGGTCCCGAAAAACAGGCTGGTGGTGGCCTGGGTCACCTGTTCTATTGGCAGAGCGAGGAAGGAGGCCGCTTGAGGCCCATATGCTACACCTTCAGGTGGGGTGGAGCGTCCGTTGCAGTGGCACTTCGAGCAGTTCGTGCAGTTAGAGGCCATTGATGCTTGAGTTCTGTGCCAGGCAAAATCCCAAATCTTAGTAACTTGAAATCCAAAGGCAACCGTTAACAAACCGCGATTGGTTCGCGAAGATGACACACGAAGTGTGGAGTGGAAAGAGGAAAAGGTCCCACCGGGCGTGCCAGAATCTGTTCCCCTCCGAAAGACGGCGACAACGCGAGGACGTTTAGCCTGAGATTCGGGGCAGATGCTATATGGTTTTATCCGTCTACCTCTCCGAAGATGCCAAGTTGATTTATGGCACCGTGTATCGGAAGTTTAGACGGATGCGGCCGATGTAGCAGACTTCGTCAGATTCCCCCTCGCTTGAGGGGTTTTTGATTGTGGGGACGCTCTTCCCTGCAGGCGCAAGCCCCTGCAGATAATTACGCTACCGCATCGCGGTAACAACTTTCTCCTTCTCCAGAATTTTACTTCGTGTCGTGGGTGTTTGTTTTGTTTGTGGTTGCCCGTGGATTGTATACGGAGACTGAGTAATGTCGTCGCCCGTAGGACGTGAATTAGTCCAAATCCGTATTTACTTAGATTTGGGTTTGGTGTTTTTAGTTTAAGGATACGTTAGCCGCGTTTGAGACTAAGATCAACTTAAACGTTTGTTAAGGATACATTAGTCTGATTTGAGACTAAGATCAACTTAACGGGATCGTCTAGATCCATTTCCAGTTTAAGGATGTAGTGGTCCATTTAATTTATGGCCGTCGGGACCCGTCACCTCTCTGACGACGTTGAAGGATTACAACGACAGGTGCCAGAGGAGTTAGGAGATGTACCCTTGAACCAAAGTTGATTTGGAGTTTTATAGTCCATTTGAATGTTTAAGGATACGTTAGCCGTGTTTGGGGCTAAGATCAACTTAAACGGGATCGTTTAGATCCGACAAAAGAGCATTTGGAGGCTCTATTATTCCAGTTTAGGGACGTGGTGGTCCATGTTCCAGTTTAGGGACGTGGTGGTCCATCATTAGTTTAAGGACGTTTCGGTCCATCGCCAGTTTAGAGACGTGGTGGTCCATCATTAGTTTAAGGACGTTTCGGTCCATCGCCAGTTTAGGGACGTGGTGGTCCAATATTAGTTTAGGGACGTTTCGGTCCAATATTAGTTTAGGGACGTTTCGATCCACGAGTTTAAGGACCCCACAGTCCGTATTAATGTGTGGTCGTCGGGACCCGTCACCTCTCTGACGTCGTTGAAGGATTACAACGATAGGTGTCAGAGGAGTTCAGAGATGTACCCTCGAACCGGAGGTAAATTGATTTAGGAGAGCAATTTTGCTCAGTCAATTTGATTTGAGGACTTACGGCCACAATTGGGCTAAGTCCAATTGAAAAAATGTTCGATACTTTTATTTGTTTTTGGCCTGTACTAGGACTTGGCCCATTTTTAAATAATGCATTGCATTATTTTCTATTTTTGGTTGGGCTCTGCCCATAAAGGATGCAGTGCATCAGTTTATTTTGGGCTCTGCTCATTTATGAATGATGCAGAGCATCAATTTTACTTGGGCTCTGCCCTTTTATAAAAGATGCAGAGAATCAATTTTACCTGGGCTCTGCCCATTTATTGCTTTGCAATTTAATTAGGCCTACTAGGTCTTTTTGATTTGGGCCTGGCCCTTTAGGAAATGCATTGCATTTGTCAGGCGCTTTGCGCCAATCAGAGAGCGCAAGCGCTTGTGGTGTTGACACGTGTCACGCAAGCGCAGTGCGCTGCGCCAATGCGCTGCGCTTGCGCTGCTGACACGTGGCGCGCTCTGATGAGTTGCGCCAATTCCAGAGAGCAAGGCTCTATTTCAAAGCGCATAGCGCAAGTGGTTCAGATACTGACACGTGGCGCTCTCTGGTGGCTTACGCCAACCCAAGAGTGCAACAGTGCAGATTTACAAGTGCAAGGCACTATAATTTGAGAATCTTTTTAGAACCAATGGTTCATGACAAAGTGCAAAGCACTTTTTGTTTTCTTTGATTTAATTAGAATCAAAGAAAACAAGTATTTCTTGTTCTTCTTGTTTTAAAGAACCAGTGGTTCATAAAAAGTGCAAAACACTGTCTATTATGTGAAGATCATTGATCTTGTTCTTAGATCAATGATCTATTAGAAGAAATTTCTTCTATTTTATGAAGGTTTTTACCTTTTTCTTGAAATTTTTTCAGAGTTTTCTCTGTTTGAAGTTCTTGATTTCTCACAAATGTTGATGCCTTTGATTTGATGTCTAGGGGTCTTTATATAGTGCACATAAGTTTGTTGAATTTGTTAACGAGATCTTTCTCTGAGTGATTTGGGGAATTTTCCCCACCGTTGGATCTTTGATCCAAGGGCTTCTGTTTTACAGAAGAAAATCTTCTTGTTTTAACAAGAACAGAAAGATTTCTTTAAAATCTTAATTCAGTTTGGCGCAAATGCCCCAGCGCGTGACACGCGTCAAGCAGCGCACAGCGCAGCGCAACTGCGCTAGCGCATCCACGCTGACACGTGTCGCGCAGCGCAAAGCGCAGCGCAACTGAAGCGTTGCTTCCTTTTGTTTTTTAATAGAGCTTTGCTCTGATTGGGCGCGCCTTCTTGGGCGCTGCGCTGAAGTATCAGCGCCTGACACGTGGCGCGTTGCGCCCAAGATTTAAAGCGTTGCTTCAAAATTTGAATTTTGAATTTCAACAGAGTTTTGCTCTGATTGGGGGAAACACTGGTGTTATTTAGAGAATCCATCACCATGATAGAATAGACAGATTAGGATAGATTTAAGAATTTTGAAATGCAAGGAATGTATAGTTGCTAATTCTTATAATTCTTGCGATATATTACTTAAGACTTCATGCAGAACTAACATGCATGAACCGCCAACAAAATCTGTCATGCCCTGCTTCACAGTAGACAGAAACGGTGATGTGGTAAGCCCACAACGTATTTACTATGAAAATGCGTTAAGCATAATTAAGGAATATAACAATGTGCAAGAATGACAAGAGTAATAAAATGAAACAGCAACTTTATTTACATCCAATCTTACATACAACTTTCTGGAAATAAAAGATACAATAATAATGGAAATGCCTAAACAATGGCATAATGAAAGTAAGTACAAGCAAGAAGAAACTAATAGTCTGGCTAAGCAATAAACTGGTCCAAGTCCTCTTGGCTCGGCTCTATATCCTCAGAATCCGGTCCTCCCGACGAACTTTCCAAAGAAAGAAAATATGGAGGAATGTCATCGGTGAACTAGCGTTCGGTAAGTCTCAAAAGAAATAAGAGAAGATAGTATATAATTTGAAAAGAAACCAAATGAACAGTGGACAGGTAAAGTTGTATATGATCAATCACAGGTATAACATAATTATTCACGTGGTTATTTATATTTTGATAAAGAAGATATTCATGTATACGAGAGGAGTCCATTTTATCTTATGGACTATAGTAATATGTAGTACAAAACCCCGTCATAACACACAGGACAAAGGCACGTGAATTCATGTAGGTGTCTTTTAAAGTGACCTTTCATGCCACTATATACATTCCTTACCAATCTATCCCTTTATCCCCGCGTATTGTATTGTATAGTTTTAAGATTACAGGTCTTGGCCGAATCCATAGATATAAAAATGTACATGTTCATGTTCAAGATATAATCATGTATTCAGATATTCATATCAAATTTATGTCAAGTTATATTCATGGTTCGGTCAAGTCGAGTCAAGTATTCAAGTTCAAGTTTGATATTTGAATTCAAGTGTTCAGATTCATGATCATGTATTAAAGTTTGTATTTGTTTTTGGATTCTGATTTGAGTTTGGACTCAGGTTGGAGTCAGTATCTTATAAAAGAATTAAATTCTTGAATTTCTTAAGTTCGGGAGTAATCGGACAACTGCTGCACATGGACGACAGGATTTGTCTTTTTCCAAGATAATTGCCATTGATAACTCCGTTAAATTTGTCTAACCTGAATAGGCAAGCACTCACTTTCTCCGGTTTCCTGAAGCTCAAGAGAAATGATATCGCTTAAACTTATATTAATTTAGAGTTCTTAAATATTTATTATAGTTGTTTACTCTGTATTTATATCATTTGCATTTCTCGAGAAGGTTTTGTGAAAAATACTTTAATATTATTTAAAAATAAACCTCGAGGGTGATTTATAATATTTAGAGTTTACATGAACATGTATTTTAATTTTTGTAGTATTTTAATGATAAAACCTACCTTTTAAAAGTTTATGCTACTTTTATAAAAACTACTACTTTTGGAAATTTGTTGATATTTTATTAAAATTCTAATCTTTCATTTTAAAATATATAGTTTTATAAAAAAAAATTATTGAAAATATGGATTTATAGTTTTATATAATTTTCCAAAGTTTAGTTTTGTTTAGAAAAGTCGTATTTCTTAAAAACCGTATTTTTATTTCTTTTCGAGACCGAGTATTCCGTGAGAAGTTCTGCATCTCACTCTACTATCCCAAAGATGTGCGATAATCCATACCATCCATTAGCGGGTCTCTTAACGAGAGTTGTAGAGGCGTAATTGCCAAGGATTCAAAAATATCGATTAAAAGAAACCCTTTTTTTTGTAAAACTGTGGTATTTTAATGAAAAACTTATTCTCTTAGACTAGTCATACATCTAAATCTCATGCTATGAATTAAGTGTATGGGGGAGGGGGGTCGTTACCCCATGAATTTTCCTAAAAGTATTTATGCTAATTATCGAAATGACAGTTATACTAAAGTTCATGGTATTTTTCTGAAAAGTTCATTTTATGGTTATTTCTCATGGAAAATTTTATTATACTAAAAGCTAAATGATATGAATGATATGTTAAGGTGGTTTTAAAGAATTTGAAAGAACTATTAACATGGCAAGGACGACAAAAATTAGTTTAAAGGATTAGAGTACATGTTAACTCCGCTTTTGTCGATATATTTTAAAAATTATATTGAAGTGAAAAGAGAGAGATGAAGGGACTTACTGATTGTGTAGTGTTGAAAAGAGAGTAAGGAAGAGAGGGAGGGTCTCCTTGACGTCGCGGTAGCGTTGGGAAAGCTCGGGTCGTCTAGATTGGTTTGCTATTCCACTTGATTGCTTAACTCCACTTGGCACTTAGAGAATTTTGATAGAAATTTCAAGATGGGGGAGAGCTAGGGCATGGGGTAGTATTTATAGGGTAAAAATGTGAGAGTGTGTAAAATAAAATGAATTAAAAATAGATTAAATGGTGTTAATTAAGGATTTGAAATGTCTCTGTTTGATTGCACGAAAATCAAACGGTGCAGGGAAGTAAAAGGGAGCTGAAGAGGGGTGTGTGCAAAACATGGAGGTGATTGGAGCAATTAAGACCGTCGGCGGCGGGCAAATAGGAGAAACGGGCGGTCGGATCTTGATGCCTTGCCTCGAGATTCGTGCTAGGTGTTTTAATCAGTGTTAACTTCTCATTTATCCCGTTTGATTTTTCTGAAACTTTTTTATTCTCCGTGTATTGCATGTGCAACTCTTGAGCTTCCGAAAAGTTAAAAAAAAAATATAAAAAAATAATTGGGACTGATGGGACACATAGGCTATGTCACAGCAGTGTAGAGATTTTACCAGTGAGATACAAATTGCTTCTTTCTTTCATTGAACAAAAATAACTTATAACTCCTACACATACTGAAATATCCTTTTTTATACATTTAAACAAATAATTTTGTACAGGGATTTCAGAATCGTTACAATAACCGTTGTATATATCTCAACTAGAGTGACAAAACTCATGAGGAATGAGGCTTAGGGGGCTATTTGCAAATTAGTCATGGGCTTATTGGTAAAACTCCCATCCTCATGAGTCTTGTCAATGTAGTTGGAAGTCTACAATGGCACCTAGACCCCGTTTTCTCATGTATATAATTTGTTAAAATTATATATATTATTACACTAGTAATATTACAAGTGGGAGATGAGCTAGATTTATCTCTCTTTTGTGCAGTCAAGTCATCGAGGAGATATAGTGCCAAGAACCAATATGAGTTTGAGGGGCCCGCAGGGACCTTGCCTATATTGGCCTAACCTACACCACTGTAGTCCCCGGTGTTTTTTTGCAATTAAAACCCTGAGGCCCTAGATCAGGCCACTGCAGGTCCGTTTTGGTCATAAGAAATATCCAACATACGTTGAACATGCAATACATCAAACATTTTGTACGTGGAAACCAAACAAGCATTATGTGTGTATATGTGTGTGTGAGAAAATGAAACACTAACGATTCAGACAACAGCCAACAACAAGCACAAGCAACACAAAAAACAAAAAACACAATTTTTATAGTTTGACCAATTTTGATCTACTCCGTGAGACATACGGGAGACAACGTTCGTATTAGGAAAATACTTTTCCAATCCACTTTGTGTAATACCCAGTTTCCTTGTAAATATTTATGTATTCAATAAAACTTTTTCCCCTGATTTTTCCTAATTAAAATCACTATGTTTCTATTTATCTTCTGTTTATAATTTCTTTTTTTCTAAAATCCTAACCCTAAATTAAACCCTTTTTCCTAACCTAATATCAAAGCCCCAGCCATAAACCAAGCCCAATACCCAAACCCAAATCCACACCCGAGCCCAAAAACTTTCCCTCTTCTTCTTCTTTTCACCCGAGCTCCCCACGTCTTCTTCCTCCCTCGCAACGTCCCCATCGTGACCCGTGGTCCCATCACGACCGAGCCCTAACTGCCTCCCCGAGATCTCCTCGTCAACCTCCTCTCTTCCCTCAACGTCTCTCTCACCCTCTCTTAGTCTCGATCTCTATCTCTAACTCTCCCCTCCCCCCCCAAAAAAAAAAAATCCACCGAGCTCCCCTCCTACTCCTCTCACCGCAAACTACCTCGCCGGCATCCCCTTCAACGTCGACGATCCCGTCGTCAGCTCCACCAACTCCTCCAGCCGCCACCTTCTCCATCTCTAAACACCTAAAGCCCTCCTCTACAACACCACCATCTCACAGCTACCACCCCACCCCCACCCCCACCCCCCCGACGTCGCTGGCCACCTCCTCCGACGAGCCACCGCCACGACACTTCTTCTTCTCACCCAACTTTAGAACCCACCATCACTTCGAGCACGCCTTGCCACCTTTCCAACCAATCATCACCCAAGCACCTTGCCGCCTCATCAGCATCGTCGTCGCCTCAAGCACCGCAGCCGTCACCAGTCGCCATCCACATCTCAGCCCCAAAACCCATCAACCGCCGAACCAGATCACCAAGCCGGGTACCCAAACCGAGATCCCCAACCTTGACCCATGCAGCATCTTCATCATCGTCTCATCCAACCGCCGAGCCCAACTCCAGCAGCATCGTTGTCATCACCGTTGTCTCATCCTCCTTTAACGCGAGCTTTACTGTGCTGACGCCAAAACCCAAGCCCAAGCGCTAGCCGGGCCGTGCTGTTGCCGTGCATGTGTCATAGCCGTGTCGTCGATCGCCGCCATCACTGTCATGTCACCGTCGTCATAAGGCAAGTGAACTCCACTTGCTTTACATGCTATTACGATTATATATATAATATATATAGACACACCGTAAAATATCGTCGTATTTTTAATAATGAACCGTATTAATTTAGTTGTTTTTATTGGGACATAATTGAGTCTAATATCTCGTGCTAACTTCGAATAGAAGTTCGTAAATTAACATCATGTAAATGGAATAAAAGTAATCGACTTTTCGACCGATAATTGGTTGCATGGCTAGATGTTCGATATGGGACCCTATGTGAAAACTTAATAAAAATGGCGGAACTCATGATAAATACCTCTTTACTGTTTATGAATATTGTGTGAAAATTTAGATGTAAAAAACTTCGTTTCACATATGAAATGACATTTCCAACAACCGATGCGAAATCTGGAATTCCCGTACATGTTATCCCATAAAATTTATAGTAAATTGCATATTTATCGGATCGTAGCATGCTTAGGTTCGTTGCTAAGAGAACTGAATAATCTATGAATTTATGGTGACGATTACCGAATATCATGTCATTTTGATAGTGAAAACTGAAGAGATTTATTGCTCTGAACTGCAGTCCAGAGCAGAGATCTCTGCTAATATCTTAAATTAAACATCTGTAATTAACTTTTAAAATGCACAAATATGCAGAACCCGATATAGATTTGTAGAGAATTAAGTTAGCTTATGCCACTGGTTTCACTAAATTCCATCGGTTATTTGATATTTTAAACACATATTAATTTGTCGACATGTCTAGCAGACTTCTGCAATGACAGTTTATAAATATTGACATTAAACTGAACATATCTTCCCGTATACAGTGGATATTATTGATCCGTCTATTGCGTGGGAAACCTAACTGATAGGGCTATTTTCTATTTAACTGTAGCACTCCCTGAATCTGATCATAAACTATAGAAAACTATGCTTGAAGTTGGATTTCCAATTCTAAAACTAGAATTCCAGCAGCTTACACCCATTTTTAAATGAACATAACTCTTAAAACATAATGCCTATTGATATGAAACTAATTTTAATGCTTAGATAATCAAGTATACTTCATATGCCTTTCATATTATTTTGTTCAATTCTGCACGTGTGATTAATTATGAATTTTGCATGTTATACGACACTGACTGCACATAATTTAGCGAATATTTACTTAACACATTTCTACCACATCTTGTGATTTCTTTACACCCTTGCTTAGTGAACGCTTATATTGAAACTTTAGTGACTGATTGCATTGTTGACTGATAAGTGCTAGTGACTGGGTTGTGACAAGTACGATAGTGAAATAGTGATTGAAAGTGATATTGATAAGCGAAAGCGTGACTGAATGGTGAAAGTGATATGTAGTTGTTCACAACCTATCTAATACCTAAATGCATACTATAACCTGGGGAAATGAGAAAATCGAGATGGAATCAGACTCGTATTTAGCGAGGTACAGCGATTAAAAGGATGATCATTCAATATTAGCGATATATACTGATTAGGTCATGGATCTAGTGGCACAACTGCAAGGTTATGTTCCGGGCAACAGCGAACCGTAGTCTCGGGCATGCACGAAACCCTTGTTAAACACAAGTATCCTTTTCCATCGATCGACTTCAATTGACTTAATGACTAATAGGGAGCGACACACATATTGCCTTGATTTGCCAACATGTTGCACATACTATACTGTTCACATCTACCTGATATTCCATGTTCTCATGATACTATTTTATGCCGTTCATTTCATGCTTAATATTATTGTGTGTGTGTGTGTGTTGCTATATGTGTCGCTCTGACGACCTGAATGTGCATACTTAGAGGACGAAGTGGACCCAGCTGATGAGCAAGACCTGCCATTCGAGATCGCGTTGATTTAGACCGTGACACCAATGTTATCGCCTTCTGCTAGCAATAAGTACATTGTTATTTCTTTTGATTAGGAGTTTTTTTCGTTCGAATAATTGTATTTTGAACTCTGTTGATTAAATATAATAATGTTGTGCATTGTGATTTTCTTTACTTTTATGGTGTGTTTACTGATTACCATATAATGCTAAAAGCCGAAATATGACTATGACGGGATTATTCTCTGACCGTAGAAGTATGGCTGGCCTTGTCACCCTAGTATTCCGTATTTTAGGAAACGGGACATGACAATTTAGATTTCCACTCTCTCGATATCCAAGATATAGCACTACTTTTTAGACAACGTGGACTCTTAGTAGGCGTTATGTGGGCTCCAAGTTAATATCTCTCATTCTTTTGGTTACGATGAGGATAAGATACCAAAGTGGGTAGGAAAAATATTTTCCTTCATATTATGGGAGGAATGATTAATGGTAAATTGCCAAAAAAAAGCGTTGACATACTTTTACGCTGTCAAAAAAAACCAATGATCTAAAGAATCTTTTCCAAAAACTTCTAATCATACTTTTCCAATGTTAAAAACCTCCGGCTGCAATATCTAAACAGTTTCCTTAGATATTTCAAGAAACTATATAATTATTACAGTCATGAGGTTTATGACTTAGGAAAAGCTTACCAAGGTTTATATATATATATATATATATATATAAAGAGAGAGAGAGAGAGAATAATGGAGGAAAGAAACCATAGGAGGGAATTTACTCCTATGACGTCGAAAAAATACACCATCTCTTCTTTTTTTTCAGACGATCAGCATCCATCATTTTCATCGTTATCATGATATGGGTACACCAAATTTCATGTAATTCTACAACCTTTTCACCGTTGATCAGTGGGTTCAAAATTAACGGTTTACAAACAATAGAACTTTTTACATTGTTAAATTAACGGTGAAAAAGTTGTAGAATCACATGAAATTTGGTGTACTCATATCTTAGATGATAACGATGAAGATGGTGGGCGCCGATCGTCGGAAAAAATGAGGGAAGGTGTATTTTTTCGACGCCATACGAGAAAATTCCCTCCTATGGCATCTTTTCCTCCATTATTCTCTCTCTGTATATAGAAAGAATAATGAAGGAAAGATGCCATAGGAGGGAATTTCCTTCTATGGCGTCGAAAAAATACAATCTCCATCATTTTTCCGACGATCGGCATCCATCATCTTCATCGTTATCATCTAAGATATGGATACACCAAATTTCATATGATCCTACAACTTTTTCACCGTTGAATTAGTGGGTTCAAAATTAACCGTTTACCGACAATAGAACTTTTTACATTGCTAAACCAACGGTGAGAAAGTTGTAGAATCACATGAAATTTGGCATACCCACATCTTCGATGATAACGATGAAGATGATCGATTCCGATCGTCGGAATACATGATGAAGGGCGTATTTTTTTGACGCCATAGGAAGAAATTCCCTCCTATTATTCTCGTATATATAATTTTGAACCCACTAAATCAACGGTAAAAATGTTGTAGAATCATATGAAATTTGGTGTACCCACATCTTAGATGATAACGATGAAGACGGTGAGTACCGATCGTCGAAAAAAATAAGGAAGAGGGTATTTTTTTGATGCTATATGGTCTCTTTCCTTCATTATATATATATATATATATATATATATATATATATATATGATTCTCATCGTTTGACTTTTACAACAAAAACCAGATGACCAATGATGGTTGAGCCAATGTGGTCCACTTAGGCTAGGTATATAACAAATTTGAGAGGAGCTTCCGAAACCATATATCCCCAAACATCCCAAAGAGACTTGCTCTGCTTTGTTCTTCACCACTCAAACTCTGCACAAGGATAAAAAAAATTCCTTCTCTCCATGGTGCTCATCCGGAAAAAAATGCACATCGGCGGTAGTACTGCCGCTGCCATGGCAAGCCATGCCAGATTGGCGCCGCCGTCCGCGTCTAAATCCGCATTTTGTATGACCTCATTAATGCCCATGATTAACAAGAGTAGTACTGTTTCCCTAGCTGCATACCGGTCACGTTCTCAGTTTACGGTGCGGGCCCAGAGGGCATCCTGGCTTCCCGGACTCGACCTCCCTCCTCATCTTGACGGCAGGTCGTCTCCATCATTACTATGAACATAATCACTTATTGCTGTTGTCGTCATTGTTGTTCTCGTTAAGTCGATTACGATTTAACCGATACAACGCAAGTTGCAATCCTATGAGGCGAATTACACATTATGGCACGTCAGTAATGCCTTGAATTACATAAATTTTTAACTGAAGCGATTTAGATATCGAAGATTTTATACTGGATTAAGATTTCTTCTTTTTAACATTATTAGTTGGTTGTTGAAGTAAATCATATTATATGCAGTCTTGTTGGGGATTATGGTTTTGATCCTTTGGGTCTTGGAGAGGATCCGAAGAGTTTGCGATGGTACGTTAAGGCTGAGCTTGTGCACTGCCGCTTCGCCATGGCTGGAGTTGCCGGCATTCTTTTCACAGACGTAAGTTTCTAAATTTTGGATTGGTTCTGAAACTTGGTCGGTATTCGACTTTTGAATGGATGAATAAAATCTCATTCTGAGCATTTTTTGGTGGCTCTTGTAGCTGCTTCGTGTGACAGGAATCAGCAAAGTACCAGTTTGGTATGAAGCAGGTGCAGTAAAATTTGAGTTTGCCAGCACTGAGGCACTCTTCATTGTTCAACTGCTTCTCATGGGGTTAAAAAAAATAGTTCAATCAAATCTTTTAATTAAACTCCAGTAATAGATAGGCTTTTGGCATCTGCATTAACAGTTTTTTACTTTAGCACATGACAGATTTGTAGATACCAAAAGGTACATGGATTTCATCAGCCCTGGGTCTCAAGCCAAAAATGGCACGTTTTTTGGCCTCGAAACAGCTCTTGAAGGCTTAGAACCTGGGTAATATTAATGTTCTCGTAGTTCATAGAATATTCGTTTATCTAATCTTTCCAAGAGACAGGCGGATGTGTTTGATGCTGTCTGGGCCGGAGATGGTTTTTTCTATCATTAAGTAAAAATTATTGACAGGTACCCTGGCGGACCTCTGCTCAATCCTCTTGGCCTTGCCAAAGACATCCGAAACGCAAATGAATTGAAGCTTAAAAAGATCAAGAATGGTGAGATTACTAAACTTTCAGGCTTGCATTCCAGTCTCTTTTTCTGTAAGGAGATCACCATCATAGTTACGAATCGAGACCTGACAAATGATTTAACAAGATTTTGTGACAGGCTATGAAGAGCTGATGTCATCGCCTTTAGTTAATAATAAATTTTTGGCCGGGTAAACCATGTAGAGCAGAGCTATAAGGAATTACGTTCAACTCTTAACGCACAAAAAAACGATGTTATTGATTGCAGTGAGGCTGGCTATGGTGGCTATGCTTGGGTTCTTTGTTCAGGCAAATGTCACTCACACCTCTTAACCCACGAAAAAACGATGTTATTGATTGCAGGGAGACTGGCTATGGTGGCTATGCTTGGGTTCTTTGTTCAGGCAAATGTCACTCACACCTCTAAACGCACGAAAAAACGATGTTATTGATTGCAGGGAGACTGGCTATGGTGGCTATGCTTGGGTTCTTTGTTCAGGCAAATGTCACTCACACCGGCCCTATAGACAACCTCATATCACATCTTTCAAGCCCATGGAATACAACCATAATCCAAACTCTCTCTGGCTCCGCATCCTGAGCACAACAAATTGCACACTACTGTGAAGAGCTTTCTGAAATTTTCTGCTGGGTTTTCTTCTTTTCTGTTTTTTTCTTCCAGCAATGATTTGAAATTTTCTGTTTCATTTTCTGTACAAATATTATAATAATTGTTTGCAACTATCCATGCAGCAAATGCAGCAGAATCTGATGCAAACTTTCTAGCATGCCTGTTTTATTCCTACTCAATTCTTTCTAGCATGCCTGATTTATTCCTACTCATGTATGCATTCAAACAACTTATAAATAAAATTTTGGCCAAATTGAAGAGAGGAAAACAAAATAATCCCTGCTTCAATCACCCAATAAAGTTATGATAATTACCAACTAGATTCCGTACAAGTAATGCCCCTCCAAATCCACAAGAAATACAATTATAATAATTATGGAAACACTATCCAAACAGATATCGTTATACATCAAAAACAGAAACTGGTATCTGATATAGAGGCTGATGCTCCATTAATAATCACATCCCAAATTTCTCAGCCTAAACATGGAACAATAAGGACTAATCCAAACCTTCCATGTTTAGCCTGTGGTTGGAGGTCCACTTGTTGGAGGTTTGGCCACATAAATTTGCTTCATCTTCGAAGTCGTGAAACCCTTGTCTGAGCCCGAAGCTTGGCCTCTGCTATGATATCCCATTCTACGGTGCCACTCACCTCCCGATGATGTTGGCTTATGAGAAGCACCGACTCCAATTGAATGATGAAGATGGCTCGATGATGATGTAGATTGATTGTTGAACAAAGATGCTGTGTTTGGGCCATCACTTCTTGATGAGATCTTTGATGAATTGTTTGGAACTTTGTTGCTAGTTGTGTTCAAAGGAGGCCTGATAATCTGAGAGTTAGTGCCAGTATTTGTTGGGAAGGAATGAATGTTTTCGCTTGAAACTGAGAAATTTCTGTTAGCATCAACAGATATTGAAGAACGAGGATCGTTGATTTGAGATGTGGAATCTTTTTGGTGCTGCTGAGGGGGGTGTTGCTGATGTTGCATCTGCTGAGGATGCATGTCTAGGGGAACAGAGTGGATTGGAGGAACCGGAACATGAGACCAGCGAGCTTGAAATGGGAGGTCACCAGTAGCCTGAAAATATATACCATATGAATGTTTGAAGTCGCATGATATGATGCTAAGGCGGCATAAATAAAAGGCCTACTTTCACTAAACTACTAGACTATCCTTATTTTTCACTAAACTACCAAAAACTTTGAATCTACGAAAAAACTCTGTAGAACAAGAAACTACCAAAAGGATTCATGCTAGCGGTACCCATTCTCAACTGAATTACACCCATAATTTACTAAACCAATATAACATGTCAACTACATTTGTAAGACACCATTACAGCAGTCTTACCATTACAGTAGTACAGTAAAAAATTAATATTGTAAAATATGATTTTTGTTTTTGGCAGTTTGGTTGAAAAATGGGTATACTGTATAGTATTTGGTATGTTAGTGAAAATAGGCCTACATAAAAATTAGAATCAACATTTCATGGACATAGGCACCATGAATTGCGTTGGTCCTTAGTATACCTATATTATGCACAAGTTATGTAACTTCAAGGTATCCACCTTACAGCATTGGAATTTGGATCCAATTGAGAACTAAAGTCTGGAGTTTCAACTTGGCACTAGCAGCGTCAAGTGTGAGGGAAAAGAAATTGAGATTTCTTGTGCAAAGTGTTATATTGGCTTGATATACATTGTTTAGCGCACACCCAAACAGCTCAAGCTTTTGGCTGAACTGTTCCCTGAAATTTTGCACAATCCTGTTAAGACTAAACAAAATGCTGGCAAGGAATCTCAGAAACAGCGACAAACAAGATCTCCCACCACAAATGATTTTTTGTTCTGGCAGTAAGATACTATTTGGTCTGTGTTTGCCTCAATAAAGTTTGCAATGAAGCGTCCGCAAATGGCGTGACCTTCCCCTATAAGAAAATTCAATCATTATATCATTCCCCCTTGCATCTTAAGATGCCAACATTATCAAATCCTTGGAGAATTCTCCTTTCTCCAGCTACCACCGGCCCAAATATGTAGGAAGTAGAACTTCCCACCACTTGGGGGAGGGGGGGGGGGAGAGAGAGAGAAGGCAATAATAGCTCCTAACATTGGAAGATAGGGATCTCAAGATCAAGGCCGTCACCTCAGCCCCACTATTTGAGTAATAAGAGATTAGATGGATGGTGTTGAGAAGTTATAAACATGCAGATAACCAGAAGTTTAGAATTACAAAAGAACTCAAAACCGTACATACACCAACTAATATTTGATACTTCTGTGTATTAGATAAGAGCAAAGAGTAGTTACACAATTTTCCTACACAACAAACTACGCAACATACTCAAAACACTTGGTGTGACGTGCACGCACTAACGTACAGGACCCGCTGATCTTGTGGGTGTTGTGTAGTTTGTTGTGGAGAAAAGGGTTGTGTAGGAACCCTCTCTCCATTAGATAAATGCCCTGGTCTAGATGGTACAGTCCAGATTAGGACAGCACCAGTTTGATTTATGGGTCAATTCAAAGATGACCCAACTTCTAGTTGAACTATAAAAAAAATTAGCCAAATCAAATTTTTGGAAAGACGCAGCCTGACCACAGTTTTCAACACCACTTGAATGCAATTTATATCTTAAAAGGCATGATGGCAATATACATGAATCTAAAAGGAGATTTATTGGATAGAAAAATGTTGATCTGCTACAAAATGTAAGGATATCTTTCGTGCAAAAGTAATCTTTCTAAGTTAGAGATGCTTGACAGCATCAGATAATCATATGATTTGATCATTTTAATATTAATATAAATGACAATTCAGGATGATAAAGAGGCTTGACTGTGTCAGTAATTATCTGAAGCATACCTGAAAGGGCGACATGTCAAACATGGCTAAAGGAGGAGCCATCGGCATTGAGGATAAATGCTGCATAGGAGAAGGCAAACCAGGTTGATTTCTCTGCCCTGGAACAACATTAGAAATTCCAATATCACCCTCACCGACTCCAATTGTTGAAGAAGATACCGGATTATGTTTCCAGTCAGGCTGCTTTCCTGTAGGAATATAAGTCGTGCCCATAAAACTTAGCCCAACTTGCCCAAATTGTCCAACTGGAGCAAAATGGTTATAGACCACCATATGAGGTGGCGCTTGAACACCGGGGCTAATGTAAGGACCAGTGAAGCCCGCTGGGGGCCCATAAAATGAGTCAACACCGGAATGATGGGGCCAAGGCCCGAGCGGCCCTGAACCCAATGTCGTGCTTCTTTGTGGTTGAGCTTGGGTCCCACCTGCTGACTCATCATGAGGATTCAAGGCGAAAATGGGTCCTCCGAATATCGGGTTCATGTCAAATCCCATAGGGAAGTGAGAATGAGGACCTCCAGGAAAATGCGAAAGAGTAGGGCCTGAAGTGCTTTGTGGACTTGGCAAAGGTTGCCATAATGGAAGAGCAGGAGTGTCCACTGAAAGATCGGCTGGAAGAGAGACAGTAAGGGACTCTTCGGATGTTGATTGAGTTGTTTGTTCTTGACCTGCTGCAAATTTCAAGGTTCATCACACAGCAAATAGATACGGTGAAAGTCCACTAAAATACTCTAAGCTGCACTATTTTTCACTAAACTACCTAATGTATTTAATTTGGTAAAGCAGTAAACTCCCTTAACCTTTAGTTTAACAGGGCTTTTTTCACCAAAACACCTTAAATCTAGTCCTTTAAGGGAGATTATTGTAATTTTAAAAAAAAGTTTAAGATAGTTTAGTGAACAGTCATAGTTAAGGGTGGTTTGGTCTGTTTTAGCAAATAATAAATATATAAAATTTTCAAGGGTAAAAGTTTAGTGTGTCACCTCCTGATGTTTTTGTTTCAGTATTATCTTCACTGAATCTTTCGACACCTAAATTGCTTCCGATTATCTCATCATTATGACTAATAGCAGCAACAGCTACAGCAGAAGCAGCTGCTTCGGCTTCAGATTCGGGATCTTCTAAATGAGCACACGATTCATTGGGATGCTTATCTTTATCAAAGTACATGTTTTCATTATTTGAAGCAGACAAGTTGTCCTTGGAAACATCTGATCTTGATGAACCCGGAGCCCCAATCCCAACTGGTGGAAGAATGGTTGGAGAAGTTACAGCACCTGAACATGGATTCAGAAAGAAGAGAAAAAATAGGTTGCGGTTAACACATAATGCACACACAAGGTATCCAACGAAATAGCTAAATCTAACTTTTATAAGCAAGGGGTACCAAATTGGATTCTCTCCCCAGCAAGTAAGGAGTTTAGAGGATTTGCTGATGGAAGAAATGGCTCCGGGGACATGATAGATGTCGAAAGCTTGGTGGGTTCGATAGAAACGCTTGGCGCTACTTGGGCGTCAAATTGCACTGGCTTCATAGCATCATCAAGTTGGCTCTGAGTTAAGGCCATCACCTGGAAAATTTGTCTTCAGCAAATGTTTGGTAGCAGGATATTATCTCTCTCCATGTGAATTATGTTAATAAAAAAAGGCCAACTTCTAAGTCAGGCCAACATCAATTTAAAAGATTAGTATAAAACAGAAAGCTTCAAAAGGATAGTCCATGAAGGCGCAGGGAAAAAATCTATCTAATAAGTGGCAGAGCATTTGGTTGAATCACTTTAAAATCAAACTAAAAAGGTGCACCTAGTATATTAAATATCCAGCTGTATTACCTATGTTATTTTCCGAAGTTTAATTAAGAAGCCAGGATCCAGAAATAGCAAACAGAGGAAATTTGATGGTTGACTCAATACAAGTGAATCTGACAACTTAAATTATCATATATCATATTCATGAACTCATATGCTCATATGTATGCATATAAATGTATCTCCCATATTTGCAGACAATAAATGAGATAAAAGTTCACCAATTCTAGTAGGATGATTGACCAGATACATGAATTTGTTGAAACATGTTCAAAGTAAGATTAGATAGACAGGCGGCAAGTTTATAATATAAAATTCAGTTTTTCAGTGGCATTCCTCGCTTTAACATTACTACAGGTTCAAGTCACTCTATGTCGAATAAAACCTATCCTAGCAGCCCTCATGTAGATTTAGAGGATAAGGAGGTCTGCAAATGTGAACACGAATTCGGGAAATGAGCTTATTGTGATTCAATTGATGTATTACATTGCAGCACAGGCCAAAAATAGCTCAATAGCTCATTTATGATACTAATATATGATCATTATCATCAAAGCTTTTTCCCATAGAATGGAATCACATATGACACACTGCTCCACGAAGGACTTGACAAACTTTTCACAATGATTCAGAGTGTTCATTAGTTCAACTCAAAACTCGACATCAAACCTCTTAATGCCAAATTGTTAGTCGACACGAGGCGCTTGCCATAATCCTAAATGACCAATTGGCACCCTGAAATTCATCGAAAAATTTGGTTTGGGGGAGGGGATAATCTAAAAGAATGTAAGGTGATATGTTTGCTAATAGGGAAGTATGTTTTTCTGTATTGCTAAGATAAAGCTTGATTGCAGAACGCGTTCACACAAATAACAGAGTAGTGTACAGAAACTACATGCGTGTGAAATAAGAACGGCAAGCAGGTTATTGGAACAGATTACCCTCGGAAGCACATAGGATGTAGCTGCCAAATAATCTGGAGTAATATAAAGAATAGGTATAACAGTATATAGGTATACGTATAATCGCAACAATAAAAAGCCTAAAACACAATAAGCTCATTTCCCGAATTCACAATCAATAGATAAAATATATAAAGGAAAGAAAAGTCAAATTTATTCACTCTTAAAAATTGAAAAAATACCTGCTGATTTACATCTGGATTGCTCCAAGAACCCAAAGACAAGGAAGCATTGACAAGACCAGTGTTTTTGCTGTCAAAGGATAAGCCTGGTACAAATTTCGCGGCAGCACTAGACGGGACAGACATGGTGCTCGTCTGGCTAGGCCTGATGAATGATGAGTTAGATATGACTCAAATACAGATGTAGATGTAAATATAAATAATTAATAAGCCATCCAAGTGTTACTGCATATACTTCAAATTGTTGGATTTTGTATTGGAGTCAACTTTTCCTTGAGGGGTGCCGATTGGGGGCAGAGGCTGAGATGTCACATTAGAAGTAAATACAGGTGATGCCTCAACTTTAGCAAACCCCCTTTCGCTAGTGATAACAGGACCAGAGCGAACACTGCGGGATGTGTTTCCTCCCAAAGGTGATACTGCCTTGTTTGAATTGGACCTTATCGCGTTGCTTGAAGTAGGAACACAATGTTTTCGAGGTGCCTGATATTGACAAAACAATGCACAAGCTTTAAACATATTCTTCAATATAGTGGCAAATGAAGTAGGAGGATACAAGAAAATGAACTTCTTGCCTTTATCAATTTAGACTTGGCCTTTATCTCTTTTTCCCTCTGTTCTCTTCGGTCATTCAGCATCTGCCTCTTAGACCTTACCTCGATGAAGTCGTCTTCATCACTAGGAGTTTCTATGCCTGGCTGCTTAAAGACGCGGACAATTCCACTCTGTATAGGAGCATCAACATCCTCCTCAATACTCACATTCCTTTTCCCATTATCTCCTTCAGCATGAGAATTCTCAAGAGAAGAGACATTCTTCTTTAATGGGATCTCTTTTTCCGAGAGTTTCTCAACTACTTTACCATCATAACTAGCAACTCGCGAACTAGAAGCACCAAAATTAAAGTTTTCAGATTCGGTCGGTGCCTTGGTTGATCTGTTTGGCACTCTGCCACTGTAATTTGGCCTCCTATCCCGGCTAGTACTGTTAATGATGTCCATTTCTTCTCTTTGTCTCTCATCAACATTCTCACGGACCCTAAACTCAGTTCTTCGTATGCTCCTCCTCTGCCTTCTTTGAAACACGTTTGAATCTGTTCTAGAATTATCCGGCATAGAAAATGGAGCATTCCTCACAGTGTAAGTAAATCTCTTTCCTCTGCTGCTATTAGATATTATTCCTGGAGCTCTTGATGAAACCTCTCCAGGATATACAAGAGATTCTCTGTTATTGATAACAGGTCTATAATTTTTCCTTGAAGAGACATCACGGATAACATGGCGATTATTTTGATAACCCAAGAACTGCCTATTCTTATCTGCACTAGCATCAGTCTGACCTTGAGCAGAAACCTCAAATTTTATGTTATCCGGAGACAGTTTGCTTGGCTTTGTCAACAGGCCAGGCTGCTCCTCTACCGAACCTGGAGCTAATTTATCAGCTGAATTTTTCTGTGAGGAAGACTTTTCACTTGCTTGGTTATTTGGAGAGGCTCCAAGATTCTTTTGGGTGGAAGGATATTGGGTGGAAGCAGGAGGATGAACAAAGGAGACAGTTTGAGAAGCCAACGGTAATATACCCTGAGTGAGAGGCGAAGGGTATCGCAACTGACCAAATTGGAAAAATGGAGGTTGTCGAGGATGTAGATGTAGTGGCATCTGAATTGAACCGATTTGAATCGCAGGAATAGGCGATGGTATCAATGAAGGACCCGAAAACAAACCAAATTGAAGTCGAATTGGAGCTTCGGCTTGAGTGTCAACCGTCGAGACAGTGGATGAGATGGGTTGAACTGTGGAAGTAGAAGCCACTGGCAATTGAACAGTAGTTGACTGAGCATTATCTAAAATGTTGCTCGAGGATGAAGTTACCGGATCAAGAACCAAATCTTGTAGAGCCTTCTCAGTTTCATTCATAATTTTCGACGGCTCACTAATCAACTCTTCGGTAAATGTATGGTCACCAGCCGAATCTTCATTGACTTCCTTGTCAAGTTTCTGGGAGCTCTTTTCCAAATCATCATGCAAGGGGATGGCAACTGCAACACCCTCGTCAAAACCTAAGACCGACTGACCGATCTCATCAGTTGCATTCGGCTCATCCGAGCTCGGACCATCAAACTCCTCGTTCAAGTCGAGATTTGCACCATCGTCTTCTTCATCGTATTCTTCCTGATCCTGCATTTCTTCATTGGCCTCAACCGCCCACTCATCGTCCTCGCCATTAGAGTTCGTAATTTCCACCTCATTATCAGATAGAATAGTTTGTTCCTCACCAGAAATTTTGAGCGCCTGAGAATCTTCAGCTTCAGCTTCATCCAAGTCGTCATGAGAAAGCTGGGTCGGCGAACTGGGCGGATTTGAGACAGATAGCGATGATTGTGAGTCACATCTCGGGCTATCCTTCTCTTGCTGCTCAGAAGAGATAACATCGCTCTCAAGGGTCTCGAGTGTTCTAGGTTGTTGGACCCTTTGATGGAAAACAGTATTATCGTAGCCTGACCGCATAATTTCTTCTTCGTTGCTTCTGCCATGTTGGTATCTTGGATGGTTATCATGAAATGATGAGGAAATGGGACGATCCGATGTAGCTCTGAATGAGCTCAGGCTCTGACGTGTTGAGGAAATTATTGGAGGAGGGAGCACACGAGGTTGTCTCAATGAATGTCGAGATCTCCCATATGAGGGAAATCCTCCATCAACTTCAGAGTTCTGAAATGGTCTTTGAGAACGAACGGGTTCCCACCCACCATCACCAAACCTGTCATTCTCAAGAAAATCGGCACCATCAACATCCAAATTTCTAGCATAATGATCGCCCTCGCCACTTGCATTCCATCTGTTTCCCCTTGAATAATGGAAATCCTCTGGGCCGGTTGAAGAATGTTCGGATGTGCTCCCTTTAGAAGTTGGCCTCATTGGTGCTGCCCTAAAATTGCCTCCATAGTTATCTTTCCTTTGAAAGTCCCTGTTGGAACTAAATGCAGCATCTCTCCTTATACCACGGTAATCATTCTCTTGATTTTGAGAATGAAACATCGAGCTCGTGCCATTGTCATATGCATCTCTCTTCAAATAATTCCCGTGTTTTCCTCTTTCCATAAATGAAGAACCCATATCCCTTGTGGAGGAAAATCTAGAAGAGCCTGTGTCATGGTACCTATTCGTCGAGGAATCAGAAGTTACCGTGCTAGTGATATGCTCCACCATTCTTTCACCATCCTCCCAATCTCCAACATCTGTTGCAACGACTTGAGTAGTAGCATCTTTTTCTTGTACTTTATCATCTTTCTGATTATTTTCAGACTGTCTTCTTGCAATCCTAGCCTCTAGCTCCAGAAGCTTCTGCCTTGCAGCCTCTTTTCTTCTCTCTTCCTCGATAAACAACCTTCTCTTTTCTTCTTCTCTCGCAATTTTTTGCTCCTCGGCTCTTTTTGCAGCCTCCATCCTCTCTTGCTCCGCTCTCCAAGAAGCCTCCCTCGCCTCCTCTTCTATTGACCTTCTCCTTTCCTCTTCCTCTCTAGCTACCCTCTCCCTCTCCTCTTGCTCTCTACGAGCGAGCTCCATGACTCTCTCTTGCTCTTCCATCACCCTCTGCCGCTCCTGTTCTTGAATCCTCTGAACTCTCTCTAGCTCAGCTTCGAACGATTCTCTTACGGGATCATGAAAATCAACCTGTTTCTGTATCTCTTTCTTCCTCTTGAACACTTTCATATTAACATCCGCAATTGGGTCATCGGAGAAAGGATCGGTACTATCGAAACCACTGTTGGGTGAATTCAGTCTTTTCTCTTTACCAAAATTCAGAATCGGGTCATTCAAAGACGGCCCTTTAGTCCTGTAAGAAAATGGTGCCTTTGCCACTGCATTATGCTGAAATGAATCTCCTCTGTATCGATTGTTAGAGTAATCGTCATATCGACCGCCACGCATATTCTGTTGATCATTGCTCCTTCCATAAAAATTCTGGGAATTCATCCCAAAGCCCAAATCTCTTCGTCTGTAACGTGAATCTGTGCTTGCATTGTTGCCATAAGGCGAATGATTGAAACTAGTATCCCTGTTACCAACTCTATCATCTCTCTGTTGTTGCGGCGGCGGCATTCTCCAAGAACTTGCAGCATCACAGCCATCTTTATTCGGGCCAATCCCAAACGAATCCCCTTTATACAACTCCTCCGACCTCAAAAACCCACGATCTCGATCTCGTTCAGGGAGGCTAAGCCCGGTATCGCGCTCGTCATCAGCCCAATCTGAAGTATGAGTCAGCTTCACGTAAGGCAAAGGACCCGGAAAATACTTCTCCTGTTGCTGCTGCTGATTCTTCTGCAACTTCTCATCCCCGTCACTCACATTACTACTCACAAGACGAGACGATCTTATCTGAGGCCTCATTCGCATCGACGAACAGCTAAACTCAGCCCTCTCCCTCTCATCCTCCTTTGCCTTCTCCTTCAACAAATCCTTCTGCTTCAAAGCACTAGAATTCACAGTCGCTTTCAGCGAAGGGAACTCATCCCCACTCAAAAACACAGCTTTTTCCGCCACAGGCACCCCGTGCCCGATCCCACGCGCAGCAGGCGGCATATAACTGCTGCCGCTGCCCGATCTGCCCGAGGACAGCGGCGCCTCCTTCTCTTGAAGGAGCGCTGTTGCCTGCGCCGGCCTCGTCCATCCCATAGACGACGAGCCCAGCCCAGATCCGATCCCTGAGCTCCCGGGCCTCGCCGAGGAGCTCGAAGACGATGAAAGATCAAATTTTTCGTTCTCTTTTCTTAAAGAGGGCAAGTTCAAGGGGGGCGGTACAGATAGCTTGGGGACGCTGCCTCCCTTTTGGGCTGAGGACGACGACGAGCTTCGAGGGCGAGAGAGCACCACCATGCCGCCTCCGCCTCCGCCGGTGGATGCGGAGCGAGATCGGAGATTCGAAGGATAAGAGCAGGGATTCGAGGGTTGGCCATAGGATCTGTTGAGATTGACCGAGACAAATTTGTTGTTTTGATGTGCCATGCATCAATCGATCAATTGAGTTCTTTCTCCTCTCTCTTATTTGATGAATGTGGGGTTAAGAATTGAATTGATCGCGCAAGAGAGAGGAGAGAGAGAGGGGTGAATGAGAATCCCTAACCCTTGAATGAAAGGGAAATTAGGAGTGTGAGAAAGAATGTACTAAATAAATTTTCTTTTATTAATTTGTACTGACCTATTTTGGTGATGGTATATGACCGAATCTGGGTGCGATTGTGGGAATTGGGAAAGTAAAAGGCACTGAGTTTCATATGGGCCTTTTCATGAGCTTCGGCTACAACTGTTGATAGCATAATGGGAAATTACTTTATGTGCCCGGTATAATGTATTCAGACGGAAAGGTAGGCATAGCTCAAAGGAAAATTCGTTGTCGTCTACGATTTGCTTCTTAGGGACACTTTTCTCATAAAATTATTTGGGATGTTTTAAAATGATGTCCATAAATGCTTACTGTTTTAGATTGGCTTTGAGTCACGACATTATCCGTGTAGATGATTACATCTTTTTGGCCATGTTGATGGATACATCCTTACAAAAGAATAAGATGTATGATGGCTTTTCCGACCTAATGAGAGGACGGACAAAAATACACGAAGAAATATCGTATTGTATTTTCAATAAAGATGCTAGACACAACACCAGAGTGGTATCGGAGAATCTAAAAATCTAAATACCTATGAAGGAAAGAAGTGTACGGAAACCTTACATAGCGAATCATCAGATCTAAATGATTAATTAGTCAATCAATGTCATCTTGTTTGTTTATAAGTGTCTTTTAGCAGAAAATATCAACCGTATAATAAGATATAATCAACGAATGCTCCATGCAAGGCATCTCAGAACAAACCCAAAAGCAAGTGCGAGTCGGTCTCTTAAGATGATGATATTGAATGATCCTTCTTCCTAGGAATGACATTGTTCCCTCCTAAAAAAAAGAGAGAAAATTCCCCACTATTCAAATCTCACATGTTTAACACGTGAGCGCCTATATGCAAAATATATAGACGCTGCAGTTAAAACGATTCATGGGCTAAATAAGCCTTACGTGTTAAACACATGAGCGCCTATATGCAAAGCATACAGACGCTGCAATCAAAACACCTAATGGACTAAATAAGCCTCATGTGTTAAACACGTAAATGCCTATAGGTGCTGCAATCAAACAAATGATAGGTTAAATAAGCCTCAAGTGTTAAACACGTGAGCGCCTATATGCAAAGCATATGGACGCTGAATAAAATAAACTAAAGGCCAAACGTGCCTCACGTGTTAAACATGTGAGCGCTCATATGCAAATCATATGAGCGCTAAAAATAAAGTGTGCTAAAACCCATGCTAGGGGTCACGTGTTAAACACGTGAGTTCTCCTGCTGCACTCTTTGGCAAGATAGAGTTAAATTCTATGTTATAGAATTAAATTCTATTTGGAAAATATTTTCCCTGATCTTTCTGATACGGAAAGATTCTTCTCTAACAGAGAATTTTGGATTTAAAATCCCATTGAGATAAAATATCACCAATCAAACCACCTGATAGAATTAAATTCTATATGAGAAATATTTCCTTAATTTTTCTCAAACTAAAAAGATCTTCTCTGTTGTTAAACAAAGGATTTTTGGATCAAAAATCCAACGGTGATTATAAAATCACCCCCCGATCATCTGGTAGAATAAAATTATATCATAGAAAATTATTTCTTAATCTTATTAAGCAAATAAGAAATCTTCTCTGTTAAACAGAGAGCCTTTAGATTGAAAATCCAACGGTGAATAAAATTTACCAATTAATTTGCATGATCTCTCAATGAGAGATTTTCTTAATATCCTGATTTTTTCCCTTCTCCTATAAATAGGAGCAAGAAGATAGAATCTAAAAAGGAAAGAACTCCACACAAGCTTTTGCAAAAAAAATATACAGTGAGCTCATTTTCAAAAGAAGAAGAAGACTTGTCTCATTGAAACCCTAAGTAAAAGAAACACACAGATCATAGTGTCTTTTCTTTGCCTATCGAAGGGTTTGACCCTTCACATAAGAACTTAGTTCTTCCTCTGGTTGAGATTTGCAGAAGCAAATCTCCCCACAAGTTGAGAATTTAATTCTCATCGGGAAGATTTTGCTGTGCAGATTCAAAACTTAGGAGAAAAGAACTAGGTTATAAAAGAAAAGGAAATAACACGAGCATATGGGAATTTAATTCCTCCAAAAATTAGGATTTAACCCTATATAAAGAACTTAGTTCTTCAAATGATGACAATCCAAGATCCTCAAAACCTAAAGCTTGATGATCATCAATGACTAAAATATCATTAATAGAGATCAATATCTCTAAGAAAATACAACAACATCTTGTTGACTCGTCAGTGCTTAGCACTATTTTGAAGCCTCACGTGTTTCCCATGTGAATGCTTTAAACGAACAAAAAGAATGGCCAAAACTACCTCACGTGATTCTCATGTGGGCACCTAAAAAGCAAAGAAAAGCTTCTCTGTCGATTAGGCAGTCGCCCCAAAAGAAAGCAATCACGTGAAATGCATGTGAGCTCTATCCAAGTGCTTAGCATTTCTGTAAAAAGAGAGAAACGAGCAAATAAAACCCAAAGCACAGTACTCACGTGCTTCTCACGTGAGTATCATGCAGAGTGCTCAGCACTCCATGATTAGTCTAAAATGACTAACAAACGTTCATATCTGGGGGCCTCACGTGTTTCACACGTGAGCGCCACGAAACTTTAGTGCTTAGCACTAATCCAGCACCTCACGTGTTTCACACGTGAGCGCTGTATGTCCCGGTGCTCAGCGATGTTGGGTAATTATGGAAACTCAATCTCAGCCCAAAATTGGTTAAGTTTCCTGAGGTTAAACCTTTTTTATTTTAAAATCAATCGAGCTCATATGGCTCATGGTTTCCCAAACTGATCTTAGTCTAAAAAATGACTAGTGGTCTCCCATCGATGATATCCAAAATGATATTCATCCTATATCTCCTAAAATAATCTTAGTCTCAAATACGACTAATGATTCTTAGGTCCACCACAGCCCTTTTCCCTCAAATACAGGATTTGATTAAGTCAAAAACTGTAAGTTTACCGCAATCAAAAACGGCGTCGCTTCGCAGCTAGCCGGTGAGTGCGGGTCGATCCACAGAGACGGGTAAATTCCTTTAGTGTGTTTTAACGAGTTGATTCTATTTGTGGTTTTGATTGGTTTATAAAAATCTATGAAAACGAGATCTAATTAATCTAATTAAGAATCTTGCTAGGGTTAGGTTTAGGGGAAGTTTTGGAGATTAAGGTTCTTCCTCACCGCTTTCAATGCCATTTTTTATAGATCTATTAGATGTTAAGTTAATTATTAATAAAGTGGATACGAATCTCTTGGGAAGATATTTCTTCCTCTAGATTTGTATCCTTACTTTGTTGATAATTATCCTAACCCTCACAGAAAACGTGCGCAACCGGCCCTTTATACTACGGTTCATCGTTACCTCGAAGGGTAGGATGCCGCAGGGAGCGGTTGTGCTCGTATGCGTGAAGTACTAATTAATTAGGTGAAGGTGGCATTGAAAGGGGCGAGAGATCACATCTCTCAACCCTTTCCCTAAGGCTAACCCTAACAAGCGAGGAGACTACTCGCTCATTAGGGGATGAGAAAACATTTTAATTAAAAGAACAGAAATAAAAGACTTACTAATTCGATGGCTCCCTCCAAACAAGAAGAACAGATCTGAATATTTGCTCCCAGAAAATCTGAATTTTATTGATTGAAAAGAGGCATACATTTTCCAGATCTAAAACTACAATTTATAGGAAAATAGGAAACCTAGGGTTACAGGCTCTCGCACTTGCGCAATTACTGATTTGACCCCTGAGAATCCCAACACCCACAACGTCGCAACAGCAGAAGAAAAATACACCGTCACGCGCACTAGATGGCCGCGGAACCGCGGCTCAAGGTAGGGTTTGGCCGCGGTTCCGCGGCCAATTAAGGGAGTTGGGCCATGAGACTTTGGGGCTTCTTTCTCTGCTTCTTGGTCTCTGTCTTTTATATGTATTTTCTCTGTTGGGCTTCTGAGTCTTCTCCAGATTTTTCAGTGAATACTTGTAGCGATCTTTCAACCGTTCACTTGACATTTTGGACCTTGCACTGTTCTTCGACTAGGCTCGACTAGAATCGGTCTACTTGTTGGTCAAAAGTCCCTTTTTCTATTGTTTTGTGTCTTTTTCACTGTATTTGCTCCAGAAACCTGTAACCTGTAATATGCAACAAACGTGCGTCAAGAGTACCTGTTTATTTATAAAAAGGATAGGAATAGGGGAATGATAAATGCAATATTATGGTCTGAACAAATACCCCCAAACTTACCTTTTGCTCGTCCTCGAGCAAACTTATTATTTATTCACTACAAAAAACCTAACCGCACTTTCGCAGGGAAACGCGATTGCACTGAGCTCGTGCAACAAGCCGTTAAACCTCTAGGTGTCCCTAGTAGGAGGAGTGTTGTCTCCTGAGGGTTTTCAGCGGATACTACCCACAAAATCCTATCAATTCGGCCCATTGACTTTTGTTCTCCAATTAAGTTTTCTAACAAGGAATTCTATTATCTTTTGACTCGTAAATTATCCACCCATATTCTTCACACTTTCTCATTATTTAACTTAAGATTATATATGTTATGTAGACCTACTTAGCTTTCGGCATCTCTTAAGTCTTCCTTCTAGGGTTTCATCTCCACTTAGGAATTTCTATCAACTCTATTAAAGATACAAGTTCTATTCTTCATTCCTTCCTCTCATCTAAATTCCAATCACATACCCCTACGTGTGTGTATAAGTCACCCCTACACTTGGAAATTCAAATTAAGCAATCAACCCCTTGTCCGTTGTCCAAAGTACTAATTAGTGGTGAATTAAAATGAAATTTGCTTACTCATTCTTCATGCGACCGTTAATACTTCTTGAGGTACCAACGACCGATTACAAAATGCGTTTGCACTTTAAAGCATACTTCCTAGTCTTTATAACACCCAAGACTTTTAGCAGTGACTCCCAAACCAGTTGGTCTAAGGCACTAGGTGATGAAGCACCCTCGCTAAGTATTTTTCTATTTTTGCAGCCTTAAGTAATCACAAAAACCAGTGTCCATTTTTTTTCTTTATTCACACTTTTTCATACTAAGGACTTTAGACAAGAGCATTTCAAGGTCTCTTCTACTATTCCAAGTTTCAAGGTGCGTGATTGTGCAAATTGTAGGGTATACATTTTCAGAATCTAGACTTAAGCTAGGAACTATTTTTCAAACTTATACTCTAATAAGAACATCAATACTCTTCCCTTATTTCGACTTAGCCCAGGAAGTGAACCCAAAATATGCCTATTTCTAAATAAACTACAAGGCATATACTTTCTACCGTTAAACTTTAAGGAATGTTATTTTTTTGGGTTTTTAATTCACTAAGTCTAAGATCTAGTTTTTCCTAGCTAGTTAACCTATTTGTCAAACTCTAGTCAATTAGCCAAAATTGAATACATTGATTTTTATAATTTTTCAAATTTTTCAAATTTTTATGGGTTTTCAAATAAGTATGCAAATGCAAAAATATGTACAAATGAATGCGAAGGAAGAAGACATACCGAGCATACCCCCAAACTTGAACTTGACAGTGTCCTCACTGTCATGCTAAACCAAGAGGGTCAAAATACCGATACTCCCCTGTTTATTTATTTATAATTTTTTTATTATTAAGAAAAACAAAAATATGTACAAAAAGGCCCTCCCCCAAACTTCATTTAAACTATGTTAGACATGACTGCCAAACTTTGCATCGGCCAAAAGTCAACACCAACCATTTGAAAAATTTATTAGTAAAGGATATTGGTGGGTGAAAAAATAAGTGGTGGTGGTCCGCAAAGAATTGGGGAAGATAGAAGTAGTGGAATGGGAGGTGTGGAGGTGAATATACAGGTGATGGTGATGCATCGATACGAGAATGTAAGTGATCAGCAATCAGTAGAGTGTTGGCATTCTCGTACCTTATTAAAAGAAATGGAGGTATTTCAACTTCTAAGGGAGGAAGTTGGCTCACCACAATACCCCCAAGATGTCCCTGTGGGTCCTCTATTGACATGGCATCATCCATCAATTGTGTATGATATTCACTTATGAGGAAACTGATCTCCTCGATGTCCGCCATAGTCCTACCGAAAACTTGCCGCCTATCTTGTAAGACCGTTAAGAGGGCATTCTCTTGCTCGAGGGCTAGAGAGGCCGATATGATAATGGGAAATGTCTCATTCTCACCTATGTAAGCATATCTACGGTGAGATGGCAAGGGCATGAGTTCGAATTTCTGAGGCGAAAGAACCATTGCGGAATCTACCTCGAACTCAAAGGACTCTAACACAGGTTCGAAATCACTGCAAACAACCGATTCGGATGGTTCGACTGACTCATCCAAAAATTCAAACGACTCATATTCGGGCTGTGAGTCGTTGTCATCCGAAAAAGTGAAACATTCATAATCAGCATCGGTTGTGTCAACGGTAGTAGGCTCAAGGAGGGACGCACTAGTGGCGTCAAAACTGTTTCCATCAAATAGAAATCTTTCAAGCTCGCAGTCCTCCTGCGTGATTTCGTGAATAGAGCAAACTTCTCGTGTACTATTTTTAGGCACGGGGGGCAGACTTCCCATCTTATAAATATTGAACTCACTAGACCTCTTTCCGAAGGATAGAGTCATGGAGCCATTGCGACAATTTATTATGGCATTGGAAGTGGCAAAAAATGGTCGACCAAGAATCACCGGAATTTGGTTTCTTGGGTTAACAACAGGTTGTGTATCCATAACGATAAAATCAACGGGGAATATGAATTCCCCGACTTTGATCAACACATCCTCTAGTTGACCCTTTGGATAGGCGATTGATCGATCAGCCATTTGGAGAGTGCAACGAGTGGGTTTCAACTCTCCAACCCCTAATTGTTCGTACACGGAGTAAGGAATCAGGTTAACACTAGACCCAAGATCTAAAAGTGCACGATTAATTTGCTTATCCCCAATTGTGATTGAAATAGTAGGACAGCCGGGGTCCTTTCGTTTTTGGGGTAAGGTTTGATGGTGGTTAATAGCATTGCTCACTGCACTAGCCACTAGCACTTTCTTGGGTACTTGAGATGCCTTTCTCTTCGAGGTGCACAAGCCCTTTAAGATTTTCGCGTATGAAGGGACTTGTTGGATAGCATCCAAGAGAGGTATATTTATGCTAACCTGCTTAAAGATCTCCACAATCTTCTCCACTTGTGCATTTGGTTTATTAGGACTCAACCTGTTTGGAAATGGTGCAATTTGAAAATTTGTTAAGTCACAAGTCTGTGGAGTAGAATGTGGAATAAGAACGGATCCCAGTGTGGATGTGTTCGTGTTGTTAGAAATGGGTCCGTTCGAGTCAGAAGAAGTGGAGCCGTGTGAAGGGTGGAGAATAGCTCTAAAGAAAAAGGTGAAGAAGGAAGTGAAGAAAATGAAGAAGGGGAAGAAGAACCACCGGCGGGGATGTCATCACTAGTTTCCACATTATTTTGCAACTCTCTTCCGGATCTCAACGTGGTCACCGCATTCACATTGTGATTGTTATATGCGTTTTGTGCGTGACCGGGATTGGGCAATGGTTGAGATGGAAGCTTTCCCTTTTCCCTCTCGCTCAATGCAGCAGTTAATTGTGCAATTTGTGCCTCAATAGATTTGATACTTTGATCGTGTGAGGCATTGTTATTCATTAAAGATTGAACATAACTTTCAAATCTTGCTGCGGATTCTGTAGTTTGCTTAAGAAATGCATCTAAACTTTTTTCGAGCGAGGTAACCTTATCATCATTTGGTTGAACCAAATTGTTCGTTTGATTTGTATAAGGTTGTTGTTGGAAAGGTTGCTGTATTTGAGTTTGTAAGGGTGCTTGTTGTTGTTGTGGAGGAGCTCTTTGAAAATTGTTATTCCCTTGGAACTGTTGATTTGGGTGACTCCTCCACCCCTGATTGTATGCCGAAGAGTACGGATCATTTCTTTGTCTTTGCTGGAATGCAGCATTGACTTGATCCTGCCCTTGAATTGGTGCATTATAAGGGCACTCTTCGGTGAGATGTGATGGGTTAGAACAACAAGCACAAACAGTTCGTGTGGGTAGAGTAGGGGCAGGAGAAGACGATGAGATTTTGGTCTCAATGGCTTCTAGCTTTTTCATAAGTGAGGCCATCTCGGCCTTCATAGCAATCGACATATCTATTTGATGTATGCCTGCCCTAGATTGACCAACTGAAGAAGATGATGTGGTCTTGGTGCTCTCCCACTGAATTGTTTGCTCACTTAGGTCCTCAAGAAACTGCCAAGCTTCGTCGCTAGACTTGGAGAGAAAATGACCTTGACATATTGTTTCTAGCAACTGCTTCGTTGCTGCGTTCAATCCCTCGTATAATGTTTGGCAAAGTTGCCAATTTTCTATCCCATGATGAGGGCATTGAACAAGTAGGTCTTTAAATCTCTCGAAGCATTTCCAGAATGGTTCGGACGGAAGCTGTGAAAATTGTATAATCTCGTTTCGGATTCTAGCAGTTTTATGGTGAGGATAGAATTTTTTTAAAAAAGCTCTTACAAACTCGTCCCAATTTCTAATGGAGTGTGATGCGGTGCTGTATAGCCACTTCTCGGCTAGGTCACATAAGATGAAAGGAATGACCCTTAGCCTTATTGCGTCATCACTTAATTGGGTTGTCTTCATCATGCTGCAAACGTTTTGGAATTTATTAATGAAAATATATGCATCTTCGGATTCCAAACCATGAAACTTAGGCAGCATATTGATGAATTGTGGTTTTATTTCAAAGTTGTCCCCATTTGCCGGTAGGGGTGAAAGACATGTGGGTAAAGAAGTGCGAACGGGGTAGAAGAGATCCTGGAGCGCAACTCGTGCGGGCGCTACAACAGGCGGTAGATTCGGGTTATTCGCACCTGGCGGAGGTGGAATCATTCCCGTCGGTAAGGTATCGTTGGGGTTGAATCCCGACATACCTTCGAATGAAGAATTTGAATGTGGAGGTAAGGAAGTGGACGGAAGATCGACGAAGGGTTCGTCGAAGGGTTCGTTGGTCGGTACCAACGAAACGCGGACTAATCGGGCGTTAGTATCCCTAGTCCAAAATGACATACACTAAAAGGTAGTGCAGTCAGAAAAAAGAGAAAAACAGAAGGTGGGGGTAAGATAACGTCAGTGAGAAGAAGTGGTGGAAGTGAGGTTTCAAGTTTCTTTAGCGGCAAGTTGCAAGTTTTTAAAAGTTTTTATTATTTTTTTTATTTGTGAATTTTGCAAGGAAGTTTTTGAAAACGGACTCGTGACACAAAAAGTATCAACCACACATGCACAATCAGGCCTAGATCTAGGGTCGCCTAGGTCTACTAGACAGCTCCTAACTAGGGCTAGAAATAGACCTCAAACCGCCTCTTCACGGACAAATACGGCCAGGTAAGTGGGAAGGAACCACCACTACAGTGGGCCTAATTAAAAACCACTAGCCTAGACACCGCAATGTCGGTTAGGATAAACGGCCGATGCCTACCCCAGTCCTTTTCCTATTGAGCTCGCTGTCCTTAGGTCTGAGTCTAATCTTTTTTAATTAAAGGTGGTTGATGCAAAATGCTTAGGTGTTTTCTGGGGTCCTGGGAAGGGTGATGAAATCCCCACCCAATCTGGATTTGGTCAAATAGCCCCTTAGAGTCCGGTTAAATTATGCAAAACAAATAAAAATTCACTTGCAATCAGAATTTTTTTTTAGCGCGGCGCAAAGAAACCTGCAGAAATCTGTTATTTAGAAGGGGGAGAAAGACTTTTTACGCAAAGAACCCTGCAGAAAATTTTCACAGACAGAGATATGGAGATTGCAGAGGGGAGGAAAAGAGAGCAAACCCACAAAATTTCAATTGATGACGTGTCCTTTAGAGCGCGGAACCGCGGCACTTATAGGGTTCAGGCCGCGGAAGGGCGGCTGTATGAGGAGAACAGTGCTTCAAAAAATTTGAGTGTCTCTGTTGTGGATTTTCCCTTCTGTTCTGATATACCAATTTGTGTTTTGGCCTCTGTAAAATTCCAGATCCGCGATTCGAGCTGTTCCTGCAAGATTCAAAAATATACACCCTTCAAACAGATAAAATTTGATTATTTTTTATATTTTTTTTTATATTTCCCGATTTTTATAATTTTTAAAATTTATATCAACCCGAAAATTCACAAAAAGAAAGATTACGCCGTCCCCGGCAACGGCGCCATTTGATTAAGTCAAAAACTGTAAGTTTACCGCAATCAAAAACGGCGTCGCTTCGCAGCTAGCCGGTGAGTGCGGGTCGATCCACAGAGACGGGTAAATTCCTTTAGTGTGTTTTAACGAGTTGATTCTATTTGTGGTTTTGATTGGTTTATAAAAATCTATGAAAACGAGATCTAATTAATCTAATTAAGAATCTTGCTAGGGTTAGGTTTAGGGGAAGTTTTGGAGATTAAGGTTCTTCCTCACCGCTTTCAATGCCATTTTTTATAGATCTATTAGATGTTAAGTTAATTATTAATAAAGTGGATACGAATCTCTTGGGAAGATATTTCTTCCTCTAGATTTGTATCCTTACTTTGTTGATAATTATCCTAACCCTCACGGAAAACGTGCGCAACCGGCCCTTTATACTACGGTTCATCGTTACCTCGAAGGGTAGGATGCCGCAGGGAGCGGTTGTGCTCGTATGCGTGAAGTACTAATTAATTAGGTGAAGGTGGCATTGAAAGGGGCGAGAGATTACATCTCTCAACCCTTTCCCTAAGGCTAACCCTAACAAGCGAGGATACTACTCGCTCATTAGGGGATGAGAAAACATTTTAATTAAAAGAACAGAAATAAAAGACTTACTAATTCGATGGCTCCCTCCAAACAAGAAGAACAGATCTGAATATTTGCTCCCAGAAAATCTGAATTTTATTGATTGAAAAGAGGCATACATTTTCCAGATCTAAAACTACAATTTATAGGAAAATAGGAAACCTAGGGTTACAGGCTCTCGCACTTGCGCAATTACTGATTTGACCCCTGAGAATCCCAACACCCATAACGTCGCAACAGCAGAAGAAAAATACACCGTCACGCGCACTAGATGGCCGCGGAACCGCGGCTCAAGGTAGGGTTTGGCCGCGGTTCCGCGGCCAATTAAGGGAGTTGGGCCATGAGACTTTGGGGCTTCTTTCTCTGCTTCTTGGTCTCTGTCTTTTATATGTATTTTCTCTGTTGGGCTTCTGAGTCTTCTCCAGATTTTTCAGTGAATACTTGTAGCGATCTTTCAACCGTTCACTTGACATTTTGGACCTTGCACTGTTCTTCGACTAGGCTCGACTAGAATCGGTCTACTTGTTGGTCAAAAGTCCCTTTTTCTATTGTTTTGTGTCTTTTTCACTGTATTTGCTCCAGAAACCTGTAACCTGTAATATGCAACAAACGTGCGTCAAGAGTACCTGTTTATTTATAAAAAGGATAGGAATAGGGGAATGATAAATGCAATATTATGGTCTGAACAGGTACATCTCTTCACACATCTGATATATGTCGTTGTAATTTCTCAACGTCTTTAGAGAGGTGGCGGGTCCCAACGACCAACAATTTCTTTTGTTGATGCACTTCCAAACTGACGTGCACGCCTCAAATCAGAGCGTACCCCAAATTGGGCACATTCCATATCAACATCGTTCACTCTGCCACGTAACAAATACACGTGCGCGCAAGTTGAATAAGGGACCGAAATGTTCTTAAAGTAACATTCGCCCTCAAATATGGCGACAAAGGACCGAAACGTCCTTAAACTAAAATTTCATCTCAAACATGGCGATAATGGACCACGATGTCCTTGAACTAAAATAATCGAGCCCGAACGCTCATACATTTTAAGTCGATCTTAATCTCAAACCAGATTAACGATCCTTAAATCAACCCAAATCCAAATCTAAAAATATACGGATTTGGACTAATCCATGCCCTACGGGCGACAACAGAAACTAGTCTCCGTATACAATTCACGCGCAACCTAAACAAACAAAAACACACACAACACGAAGTGAATTTCCGGAGCAGGAGAAAGTGGTTATCGCGATGCGGTAACGTAATTAACTGCAGGGGTTTGCGCTTGCAAGAAAGAGCATCCCCACAATAAAAAAAACCCTCAAAAACGAGGGAGAATTTGATAAAGTCTGCTACAATGGCCGCCATTCATCCAAACCTCCGAAATACGGTGCCATAAATAAACTTGGCGTTTTCGGAGAGGTGGACGGATAAATCCAAATAATATCTGCCCCCAGAATTCAGACCAGACGTCCCAGCGTCCCGGGCCGTCTTCTGGCGGTGAACATACATCATAAAGATCATTATGAAAACTAGGTTTTCTCAGACACGTTACATTGTATTCTACAAGTGAATCATTGAAAATATGGTATGAATAACGTCTTGCCATATTGGGTATAGCAATCATTTAATGGCTAGGAAAATTTGCCTAATGGGATTTGCAATCACAGTACTATATCGATATAATGCACATTCATACTCCCGAGCTATCCTTGGAGAGCAATTAAACATGCCATCCATATGTTTGTTGTTAATTAATGCAACAAACAAGCTTCCCCTGATAACCGAATGCACGGAAGAGATTTTCATACCCAACTCCAAAGCTTGAAATAAATGCTTTCCTCTTACTCTTTGATGGAGCCTGTGATCTCCTTCAGATGTTGTCCTCCGTCGATCCTGTTATGGCGATCTTTGACGGTTGAAATTTGGTTTGGGAGTTGTTGAGCGTGTGGATCTCAATAGGTTGGCGTTGATGCCGAGCTATCTGCGAAAGAAGTCCCGGGATGGGTGACCACCGTAGAACCCTCCGGCGATCAAGTTAGTGCTGGGAAATGAGTGCCGAGTAACGACGTAATTGAATGAATTCGAGTTACCTAAGTCGTCTGAGAGAGGGGTTTATATAGTGGTCGCATGGAGCGAGCAAGAACGAGATCATCGCCATCAGTTACGCCCCTGTGTTATTCTCGCATTAATGACGGGATACGCCCATTAATGGGGGGACGCGCTAGCGTGGGACGCGGAACGCGGAGATGCGGATATCTCGTCCTGGCGGGATATGCGGAGCCGTTGCGGGGGCGCTTGGGTTCCGCGTTCTCGGTTGATCGGGGAAGCCGAGAAAGCTCGGCCTGTCAGATTGCTCGGAGACAAGCAGTGAAGCCGAGGAAGCTCGGCCTGTCAGATGGCTCGGAGACGGGCAAGAAGACCGAGGAAGCTCGGCCTGACAGATGGCTCGGAGACGAGCAAGGAGGCCAAGGAAGCTCGAAGACGAGCTGTTGGCCGTTTGCTAGGTGAAGGTGGAAAGTACTTAGGGAGGTCTTCTGAAAGGTCGGATACGTCCTACGAGACGAGATCCCGAGGAACACCCCTAATGCAACTCATTTATTCCACCTTCGTAGCCTTCGGGACACGTCATCCGCCACGTGTCGTAATATGAGGAAATACTACTTGTGAGCATCATCATTTGCCCCCCACTCTCGTTCCGACCTATTTATGAGTCGGGTCGAGAGTGGCCTGCTCGTTTTTTCTTCGGCTCAGTTTGGCGCCGAGAATCAGAATGTGGATCGCTCGGGAACGACATGGCATTTGGAGGTTGCGTCGTTTCAATCTCTAGACCCACATGTCGTCTCGTCGTGCGCCTGAGTTTTTGCGCGTATCTCCGATGGCGTTAGCGGATCAGTGAAATGATTGCGCTTTAAAGAAGGGCACCGTTTCAGTCGATTCGTCGGTTAGGGTACGGGCCACGTGTCCATCGTTGGTTGGCGGAAGCGACGGGCTGTTTTTGACTCCTGCAGTTGAAGAGACGTCCCCAATGGTCGATCGCCACGTGGAGCCCCTCCGGCCGCTGAGCACAATGTTTCGTTTTGGCGGGAATCAATCTGGGCCATAGGATGTTCTCTTTTGGGGTGTATAAATAGGAGGGGACCATCCTAGGGCCGACACTTTGCCCTAATTCTCTTTCATTGTTGAAGATTGCCCGGAGCTCTACTTCTTAGATCGGATCCTCTGTTGATTTTTTCTCGGTGGATCCCTTCCTTTGAATCAGGTTAAATGTCTTCATCCGAGCAGTCTGTAGAGGTAGTAGGGGTAGAGTCGGACGATGAGGCCTCAGTTTCTGGGGCCGAGTCCAGTGGGTCTTCCTCTTTTTCGGCTTCAGATAGCCAAAAGGGTTCATCTTCTTCGTCTTCTGTGTCGGGTTTGCCCCCTAGAGTCAAGGCCGCCCTTGTCACTAGCTGTCGAGCGGCGACAAGGGCTCCCAAGATGCGCATCGTGATCACCCGCGATGCGCCCTCCGTTTTGAAGAGTCTGGATGAGCTTTTCGAAATTCGTACTCGATTCCACATCCCCTTTAGCTACTCACTCCATTTAGCTAGGGAGGGTGAGCGGGATGACCAGGTGCGGGGCAAGAAAATTGCCCTGTATTTTGAAGCGTTCTAGGCAGGAATGCGTCTGCCCTTCCCAACCGAGGTTTGTGGGGTGCTTCGTTGCTTCCGTCTTGCCCCGGGCCAGCTAGCGCCGAACTCATGGAGGATCCTCCTCGAGTTTCTGGTCCGGTTGAAATTGGATCAGATCCCCTTCAATTTGACCCTCCTTGTGTCTTTCCTTTGTTATAAAATCATCCCTGCACCAGCAAGGAAGAGCCGAGCTGGGTGTTTTTTTGTATAAAAAATGTAGGGGTGGGACGGCCGGGTCGGGGGTAGTAGTCGTCCCTTTTTCCATCCGCGAATGGAAGGAGAAGTTTGTATTCGTCGGGCCACCTGAGGGCAAGGATTGGCCTGTGCCTACACAGTGACACAGGGCCGACTGCCCGAGGGCAAAGCAGTCGACTTCCCCCGAGATGAGGGTGGTGTCATGTTCACACCAGAATATTGCATTTAATACCGCCCATTCTTCTGCTCGTTTGTTTATAGGCATGCGCTTTTGATCCGTGTTTACTACATATTTACAAGTTACAGGTTCCTAGTCCAAAATAACACAAATCATACAAAATCTCCACAGTTACGCCAAAATCCAGAACATCTGTTGCCGACAGATAAAAGTCGGATTCCGGTCATCCGTATCCATTCAGTGCCGCTTACCAGTTCATGAGACAAGATAAAGAACAGTGGTCATTCGTGTCTCGGACAAGCACAAAGCACGAGAGGGGCAGCACAAGATTCAATGGGTGCGCGGAGCTCGAGAGAGATAAGGTCAAATGAATTAAAAGTGAAGCCATTTTGGACTGTTGCAGATCTGAAGAAATTTTGGAAGCAAATTGCAATTTGGGACATGTAGAACAACATAAGATAGCAACATAGGAAAGCACAGAAAAAACGAGGAGCTAATTCCCTAAAACTGCGGCGGAACCGCCACCAAATGTGGGTTTTCGCGACGGTTCCGCCACGGACACGTGTCTTCTCCTGATGATATTTTGGGGGTATTTTTGTCATTGTATTTGGGCTCAGAATTTAGCCCTAGGGTTTCATCTCTCTGCTTATAAATAGCCCAGTTTTGTGCCAAGTGATGATGCTTATTCTTTGTTAGAACTAGTGTAGTTTAGTTTATATCTTCTTTTTCTTCTTCATCTATTCTCCATGAAAGTGTAGTGAAAGCTCTTGAGTGGAAAATTAATGAAGATGGGGGTTATTTTTCTTATCTTGTATTTTTATTTCCATGCATTGTATTTTAATTCTTATTCTAATTTTATTAATTGTTGTTAAGTAGTTGTTGTTTTTCTTTTCTTGTTTTCTTTTTCCTTCTCTTTTTATCCGTATTTTTCAAGCCATGATACTCGACGGTGCCCCTTGCTAAGGTGGGGGCCCAACTAGTTAGCTTACTACAATTTTGTAAAACCGTATTTTTCCTTTCTTTCCTTTCTTCTTTTCTTGTTTTCTTTTCCTTTTAAATGTGTGAATAATTTCCATACTTGTTAGGGGCTAAGGAAGATTAGTATGAGAGACGGAAAAATCCCTTGTGCTTCTCTTCGCCAAACATCCTAAAACAAATCTAAACCAAACAAACGCAACCCCATCACTTAGGCGCGCTATACGTGACATATAACCGCGACCTAAGTCGAGAAGTCCTTTAAGCGCACTATAACGTAACATGTACTTGTGACTTAATTGGATACATGATTGCGGGTATTTGGCCTAGGGTTGGAAATAAGCGCATTTAGCGGACGGACAAGGGGCATTAGGAATGGATTTAGCGTTGGAAAGCTTATTTAAACTCGCAAATCCCATTCCTATGTCCTCCTAATCCCCGCTACTTTCGATTATCCCAATATCGTTTTAAGAATGGAAAAAGACAAGTACAAGACTAATCCTAACTCTATTAACCAACCTTAACCCTAACAAGCTTACTTGAATATACATACAAACACTTTGGATAGAATTGAAAACATATATACATTCTTGCATCGACTCGTCTAAAACACGAACGGAAATACTACCATCTCCCTGTGGATCGACCCGTGCTCAACCGGTTGAGCTGCAAAATGACACCGTCTTGAATGCGGTAAGTAGAACAAATAGGATAAGACGGAACACGTACTTCCGCCCGATCAATCAAATGGCGCCATTGCCGTGGAGACAGTAACGTATTTTCTTTCTTGTTATCCGGGTTAATTTTTTTTTTGCATATATAAAAAAATAAATAAATAAAAACCATTTTGTTATTTTTGATATTTTTTTTGTGTGCAAGTGTGCAGGCTATCTAGAGCAAGTACAGTAATCAAATAAGAAAACAGAGCATTTTATTTTGGATTAGAGAATAAAGGGAGTGCAGTGACCAAAGACGAAGCGCCAACTCCATAGTTCAACCGCGGAACCACGGTCAAAACTTGGATTTCGCGGCGATTCCGCGGTTCCATTGAGACTTCTGAGCCCCAATTTTTTTCACCATTTCTCTTTCCTTTTACCTCCTCTGTGTACTCCACTGAACTGTATTTCATGCAGGTTTCTTTGCACAGATTGCGCCGCCGCCAAATAAATTTTTTGTTGTTTTAGATTTTGTTCGTTTACCGCTTTGCATATAATAATACGGATATTAAGGGGCTATAACACCAATTAAGATTGGGTGGGGATTTCATCACCCTTCTTAAGACCCCACAAATCACAAAAAGCATACTTATCATCTTGAGTTAATAAAAATATCAAGACCAAACCTATAAGGACTTGTCGCGCTCATTTAGGACAGGTGAGGATTGCGGGGAATCGGTCGTTTATCTAAACTTGACTTTGTGGTGCCTAGGTTAGACAAGGAAGGAGGTAATTTTAAAAGGCTCGTCTCACGGTGATTCGTGAGCGAAACCCTCCTTACCTCACTTGTGCTTACCTGGCCACAATTGGCAGTGAAGAGACGATTCGAGGGTTATCCTGCAACTTGTCGCTTGGAACTCTAAGAGTGGTTTAGTTGGACTTTGAAGACCCTAGCTCTAAGTGATTGTTTGTGCATATTCTGATTGTGATTGTGCTTATGTAAAGTTTAGTCCCATAATTCCGTATTCTTTCAAAAACAAACAATTTCGAAAACTCCTAAAAAAATTTCAAAAAAAATTCAAAAATTCATAAAAATTTTCGACTTCCACCCTCCCCACTTTTCATAACATGGGTACCCCAAAACGACCAACTCTTGCCGAATTTTGGTACCCACAACTAGACATTTCTTCTTACGGTTCTTACTTTGGTCGAATTTCGAACGATCCATCCATGCCCAAAATTTCATTGAAAGATCGAATAGACGCGTTTAGGACAAACAATTGGACTCCGCAATCCACTTTGTATCAACCGTTTCAACCTACCCCACCTTCTTATGTTGATACCCATTTTGCGAGTCATGTTGTGACTCCGAAACCCATGTCCATACCTGACCGAATTGAACAATCTCGTAGCCGATCTTTCACCCCTTTCACCACTTCGAATTCTTTTGATCAACAATTCCAATCGCCTTCTTATCATAACATTGATCCTAATCTTGTCCAACCATTCGATTCCTATCACTCCTACCCGACTTTTACACCTTCCCTAGACATTGCTTCTGAACAGCCATTTGGGAGTTTCACGTATCCACATGAATTTGAATTTTTTACTGAAACCCCCTTACAACCCATGTCTAGTCTTGAACAGTCGTTGGAAGAATTTCGGATGGCGTCATGCCAACAGATGATGGATTTTAATGCGTCCATGGCCATCCTCATACAACCCAACAAACCGACAACTAGTTTCCAACTAGCTTCACATTCTCCAATGTATGATGAGGCGATATGACAGGTTAAGAATTTGAGTGGTGAGAGTGAGCAGTACACCCTTCCAAATCAAATCTACCCATTGCAAATTGAATTCCACAACTCCGTTTTTAAAAGTCTATCGAGTGTCCCACATGAATCACCAATTGAAGATAGAATGTTTGATGAGTTGTGCGACTTTGTAGTGTTTGATTTGCCGGATTGTGAAGGGACCTTGTCAGGTGAAACCACACCCAATCCTTTTAATCTCTACACCTCCACTCTAGAACCTGAATTGATTGAAATCCATGCTATTGATGAGGTGTCTGAGAAATTTGATTTTCACTTGATTGAGGATATCGACGCTGAGAATATTTTGGATAATGAACCCGCAATTTTGGATGATTTTTTCCACACCAATTCATCATATCCTTTCACTTCCGTGTGGACATCATCCCGAACCATTAACTGTTTTTCCCGAACCCCATATGCATCTAGATTTTAAGGATAAATGCATGGATGAGCTGAATTTTGAGGAGAATTTTGAGGATAGTATTGAGGATGAAACAGTTTTACTAGATGAGTCGGATTTTCCAATTCATCTTATCCCTTTCATTGACTGTGTATACCCTCCTGAACCTTTAACCGATACCGGTCCTCAATCACTTCCCTCCATCCTTTCCATCATTCCCACTTCGCAAGCCATCGTATCACCTTCTTTTCTTATGTCTGGTTCACCAAGTTCACTCTACCCATGTTTTCTCATGAATCTTGAGAGATTTGACCCCAGTTCTCAACGGGTTGATAGATTAATACAATCGCTTTTTTCACATCGGTCATTACAAATTGTACTAATTTATTCACTCCATTTCCACCCTCAAGTTCGTATTTCATTTCTTTTTCCCTTTCGCCATTCTTCTCCTTATATACTGAGACCGTATCCCGCTTCTATCCCTATACGATCTCGCGTATTCTCCATTTCTTTCCTTTCCGCATTCTTTCACCAGTCCGGGCCTTATCCCGATAAATTTTTTGAATGGTTGGTGCTAACATTTAGCCTGTGTAAGGCCTTGTATAGATTGATACCATTCTCTCCCCCATAATCCTGAACTTCACCGCTTAAACAGTGGCAACACTGTTTCACTTAAGTTTGGGGGATCTTTTTGTGTATATATATTTAGTATTCTTTTTGTTTTGTATAAAAATAAATAAATAAATAAAATAAAAGAGAGCACCGACAATTTTGACCATCTCGGTATAGCCTGACAATGAGGGCACTGCCAAGTTTAAGTTTGGGGGTGTGTGCTCGGTAAGCTTTCTACCTTCGCATTCATGTGTATATTTTGCATTGGCATACTTATTTAAAAACCTATAAAAATCGAAAATTTTACAAAAATATAAAAACTTTGTCGTCAAGTTAGCTAATAGGGTAACCTAGATTTTGATTCCGAAAGTTTAGTTGATACGTTAGAAATAACTAAATCCTAGGCTTAGAAATTGAAAACCCTAAAAATAACCCTCATTCTGTTTAACCTTGATAATTATACGTCCTTGCAGTTTTTTTAGAGAAGTAGGTAATCTTGAGTTCAGTTCTTGAGATAAGTCGAGATGAAGGGAAAGTATTGAAAGTTTTACTGAAGGATAAGTCTGAAAAATAGTTTCTATTCTTGAATCCAAATTTAGAAAGTATATACCTTACAAACTGCACATACACGCACCTTGAAACTTGGGATAGTAGAGTATACCTAGAAATACTCTTGCCTGAAAACCCAGTATGAAAGAAAAAACGATATTTAAAACTAACCACCAAAAGAGCATCTTTGAAAAAATATCCGGTCTTGAAAAGGAAAAATAAAGAAAAAAAAGAGAAAAAATAAATAAAATCAAGACCTGAAAACTGCTATTTACGCTTTAAGCTCACACATTCAGTAATCGGCTATCAGTGCCTTAGGAAGCATTAATAGTCGCATGAAAGGTGTGTGAGCAAAACCGTCCATCCATTAATGAAAAGAAGTGGTATTAGGTAATAAGGCAAGGGTACTTTAGCTTGAATTGAATTCTTGAGTGTAGGGGTGAAAATTTAAACACGCGTGGGGGTATACGATCGATATTTGGAGGCAAAATAGGAATAAAGAATAAGACTTATGTTTTCCGTAAAATTGATAAAAATTCCGGATTGGAGACTATACTTTAGAAGGAAAACTCAAGAGAAACCGAGATCTTTCTAAACTGTAAAACGTATGGATCTGGGGTTGAATAAATAGGAGGTGTGAAATATAAGGGTTGGATATTTCTAATTTAGGATAATAGAGTTTCTAACTTAGATGCTAAACTGTAGGAGTATAATCAATGTTAACTTATGAAACTAGCTTGACGGGATTTTGTGGGTAGTATCCGCTGAAAACCCTCAGGAGACAACACTCCTCCTACTAGGGACACTTAAAGGTTTAATGGCTTGTTGCACGAGCTCAGTGTAATCGCGTTCTCTGCGAAAGTGAGGTTATGATTTTTTGTGAATAATTGGCTTTGGTCGGGACGAGCAAAAGTTAAGTTTAGGGGTATTTGTTCACACCAGAATATTACATTTAATACCACCCATTCTTCTGCTCGTTTGTTTATAAGCAGGTGCTTTTGATCCGTATTTGCTACATATTTACAGGTTACAAGTTCTTAGTCCAAAATAACGCAAATCATACAAAATCTCCACAGTTACGCCAAAATCCAGCACATCTGTTGCCGACAGATAAAAGCCGGGTTCCGGTCATCCGTATCCGTCCAGTGCCGCTTATCAGTTCATGAAACAAGACAAAGAACAGTGGTCATTCGTGTTTCGGACAAGCACAAAGCACGAGAGGGGCAGCACAAGATTCAATGGGTGCGCGGAGCTCGAGGGAGATAAGGTCAAATGAATTAAAAGTGAAGCCATTTTGGACTGTTGCAGATCTGAAGAAATTTTGGAAGCAATTTGCAATTTGGGACATGTAGAACTACATAAGATAGCAACATAGGAAAGCACAGAAAAAACGAGGAGATAATTCCCCAAAACCGCGGCGGAACCGCCGCCAAATGTGGGTTTTCGCGGTGGTTCCGCCGCGGACACGTGTCTTCTCCTGATGATATTTTGGGGGTAGTTTTGTCATTGTATTTGGGCTCAGAATTTAGCCCTAGGGTTTCATCTCTCTACCTATAAATAGCCCAGTTTTGTGCCAAGTGATGATGCTTACTTTTTGTTAGAATTAGTGTAGTTTAGTTTATATCTTCTTCTTCATCTTCATCTATTCTTCATGAAATTGTAGTGATAGCTCTTGAGTGGAATATCAATGAAGATGAGGGTTATTTTTCTTATCTTGTATTTTTATTTCCATGCATTGTATTTTAATTTCTTATTCTAACTTTATTAATTGTTGTTAAGTAGTTGTTGTTTTTCTTTTCTTGTTTTCTTTTTCCTTCTTTTTTTATCCGTATTTTTCAAGCCATGATACTCGATGGAGCCTCTTGCTAAGGTGAGGGCCCAAGTAGTTAGCTTACTACTATTTTGTAAAACCGTATTTTTCCTTTCTTGCATTTCTTCTTTTCTTGTTTTCTTTTCCTTTTAAATGTGTGAATAATTTCCATACTTGTTAGGGGTTAAGGAAGATTAGTATGAGGGACGGAAAAATCCATTTTGCTTCTCTTCGCCAAACATCCTAAAACGAACCTAGACCAAACAAACGCAACCCTCTCATTTAGGTGCGCTATACGTGACATATAGTCACGACCTAAGTCGAGAAGTCCTATAAGCGCACTACAACGTAACATGTACTTGTGACTTAATTGGATACATGATTGCGGGTGTTTGGTCTAGGGTTGAAAATAAGCGCATTTAGCGGACGGACAAGGGGCACTAGGAATGTATTTAGTGTTGGAAAGCTTTCTTAAACTCGCAAATCCCATTCCTATGTCCTCCTAATCCCCGCTACTTTGGATTATCCCAACATCATTTTAAGAATGGCAAAAGACAAGTACAAAACTAATCCTAACTCTACTAACCAATTTTAACCCTAACAAGCTTACTTGAATATACATACAAACACTTAGGATAGAATTGAAAACATATATACATTCTTTCATTGACTCGTCTAAAACACGAACAGAAATGCTTCCATCTCCCTGTGGATCGCCCCGTGCTCAACCGGCTAAGTTGCAAAATGACACCGTCTTGATTGCGGTAAGTAGAACAAATAGGATAAGGCGGAATGCGTACATCTGCCCGATCAATCATGTCCCAGTGGGAACCGATCCAGCAGGAGGATGTTGTGCTATCCGAGCAGGCACTGAGCTGGGCTGGGCTCAGTCCTGCACGTTTTCTAGGTAAGTTAGGGCCTTCGATGACCTGTTTAAACTTCGTTAACTTCCTTCGCCTTTTCAGTGTCGCTAACCCCTTTTGTTTGTGTGTTCTTTTTTGCAGAGCCCATGGACCAATCGAAAATCCTGGCTGCCATGGCCGTCAAGACGCAAGGAAGGAAGGCTAGAGGCGCAAGCTCGTCCCGACCCGGTCCAAGCTCGGCCCCGAGGCCAACTCCACTGTCCAAGCCTTCCGCCGCTCCCCGAGCCCTAGAAGAACGCCGCAGGGGGGGTCATAAGCACGCGAGGGACCCGGCGCCCCGGACGAGAGAGGAAGAGGAACCTAAGCCTATAATACCCTAGTTCATTTATACCATTTCCAGTTCAAGTATTTTCTTATTTATGGTATTTTCCTGATTTACCATGTTTTGGGTGCGAATAGTATTTTGACATCTGTATTTGCATCCGACCCGACCTGCTTGCTTGAAACCTGTCTTGATTCATGATTATGATTTATCCTGACTTGTTACGTGAACTCGTGCACTTTCATTTATACATACTGCATACTGACATTATCTGGCATCTGCATCTTTTTTAACATAACATTTAAGACACATAAAATATTTTAAAAATACATTGCATGGCCTGCTTGATACCCGTGACCCTGTGGTAGCATCCGCGCATCTTGTTCTCGTCCCGTTCAGTGAAACAGACTTGTTTGGATGGCTACGCGCACGTACGTGCACCCGTTCTTGGGGGTATGCGTTTTCGTTACCCGGATATCCGATTTTAATTTTGGTCGACATGTATATTTTTCATATTTTGAAACTAAATTTTTAGACCCGACCCGGGCGTGTTTTGGATTAGCTTTGTATTTACCAGAAAATAAAATTTTATTAATATAAAATTTTATTAAAAATTATTAATACCAGTTTAAATTTAAATAACAAAATGATTTTTAAATTTTAATCATAACAACCTTTCTCTCTCTCTCTTTCTCTTTCCTTCTCTCTCTTTCCCCACTCTCTCTCTCTCTCATCTCGCGCCCTCTCTCTTTCCTCTCGGAGGTACTGTTCACTTCTCGAGTGTGGTCACCACCCGCGCGCTATCTTCACCTCCCTTCTTTTCTTCTTCTTCTTCTTCTTCTTCTTCTTCTTTTTTAAATACCCTCGAGTGCCCACGAGAACCGAAAAGCTCCTCAAACCCTAACCCTAAGCCAGCCTTCTCTGTCTCCACTAATTCGACCTCGTCACCACCTCCATTTCCATTCTCTCCTCCTCCTCGTCGTCATTTTCTTCCTCTCCTTCCTCCTTCCCGAGCACCAAAACCCTGCACATCAAGAACCCCGACAACCCATCACCCTGCACACCTTGTCGCCGGCGATCCCTCGACCTTGCCGTCACCACCGCCATCTCCTCCTCTCCCTCTCCTCTTCCCTTCTCCCTCCTACACCAAGATCCCTGCACCCGAGCCCCATCCTGCACCAACACCCGAGCCCAAACCCTAACTCCTCAAAGCCAAACCCTAGCCTTGTCGCCGGAGCTCCGTTGATCTCGTCGCCACCATCTCATCTCCCTGACCCCAGTGCACAACCCAGTAAGCAATCCCCTCTCTCTTCTTCTTCCTCTTCTTCTTTCCTTTTCTTTTCTTTATCTTTTCTTGAATCTTGTTTTCAGCGATCGCCGAAGTTGCGTCGACGCTGCCGATCCGACGATCCAGTGAACGTACCTTGCTCGCGTGAACACCCTCTTGCATTGCTTGGACCCTCCCGCGTGCCGTGTGTGCGTTGCGACGTTTTACCGACGTCGGACGTGCCGTACATATCCGTATCGTGATTCATCGAGGCAAGTTAATCTTGCTACATGCTATAATATAATATATTGCACCCATGTGAATAATAACATTTCATATTGTTTAGTTATGCATCCTATATTACCATTTTACTATTTTACTGTTTTCGGATATCCGTGTGTATCCGTACCATTATTTACATATCTAGTCGCATGCTAGTTCACCTTGTTTTATGCTAGGTATATTATTATGCATCCATATGAGTAAAATGTTACCCGTTTATCACATTGTACATCCATACTAAAGTTTACTGTTTTCGGATACCCGTTTGCATCCATATCATTTAAGATATATATAACTGCATCTATAGATCACATTAATTCATATTATTATTGTAGTAACACCCCATGTTTAATAATGTGAATCCCACTTAGACTTGAAGCTGTAAATGTAACCCCTAATCGATATTTATGCATCTATACCATTAATTCTATATCTATTCGCATACAATGTCACATTATTACATATTGTTGTTATATTGACACCCCATGCTTGATATTGTGCACCCTACATAGTCATGATGTAACCCCTAATCGATATTTGTGCATCCATGCTTTTATTGTACATCCGTACTTTCGCCCTGACTCGATACTTGCTACAGTTTGATTATGAGCACCCGCTTGATACCTGTGCACTACTTGACATGACTTGATACACCATTACTTGACATGATTTGATACATGTGCATTACCTGTCATGACCTGATATACCTCTGCTTGACTTGAAACTTGATCATGTTACTAATGCCTACAATCTTGACCTATTGTCTGTTTAGACAAATCTGTACCTGCTTGATCCTGTGTTGGCATTAGCTCCAGATTTATCAATACCTGACTTGAACACATAACTTGGGGGTATGGGGAAATCAATGATGAAACCTGACTTGTAACTCGACAGTTCGATGCTTATACTGATCAGTTTTACGAGCTAGGCCAGTCCCGGGATGCTGCTGCTGACATCATTCGTTTGTACATGTTACATGTTTACTGCCTAGCGGCAAGTCTCGGATTCAGCCCGAGAGTCTTGACCGTGGTCCCGGGCATGCACGGGATACTATTGAGTTATATCGACGATTCATTAAATTGATTTCACAGAATTGAGAGTAGTTACCCAGTAGTTTAGTTCAGATTACTCACCGCACGTCACATGTGCTTATACCCTTCACCGTTTCTTATTCGTGTTACTATTATATTTTTATTACTGTTTATACTCATGCCTGCATGACTTGTTACCCCCTGATTATATTATTGTTGATATTAAGACGCACTGACGTCTGGGTTTTGCATGGCCCAGATCCTCTACCTTTGCAGCAGGCCGATCAGGAGTATTTCAGTGAACAGGCCGAGCAGTGAGGACCTGTTAGTATTTTAGTTTAGTTTTCTTCAGCATTTTCATTCCTGATGTGAGCCCGTATTTGGGACGTACATTCCAGATTATTATTGTTTATTTGATTTATTGCTTCCGCATATTATTTCTTGACTCGTTTATTCTGGCTCATGGACATGTACTAGATAGTTTATTTTATTTCTACTGTTCTTGATATCTTATAGACACTCGTAATGTGACTGTAGAAGGATGTTTCCTAACCACAGGTATCATGGTTGGCTCTGTCACGTGTCGATCTTAGCGCACTCTGGGAAGCGGGGCGTGACAAAGCCCGCCGAAATCCCCCTCAAAAGGCTGAAGCGGACGGTCTCTCGGCCAATTTCTACCGGGATCCCAGTGCAGGAAGGCGACTTCTGCATTGAGGTGCCCTCGGGGCACTCCGTCGCCGACAGCTTGCTTTTGGACATGGAGCAGGCAGCCGGGGGAAAGATTCCCCGAGGGACCATGAAGGCCCAAGTGGCCGCTGTTATGCCCCGCTTCCCAGAGTGCGCTAATATCGGCGCGTGACAGAGCCAACCATGCTACCTATGGTTAGGAAATATCCCTTCACAGTCATATTACGGCTGTCCATAAGATATCAAGAATAGTACAATAAAATAAACTATCTAGTACATGTCCATATGCCAGAATAAACAAGTCAAGAAATAATATATGCGGAAGCAATAAATCCAATAAACAATAACAATCTGGAAAGTACGTCCCAAAATACGGGCTCACATTAGGAATGGAAATACAAAAATAAAACTAACTAACTAGCTACTAACAGGGTCCTCACTGCTCGGCCTGTTGGCTGAAATACTCTTGAACGGCCTGCGACAAAGATAGAGGATCTGGGCCATGCAAAACCCAGACGTCAGTGCGTCATAATATCAATGATAATAAGCAACCAGGATGTAACAAGATATGCAGGCCTGAAAAGTAACATGAATGTAATGAGTGAACACGGATATAGAGCAGTGAAGTGTATAAGTGTGTGACGTGCGGTGATCAATCTAAACTGTGCTACTAGGTTATCTATTCTAAAATTTGTTTGAAATCAATTAGTGTACTCCTCCATGTAACTCAAATAATATGTCCCGTTATCCCCCGGGACCACGGATTAAGTAGTGGGGGTCATGAATGACTATGTCCCGTTATCCCCCGGGACCACGGATCAAGTAAGAATCACGAATGATTCTGTCCCGTTATCCCCCGGGACTACGGATCAAGTAATACTCTTTTAAGCTACATTTCAGTTACGCTTTTGATTTCCCCATACCCCCAAGGTTATGTGTTCAAGTCAGGTATTGATAATCTGGAGCTAATGCCAACACAGGATCAAGCAGGTACAGGTCTGTCTATGCAGACAACAGGATACGTCCATCAGGACAACAAGTCAGGATTGTCGGCATTAGGAACAGGATCAGGTAACAAGTCAAGTAGTGGTGTATCAGGTCATGTCAGGTAGTGCACATGCAACAAATGGATGTCCAACAGTAAAATGTAGCAAGTATCAAATCAGGGTAAAAGTACGGATGTACGGTAAAAGTATGGATGCATAAATATCTATCAGGGGTTACATCATGACTATGTAGGATGCACATTATCAAGCATGGGGTACTAATGTAACAATAATATGAATTAATATAATATGGTATGCAACTAGATATGCAGAATTAATGGTATGGATACACAATAAAACATGGATGCTCAAATATCTATCAGGGGTTACATTTACAGCTCCAAGACTATGTGGGATGCACATTATCAAGTATGGGGTGTCAATATAACAGTAATATGAAATAATATGACATGGCATGCAACTAGATATATATTTAATGGTATGGATACACAAATATCGATCATGGGTTACATTTACAGCTCCAAGACTAAGTGGGATGCACATTATCAAGCATGGGGTGTTACTACAATAATAACATGAATTAATATGATCTGTAGATGCAGCTACATGAATATTAAATGATATAGATGCATACGGGTATCCGAAAAACAGTAAAACTTAATATGGATGTACAATTCAATCCACATGTAATATTTTTATTCATATAGATGCAAGATAAGTATTATAGCATGTAGAAAGATAAACTTGCCTGGATTGGATCACACGACGGGTATGTACGGCACGTCCGACGTCGGGTAAACGCCGCAACGCACGCACGGCATACGGGACGGATCCAGGCAAGGCAAAAGGATAACCACGCAGATAGGGGACGTTCACTGGATTACTTGGATCGTCGGCGATGAGCACGGTTGCTGCGATGATCGGAAAACACGGATCAAGAAAAGAGAAGAAATGAAAGAAGAAGGAGAAGGAAGAAGAGAGTTGGTGCTCACTGGGGTTTGGTGTTCTGGGGTCAGAAGTGAGGCGAGGGAGTCGTCGACGACGGTGATTTGTCAACGGCGAGGTGCAGGCGAGGCTTTGGCGATGAGGGTGTGTGCAGGGATGGGTGCTTGGGTTCGGGGTTCTTGGTGTTGGGGTGTGCAGGGGAAAAAGAGGTGATGGTGGTTATGAAGAGAATGCCGACGAAGTGGTCGGCGTTGTGGGCTACGGCGAGGGATCGCCGGCGAGGAGGGTGCAGCGAGGATGGGTTCTTGAGTTAGGGTTCGTCGGGTTGGGTTTTGCAGGGTTGGAGGAAGAAGTGGAGGTGGTGACAACGAGGCTGGGACGTGGATTCAAGCTCGGAGGTTTCGCGTGAAGACAAGAGGAGGCGGTTAGGCTTATAGTTAGGGCTCTCGTCGCGGCAGTGGGTTAAAAAAAGAAAAGAAACGAAGAAGAAGGAAAGAAAGAGGGAGGTAACCTTAGTGTGTGTAGGGAGGTGATAGGATCCCGCGTGAATAGAAATCGCGAGAGGAGAGAGAAAGGAATAGGGGAGAGAGAGAGAAAGAGAGAGACATGCATGAGGAGGTGAGAGTAGGTAAAAAATATTTAAAAGAAATAGTAAAATAAAAAAAGAAGATAGAGGGTGACAGAGATGAGTTAGGTTTAGATTTGATTATAAAAATCTTTTAAAAAATTTTAGTGATAAATTTTATATTTTCGTTACAAATCTTAAGTATAACTGTTTAATATAAAAATATTATATTAATAAAACATTGGATATTTTGGTTAATACAAAATTAGTCCAAAACACGCCCGGGTCGGGTCTAAAAATCCAGTTTTAAAATACGAAAAACATACCTGTCAACCAAAACCAAAATTGGATATCCGGGTAACGAAAATGCATACCCCCAAGAACGGATACACGCACGTGCACGCAGCCATCCAAACGAGTCCGTTTCACTGAACGGGACGAGAACAAAATGCGTGGATGCTACGACAGGGTTAGGGGTATCATGCAGGCCATACTAGATATTTTTTAAAATATTTTTATTTGACTTTAAATGTCATATTAAAAAAATGCAGATGTCAGATATAATGCCAGTATGCAGTATATAAAAAAATATGAAAGTGCGTGGATCCACATAACAAGCCAGGATAAATCATAAACAGGAATCAAGACGGTTTCTAGCAAGCGGGTCGGGTCGGATGCAAATACAGATATCAAATACACTATTCGCACCCAAACACGATAAATCAGGAAAATACCATAAATAAAGAAATACTCGAAATAGAACTGGTATAAATGAACTAGGGTGTTACATTATACCCAACTACAAAAAAAATTTCGTCCTCGAAATTCCAGGAACAAGAAAAGATAAACAACCATGAATCTACGAGAAGAGGTGTGGAAACTTCTGTCGAATCTCGTCTTCTTGTTCCTAAGTCGATTCTCCGTGTGAACGATTCCCCCATGAAACGAGTACGAGAGGGATAACCTTGTTCTTGATAACCTTTTCGCTTCGATCAACAATCGACATCGGTCGTTTCTCAAAAGTCAAATCCTCCCTTACAGTCAGCTCCGAATGATCTAGCACGTGTGTTTCATCTCGAACATACTTACGGAGTTGAAATATGTGAACACGTCATGAACATTCGCCAAAAATGGTGGTAACGCCAATCGATAAGCAACTTCTCCAACACACTCCATAATCTCGAAAGGCCCTACGAATTGAGGACTAAGCTTGCTTCGACTCCCAAAACGAATCACTCCTCTAGTCGGTGATATCTTCAAAAATACAAGATCACCAACAACGAACTTTAGAGGTCTTCTTGATATGTCGGCCCAACTCTTCTGCCGATCCTGTGCTGCCTTCATGTGATTACGGATAGTATTAACTTTCTCCACGGTTTGCACGATCAAATCCGGTCCTAACAATCTTCGTTCTCCAATATCGTCCCAACAAACGGGTGAGCGACACTTGCGACCATACAACGCTTCGAATCGAGCCATCTGAATAGTCGCCTGAAAGATGTTATTGTAAGAAGACTCCACCAAGTGTAGATGATCCTCCCATGAACCCTTGAAGTCTAACATGCAAGCTCTCAACATGTCTTCAAGAGTTTGGATCATTCTCTCCGCCTGGCCATCTGTCTGAGGATGATAAGCGGTGCTAAACTTCAATCACGTCCCCAAATTTTCCTGTAAGCTCCTCTAGAAGTGCGATAAGAATCGGGTATCACGATCGGAAACGGTGCTCACAGGTACTTCATGAAATCTCACAATCTCCTGCATATACCGTTCTGCTAACGCTTTCGTTGACTGACCAACTCGAAACGGTATGAAATGAGCTACCTTGGTCAATCCATCAACAATCACCCAAACTACATTGTTGCCCTTTGGACTCCGCGGTAAAGCTGTCACGAAATCCATGTTATATGTTCCCACTTCCATTGAGGAATCGAAGTGGTTGCAATAAACCCGCAACCCTTTGATGTTCGGCCTTAACTTGCTGACACACCAAGCACTTCGCTACAAAATGGGCAATCTCCCTTTTCATACCTTCCCACCAGAAATGTTTTCTTAGATCACGGTATATCTTCGTGCCTCCTGGATGTACGGAATATGCGGAACTGTGCGCCTTCTTCATAACTTCTTCGCGAATGTCTCCTTTCGGCACACACAAACGGCTACCATAACGAAACAAACCATCTTCATGAATCAACAAGTCCGTTCAAAGTCCCGCTTCAACCTGTCCTTGAAACTTCTGCAATCTTGGGTCGTACGATTGCGCTGCCTTAATATTCTCGATCAACGACGACTGTACTTGCAGCTGCATCAACTGTCCCGATGAATGCGGTAGCACGATCTCCGACTCGAATCTCCAAAAATCATCGATAAGCTCCTTCTATGCAGTCAACATCCGAATTGCTGGCAACCGACTAAGCACATCCGGCACTACATTAACTTTCTCCGGATGGTACTTAAGATCAAGATCATAGTCAGCCATCAGCTCCAACCATCTACGCTGCTTCATGTTAAGCTCTTTCTGCGTGAACATGTACGTTAAGCTTTTGTGATCGGTGAATACTTCGACCCTTTCGCCCAGTAAGTAGTGTCTCCAAATCTTCAAAGTGAAAATCACTGCTGCAAGCTCCAAATCATGAGTTGGGTAATTCTTCTCATGGGTCTTCAACTGTCTCGATGCGTAGGCTATAACCTTCCCATGCTGCATCAAAACACATCCCAAACCTTTCCCAGATGCGTTGCTGTGAATCATTAATCCTCCGGAACCGTCTGGTACGGTAAAAATAGGAGCGGTTATCAATCTTTCTTTCAACGCCTCAAAAGCTGACGCACAACAATCCGTCCATACGAACGGTACCTCCTTACACGTAAGTTTGGTCAAAGGCTCAGCCAAACGAGCAAAATTCTCCACGAACCTTCTGTAATATCCGGCAAGTCCAAGAAAACTTCTGATCTCTGCTACGTTCTTCGGAATCGGCCAATCTTGAACTGCTGCAATCTTCTCAGGATAAACGGCGATTCCATCTCCGGATACGACGTGCCCCAAAAAATTTACTTCAAACCAAAACTCGCACTTGCTCATCTTTGCATATAATCTTTCATGCTTCAATGTCTGCAGTGCGATCTTCAAGTATTCTGCATGCTCTTCTAGGCTCCTCGAATAGACCAGAATATCATCGATGAACACCACTATAAACTAGTCTAAGAACGGTGAAAAGATTCGGTTCATCAAGTCCATAAATATCGCCGGTGCATTCGTGACTCCGAATGACATCACTAAATACTCGTAATGTCCATATTGAGTTCTGAACGTAGTCTTGCAAATATCCTCTGATTTAACTCGAACTTGATGATATCCGGACCGCAAATCCATCTTCGAGAATACCCTCGCACCACTGAGTTGCTCGAATAATTCGCCAATGCGAGGGATCGGGTACTTGTTCTTAATAGTCACCCGGTTCAATTCTCGATAATCGATGCACATCCTCCGCGTGCCATCTTTCTTCTTAACTAGAAGAACTGGAGCTCCCCACGGTGAATTACTACTGCGAATCCAACCCTTCTCTACCAATTCAGTAACCTGCTTCTTGACTTCTTCCAACTCCACTGGTGTCATTGGATAGTACGCCTTTGAGATTGGCGCTGCACCAGGAACAAGATCGATCGCGAACTCCACATCTCGTTTTGGCGGTAAACTTGAGATGTCCTCGAACACGTCCATGAACTCTCGAACTACAGCTGGCGCTTCCTCCTTATCAACTTCCATCAACGAAAGAACATTGTTTGTCAGCCTAGCCCTAAACTCGACTGGCCCGACAGAACTGCTTCTTCCAGCAAAAACAAACTCCGGATGTCCGGGAATGTAACACCCTAGTTTATTTATACCAATTCCAGTTCACGTATTTATTTAATTATGGTATTTTCCGGATTTACTGTGTTTTGGGTGCAAATAATATATCTGACATATATATTAGTATCCGACCCGACCCGCTTGCTTGAAACCTGTCTTGGTTCATGTTTATAGTTTATCCTGACTTGTTGCGTAGACTGGTGCACATTCTTGAATACTGCATACTGGCATTTTATCTGGCATGCACATTTTTACAATATAACATTTTAAGTCACGTAAAATATTTTAAAAATTACATTGTATGGCCTGCATGATACCTCTAACCCCGTGGTAGCATCCGTCCATCTTGTTCTCGTCCCGCTCAGTGAAACGGACTTGTTTGGATGGCTACGCGTACGTACGTGCATCCGTTTCTGAGGATATGCATTTTCGTTATCCGGACATTCATTTTTAATTTTGGTCATCGCATATATTTTTCGTATTTTAAAACTAAATTTTTAGACCCGACCCGGGCGTGTTTTGGATTATTTTGTATCCCGCCAAAATTCAAATTTTATTTAATTTAATATTTTTAAAATATTAATCGACAGCTTTTAAAATTTAATTATCTAACAAAAATATTTTTCAGTTTAAAATCGAAACAGTTTAAACAACCTCTCCCCTCGCTACCTTTCTCTCTCTCTCTCCCCCACTACAGACAACTTTATCTCTCCTCCCCTCTCTCTCTCTTCTCTCTCCTCTCTCTCTCTTCTCTCTCTCCCTCTCTCAGCACTCTCTATCTCTCTCTCTGCTGGAATTTATATTTATGTTAATTCTATTACATTTTATATTTCCCATGTATCTCTCTCTCCCCCTCTTCTTCTTTAAAGCTTTACCTGCGCCCACGAGAACCCAAGCGAACCCTAGCCTTAGCCCATCACCTGCCTTGCGATCGCCGTCGCCCAAGCCTCAGACGACACCTTCGTCGACCTCCCCATCCTCACCTCTTTCTCCTCCTTCCTCGCTACAGTACCCCGACGACCCACCTCCTCCAAACCCATCAGCCCTGCCTCGCCGTCACCCTCATGCCAGCAAACCCTCGTCTTCACCCTCGGCCTTCTCGTCCCCTCTCCTCTACCACCTCCTCTCATCGTCGACCTCCCCTTTTCCTCTTCCTCCGCCTCCTTCCAAACACCACAACTTTCGAACCCATCACCTCGTCGCCGATCCTGTCTCCACCGCCGTCACCACCTCGACCGCCTCCTCCTATTCTCGACTCCTCACCCCTTGCTTTCACCTCACCTTCCCAACCTCTCTTCTCCCGAGCCTGCACACCTACAGACTTCACTCGGCAACTCTCGCAGCACCAAACCCCATCGCCGAAAAACCACCGTCGTCACCCCATCGCCTCTGTCCCTGAACCCCGAGCCAACTCCAGAGCACTCACACCCCAGAACACCAGCCTCACCATCTTCTTCTTCTTCTTCTTCTTCTTCTTTTCTTTCTCTTTCTCTTTCTTGTTTCTTGTTGTTCCGGTCATCACCGGCGACCCCATTGCCGCCGTTGATCTTGTCGTCGCCCTCTCGTCTCTCCTCACCCCTGTGCACAAATCCAGTAAGACTCACCCCTTCTCTCTCTTTCTTTCTCTTCTTCTTCTCTTTTCTTTTCTTTTCCCGTTATTGAAATCTTGATTTGCAGACATCGCCGGAGCCGTGCTTGACGTCGACAATCCAGACGACCCGAAGGACGTACCTTGCCTACGTGATCGCCCTCTTACGTTGCTTGGACCCGTCCCGTGTGCCGTGCGTGCGTCGCGACATTTTGCCGACGTCGGACGTACCGTACATATCTGTTTCGTGATCCGTTGAGGCAAGTTTATCTTGCTACATGCTACATTACTTTATATACATCTATTTTAATAATTATAACACTGGTATTTTAAATCATGCATCCCAAGTTCTCGTTTTACAGTTTTCCGACATCCGTATACATCCGTACGTATTATTTTACATCTAGCGTATGCAAACCTATCTTGTTACATATTATACTACAGTATACTGCATCCAATTGAATATAACAGTTCATATTGTTTAACTTGTACATTCCGTATTTACCAATTTATCATTTTACGGTTATATGATATCCGTTTGCATCCATATCATATAGAATACATATAGCTGCATCTACAGATCACATTAATACATAATACTGTTAAATTAACACCCCATGTTTAATAAAGTGCATCCTAATTAGTATTAGAACTATAAATATAACCCTAATTGATAATTGTGCATCCATATCATTGATCTTATATCTATTCGCATACCATGTCACATTATCTCATTTTATTGTTATATTAGTACTCCATACTTGATACTTGTGCACTACCTGACATGACCTGACATACTGCTACTTGATATGACTTGATACCTGAGCACTACTTGACATGACCTGATACTTCACTACTTGACATGACTTGATACATGTACACTACCTGACATGACCTGATATATCATTACTTGACATGTTACCTGATCATGTTTCTAATGCCGACAATCCTGACATGTTGTTCCGATGGACATATCCTGTTGTCTGTATAGACAAACTTGTTCCTGCTTGATCTTGTGTTGGCATTAGTCTCAGATTTATCAATACCTGACTTGAACACATAACTTGTGGGTATGGGGAAATCAATAATGAAACCTGACTTGTAACTCGACTGTTTGCTTGCTTATACTGATCAGTTTTAGGGGCTAGGCCAGCCCTGGGATGCTGCTGCTGACATCATTCATCTATACATATTTCCTGTTTTAGTGCCTAGTGGCATGTCTCGGTTTCAGCCCGAGAATCTGGACTGTGGTCTCGGGCACGTACGGGATACTATTGAGTTACATCGACGATTCATCAAATTGATTTCACAGACTTGAGAGTAATTAACCCAGTAGCACAGTTTAGTTTCACCGCTGCACTTCACATATACTGTTACACTTCACTGTTCTATATCCCTGCTTACTTATTACATTCATGTACCTTTTTTTATAATTCATGCCTGCATTCCTGTTACTCCCTGTTTATATTATTTTTGATATTATGACGCACCGACGTCTGGGTTTTGCATGGCCCAGATCCTCTACCTTCGCCGCAGGCCGATCAGGAGTATTTCAATCAACAGGTCGAGCAGTGAGGACTTGTTAGTATTTTAGTTTAGTTTCCTTTCAGCATTGTTTTATTTCCAGATGTGAGCCCGTATTTTGGGACGTACATTCCAGATTTTATTTGTACTTGGATCTTTTGCTTCCGCATTATTTTATTTCATGACTCTTTATTCTGGCTCATAGACATGTATTAGATAGTTGTTTACATTTCTACTGTTCTTGATATCTCTGGACAGCCGTAATGTGACTGTGGAGGGATATTTCCTATCCACAGGTAGCATGGTTGGCTCTGTCACGTGCCTATCTTAGTGCACTCTGGGAAGCAGGGCGTGACAGGGTTTGTTTGGTATTAGAGCCATAGGATTTAGGTTAATCAGGTTTGATTCTTTTGTAGTTGGGTATTGGACCGAATACACGAATCAGAATACTCGTAACAAGGAACATGTCCTGCCACATTGTTATCGTAATTCTTGAATCATAACTTTCTCTTGATCGTTTGCCTTGACGATATGAAAACCACTTTGCATCTCGACTTGAAACTTTTGGTTCCCTATTGTTTATCTCTAGGATTTGGACGATTTGAGTGGAGTTACGTGATTGTAACTATGTACCATGGCATGGTTACAATGCGGTACTCTATTTTAGTAACTTGGAGTTCCGGTCTTGATTCATATCCTTGATTCATGGTCATCATTCATCGCAAGTTTTGGATCTTGTTTATCATACTAATCCTCTTTGGTGTATTGGTTGCAGAATTATGGCGGACAGAAGTCTAAAGACGTACCAGAGGCGTGTGGATGACGCCACCTTACTTGGAGTAATTCGTGGCTTGCTGGAGAAACAGAAACGGCAGAATGAGCTAAACCAGTGGCAAGCCGAAGCTTTTCAGGAAGGTTTGCGGACCGTCCAGCAGTCCGTAAACAATGTTGCGGCCAAACCGGTAGAGCGTGTGGGTACCGTGGTGGATTTCAGGAAACTTAGTCCGTCCGTCTTTACTGGTCTAAAGGAGCCGTTGCCAGCGGAGCAGTGGCTGGTTGATACGGAGAATTTGCTCATTGCGGCACAAATTCTAGAGGACAAGAGAGTGGATGTCATGCACGTCCAATTGGTGGACTATGCCTGATCAGTCGAAAATATTGCATTTTTAACACGTCAATTTCCCTACCATTTGCACTCATCTAGAGGTGTTCGGTATTAATATAGCACATATTAGCAAAACAGCCGTAAAATGCCAAATTACTTGTGTTATACCTTAAAACCGACATTTTGAGAGAAATTGGGTGTTTATCATGGCATCACATTATCTTTGTATAGCGCAACACTTGTTTCGAGAATCTGTGCAGGAAATTCCAGGAGAAAAGCCAAATCTGTGAAAAAGTGCTGATAAAAATACGCCAACTCCAAGACTTGAGATCTGGCAATGAACTAGAAGGAGTTATGACATTACACATATCATAAAAATACCAAGAAGCCAGTATAAAGCAGTGCAAGAAAATTGACACACTAAGGCTCCTAAACGGCCGCGGATCCGCGGCCGGAGCATGGCATGCGCGGCGGATCCGCGGCCGTCTTGCCACGTCATCAGCAAAGCTCTGCTCCAGTATTCTTCTCACAAGGCCAGAACCTCTTCAAGCCATTCCAAATTCCATAATTCTCCAGAATCTTCTGCCAGATTAGCAAAGCTCCTTGTTTAAGCTAATCATGTTCAAGCTTCCAAAGCAAGCTACTTAACAAACTAAGCCTAGAAGCTTCTCCCTAACCTCCATGATTATGAAGGAAGCAAAAACCTAACTAACTACCTCTAGAAGCTTCTACCTAACTACCTAGCTTCTAAAGGAAGCCAAAGCTAATGAAGGCTATAAAAGGAACCCTAAGGCTTCACTTCGAAGGTTGTTCAATAATTGGTTGTTGATTTCTACATCAATTCCCAATACAAGTTGAGTGACACGACTTGTAAACCTTAATCCCCAATTCAAATTCCAAAGCCTAAATCAAAAACTTCGAGTACCAAATCAAGCATGAAGCCTTCGATCCTTTAGAAAGCGACGCCGGACTTCATCGAAGCAAGTGATCCAAGGAGATCCGCGACATAAGGAGACGAGCGAAGCCGAAATCAACGATCAAGTTCTTTCCTCTTGTAGATCTCGAGTGAATTGTAACAAAATTGTTGATAAATAAAGGTGAAATTTCTATATCTTGCTTTCTTTACATTCTTGCATCATGATTCGATCTCAATTTGTGATTGTGTTTCGTGTTGTGATGTTTGAGTAAAAACTCCGCTCGTGAAGGAGTAGAGAGAATCAATAGATGATGATGTGACAAATCTTGAAACGATTTTTAATTCCTATAAGTTTTGTAAACTCATGTAAATTGAAGAATCGGCAACCTAGTTTCGAGCGATGCTTTCTTGATTGTGTTCGCTCTTAATTAGTGATCCACGATCGATTCTTGAATTTACTCGAGGCTAGAATTTGAATGAGATTCATCGAAAGGATAAAGGATGAGATGAAGAAACCCTAGTTTCTTCGAAAGATTCTTAAACCTCGATTAATCGACATCGATCTAGTATCAACTCATTAATGGATAAGAATACGTAATCAATAGATTTCATCACGTCTATAGATTCGATCGATTCCTACGAGTCTCACTTCGATTCTTGATTATTGGATTGGAAATCATCAATTCTTGATTCTTGATTTTTATGTTTTCTTGATTTTAGATTTAGATCTAGATGATTCTTGAATTCAACTTTAAAATCTTGAATTGAATTGTCTTTTCTTTCTTTTCTTTAATTTTCAATTCATCTAATTCGAATACGAACGATTACACTTTCCCTGTGGACGATCCGCACTCGCTAACGCACTACATCCGACACCGTTATTGATTGCGGTCAAAATATTTTTGGTTGTGATTTCTATACATTTTCTACATACACACCGGAATTCGTATTCAATCAAATGGCGCCGTTGCCGGGAATAGTGCGCTAATTCATTCGTTTTTGAAATTTGAGTTGAAAAGTTTATTCCATCATAATTTTGAGATCAAAATTCGCGCAAACACTAAACGATTCGTTGTGATTTGTTGCAAGGAAATCTGGAGTCTTCTGTGCAATTGGAAAAATATTTGGAATATTCCAGAGGACTCAGGGGGTGAACAGGAGCTGCTGCAAGAATTTTTATGCAGGTATCTTGCTACCAGACTGCGGAACCGTGGCCTAAGCGTGCTCCCGCGGCAGAATTGCGGCGGCCTTGGCTCTTCGCTGCACGAAACTTTCTCGGTGAAATCCTATCTTCTTATCTCCTCCTCAACCTTCTCCATTAACAAATTTGCTGCAGGTTTCTTTGCAAAATTCGCAGCGCCGCAAAAAGCAATAAAAATTGTGCGTGTTTTTGATTTTTGGTTGTTTGCATATTAATACGGAATTTAAGGGGCACGGCTAAATCCAGATTAGGTGGGGAGTTCATTACCCTTCCTAAGCCCCAAAAATCACAAACTTGCATCCGCATTACCCTCATTAACTAAAAAAATATCTAGACATGACTCTAAGGACCGTCGCGCTCACTTAGGACAGAAGAAGGCCGTGGGTAATTCATTGCTTATTCGCGTTTCTTTTGTGGTGTCTAAGGCAAGTGTGTCTAAGGCAAGTGGTTACTTAATTAGGCCCACTACTTACGTAGTGGAGAACCTCCCACTTATCTGGCACTTACCTGGCCACAGGAGAGACAAAGAGGCAGTGGAGGATTGATCCTGTGACTTGTCTTTTGGCAGTTAGGAGCGGTCTAGAGCCTTGACCTAGGTGACCACTAGACTTAGGGTTGCTTGTTGCATTTGTTGTGATTTGCATCATTTTTTCAAAAATCCGTATATTTTTCAAAACAAACACCAATCACATCATTTTCTCTAATTATATTAACGCTGCCACTTGTACTAAACCCTTTTAGTGCAAGATAGGCTGGACACGGGATTCTAGTGCCCGACTTGGCCGCGTTCCCCCGATCGACTCCGAAGTCGGTATTTCTACATTTACTTCTTCTTTACCCACCACCACACCCACATCGATGGAACCTTCTCCATCGAACTTCTTTACCACTAATCTGCCGTCGTCCACAGGTGCGCAGAATCCACCCCGCATCTCTCTCCAAGAGAGATGTTATCCTATGTGAGGTCCTCTTTCGACCTGCTTATCAATTCCACCAGCCAACGGGGATAATTTTGAGATTAAACCCCAATACATCAACCTTCTACCTAAATACCACGGTCTCGAGTCTGAAGACGCATATGTCTTTATCACCAAATTTGAAAATGTATGCGCAATGATGGGTACGTCACAACTTTCTGTGGATGCTATGCGTCTTCGTCTTCTCCCATTCACCTTGTGCGATATAGCCGAGAAGTGGCTGTATAACACTACTGCACATTCCATTACGAATTGGGAAGAATTCGTTGCAGCATTCCTTAAGAAATTCTACCCTAATCACAAGACAGCTCGAGTCCGTAGCGAAATAAATCAATTCACCCAGCTTCCAAATGAACCATTTTCAAAATGTCTTGACCGCTTCAAGGATCTGTTGGTTCAATGTCCACATCACGGAATCCCTAGATGGGATCTATGCCGAATCATATATGAGGGCAGTAACCCTACCACTAAACAGAGCCTTGAAAACATGTGTCAAGGAAATTTTATGACCAAAGACGATGGGGAAGATTGGAAATACTTAGAAGATTTCGCTGCAAAATCTTTACAGTGGGAGAGTCAATCGTTTAGTGGTGGCAATAACCAATCGGATGTTTCCATAGGAGTTAGAGCTGAAATTTCAGCTTTACACAAGAAATTCGACACTATGGAAAACAAATTTTTAGCTGCCGCCCTAAATCAAATGTCACTCTCTAAAACTGTATGTGGATGCTGTTCTGATCCTTCTCATTTGACGGAAGAATGTCCATTGAATTCTCCGTTTCAAGGTCAAGAGCATACTAATGCCGCTTTTCAAAGACCTAGAAACGATCTATTTTCTTCCACATATAATCAGGGTTGGAGGAATCACCCTAATTTTGCTTGGAACCAATCACAAAATCAAAACACGGTTCCAAATCAAAACAATTTCCAAAGGGTCCCTCCACCACAACAGCAACCACTTCAATTGAGTCAGCACCCCTACCAATCACAAAACTTCCAAAATCCGGCCAACACTTTTGCACCACATGAAAACTCTTTGCAGTTGACCGGTACAGATAATACCTCTGCACTAGCACAAACCTTGGATACTTTCATGAAACAATCCATCCAAGGGACCGCAAAAATGCAATCTTCCTTCGATAATGTGATGAAGATCATTGTCTCTCAAAATGAGAATATTAAATCGATGGAAGAACAAATTGCACAATTAAAAGCCGAAATGAGTGCAAGAGAGAAAGGGAAACTTCCAGCTCAACCTTTACCCAATCCTGGCTATTCACATCATGTGAATGCAATCATGTTGAGATCTGGAAGAGTGCTTGACAATCATATTGGGGAAGAGATTGATGACACTGAAAAATCTATCAATGATACCCCGGCTGAGACCTTTCCTTCCACTTCTACTTCTAATTCTGATCCCAGTTCTTCTACCCCACCATCTTCTTCCGAGCCTATTCTCCGTTTTCCCCAAGGCTCGACACCTCAGCCAATCTCTTCTAGTCCACCGAAAACGATCCCCACTCCTATTATGAGATCGTTTCCACCCACACGATCTTCTCCAGTGTTGGACCCCGACCTTATTGCTCAAGCTCCTTACCCGAATCGGTTAAGGGGAAACACACTGAGTCCACAAATGGAGAAGATCACTGAAATCTTGAAACAGGTTAACATCAACATCCCTCTTTTAGATGCTATCCAACAAGTCCCCGCTTATGCGAAAACTCTTAAGGACTTGTGCACTAGAAAGAGGAAGACTCAAGTGCCCAAGAAGATATTCATGGCAAAAACAGTAGACACAGCCTTTCCCCAACAATTACCGAGGAAACGTAAGGATCCTGGCTATCCTACTATTTCCATTTCTATCGGGGAAAAACACATCAACCGTGCTCTACTAGACCTTGGCGCAAGTGTTAACCTGCTTCCTTTCTCAGTCTACGAGCAGTTAGGGATCGGAGTGTTAAAGCCCTCGAGCATAACTCTCCAGATGGCTGACCGATCAAGCACCAAACCTAGGGGTGAACTGGAGGATGTGTTAATAAAAATCGGGGAATTTGTATTCCCTGTGGACTTTATTGTAATTGATACACAGCCTGTAGCGAACCCACGGAATCAAATTCCGGTGATTTTAGGTCGACCCTTTTTGGCCACTTCCAATGCTATCATCAACTGTCGTAATGGTTCTATGACCCTATCCTTCGGGAATAGGTCAATTGAGCTGAACATTTACAAGTTAGGAAGTGTACCCTCCGAACCTACTGTTCAGGTCTGTTCTGTCGACTTAATGGATGTCGACAGCAGCGAATTTGACGATCCTCATGATACTGATCTTGACTCTTTTCATATGTTGTTGTTTGACCCAACTATGTATCATAAACATACGAACTCTTCCACCGAGATGTCCTGGTCAACAACTAACACTGATTATGAAATGATTTTGGAGTCTGAAGATCACCCCGCACTTTGTGATGACATTATTCTTCGGGTATTGATGAGACTTTCGAGGAGATCTTCGCTGATGAACTCGCATTTTTGAAAAGCACGGGTGTTGAGATGAATCATCTCCCAAACAAAGAAATTGAATCTCCACCCCTTCTTTTGGACTGTAAAAAGGATGCGAGTAATCCATCACATTCACTGCATCGTCTCTCCAAAATGAGACGCAAACACATACTATTCCACCACTCACCTTTTCCCCAATTCTTCTTCCACCAACCAGAGCACTATATTGATAAAATTTTCGAATGGTTGGTGTTGACCTTCGGTCTTTGCAAAACTTGGCATCGACCAATGATTCTTGACCCCCTCATGTGATTTTCAAAGATTAACATGGCTTAATTCAAGTTTGGGGGGGTATAATCTGGCTCTTGATAAAAAAAATTTTACACAAAATGTGGAGCCAAAAATAAGTTTGGGGGAGGATTTTCAATTATATATTTTGCCCCTATTTAATAAATTTCCTCCCAGGCTTACAGGTTTTTGAGATTTAGCAGAAGGCAACAGTGAAGACACTGTTGAAAACAAGTTTGGAGGAGGATTGTGCTTATTTTCGCATCATTTGCATCATACTTTGCATAAGCACAAAACATTTGAAAACCTATAAAAATTTTTTAAAAAATTCAAAAAAAAAATAATATTTTTGTACATAAATAAGATAATAAAAGATTAGATAGTGAAAAATTACATCCAAAAGAATGGAAAAATTTAAGAAAACCAAGAAAATTAGAAGTTTTCTTATACGAACTAGTAATAAGTAGTTATGAGCTGTTGTCCCAAGGGTTAGTAAGATGAAAGAAGTCATTAATCTGAGGATAAAAATAAGTCTGAAAAATAGTTCCTATTCTGGAAACCAAACATTTGAACGTTGATACCCTGCTATTCGCACTTACATACGTCTTAAAACTCGGGATAGTAGAGGATACCTTGAAATGCTCTTGTCTAAAAGCCAAAAGTATGAAGGAAATAAAAAATGAATAAAAAAAATATAAAAATGGTGAAGAAAAATGAACACTGGTTTTGTTATCGCCAAGGCAGCAATAAAAAAATATAGCGAGGGTGCCTCTTCACCTAGTGCCTTAGACCAACTGGTCTGCGAGTCACTGCTAAGTCTTAGGTGGTGCAAGACGAGGAAAAACACCAAATAAGCAAGCATATGAGTAATCGGTCGGTTAGTACCTCAAGAAGTATTAACGGTCGCATGAAAGTGTGTGAGCAAATCCATATAAATATTCATCAATTTAAAAAGTACTGAGGCAGATGTACAAGAGTATGATAGCTTGAATTGAATTCTCCGGGTGTAGGGATGTATTTTACACACACGTAGGGTTATATGATCGATGTTTGGAAGAAAGATCGGAATGAAGAATAAAGACGATGTTTTATTGAGAGATGATGTGATTTCTGACATCTTTTCATGACTATTAAGATAGGGCTCATGACAACCGAAAAACTAGTATAGTTGGAAACCCTAATTTTCGAAGTCTTTCTTTTACAATTCTTATCTTTATATGTAACTTTCACGTTCTTCCTTTTATTATTGGATTTTGTGGGTGCAATCCGCTGAAAACCCTCAGGAGACAACACTCCTCCTACTAGGGACAACTAGAGCTTTAAAGGCTTGTTGCACGTGCTCAGTGCAATCGTGTTGTCTACGAAAGTGTGCTAGTTAGTTTTTCTCTTTCTTTATTTTCTCCTTCTATTTTTAATAAAACAGTTCGCTCGAGACGACCGAAAATAAGTTTGGGGGAATTTGATCAGTCGAAAATATTGCATTTTTAACACGTCAATTTCCCTACCATTTGCACTCATCTAGAGGTGTTCGGTATTAATATAGCACATATTAGCAAAACAGCCGTAAAATGCCAAATTACTTGTGTTATACCTTAAAACCGACATTTTGAGGGAAATTGAGTGTTTATCATGGCATCGCATTATCTTTGTATAGCGCAACACTTGTTTCGAGAATCTGTGCAGGAAATTCCAGGAGAAAAGCCAAATCTGTGAAAAAGTGCTGATAAAAATACGCCAACTCCAAGACTTGAGATCTGGCAATGAACTAAAAGAAGTTATGACATTACACATATCAGAAAAATACCAAGAAGCCAGTATAAAGCAGTGCAAGAAAATTGACACACTAAGGCTCCTAAACGCCCGCGGATCCGCGGCCGGAGCATGGCATGCGCGGCGGATCCGCGGCCGTCTTGCCACGTCATCAGCAAAGCTCTGCTCCAGTATTCTTCTCACAAGGATAGAACCTCTTCAAGCCATTCCAAATTCCATAATTCTCCAGAATTTTCTGCCAGATCAACAAAGCTCCTTGTTTAAGCTAATTATGTTCAAGCTTCCAAAGCAAGCTACTTAACAAACTAAGCCTAAAAGCTTCTCCCTAACCTCCAAGATTATGAAGGAAGCTAAAGCCTAACTAACTACCTCTAGAATCTTCTACCTAACTACCTAGCTTCTAAAGGAAGCCAAAGCTAATGAAGGCTATAAAAGGAACCCTAAGGCTTCACTTCGAAGGTTGTTCAATAATTGGTTGTTGATTCCTACATCAATTCCCAATACAAGTTGAGTGACACGACTTGTAAACCCTAATCCCTAATTCAAATTCCAAAGCCAAAATCAAGAACTTCGAGTACCAAATCAAGCATGAAGCCTTCGATCCTTTAGAAAGCGACGCCGGACTTCATCGGAGCAAGTGATCCAAGGAGATCCGCGACTCAAGGAGACGAGCTAAGCCGAAATCAACGATCAAGTTCTTTCCTCTTGTAGATCTCGAGTGAACTATAACAAAATTGTTGATAAATAAAGGTGAAATTTCTATATCTTGCTTTCTTTACATTCTTGCATCATGATTCGATCTCAATTTGTGATTGTGTTTCGTGTTGTGATGTTTGAGTAAAAACTCCGCTCGTGAAGGAGTCGAGAGAATCAATAAATGATGATGTGACAAATCTTGAAACGATTTTTAATTCCTATAAGTTTTGTAAACTCGTGTAAATTAAAGAATCGGCAACCTAGTTTCGAGCGATGCTTTCTTGATTGTGTTCGCTCTTAATTAGTGATCCACGATCGATTCTTGAATTTACTCGAGGCTAGAATTTGAATGAGATTCATCGAAAGGATAAAGGATGAGATGAAGAAACCCTAGTTTCTTCGAAAAAGCCTTAAACCTCGATTAATCGACATCGATCTAGTATCAACTTATTAATGGATAAGAATACGTAATCAATAAATTTCATCACGTCTATAGATTCGATCGATTCCTACGAGCCTCACTTCGATTCTTGATTATTGGATTGGAAATCATCAATTCTTGATTCTTGATTTTTATGTTTTCTTGATTTTAGATTTAGATCTAGATGATTCTTGAATTCAACTTTAAAATCTTGAATTGAATTGTCTTTTCTTTCTTTTCTTTAATTTTCAATTCATCTAATTCGAATACGAACGATTACACTTTCCCTGTGGACGATCTGCACTCGCTAACGCGCTACATCCGACACCGTTATTGATTGCGGTCAAAATATTTTTGGTTATGATTTCTATACATTTTCTACATACACACCGAAATTCGTATCAATCAATGCCCGTGAATGGTGGCTCGTAGAAAAGACCCGTTTTCCCAAGCCGATCAATTGGGCAACGTTCTCGCAGAGTTTCTTGGAGAAGTTCTTCCCGTAGACTGCACGGGATGAAATGGAAGAAAAATTCATCAGCTTGAAGCAGAACGGCGCACCCGTGGATGTACATGCAGCTGAGTGGACACGGCTCAGTAGATTTGCTGGACCTCTGGTTGCCAATGATGCTGATAGGGCAAGGAGGTTCATGCGCAGCTTGGATGTGGACATCCAGAGACAAATTATATCTCTAGGTTTGACCACTTTTTCACAAGTACTTACAGCGGCCAGGGAGCAGCAGGGCTTATCAATGAAGACTGAAGGTACATAGCTGCAGGCAGTTGTAGTGCAGAAATCGGCGTTCGCACCGAACCAAGCGCATGTACATAGAGGTATTCCAGTAAACCGATGTGGCGTAGCACCGATGAAGAAGCCCGTCGTTGCAGGTCAGAGAAAGGGCGTGATTTGTAACTTTTTCCATCTACCTGGGCACATAAGGAGAGATTGTCGAAAGAGGCAGGGACTCTGTTTGGTTTGTGGATCAGCGGATCATGCTATCAATGCTTGTTCGTCGAAGCTTCGTGTGAAAGATGATGTTCAGAGACCACTGCAGAAGCAGTTTCGGGAGCAGAAACAGTTAACTCAGGGACCCAATCAAGCTCAAGCATTTACTCTGATGGCTGAATAGGCCAAGGTTTCAGAGGAAATCGTTTCAGGTATCCTACTTGTTCATGGTTTTCCCGTATTAGTATTATTCGATTCTGGTGCATCCCATTATTTTATGTCGTCCAAGTTTATTGCTACATACTCGATTACTTGCACGACCCTGTCTAGCTGTTGGGACATACACACTGGGAATGGGAAAATCATATCTAGTAGAGAATGTAAGGATTGTTCAGTTGTTATTTGCGGATGAGAGTTATTCGTAGATTTCTTGGTGATTGATACCGGCAGTTATGAAGTTGTCTTGGGAATGGATTTTCTCGGCACTTTCCACGCTCACATTGATTGTAGGGTAAAGAAAGTGATTTTCCAGATTCCCGGACATCCGGAGTTTGTCTTTACTAGAGGTAGCAGTTCTGTCGGGTCAGTCGAGTTTAGGGCTAGGCCGACAAACAATGTTCTTTCGTCGATGGAAGTTGATAAGGAGGAACCGCCAGCTGTAGTTCAAGATTTCATGGACGTGTTCAAGGATATTTCAGGTTTACCGCCAAAGCGAGATGTGGAGTTCGCGATCGATCTTGTTCCCAGTGCAGCGCCAGTCTCAAAGGCGCACTATCCAATGGCACCAGTGGAGTTGGAAGAAGTCAAGAAGCAAGTTACTGAATTGCTGGAGAAGGGTTGGATTCGCAGCAGCAATTCATCTTGGGGAGCTCCAGTTCTTCTAGTAAGAAGAAAGACGGCACAAGGAGGATGTGCATCGATTATCGAGAATTGAACCGGGTGACTATTAAGAACAAGTACCCGATCTATTGCATTGGAGAATTGTTCGAGCAGCTTAGTGGCGCGAGGGTATTCTCGAAAATGGATTTGCGATCCGGATATCATCAGGTCCAAGTTAAATCAGAGGATATTTGCAAGACTGCGTTCCGAACTCGGTATGAACATTACGAATATTTAGTAATACTATTCGGAGTCACGAATGCACCAGCGATATTTATGGACTTGATGAACCGAATCTTTTCACCGTTCTTGGACCAGTTTATTGGGGTGGTTATCGATGATATTCTGGTCTACTTGAAGAGCATTGAAGAGCATGCTGAACTCTTGAAGACATGTTGAGAGCTTGCATGTTAGACTTCAAGGGTTCGTAGGAAGATCATCTACACTGGGTGGAGTTTTCTGATAATGACAGCTTTCAGGCGACTATTCAGATAGCTCTATTTGAATCGTTGTATGGTCGCAAGTGTTGTTCATCCGTTTGTTGGGAAGATGTTGGAGAGCGAAGATTGTTGGGACCGGATTTGATCGTGCAAACAGTTGAGAAAGTTAATACTATCCGGAATCACATGAAAGTAGCACAAGATCGGCAGAAGGGTTGGGCCGATACATCGAGAAGACCTCTAGAGTTCGCTGTTGGTGATTTGGTGTTCTTGAAGATATCACCGACTAGAAGAGTGATTCGTTTTGGGAGTCGAGGCAAGCTTAGTTCTCGATTTGTAGGGCCTTTCGAGATTATGGAGCTTGTTGGAGAAGTGGCGTATCAATTGGCTTTGCCACAATCTTTGGCGAATGTTCATGACGTGTTTCATGTATCTCGACTCCATAAGTATGTTCAAGATGAAACACACGTGCTAGATCATTCAGAGCTGACTGTAAGAGAAGATTTAGCCTTTGAGGAACGACCGGGGTCGATCGTTGATCGAAGAGAAAAGGCCCTTAAGAAAAAGGTTATCCCTCTCGTACTTGTTTCTTGGGGGAATCGCTCGCATGGAGAATCAACTTGGGAACGAGAAGATGAAATCCGACAGAAGTTTCCATATCTATTCTTGTAGTTTCTTGACTGTTTATCTTTTCTTGTCCTTGGAATTTCGAGGATGAAATTCTTTTGTAGTTGGGTATAATTTAACACCCTAGTTCATTTATACCAATTCCAGTTCAAGTATTTCTTTAATTATGGTATTTTCCGGATTTACTGTGTTTTGGGTGCAAATAATATATCTGACATTTATATTAGTATCCGACCCGCTTGCTTGAAACCTGTCTTGGTTCATGTTTATAATTTATCCTAACTTGTTGCGTAGACTGGTGCACATTCTTGAATACTGCATACTGGCATTTTATCTGGCATGCATATTTTTACAATATAACATTTTAAGTCATGTAAAATATTTTAAAAAATACATTGCATGGCTTGCATGATACCCCTAATCCCGTGGTAGCATCCGCACATCTTGTTCTCGTCCCGTTCAATGAAACGGACTTGTTTGGATGGCTACGCGCACGTACGTGCATCCGTTCTTGGGGGTATGCATTTTTGTTACCCGGACATTCATTTTTAATTTTGGTCATCGTATATATTTTTCGTATTTTAAAACTAAATTTTTAGACCCGACCCAGGCGTGTTTTGGATTATTTTGTATCCCGCTAAATTTCAAATTTTATTTAATTTAATATTTTTAAAATATTAATCGACAGCTTTTAAAATTTAATTACCTAACAAAAATATTTTTCAGTTTAAATCGAAACAGTTTAAACAGCCTCTCCCCTCGCTACCTTTCTCTCTCTCTCTCCCCCCCACTACAGACAACTTTATCTCTCCTCCCCTCTCTCTCCTCTCGATCTTTCTCTTCTCTCTCCTCTCTCTCTCTTCTCTCTCTTTCTCTCTCCCTCTCTCAGCTCTCTCTATCTCTCTCTCTGCTGGAATTTATATTTATGTTAATTCTTTTACATTTTATATTTCCCACGTATCTCTCTCTTCCCCTCTTCTTCTTTAAAGGTTTACCTGCGCCCACGAGAACCCAAGCGAACCCTAGCCCTAGCCCATCGCCTGCCTCACGATCGCCGTCACCCAAGCCTCCGACGATACCCTCGTCGACGTCCCCATCCTTACCTCTCTCTCCTCCTTCCTCGCTACAGTACCCCGACGACCCACCTCCTCCAAACCCATCAGCCCTGCCCCGCCGTCACCCTCATGCCGGCAAACCCTCGTCTTCACCCTCGGCCTTCTCGTCCCCTCTCCTCTACCACCTCCTCTTATCGTCGACCTCCCCTTTTCCTCTTCCTCCGCCTCCTTCCAAACACCACAACTTTCGAACCCATCACCTCGCCGCCGATCCTGTCTCCACCGCCGTCACCACCTCGACCGCCTCCTCCTATTCTTAACTCCTTACTCCTTTCTTTCACCTCACCTTCCCAACCTCTCTTCTCCCGAGCCTGCACACCCACAGACTTCATTCGGCAACCCTCGCAGCACCAAACCCCATCGCCGGAAAACCACCGTCGTCACCCCATCGCCTCTGTCCCTGAACCCCGAGCCAACTCCAGAGCACTCACACCCCAGAACACCAGCCTCACCATCTTCTTCTTCTTCTTCTTTTCTTTCTCTTTCTCTTTCTTGTTTCTTGTTGTTCCGGTCATCACCGGCGACCCTATCGCTGCCGTTGATCTTGTCGTCTCCCTCTCGTCTCTCCTGACCCCTGTGCACAAATCCAATAAGCGTCACCCCTTCTCTCTCTTTCTTTCTCTTCTTCTTCTCTTTTCTTTTCTTTTCCCGTTATTGAAATCTTGATTTGCAGCCATCGCCGGAGCCGTGCTTGACGTCGGCAATCCAGACGACCCGAGGACGTACCTTGCCTACGCGATCACCCTCTTGCGTTGCTTGGACCCGTCCCGTGTGCCGTGTGTGCGTCGCGACATTTTGCCGACGTCGGACGTACTGTACATATCTGTTTCGTGATCCGTTGAGGCAAGTTTATCTTGCTACATGCTACATTACTTTATATACATCTATTTTAATAATTATAACACTGGTATTTTAAATCATGCATCCCAAGTTCTCGTTTTACAGTTTTCCTACATACATATGCATCCGTACGTATTATTTTACATCTAGAGCATGCAAACCTATCTTGTTACATATTATACTACAGTATACTGCATCCAATTGAATATAACAGTTCATATTGTTTAAATTGTACATTCCGTATTTACCAATTTATCATTTTACGGTTATATGATATCCGTTTGCATCCATATCATATAGAATACATATAGCTGCATCTACAGATCACATTAATACATAATACTGTTAAATTAACACCCCATGTTTAATAAAGTGCATCCTAATTAGTATTAGAACTATAAATGTAACCCTAATTGATAATTGTGCATCCATATCATTGATCTTATATCTATTCGCATACCATGTCACATTATCTCATTTTATTGTTATATTAGTACTCCATACTTGATACGTGTGCACTACCTGACATGACCTGACATACTGCTACTTGATATGACTTGATACCTGTGCACTACTTGACATGACCTGATACTTCACTACTTGATATGACTTGATACATGTACACTACCTGACACGACCTGATATATCATTAGTTGACATGTTACCTGATCATGTTTCTAATGCCGACAATCCTGACATGTTGTTCCGATGGACATATCATGTTGTCTGTATAGACAAACTTGTTCCTGCTTGATCCTGTGTTGGCATTAGTCTCAGATTTATCAATACCTGACTTGAACACATAACTTGGGGGTATGGGGAAATCAATGATGAAACCTGACTTGTAACTCGACAGTAGATGGCAGAACTCACAAAACATTCTTCCCTTCTGCTCGGGTATTACGGGCTTCTTCATCGGTACTACGCCACGTCGGTTCACCGGAATACCTCTGCGTATAGGCGTTGTAGGGTTACTAGGCACTCTAATAAGGTTCTATAAGGTATCAACCATGCCCGATTAAAATTTTAGCCATGCCGAATAACCCTAAACAAGATCTTTGCTAGATAATTAGGGTTTCACATGCAAGTAAATATCATTTACCACTAAGTGAATACGAAATACAACCTTTGTAGATCGGTCCTTCACTTCATAAGCTCCTTGTAGTAGTCTCTTCATTGCGATCATCAAACTCCCGGACTCTTGGACGGCTCCATGAGAAGATGGCAACGGTTTTGCTTGAAATCTTCGAGGTCGAAGATGATCTACGTCGAGGGAATACGAACTCAAGCTACCACTTCACCAAAGTGAAGCAAACACCCTATACTAAAGTGCTAGTCTAGTAGAGGATGGTGAAATAGGAAATGGGTACACTTTAGAATTTCTTTTCTCACTCTATTTCTCTCTCTTTATCAAACCCTAGCAAGCATTTGAAGGAGGAAGAAGATGAGCTCAAAAATGAGAATGAAAAACTAATCAAGAGAGAGAGAGCTAACCATGGGTGAGTGGGTATCATATACTAACTCATGTAGAAACATAACCATGGCTAATTATAGTGGTTAGGTTTATAAATATCCTAAGTAAAATAAAACTAGTGGACTTTGGTCAATGCACTCACAAGCTTCATGAAGCTTCATACACTTGAACAATTATCCACTAATTTTGTATTTACTTTGTATATTAAAACCCCACCAATATAATTATAATGGTATATGTCTCATACACCCATGTAGAGTGTATCAACAACCATGATACAAAATGAACACAAATAAATATATATCACATATATATTAAGTTGTGCACAAGTGAGAAAAACAAATGCTTAAGTGAACCAATGTTAGTTAATGTAAATTAGTATATCACATATACAATTATACACTAAATTATTAAATCAACACTTGACTTAATAATCCGGTTATATCACATATAACCGACTAACATCCAACGTATCGACTTATCGAATCAACCCTTGATTCGATAACCTGGTTATATCGCATATAACCGATCGATACAAACATCGCGAGAATAGAATACGGTATCTACATACTCGCATTATTCTCGGTCCCGCACATATCACATATGCGCTCCTATTTCGTTTTGCCTGAGCCAGTAAAACCTCTATGTAGGACTCTAAAGACTCGTCAATACGCCGGCAGTAGGTGATGATCATATCAAGCACCCACAAGCCGTCAACGGTACTAGCTGGACGTAACGGCTACCCGGGTATTGAGCGATCAGAAGATCAGCAAGCAAGCCCGCTCCAACTTTTGCAAAAAGCCTGACAGTGACACTACCGTACAGTCCGGTCTCCTCGTCTGATATGTCGCATATCAAGTCTAGGGGTGGTAAACGTCAGACCCCAATAACCGATAAGTCATGCCGATGCGAGGCTCATAACGGGTCGAGAAACTACTGGTAACACTTACCAGTAAATCTCTAAACCAGCCCTGGCCAGGGACTTCCCTGTTATGGCCAATCTAGCATAGCGCAACATCAACCCCCAATACCGGGAGAGACGAAACCCCTCCTATCGCTCATTGCCTCCATGCGACTCGGGACTGTACCCAAAAACCACAGTTTTGCACACCCTCTTGGACGTGGTAAGGTGGAAATCAAAGCACAGTGGGAATCACACAAGACTCTATGACGATCTCGGGTCTACAGACTAACCTGCACCAGTGTCACCAGAGAACTGCCATCCAACGTGAGGTATAATACCATCTGGGAGTTCTCGGCGAGTCCGTCCAGTGTACCCAGTCTCCACTGAGCACCCATATATCATCTCTGATGTCAAACACCAATGGATATGGGATCATCCATCGCTCATCTATATGGGTCGAGAAGGTATACGTTAGTCTACTCTGGTATATCGATGCCCCGTCTCGATATACCCACGACTAGGGACCTTGAAAGATGTACTTATAGACTACCATGTCCCCACTAGTATGATCCTCATCATAGTCCAGGTAGTCAAGTACACATCTTAAGGGCTTTACCAACATGTAGCAGAGAGACAATCAGTGTACACGTTAAGGTAAAGAGTAACCAGATAGCATACTATCATGTCGAGCAAGAAAGTCCTCCCTATATATGTCCAAGCATCCACTACAATATACATCTCATGTATAGTAATGGCCTCCAGGGCATACATATAACTAACAGGCGCTCGGTTTGGCGTAAACGCCGGCTTCCGTATCACAACTGCCTACTGCTGCGTACTCCCTGTCTTCATTGATAAGCTCTGCTGCTCTCTGGCTGCTTTAAGAACTTGCGAAAAAGTGGTCAATCCCAGAGATATAATGTGCCTCTGGATTTCCATGTCCAAACTGCGCATGAACCTTCGTGCCCTATCAGCCTCTTTGGTCACCAAAGGCCCAGCGAATCGACTGAGCCATGTCCACTCAGCCGTATGCGCATCCACGGATCTGCCATTCTGCTTCAGACTGATAAACTTTTCTTCCATTTCTTCCCATGCAGTCTGCGGAAAGAACTTCTCCAAGAAACTCTGCGAGAAAGTTACCCAACTGATCGGCTTGGGCAAACGGGTCTCTTCAACCAGCCACCACTCACGGGCATAATCCACCAATTGGATGCGTACGACATCCACTCTCTTGTCCTCCGGAATCTGTGCAGCAACGAGCAGATTCTCCGTTTCGACCAGCCACTGCTCCGATGGCAACGACTCTTCCAAACCAGTGAAAATGGACGGACCAAGTCTCCTGAAATACGCCACGGTACCCATATGCTATATTGGTCTGTCTGCAACATTGTTTACGGACTGCTGGACGGTCCGCATACCTTCCTGAAAAGCATCGGCTTGCCGCTGGTTCAGCTCGGTTTGCCGCTTCTAGTTCTCCAGCATCCCACGAATTACTCCAAGCAATGCGGCGTCATCAACACGCCTCTGGCACTATCGCAGTTCGCTATCCGCTATGATTCTAAAATCAAAACACTGAAGAAGATTAGCATGATAAACAAGATTCAATAAACAGGATACAAGAAGCAAGATAGTTATGGATTCAAGGATGGCAAGATAGCAATAAGGCAGGACAGGCTCCTAATTATTAGTATTCTGATTCGTGTATTGGGTACAATACCCAACGACGAAAGAATCAAACCCGATAACCTAAATCCTATGGCTCTGATACCAAACAAACCCTGTCACGCCCCGCTTCCCAGAATGCGCTAATATCGGCGCGTGACAGAGCCAACCATGCTACCTATGGTTAGGAAACATCCCTCCACAGTCACATTACGGCTGTCCATAAGATATCAAGAACAGTAAAATAAAATAAACTATCTAGTACATGTCCATATGCCAGAATAAACGAGTCAAGAAATAATATATGCGGAAGCAATAAATCCAATAAACAATAACAATCTAGAAAGTACGTCCCAAAATACGGGCTCACATCAGGAATGGAAATACTAAAATAAAACTAACTAACTAGCTGCAAACAAGGTCCTCACTGCTCGGCCTGTTGGCTGAAATACTCCTGAACGGCCTGCAACAAAGATAAAGGATCTGCGCCATGCAAAACCCAGACGTCAGTGCGTCATAATATCAATGATAATAAGCAACCAAGATGTAACAAGATATGCAGGCATCAAAAGTAACATGAATGTAATGAGTGAACACGGATATAGAGCAGTGAATTGTATAAGTGTATGTGACATGCGGTGATCAATCTAAACTGTGCTACTGGGTTATCTATTCTAAAGTTTGTTTGAAATCAATTAGTGTACTCCTCCATGTAACTCAAATAATATATCCCGTTATCCCCCGGGACCACGGATCAGGTAGTGGGAGTGATGAATGACTCTATCCCGTTATCCCCCAGGACCACGGATCAGGTAGTGGGAGTCATGAATGACTCTGTCCCGTTATCCCCCGGGACCACGGATCAAGTAAGAATCACGAACGATTCTGTCCCGTTATCCCCTGGGACTACGGATCAAGTAATACTCTTTTAAGCTACACTTCAGTTACGCTTTTGATTTCCCCATACCCCCAAGGTTATGTGTTCAAGTCAGGTATTGATAATCTGGAGCTAATGCCAACACAGGACCAAGCAGGTATATGCAGACAATAGGATACGTCCGTCAGGACAACAAGTCAGGATTGTCAGTATTAGGAACAGGATCAGGTAACAGGTCAAGTAGTGGTGTATCAGGTCATGTCAGGTAGTGCACATGCAATAAATGGATGCCCAACAGTAAAATATAGCAAGTATCGAATCAGGGTAAAAATACGGATGTACGGTAAAAGTATGGATGCACAAATATTTATCAGGGGTTACATCATGACTATGTAGGATGCACATTATCAAGCATGGGGTACTAATGTAACAATAATATGAATTAATATAATATGGCATGCAACTAGATATGCAGAATTAATGGTATGGATACACAATAAAACATGGATGCTCAAATATCTATCAGGGGTTACATTTACAGCTCCAAGACTATGTGGGATGCACATTATCAAGTATGGGGTGTCAATATAAAAGTAATATGAAATAATGTGACATGGCATACAACTAGATATATAATTAATGGTATGGATACACAAATATCGATCAAGGGTTACATTTACAGTTCCAAGACTAAGTGGGTTGCACATTATCAAGCATGGGGTGTTACTACAATAATAAAATGAATTAATATGATCTGTAGATGCAGCTATATGAATATTAAATTATATGGATGCATACGGGTATCCGAAAAACAGTAAAACTTAATATAGATGTATAATTCAATCAACATGTAATATTTTTATTCATATGGATGCAAGATAAGTATTATAGCATGTAGCAAGATAAACTTTCCTGGATTGGATCACACGACAGGTATGTACGGCACGTCCGACATCGGGTAAACGTCGCAACGCACGCACGGCACACGGGATGGATCCAGGCAAGGCAAAAGGATAACCACGCAGATAGGGGACGTTCACTGGATTACTTGGATCGTCGGCGACGAGCACGGTTGCTGCAATGATCGGAAAACACGGATCAAGAAAAGAGAAGAAATGAAAGAAGAAGGAGAAGGAAGAAGAGAGTTGGTGCTCACTGGGGTTTGGTGTTCTGGGGTCAGAGGTGAGGCGAGGGAGTCGTCGACGACGGTGATCTGTCGACAGCGAGGTGCATGCGAGGCTTTGGCGATGAGGGTGTGTGCAAGGATGGGTGCTCGGGTTCGGGGTTCTTGGTGTTGGGGTGTGCAGGGGAGAGAGAGATGATGGTGGTTATGAAGAGAAGGCCGACGAAGTGGTCGGCGTTGTGGGCTACGGCGAGGGATCGCCGACGAGGAGGGTGCAGCGAGGATGGGTTCTTGAGTTAGGGTTCATCGGGATTGGGTTTTACAGAGTTGGAGGAAGAAGTGGAGGTGGTGACGACGAGGCTGGGACGTGGGTTCGAGCTCGGAGGTTTTGCGTGAAGACGAGAGGAGGTAGCTAGGGTTATGGTTAGGGCTCTCATCGTGGCAGTGGGTTTAGAAAAGAAAAGAAACGAAGAAGAAGGAAAGAAAGAGGGAGGTAACCTTAGTGTGTGTAGGGAGGTGATGGGATCCCGCGTGAACAGAAATCGCGAGAGGAGAGAGAAAGGAATATGGGAGAGAGAGAGAGAAAGAGAGAGATAGAGAAAGAGAGAGACGTGCATGGGGAGGTGAGAGTAGGTAAAAAATATTTAAAATAAATAGTAAAATAAAAAAAGAAGAGAGAGAGTGACAGAGATGAGTTAGGTTTAGATTTGATTATAAAAATCTTTTAAAGTTTTTGAGTTATAAATTTTATATTTTCATTACAAATCTTAAGTATAACTGTTTAATATAAAAATATTATATTAATAAAACATTGGATATTTTGGCTAATACAAAAATAGTCCAAAACACGCCTGGGTCGGGTCTAAAAATCCAGTTTTAAAATACGGAAAACATACGTGTCAACCAAAACCAAAATTGGATATCCGGGTAACGAAAATGCATACCCCCAAGAACAGATGCACGCACATGCACGTAGCCATCCAAACGAGCCCATTTACTGAACGGGACGAAAACAAGATGCGCGGATGCTACGACAGGGTTAGGGGTATCATGCAGGCCATGCTAGATATTTTTTAAAATATTTTTATTTGACTTTAAATATCATATTAAAAAAATGCAGATGTCAGATATAATGCCAGTATGCAGTATATAAAAAAATATGAAAGTGCACGGATCCACATAACAAAATAGGATAAAGAATCAAGACGGTTTCCAGCAAGCGGGTCGGATCGGATGCAAATACAGATGTGAAATACACTGTTCGCACCCAAACACGGTAAATCAGGAAAATACCATAAATAAAGAAATACTCAAAATAGAATTGGTATAAATGAATTAGGGTGTTACAACCGCCATAGCGCAGGAGGCGGTTCAGGTCGGTACTTGACTTTTCTTAAAATTTCCCAAGCCTTGTTTCCTCGGTTTGAGCTTTCTAACCTGTTTGCTGCTTTCCTCAGGTCCTTCATCACTGCGCTCTCCTCGTCGCCATGGAATCTGAGGAGGTAGCCCCGACCATGAAAAAGACGGGCGAATCCTCCTCGCGGGAGGAGGAACTCCGCCTCCAACTGCGGCAGGCGGAGGAGAAGCCGACTCTCCTCGACACTCGACTGGTCGCCGAGGGGCTGACGAACACCAAGCTGAAGGAGTCTCATCGGCCCCTGGATGAGTCCAACCGGGCTATCCAAGCCAAGTTGTAGAGGTGAACAGCCTCTACAACTTAATGAAGAATTCAAAGGACGTCCTCAAGAGTGATGTCCGGGTGGCTATGGACACGGTGAAGCTCGCCGAGAGCCGGACAGCAAAGGCCGTGGAGGGATACAAGGTGTCTGACCAATTTTACGCCGATCTTGCCGAATCTACAGCCGTCGTGTGGCACAACGCCCTCGACGCCGTCAAGGAGTCTGTGCCGGGGTTCGATGATAGTGAGCTCCACGCTAAGTACCCCCTGGCCGAGGAAGTGCCGCAGGAGGAAGTCGCCGAGGCGGCCGTTGGGGGCGAGGCTGTTGGCGGAAGCGCCGACCCCGAGGTCGCAGTGGGCGGCATCGAGCAGGACGAGATCCCGGCCGAGTGGGCGGCCTAAGCTTCCTCCCTTGAAGATTTTCCTTCTTCTTTTTTTTTCTTTAAAATTTTGTAAGGCTCCGGGCATTTTGTTAGGCTGAGGAGCCCATAATACCCTTGTACATAATTTTGATCGTGAATAAAGTGTGCTTTTTCCTTTTCCCAAATGTCTGCTCGCTGCGCAAGTACTTTTAGCTTGTATACTTTTCATTATTCAAATCTTCATTCTGCAAGTATTTTTAACCCATAGGTCTTTTTATCTTGCAAGTGCTAGGCCGGTGTCCACCCTTCCCACACTTGCTGACCGTTCATCAAGTAGAGTCGAACGATAGCCAAGTGTAGGAAGGTCGATATCCTCCTTTTCCCCGGAGTCGATGTGGCGATCGCGCATCGAGTATGAACCGATTGATGGGTCGAGCAAGAATCTGCTCGGTGGCCTCGTGAGGAGGGCTTTTTTAGATCCGCTTCTTTGTAGGGCAGGAATCTACCCGCTGCGGATGGACCGAGCAAGAAGCTACTCAGTTGCCTCGACGTCGAGGGCTTTGGATCCACAGCATTGATGGGAAGGAAGCTACCCACTGCGGATGGACCGAGCAGGAAGCTACTCGGCCGCCTCGACGTCGAGGGCTTTAGATCCACGACATTGATGGGAAGGAAGCTACCCACTGCGGATGGACCGAGCAGGAAGCTACTCGGTGGCCTCATGAGGAGGGCTTTAGATCCACGGCATTTATGGGCAGGAAGCTACCCATAGTGGATGGACCAAGCAGGAAGCTACTCGGTGGCCACGTGAGGAGGGCTTTTGATCCACAGTGTAGTTGGACAGGAAGCTACCCACTGCGGATGGATCGAGCAGGAAACTACTCGGTGGCCTCGTGATGAGGGCTTTTGATCTACAACATAGTTGTGCAGGAAGCTACCCACTACGGATGGACCGAGCAGGAAACTACTCGGTGGCCTCGTGAGGAGGGCTTTTGATCCACAGCGTAGTTGGGCAGGAAGCTACCCACTGCGGATGGACCGAGCAGGAAACTACTTGGTGGCCTCGTGAGGAGGGCTTTTGATCCACAGCGTAGTAGGGCAGGAAGCTACCCACTTCGGATGGACCGAGCAGGAAGCTACTCGATGGCCTCGTAAGGAGAGCTTTTGGATCCACAGAGTTGTCGGGCAGGAAGCTACCCACTGCGGATGGACCGAGCAGGAAACTACTCGGTGGCCTTGTAAGGAAGGCTTTTGATCCACAGCGTAGTTAGGCAGGAAGCTACCCACTGCGGATGGACCGAGCAGGAAACTACTCGGTGGTCTCGTGAGGAGGGCTTTTGATCCACAGCATAGTAGGGTAGGAAGCTTGTCACGCCCCCCTTCCCAGTGTACGGGTAAGGAGACGCGACGAAGCCCGCTACGTATATGCTCAGAAGTAAATATGCGAAGCGTAACTAAGCAATATAATGTAAATATACACAAGAAGACATGAAATGTAAATGAACATCAACTTTTATTTATTAAACATTTTTTTACAATACAACTGAAAAGTAAATACAATGATGAAAGCAATGCCTAAAGAATGGCATGAACATGAAAGTAAAGTATATACAAGAGTCTAAAGTTCGGGGTCCTCGCTGAACTGATCCAAGTCCTCTGAACTGGGCTTTATCTCCAGTGAGTCGGATCCACCTGACAACATTCCAAAGAAAGAAGAGAGAAGGAATGTCGTCTGCGAACAATCGCTCGGTAAGTCCCAAAGAAAAGTATGAATAGAATAGACAGATGAATAGACAGGAAATTCTTGGTAAAGTGGAAGGGTAAGTTTGTATAAATCTGTCCGAGAATACATGGATCGCAACAACTGATTGTTAGTTATATGTATTCCCTAGAGGCCATTACTGTACATACGATGTATATTGTAGTGGATGCTTGGACATATATATGGAGGACTTTCTTGCTCGACATGATAGTATGCTATCTGGTTGCTCTTTATCTTAACATGTACGCTGATTGTCTCTATATTACATGTTGATAAAGCCCTAAGAATGAGTACTTGACTACCGGGATTATGATGCAGATCATACTAGTGGGGACAGTATAGTCTCTAAGTACATCCTTCAAATGTTCCTAGTCGTGGGTGTATCGAGACAGGGCATCGATATACCAGAGTAAATTAGCGTATAGCTTCTCGACCCATGTAGATAGGCGATGGATGATCCTATATCCATTGGTGTTTGACATAAGAGACAGTATACGGGTGCTCAGTGGAGACTGGGTACACTGAACGGACTCGCCGAGAACTCCCAGATGGTATTATATCTAACGTCAGATGGCAGTTCTTTGGTGACACTGGTACATATTAGTCTGTAGACCCGAGATCATCATAGAGTCTTGTGTGATTCCCACTGTGCTTTGATTTCCACCTTACCACGTTCAAGAGAACGTGCAAAACGGTGGCTTTTGGGTACAGTCCCGAATCACATGGAGGCAATGAGCGATAGGAGGGGTTTCGTCTCTCTCGGTATTAGGAGTGGATGTTGCGCTGTGCTCGATTGGCTATAACAGGAAGTCCCTGGCCATGGCTGCTTTAGAGATATACCGGTAAGTGTTATCAGTAGTTTCTCGACCAATTATGAGCCTCATATCGATACGACTTATCAGTTACTGGGGTCTGACGTTTACCACCCCTAGACGAGATATGCGACATATCAGACGAGCAGGCTTATTTGTTGATCTTCTAATCGCTCAATACCCGGGTGGCCGTTACGTTTAGCAGACCGCTTGCGGCTTGTGGGTGTTTGATATGATCATCACCTACTGCCGGCGTATTGACGGGTCTTTAGAGTCCTACACAGTGGTTTCCCGGCTCAAGTGAAACGGAGTAGGAGCACATATGTGATATGTGCGGGACCGAGATTAATACGATATGAGATACCGTATTCTATTCTCGCGAATTATGACATTGGTCGGTTATATGCGATATAGTCGGGTTATCGGATCAAGTGTTGATTCGATAAGTTAATACATATGATATTAGTCGGTTATATGTATTATAGCCGGATTATTAAATCAAGAGTTGATTTGATAATTTAATGTATAATTATATATTTGATATATTAAATTACATTAACTAATATTAATTCACTTAAGATTTCTTTTCTCACTAGATGTGCACATTGTATATATGTGATATGTATATTTGTGTACATGTATTGTGTCATACTTGATGATACAAGCAAGATGGGTGTATGAGACTTATACCATTCTAGGGTTTTATTTATTGCTTAAGTTATCACAAAAGAGAAAAGACTTAGTCAATATTTTCAAGCTTGGAAGAAGCTTGTAGAACATTGACAAAGTTCACTCTTTTGTCATTCCTTAGGATATTTGTTAACCCAACCCTTAACCTTAGCCTTTGGTTGATTCTCTACATGAGTAAGGCATGAGGGCTTAACTCACCCATGGTTACAATAATTCATTTAGATTAATTCATATGATGAGTTCATTCTTCTTCTTCTTCTTCCAAAAAGCTTTCTAGCTTCAATAGAGATATGAGAAAAAATGTGAGAAAATGAAATCTAAAATGAGCAAACTTCCTACTTCATCATCCTCTACTACTTGCCATTTAGTATAGGGTGTTTGCTTCACTAATTCCGTAATTAGTGAAGAGATAGCTTGGGTTAGTGTCTCCTCGACGTATCAACCTAAGGAAGCTGAAAGAGAAGATGAGATCATCTTCGGCCTCGAAGACTTCGAAGCAAGCATGCTCGTTTCTTCATGGGAGCCTCTCTAGAGTCCGGAGTTCACGATCACAACGAAGGGACTACTACACGGATCTATTAAAGTGAAGGACCGGTCTACAAAGGTTGTATTCCTTGCTCACTATACTTGGAAAGTGTTTGCATTTACATTTCCGTCGATTTCTAGTATACGATTCTAGGGTTAGAGTTAGCTAGAATGACAAAATTTTAATATGGCATGAGAGATGCCTCCCGAAACCTTGCTGCCGTGCTAGGTAACCTTGCAGTAGTATCAGAGCCATGCTAGAAATTTATACGGATTTTGTTAAGATTACGAAACTGAAATACTCTGAAACTTGAAACGCGAAGATCAAGTTTCTGTTGAATTTAAAATGTTGTCAAAATATTTTTTAAACAAGTACAGAGTGTTGTATGTGATATAATATGAACACTGTGAAAATTTGAGGGGGTTTCATGCAATTTTAGCCGGCCACTATACCCCCAATCTCGGCCAAATCCAAGCAGAACCCTCTGAAATTTTGACTGTGTTCAAGTGACTTGGTTTTGATGTTTCAGGTGTTGTTTATTTTTGCTGATTTTGCATGTGATATAATCTTACACTATAAGCAATTCGGAGTGTTTCGTATTCGTAGTTTTAACATTGTTTCGGGTTATTCACATATTGTTTAGGCGAAGTTAAAAAATTCGATCGAATGTCAAAAACCCATTTTTCCAATTTTAACGTATTCGGAAAAATATGCAAGTAATCTTATGAACCCTCTAGAAGAATGAAACCCTAACTCAACTTTTTTGGATCGCGGAACCGCGATCATACCTTAGGGTTTGTCGTAGTTCCGCGGCAACATGAGTGAGACTTGGGTTTGCCCTTCTACAGCTGGTACATAGGTACTATGGCATATTCTGGGTATTACTAAAACTGTGCTCAAGTGTTGAGCTGACGTGAAATTATGGGACTTTGATGAATCGATCGAAAAGTTTAACGTTGTCCAGATATTTTGTGATGGGATACAATATTTGGAACCCACAAGTAGTTATGAGACAACTAATTTGAATGTTATAAATCTAGCAATTTAATCTCATTTGATCGGTTGCCACGAGATTTTGATGTGATCAAAAATCTGTCGCAATCACGTAGCGTACGCGGATACTCGCCGGGTAACCTTATCAGATAGCCACGCTCCATAGCTCCGACCAAGTGACTGTAGGAGAACCCCGTCGCCAAAAGCATCCGTTAGGGTGCTCGCGACAGCGGTGTTCCGCCTTAGTGCACTTCGTCGACAACATCAGGGGGTGCGGCCATCTACTAAAGTTTCCAACGAGCATTCGATCAGGATGTTGGGAATCTTGTTGAATTGCCCGACTTGATATTGAAAAGTGTTTTCGAAATCGAGACTAAAATGCGGGGTTTATAATTGTTAGGCATGCGATGTCTAAGAAATTCATTTGGTTAGGCATGAAATCCAAAGTATGTGATACATCGGGTTTATGATATCTAAGGTGGTTGCAGATTCCAACTGTTGTAGTTTTCACTTTCTTTTTTGCGACCGTAAGTGTAATATGCAGTGTATCGCCGATTTCGGTGCTATATATCAACGACAATTGGAATACGCATATTTAGTTACGTTGATGACATATGATGTTATGTGTTGATGTGATATGTTATATTGGATCGTCGTGATTCAATAGCCAGGGGTTTTATGTAAGATGAGAGTTTTTCATTTTCATTCATGTAAAATTCATTGTATGTAATATTCTTTTATTGGAGCACTTCCGGGTTAGGGATGATGTCACCATTGTATATTATTTACTTTTCCGCATTAGGATAGACCCAAGGCGGGGAGCACAAGTAACCGGGTTCTAGAGTCCAGTGGGAGACCATCTCGAGGAGTCGAGACAGGGTCTCCTAACTCTAGAATTGGTAGGGTTGCTTGCCGCTCTCATAGGGGTCTAAGGATGTGGGTTTGGCTATTCTTCACGACCGTGGAATCCGTGTTTTATACAGACTTAATTTAAACTTTTGGGTAGGGCCTTGGATTGGGACCACGTGTCCTAGGCTGTTCATATAGCATTTTCCACATATTTGTTTAATCTGACTTTTCATTTTTATGTGTATTGCACGTGTAAACTTTTGAGCTTCCAAAAAGTTTAAAAGAAAAATTATTAAAAATAATATGTGGCTGGGAGAATTTGAACACAGGGGCTATGTCACAGCAGTGCAAGACTTTACCAATGAGCTACAAATGCTTTCTTGCTGTTCAAAAGCAAATTAAATACTTATAGCATACACAGGATTGCAAATACTCTATTTGTACATTAACTTTAAACAAATTTTCTGTACATTAAAATAGAGTCGTTTCAAATCTACCCACTGCAGATGGACCGAGCAGGAAACTACTTGGTGACCTCGTGAGGAGGGGTTTTGGTCCATAGCGTAGTAGGGCAGGAAGCTACCCACTGCGGATGGACCGAGCAGGAAGCTACTCGGTGGCCTCGTGAGGAGGGCTTTTGGATCCACAGCGTTGTCGGGCAGGAAGCTACCCATTGCGGATGGACTGAGCAGGAAACTACTCGGTGGCCTCGTGAGGAGTGCTTTTGATCCACAGCGTAGTTGGACAGGAAGCTACCCACTGCGGATGGACCGAGCAGGAAACTACTCGATGGCCTCGTGAGGAGGGCTTTTGATCCACAGCGTAGTAGTGCAGGAAGCTACCCACTGCGGATGGGCCGAGCAGAAATCTACTCGGTGGCCTCGTGAGGAGGGCTTTTGGATCCACAGCGTTGTCGGGCAGGAAGCTACCCACTGCGGATGGACCGAGCAGGAACCTACTCGGTGGCCTCGTGAGGAGGGCTTTTGATCCATAGCGTAGTTGGGCAGGAAGCTATCCACTGCGGATGGACCGAGTAGAAAACTATTCGACAGCCGCGTGAGGAGGGCTTTTGATACACAGCGTAGTTGGGCAGAAAGATACCCACTGCGGATGGACCGAGCAGGAAGCTACTCGGTCGCCTTTCGACGAGGGATTTATTGACTCTATAGTATCTTCTTGGGCATCGTTCAACCTCCCTTGACCCGTAAAGGACGGGAATGGTAACCGTCGCTGGTGACACGTGACAGTGCCATATCGGGACAGTGCGATATTCCGTGATTTGCGTCGCTGTGCGAGTAAATCTCGGCTGTTGGAAGATTTTGTTGAGGCTATAAATATTGAAGGTGCATCGATTTCTGTCACGTCCTGCTTCCCAGTGTAAGAGGAAGTAGACGTAGCGAAGTCCGCGATGTATTTACTCAGAAGTAAACATGTTACGCGTAAATAAACAATATAATAAATATGCACAAGAAATGACAAGAGATATAAATAAACATCAACTTTTTATTGATTAAACATTCTTTACATACAACTGAAAAATAAATACAATGATGGAAAACGATGCCTAAAAAATGGCAAGTGAACTGAAAGTAAAGCAAGTACAAGTGAACTAAAACTCCGAATCCTCAGTGAAGTGCTCCAAATCGTCATGGCTTGGCTCGATCTCCTGAGAGTCGGGTCCTCCTGACAATATTCCAAAGAAAGAAGAAAGAAGAATGTCGTCAGCGAACTAGCGCTCAGTAAGTCCCAAGAGATAAGATAGAAATAAACAAATAGAGTGAATAGAACTGATAAAGAAAAATATTAGTTATGCTACCGTAGTTGTTTGTAGTTTGGTACAGAATATATCAGTGTATATGAGAGGAATCCAGCTTGCTCCGTGGACTAAGGCGTATGGAGTACAAGGCCCCGCCAAAACCTATGGGACAACGGCAACGGATATTCAGGTTAGGTGTATTATAATGACCGTCTCATTCCACTTCTAATACATTCCGTACCAATCTACCCCGTAAATGTATATTGTGTTGTTTTATAGATGTAAGACTTGCCGAGACTATGGTATAAATTGTTCATGTAAACGGATAAGGATGTAAATGGATATTCATGTAGTCAAGTCAAGATGTATCCATGGTTCGGTCAATTCAAGTCATGTTGATTTTGTTCTGGTATAGTTCTGGTATTCATGTTCAAGTTCAAATATAGATTGGATACATGTTGTATTGGAGTTAAGATTAGATTGTGTTCATATTTAGATTATATTCAGATTAGACTGAGACTCAAATTGAGTCAGACGCTTAAACATAATTGGATTCCTGAATTAGGTTTTGGAGTATTCGGTAACTGCTGCACATGGACGGCAAGATTTGTGACTTTTTCCAACCCAATTACCATTGATAACCCCGTTTTAGTTTTCTACCTTAAATAGGCAAGCACCCACTTTCTCCGGCTCCCTGAGGCTCAAGAGAATTGGTCCCGCTTAAACCTATATTTACTAAGGTCCTTAATGTAAATTAATATAACTTGAGGGGGTTTTATGAAAAAATATTTTTAGTATACTTTCAAATTAAATCTCAAGTATTTATTTATCGTATTTAGGATTTTCATAGATGTAATTTTTAAAAGTGAGATATTCTAGTGAATAAATACCTAGTTTGAATAATACATGGTATTTTAGTGTAAAGTTGACTTGTATGGATTATTGATGGTATTTTCATGAAACTTTTAATTCTTTTGTTTAGAAAAAAACATGGAATTTATTATATATTTAAAATAGATGGTTTGATAATATTTATATATAATTATTAAAAATAAAATTTATTTATTAAATAGAAAATCACGTTTTTCTTAAAAATTGCATTAAAAATTCTATCGAGATCGTATGCTCCGTGAGGAGGTCTGCATCTCGCCCTACTAGTCCGATAGATGTGCGATAATCCGCAACAACCGAATTGGACTCCCCACAAGTGGGTTGTAGAAGCACAATCGCAAGGATTTAAATAATACAATTTTAAAAATACGGTTTTTAATAGTTTATGGTATTTTAATGTAAAAGTCGTTTTTGTCCAAAAATATATATTGTTAAAAGCTAATCATGCTATGTCATGATATGTGTTATGAGAGGTATGTCATTACCTCGTGAGATTTTCTAAAGGTAATACAAGCAAAAATGATAAAAGATGTCATATGTAATTTTATGTTATTTAAACGTAAAAGTGTAATAAAAGTTGTTTTATATGGAGTTTTGAAATGAAACTTGTTTATAATTATTGTTTAATGTTTAGAAAACAAAGTATAATGATTTAGTTAATTAATTCTTAAGAAAAGTTGTTATTTTAAAAAGTTTTAGAAATGAATGTCGATATAACTCCACTTACCGACATCATTGAAAAGAAGAAGTTTTGAGATGTGAAAAGAAGAGAAGAGAGGGAACTTACTAGCTTAGAAAATAGAGGGGAGGTTGAAATAACGTTTGATGGTTTTGTGGAGTCACGGGGTCGCCGGAATCGTCTCAAATCGTCGCCGGAAATTGATCTAGTGCTAACTCCACTTGTACTCTTCTTTGACTTGGAAAATTTTGAGAATTTTAACAAAAGATTTCAGAATGAAGAGGGCTAAAGTGTGATGTTGTATTTATAGGGAAGAATTAGGGTTTTGAGAATAAGAGAGAATTAAAAATGTATTAAAAATAGGATTTATGAGTGAATTAACACTCTCTGGATAAATGCAGAGAATTCAAACAGTACTGGAGTAGTGGGGGTAGACCAAAAGACTAGTGTGCAGGGTTTGGGGGCATTACCTACAGTTGAGCCCGGCACCGCCGGCCTAAATGAAGATCTCGCTGGCCGTAGGGTGAGGCGAGTCTCTGGATCTTTGCTACGCGTCTAGGTTGGTTCTTATAAACTTTTGGGCTTCCAAAATGTTTGAAAGAAAAATTAGTAAAAATATATGTGGCTGATGGGATTCGAACACAAGGGCTATGTCACAGCAATGCAAAGGCTTTACCAATGAGCTATAAGTTATTTCTTGCTGTTCTTAAACAATTTTGAATTTATAACTTATGCTCAGGCTTGAAACTCTATTCTGTACATTAATTTGAAAATTTTTGTACAATAAAATTGGAGTCGTTACATTCTACCCTCCTTACAAAAAATTTCATCCTCGAAATTTACAATTATTTAAGGACTAATTTACAAACAAGTAAGGGTATCTTGCATGCATGTCGTCTTCTCTTTCCCACGTTGATTCTCTAGGTGAATCTTTTCTCCACATCACTCGGACCAAGTTTACTTCCTTGTTCCGTAGTGTCTTTACCTTTCTGTCCAGAATCTCAACGGGTTGTTGCTCACAAGATAAATCTGTCTGTACAGTGAGCTCGGAGTGATCAAGAATATAGCTGGGGTCACTCACATATCTTCAAAGCTGGGATATGTAGAATATGTTGTGCACTCCTTCTAATGAGGGTGGAAGTGCTAAACGATAAGCCACTTCTCCGACTCGTTCGAGTATGTCGAACGGTCCAATAAATCTCGGACTGAGCTTACCCCTCTTTCGAAAGCGAATTACTCCACGATTTGGAGAGATATTTAAGAACACATGATCTCCCGACTGGAACTTCAGATGTCAGCGCTTTGCATCAGCCCAGTGTTTCTGTCGATCTTGGGCTATGCGCATTCTTTCCCTGATTGTGAGAACTACGTCCACAGTCGTCACGATCATCTATGGTCCAAGGAGTTCCCTATCTCCGATGTCGTCCTAACTTAATGGTGAACGACACTTCCTTCCATAGAAAGCTGCAAACGGTACCATACCAATACTCGCTTGGTAGTTGTTGTTGTATGAAAACTCCACAAGATGTAGGTGATCTTCCCATGATCCTCCGAAGTCTAACATACACGCTCTTAGCATATCTTCAAGGATCTGAATCGTTCGCTCAGACCGACCATCTGTTTGTGGGTAATAAGCTGTGCTGAAGTTCAGACTCGTTTCCAGGCTATCTTGCGGACTCTGCCAAAACTGCGATCAGGATCTGGTGTCACGATCGGAGACAATACAAACCGGTACTCCATGTATTCTCATGATCTCCTGCATGAGTTCATGGGTATCAGAAATAGTACACTATGAAGAGTTAAATCTTACTTAGATTCAGACTTACTTCCATATACTTCTTTGCTAGTGTCTCGGTAGATTGACCAACTCGAAATGGGATGAAGTGAGCCGATTTTGTGAGTCGGTCCACAATAACCCATACCGCATCATTACCTTTCGTGCTATGAGGAAGTGCATCCATGAAGTCCATGGTGATGTGTTTCCACTTCCATTCTGGGATAGCTAACGGTTGAAGTAAACCAGCAGTCCTGTGATGTTCAGCTTTTACTTGCTGACACACCAAGCATTTGGCTATGCTTCTGGCTACATCACGCTTCATTCCATGCCACCAGTAATGTTGCCGCAGATCTTTGTACCACCAGGGTGTACTGAGTACGGAGAGCTGTGAGATTCTTTCATCAACTCTTCCCGAACAGGACCTTGTAGTATACACAATCTACTTTTGTATCTCAAAGATCCGTCTTCGTGGATGATGAAGTCTGTTCTAAGTCCACTTTCTACTTGTTTTCTGATCTTTTGCAACTTGGCATCATTTGCTTGAGCTGCTTTGATCTGATTGACAATAGTAGACTGAACTTGTAAGTTCATCAACTTAGAAGTATGACGTGGCATAACCACTTCTATCTCCATCTTGTGTAATTCTTGTTGAAGTTTCCACTGTACGGTGAGATTCATTGATAGTGGTTGGCGACTAAGTGCATCAGGAACTACATTCACCTTCTCTGGATGATATTGTAGGTTGATGTCGAAGTCCGCCATGAGTTCTAGCCATCTTCTCTGCCGCATGTTCAACTCCTTCTAAGTAAACACATATTTCAGACTCTTGTCGTCCGTATATATGTCCACTCGCTCTCCAATTAGATAATATCGCCAAATCTTAAGTGCAAAGATAATGACCACCAACTCTAAATCATGTGTTGGATAATTGCGCTCATGAATCTTCAGCTGTCTTGATGCATAAGCTACAACTTTACCATGCCGGTGTAGAACGCATCCTTATCCCTTACCGGATGCATCGCAATGCACAACGAAACCTTCAGATTGGTCCGGTATTACAAGGATAGGAGCTGATGTCAATCTTGACTTAAGTTCTACAAAAGCTTGTTCACATGCTTCTGACCACACGAATGCTTCATCTTTACGTGTGAGCTTGGTCAGAGGTGTTGCAATCTTCGAAAAGTCTTCTATGAATCTTCGGTAGTATCCTGCTAAACCCAAGAAACTTCGAATGTCCTTCACTGTCTTTGGTGTCAGCCGTTCGCTTACTGCTGATACTTTAGCTAGACCCACGGAGATTCCTTCGCCTGAAATGATATGTCCTAGAAATCCGACTTGATCTAGCCAAAATTCACACTTGCTGTACTTGGCATAGAGTTGATGTTGTCGCAAAGTCTCCAGGACAATCCTCAAATGTTCAGCGTGTTCTTTCCGACTCTTTGAATACACCAAGATGCCGTCTATGAAAATAATAACAAACCTGTTTAGGTACTCTCGAACAACCTGGTTCATTAGATTCGAGAATATGACTGGTGCATTGGTCACTCCAAATGGCATCACGAGAAACTCATAATGACCATAGCGAGTTCTGAATGCCGTCTTCGGAATATTAGACTCATTGACCTTCACCTGATAATAACTAGAACGAAGATTTAGTTTTGAGAAAATGCAAGACCCACTTAGCTGATCGAATAGATCGTTGATGCACGGTAGTGGATACTTGTTCTTTATCGTGACTTCGTTCATAACTCTATAATCAACACACATTCTGTATGAACCTTCCTTTTTCTTCACAAGTAGAACTGGAGATCCCCAACTTGAAGTAATGGGACGAATCCATCATTTCTTCAGAAGTTCGTCCAAATGAGTACGGATCTCCTTCAATCCTTCAGGACTTAAGCGATATGGTGCTTTGATCACCGGTTGTGCACCAGGAACTAAATCAATACCGAATTCAAGAGCTCGATCGGGAGGCAAACCTGAGATGTCTTCAGGAAATACGTCTTCGAACTACCTCTAGCTTGTCTTCTTCAGCTTGTAGTGTTGCAACTACTGCCTTCTTCGGTTTAGCTTTATAGGTGCTAGGTTCCAGTGTCCGGTCTCCACTCTTGAAATAAAAGACCAGATAGTCTGGAATCTCGAACACTACCTTCCTTTGACGACAGTCGATGGTAGCGTAGAAAGTTCCTAGCCAGTCCATTCCCAAGACTACATCAAAGTTCGGTATGTCCAGCACCTTGAAGTCAGCATAAAATTCTCTGCTGCAGAAGACTACTGGACACAGGTCGTATCCCAAAGTTGCCTTTAGAATGCCATTCCCTGAACTGATATTCAAGCTGGATACGAGTGGTTTGACTGGAATCGCATGAGTTCGGATGAACCGTTGAGACATAAAGCAATATGATGCTCCAATATCGATGAGTGCTAAGGCAGGACGTGAGGCTACTAAGATTGTACCTAAATTGTGTGGAATATGTTTAGGTATAGGAAAAGATATATGGATGTAAACAAGTATTGAACAGATTTGAAAGATGGGAAGTGACCAGTGAAGACTTGGCCAGTGGCTTCAGCTTCTTCCACAGTCATTGTGAAAGCCTGACGCCTAGGTATATTTCTCCTTGGTGGGAGAGCATTCCTCTGTCTGTTCCTCTGCCCTTGAGGTAGGTTCCTGTTCTCTGCCGAAAGACCAGGAAAGACAAACGTCTTGCCTGAATTTGGGGGAAGATACTATTTGGATTTATTCGTCCACCTCTCTGAAGATGCCAAGTTGATTTATGGCACCGTATATCGGAGGTTTAGACGGATGCGACCGATGTAGCAGACTTCGTCGGATTCCCCCTCGTTTGAGGGGTTTTTGATTGTGGGGACGCTCTTCCCTACAGGCGCAAGCCCCTGCAGTTAATTACGCTACCGCATCGCGATAACCACTTTCTTCTTCTCCAGATGGTCACTTCGTGTCGTGTATGTTTGTTTTATTTTCGGTTGCCCGTGGATTGTATACGGAGACTAATTTATGTTGTCGCCCGTAGGGCGTGGATTAGTCCAAATCCGTATTTTCTTAGATTTAGGTTTGGGTTGGGTTTAAGGATCGTTAATCTCATTTGAGACTAAGATCAACTTAAAGATCAACTTAATGTTTGTTAAGGACACGTTATTCTAATTTTAGACTAAGATCAACTTAACAGGATCATTTAGATCCAACAAAAGAGCATTTGGGCTCTATTGTTTTAGTTTAGGGACATTGTGGTCCATAAGTTTAAGGACATCATAGTCCGTGACAGCTTAAGGACATCATAGTCTATGGAAGTTAAAGGACATCATAGTCCATAGTTTAGAGACATCATAGTTTGAAGGGTTTAAGGACATCATAGTCCATGAGTTTAAGGACATCATAGTCCATGGAATGTCTGGCTGTCGGGACCCATCACCTCTCTGAAAACGTTGAAGGATTACAACGATAAATATCAGAGGAGTGAAGAGATGTACCCTTAAACCAATATTGGTTGGGAGATCTGTAGTCCAATTTGGGACTAAGATCAAAGATTTGTGAGCATATGGGCTCAATTAATCTGAATTAGAGATCTGTGGCCAACTTGGGCTCGGCCTATTAATTTAACATGTTAGACATTTAATTAGGCTCAATCCTTTTTCATTTAACAATACTGAGCATTGGTCCTGACAACTTTTTGTCTTTTATTGAACGCTGAGCACTCATTATGGCTCTGGGCTTTACCATTTAAAGAACAATTTATGTTCTCTCAGCACACACGTGAGGAGCATGTGGCGCGCTTGGCGCTGAGCGCCAGTCAATGAGTGCAGAGCACTTCTAGTGATGTAGCGCACACGTGAGAAGCATGTGGCGCACTTGGCGCCGAGCGTCAGTCAATGAGCGCAGAGCGCTTCTGGTGAAGTAGCACACACGTGAGGAGCACGTGGCGCTGTGCGCCAGACAATGAGCACAGAGCGCTTCTGGTGAAGTTGCGCACACGTGAGGAGCACGTGGTGCGCTTGGCGCTGTGCGCCAGACAATGAGCACGGAGCGCTTCTTTAAATTTGGAGCGCTGAGGCTCTGCAGCGCTGTGCGTTAGATTTGAAGCGCTGAAGCGTTTCTTTTAATTGGAGCGCTAGGGTTCTTTTTAGGCAGCTCTGTTCTCTGAGAATTAAATTCTCTCTTATAAGAGACTTTGTCTCGTGGATTTAAGAACAAAGTTCTTATTTTATAGAAGATGTTTCAATCTCTTATGCTTTTGGTGAAAGGCTTTACCTTTATGGATCTGTGATCCTAAGAGAATTGAATTATTCTCTCCCCTTTTTATAATGAGATGTTATGATCTCTTTTGTGAAAGACAATTTGTCTTAAAGATCTATGATCTGGCAAAAGAACTAAGTTCTTTTTCTGATGAGGTGCTTTGATCTCTTTATTTTACCTTGAAGAAATTCTTCTTCTGCTGAGAGCTTACTCTTCTCTCTGAAATTTCTCAAAGTTTATGAGGGGGTTCCTTTCTATGAGACTTGAAGTCTTGGGGCCTTTATATAGGGTATGCTGATTTGTTGAATCGGTTGAAGAGATCTTTTCTCTAATTGATTTGGGGATTTCCCCACCGTTGGATCTTTGATCCTAGGGTTTCTATTTTATAAAAGGCAATCTTCTTGTTGTTAACAAGATTGGGAAATCTTTTCCCATACAGAATATATTCTATATTTTGGTGATTTTCAATCACCATTGGATCATTGATCTAACGGTGCTCTGATTTTCAGAGCATAATCTTTCCTGTTTGGAAAGATTCTGAGAAATGTTTCCTTAACAGAATTTTATTCTGGTCAATTGATGATTTTTAATCATGTTCGTTGGATCTTTGATCCAAGGACCGAGAACATTTTGTTCTATCGCTAGCGCTCATGTGCTTTGCACGTGGTGCGCTGCTTAGATTGCAGCGCTCATATGCTTTGCACGTGAGCGCTGCCTCAGAGTCTTTGACTCTCAGCGCTTAGTGCTCTTGGCGCAAGCGCTCTCGTGCTTTGCACGTGAGGCGCTGCCTCAGAGTCTTTGACTCTTAGTGTTGGCGCTCATGGCGCTAGCGCTCTCTTGCTTTGCACGTGAGGCGCTGCCTCTTTACTGAAGGTGTCTTTTCACCTTTTTTCTTTGCTTTTCCTGAGTCAAACTTCTCTTTCCCAGAATTTGGAAATAGTTCCATCACGCACAGCATTTTCTGTGCCTAGACTTAAATGTTTGCCTTTATAATTTGAAGCAATACTTCTCTTCTCTTTCATTTTCAAAGAATCATTTCAACAGAGCAGAGCTATGGCTTGCAATCGTCCACACGCTCGCCGGCAGCCATGAGAGGTGCCCATTGATGAAATTGTTCCTCGTTTTGCCGCACGCTTGGTGAACCCTGCTCTCACGGATGACCAATGCGATACGGCGTTGTACGAACTCTTGACTCGTAGGGGATCTCCCCTCCCCATCGGCTCCATTTGGCTCCGGATGGCCTTCTTGTCCGTGCTCGATGACATTCTTCCTCATCCAGCGGAGATGACTTCAGCAATGCTCGACGCCGCGGAGGACAAGATCGAGGGCTTTCACGAGGCACTCTTGATTACCGCAGCTCTGAGGGATCGCTCTATTCGGCTGCTAAGCTAGATACGGGCTCAGCGGATCATAATGTCCGCCTTCGCTGATGGGCACAGTGTTGACTGATGGGAAATGACTCCTCGTAAAGATCACCGCTTTGACATGGCGGAGAAGGCAGAGAGGGAGTTAGAGAATTTTATTCATAGTTTTGTGAATCCCTATACTTTCGATCCTATGTTTGGTGATCTATTTCCAATAAAATAAAATGTTCAATTAAATGCTTTCTTTTTGTCGCTGACCACCAAGTGCTCTCTTTCTAACACCTGTTCTTCCTCTGATGTGTGTATGTGCGTATGTGAATGAACCCGATCACACACATATCTATAAACGAAACTTGAACCGGTGTAAACAGGAACAAATATCTTTTGGCCGAAAATTTCGGCGGGAACAAATGCCCCCCATTACTTTGCCCACGTAAGTATGTACGTGGGTAAAGTAGTGCAGAGTTATGCAGGGCCATAGAATTGAGGGCTTAGGAGACAAGTTTAGGGTCCTTGTAGCCTAAAACTTTTTCCATCTTCATGAACCGTATGGTTTTCAAGAAGGTTTTTCTCCCTACGAGTCGAAAGGATCCCGTAGGCGTATTTTCTCCTTAGGAGTCGTGAGGACTCCTAAGTGCGTTTTCTCTTAAGAGTCGTAAGGATCTCACAAGAGAATTTTTCCCGCTTACAAGTCGAGAGGACTTGTAAGTAGTTGTTTCCCTCTTTGTCGATGTTCGACTTTGAAAAGTGTGGCCCGTAGATAGTCTATCTTGACCTCTTTGTAGGGCAGTGATGGCTTAGGAGACAGGATTAGGATCTGTCACTTAAGACTTTTCAACTTTATGAGCCGTGAGGGTCTCATAAAGACTTTTCTACATACGAGTCGAGAGGATCTCGTAGGTGTATTTTCTTCCTAGGAATCGTGAGGATTCTTAAGTGTGTTTTCTCTTGAGAGTCGTAAGGATCTCACAAGAGAATTTTCTTCCTTACAAGTCGAGAGGACTCGTAAGTGATTGATGAGCTGACCTGCTCCTGAGTCAAAGCATTGCTTCGATAGGGGGGTCAAGGGTTGACTTTGGCCGTTTTCCACGAGGTCGGGATTGACTTTAGCCGTGTTCTACAGGGTCAGGGGTTGACTTTGGCTATATGGGGTCAGGATTGACTTTAGCCGTACGGGGTTAGGATTGACTTTGGCCGTACGGGGTCAGGATTGACTTTAGCCGTACGGGGTCAGGGTTGATTTTGGCCATAGGGGGTCAGGATTGACTTTAGCCGTACGAGGTCAAGATTGACTTTAGCCATATGGGGCTAGGATTGACTTTAGCCATACGGGGCCAGGATTGACTTTAACCGTGTTCCCGCCAAAAAAATTCCGCGCAAAAGAGCCCAAGGTATCAAATGGCAGCAATACGTTTATGAAAATGTGAACCAGTATTTTTCGGGCTGTATTTTGACAAACTCCCGAATGTGAAACAGCTAAATTCTGATGGTATCGAAAGAGTCTCGAAAAATCCTTCTATTTGATATATTATGGGCCTCATAATTTATCCGGGATCAAAAGTTATGGGGCATCACGTGCCCACATGTGACCGGGCATCACGTGCCCACACGTGACCATTTACAGGCAAAGTTTGTAGGCACCGAATAAAATAAATAATTAAATGGAGTCACGTGCCATCACGTGATAGGCCTTTGAAAACCCACTGAAGAAAATTAAAAGTGCAATAAAACAATCAGGTATACCCTAATGGGGGATCACGTGCTGACACGTGACCAAGGGTCACGTGCTGACACGTGACCAAGGGTCACGTGCTGACACGTGAAGGGTTCCTGTGATATCTAATTTATAGAGTTAAACTCTAGTCAAACAGTCAATCAGGGGATTCATGTGTCCACACGTGATAGGCCCTTCAACCCACTAAAAAGGAATTAAAAGATATAATAAAAACTAAGGAAAAACCCCAATGGGGCATCACGTGCTCACACGTGACCAAGGGTCACGTGCTGACACGTGACGATCCTTAGTCCTTTGAAACAACAGAATTTAATTCTGGGTAAAGTATCAATCAACAGGAGTCACGTGCCCACACGTGATGGGCCTCTTAAGCTCACTAAAAATCATAATATAACAGCAAGGAACACCCCAATGGGGCATTACGTGCCCACACGTGACCAACAGTCATGTGTAAACACGTGATGGATTTCTAAGTTCTCTAGCTAATAAGAATTAAATTCCAACAATGGGGTCACGTATCAACACGTGATGGGCCTTTAAACTCACTGAAAAGAATTAAAAGTATAATAAAATAACAAGGAAAACCCCCAATGGGGCATCACGTGCTGACACGTGACCAAGGGTCACGTGCTGACACGTGATAATTCCTGAGTTCTTTAAAACAACAGAATTAAATGCTTAATCGAGGGGGTCACGTGTCAACACGTGATGGGATCCTAAAATCTCTGAAATAATAGAATTAAATTCTAATTAAGGGAAATCAAAAACCCTAACTGGAAAAATATTTCTTTAAATCTTTCCAAACAAAAAGGATGGTGTTCTGTAAAATAGAGCACCGTTGGATTAAAAATCCAATGGTGATTAAAAATCACCAATTTATGGAAAGATTTTATACAAGGAAAGATTTCCCTAAAATTTGAATAACAGATAAAAGATCTTTTGGATTAAAAATCCAATGGTGAATAAAATTCACTGAGTGATCTAAAAGATCATGTTGGTTACGAAAAACAAACAAAATCTTTCAATGAAAGATTGACTAAACAAATTGATTCTTTTCTTTCTCCTATAAATAGGAGCCAAGAAGAGAAGAGAAGGATCTACTTTTTTCGGAGATAACAAGAACAGAGAGAAAAAAAGTGGAGAATTTAATTCTCAAAAGAGAAAACCCTAGGTGAGAAAAGGAAAGGGATCAAAACTTCAAAAAGAGAATTTAATTCTCAATCTAAGAGTTTAACTCTTCTGCAAAAAAGAACTTAGTTCTTCCTCTGGTTGAAAATCTGCAGAAGCAAATCTCCCCATAAGTTGAGAATTTAATTCTCATCGGGTTGAGATTCTGCCATGCAGATCCAAAACTTAGAGGGGGAATTGAGTTTAGAGAATTTAATTCTCCCAATGATAAAACTAGGGTTTAACCCTATATGAGAATTTAATTCTCCCAAAGTTATAGGAATTTAATTCCTCCAAGATAAAACTAGGGTTCAACCTATATGAGAATTTAATTCTCCTAAATGTATAGGAACATTAGGGTTCAACCCTGCATAAGAATTCAATTCTTCCAAAATCATAGGAATTCAAGACAGAACTAAGGTTTAATCCTATATAAGAATTTAATTCTTTCACATACCTGGGAATTTAATTCCTCTAAAACATAATTAGGGTTTAACCCTACAAGAGAATTTAATTCTTAAAGAAATAAAGGGACTTGAAAGATCTCCATGCACGCAAAAGACTAAGGTCACGTGTCCCCACGTGACCCCTAAAAAGATCCCCAAAAATGAGAGGGAATTAGCTCTGAGGCAACGCCTCACGTGCTCCCACGTGACCTCCTAAACAAAAGGAATAAAAGCAAGGGCAGAATCTAATTCGGGCGCTCTCATGTGTTACCACGTGACCTCTTGATGAAAGCTTGAATAATTAAATAACAAAGCTCCATCACGTGCCAACACGTGACGGTCAAAGAGCAAAGTGCTTAACACTTATTTGCGGAACAAAGCGAGGAGATCTGGCCCCACCTTTGGGCGCTCTCACGTGTCCCCACGTGACCCCTTTTTCTTCTAGTGTTTAACACTAATTTGAGAGCTTTATTTCCAATGTCTAACACTGCTGTTCCCTAGTGTTTAACACTACTTTTAGCCAAATTGGCTAATTTTCCAGAGGCAAAAGCCTCCCCTTTCAACTGAATCTCAAAATTGAGTAAAATTCAAAGCTATAATGTTTAATGCTCAATAAAAGACAAAATGTTATCAGAGCCCTTAAAACTCTTGTTTAAGCACTGCTAAATGATGAGGGGCTGAACCCAGACAAATGTCTAATGGTCCAACAAAGGGCCAACATTTCAAACTTAATTGGATTTTGTCCAAATTGGCCATAAGTCCTCAATTCAGACTTAACTGAGCCCAAATGTGCTCATAATCTAATTAATTGATCTTAGTTCCAAATTGGACTACAGATCACTTAATCCACTTTGGTTCGAGGGTACATCTCTTCACTCCTCTGATATTTGTCGTTGTAATCCTTCAACGTCTTCATAGAGGTGACGGGTCCCGATAACCACACATTTCATGGACTATGATGTCCTTAACCTTGACTGTGAGGTCTTTAAACTCACGGACTATGATATCCTTAACCTTGACTGTGAGGTCTTTAAACTCACGGACTATGATGTCCTTAACCTCGACCGTGATGTCTTTAAACTAACAATGGACCACTATGTCCTTAAACTGGTATTGGACCACTACGTCCTTAAACTGGTATTGGACCACTATGTCTTTAAACTGGTAATCGACCGCAATGTCCCTAAACTAAACAATAGAGTTCAAATGCTCTTTTGTTGGATCTAAATGATCATGTTAAGTTGATCTTAGTCTAAAATTAGACTAACGTGTCCTTAACAAACGTTGAGTTGATCTTAGTCTAAAATTAGACTAACGTATTCTTAACGAACGTTTAAGTTGATCTTAGTCTCAAATGAGACTAACGTATCCTTAAACCCAAACCCCCAAACCCAAATCTAAGAAAATACGGATTTGGACTAATCCACGCCCTACGGGCGACAACATAAATTAGTCTCCGTATACAATCCATGGGCAACCATAAACAAAACAAACACCCACGACACGAAGTGACCATCTGGAGAAGGAGAAAGTTGTTACCGCAGTGCGGTAGCGTAATTAACTGCAGGGGCTTGCGCCTGCAGGGAAAAGCGTCCCCACAATCAAAACCCCCACAAACGAGGGGGAATCTGATGAAGTCTGCTATATCGGCCGCATCCGTTTAAACCTTCGATACATGGTGCCATAAATCAACTTGGCATCTTCATAGAGGTGGACGGATAGAACCAATTAGCATCTGTCCCGAAATTCAGGCAAGACGTTCGCCGCGTCTTCACGCGTCTTTCGGAAGGGAACAGATTCTGGCACGCCCGGTGGGACCTTTTCCTTTTTCTACTCCACATTTCGTGTGTCGTGTTCGCGAACGAATCGCGGTTTGATATGGTTGTCCTTTAGTTCGAGGTACTAAGATTTGGTGTCTTGCTGGGTGCAGAAAACAATGGCATCTACTTGCGTGAAGTGTTCCAACTGCAATTGCAACTTGCGCCCCGCCTCATCTGGAGGCATAGCCTACGGGCCCCAAGCGGCCTCCTTGTTCACGATGCCGGTGGACCAGGTGACTCAGGCCACCACCGGATTGTTCTTTAGGACTATACTCCCACCGATGAACTTCAGCACCCCTATACCAACACCAGAAGCTTCCAAGAAGTCGGTCTTTGGTCGGCTTGCTACTACTGCGGCCCCTCTCAATGGGTCGTCCAGCTCCAGCGCCTCGGTCTTCGCCAGATTGGGCCAAAGTTCCTATGGGCCCATGATGAAGCCTGCAATTCAAGAAAAGGTTATTCCGAAGAGAGTAACCATCCGTGCTCCTGAAGTTGTCAAGGCGGCTTCCCCTGCTAAAGGGTCGGTCTTTACGAGACTAACTGTTCCGGCTCCAACTCCAGCTCCCGCTTCTGCTCAAAAGTCTGTATTTGACAGGCTAGACACCGCTGCTGAACGGACATCAGTTTTCAAGAGGCTGGTACCAATGGCCCTTCTCCAAAACAGGGGGCACGACGAAGCCATCCCCATCGCTGAATCAATTGGCACACTCGACGTCGCCACTGGCGCCGAGTAAGGAAAGCTGGGGGCAACTCCCCCTCTGGGCTAACTCCACCAGCCCCAACGATGGAAGTCAATGCTGCTGTTCCAACCGGGAACAGCTTTGAACTGCTGAACAAGGTGCGCAGGGACTCTCCTATCGCCGTACTGAAAAGATCTCCTCCACCCGTGGAGAATGTTACAGAAACGAAGCCGGAGCGGTCCCCTCAGCGGCTGTCCTCCAAAATTTACAAGGTCTGGCGACAGGTTCAAGACTCCATAATTGATCAAGATTACTCTCGACGACAGAAAAAGGTGAAGGTCCAGCGAGAAGAGAACCATTCTGTCAAGCCGTAAAAGGCGACAACTACCTGGGTGCCCGCTGCGACGGCTCCCTCAACGTCAACCACTCAAAAAAGAGGGAGGCCGCAAAATGCCCCTGTGACTACGGCAAACCGTAAAGACGTTGAGCCTAAACGCCCTAGGTCTGGGGGCATAATGGTGCACACTGTTTATATGGCTTCTGGAAAAGAGGAAAGCCGCGCTTCTACGGGCCACCGACCACTCACCCGATCCATCACAAGAGCTCAGGAACAGCAGCAGCAGAAACTTCAGGAGATGCTGACTGCGATGGCCGCACTCACTGGGCCAAAAGAAAGCCCGGAGGCATCATCAGAACAGCATCACGAACAAGAAACTGATGCTGACTTCCTTCACAGAGTCCTCGAAAAGAAGGACAAAGAAGCCACGGAGCAAGCGGCTAACATAAAGCGAATGACACTTCTCTTCCAAGACATGGTAGGCATGATGATCCAGCCAGATCCCCCAGCCGAAGATCCTCCAGTAATAATTGAAGATGACAGAGGAGAAACATCGAATCCTCTGTCGGCTCTGTCAACAGCAAAGGAGGAGACAATATCTAAAGCTGTCCTGGATGACTATATTGCTCAGGAAATAAGAGTTCACCAGGCAAATGAAGCAGCCAGCCAAGTTGTCAAAACTGGGCGACCGTATCCAGGCTGGTATGATCAGATAAAGTACCCGCCGAGATACACGATCCCCAAATTCCACGTATACAAGGGGACATGCAATCCCCACCAGCACGTCACCCAGTTTAGAGCTCTGTGCGGTAACACCGAGGGCGATAAGCTTTTTCTCCGTCAATTCATCGGCAGCTAGTCGGAGACGGCATTTGAGTGGTACTCCGAACTTCCAAACGACTCCGTCAAAACTTTCGCAGAAATGGAGTTATTATTCATCCAGCGTTTCGCAAGCGCCAGCGAACGCACCCCAATCACAGCATTAATTAACGCCAGAGTGAAGCCAGGTGAAACATGGGTGCAGTACGCCATTCGATGGCGGAACCTATGGTCAAAGTGCGAACAACGCATAGAAGAAGCTCCTGCCGTGGGCATGTTCATGGGGACCCTTGACCCTCAGGCAACCATCTCCCAATTCATGATGTTCTTCAAGCCGACCACTTTCCATGCCTTGATCGACAAGCTGGCCCTAATGGACCAAATGGGACATAGACCGTCCTCCTCAAAGACAGATCCTCGGAATGAGAAGGGGAAAGGGAAAGCAACCTTCGTCACCAACGCTCAACAACAACCTAGAGGCCCGAGACCGGTTGTTCGCCAAAGCAACAAGCGGCAATCCCCTGATGAGAAGTTGAGACGTCCTTACTCGTTTCCCGGGGATAAAACAAGGAAACTATTTGAACTAGCAGTGAGCAACGGGCTCATCACTCTACCAGAGTCGAGACACCCAACGCAACCGAACAACGTCAACGATCCCAATTACTGCCCCTACCACCGAGTATTGGGCCATCCGATCGAATACTGCTACGTCTTCAAAAATTGGGTCGAAGACCGGTATCAACAGGGCAAGTTCGCGCTGTCCGAAAACTGGAAGGTAAATCCGCCACAAAAGCACACCTCTAAAAGAGTGGACACGCCGGGGGCATCATGCTCTTTTATAGAGGAAGCTCCACGGGAAGTCGTTCTTTCGGCAAAAACTAAAAGAATGCTGAAAGATCTTCAAATATGTCCGGCGAGCGGGTGGAAAAGCCTGCCAGAGCCGGAGATCATCGAGGGGATGCAGAAACCACGCCCAACATTAGGAGTTAATAATGATGGTGGACAAAACATTCGGGCCCAGCCGTCAAAGTCTTCGAAGAAAAAGAAGAAGATAAAAAAGCCCGCGCAGTTTGATGACAAGCGTACGGATCTGCAAAAACATATTGACGCGCTGGAGGAATATAACCAGAAGACACGGACCCCGGTCACACTCCAAGAATTTCTTAACAATATCCTTGAGAACGGAGATAACGACAATAACGACGGGGATGACTCGTCAGAAGAATCTGAGGACTATGTGGCAAGTTGCCACATGGTCTCTTGATTAATCCAAAAATTTAAGTTTACCGTAATCAGAAACGGCGTCGCTTTGCAGCTAGCCGGTGAATACGGGTCGATCCGCAGAGATGTGTAAATTTCTGTTTTTGTGTTTTCACGAGTTGATTCCGTTGGTTGTTTGGTTTTTGTCGATTGATTTAAAAACTAATTTATATGATATGAAAGAACTCGTTAGGGTTAGGTCTAAGGTAGGGTTGATGAGATCAATATTGTCACCTCTTTCAATGCCGTTTGATTAAAGCTTTTTAGAAAATCACGACAATTATTAGCAAAGGGGATTAGGATGATCGGGAAGAAACGAAGTTTCTTCCTCTAGATCCTTGTCCGTCCTTTCCTATTAATTGCTGCAATCTTCATGGACGTCATGTATGTCCGGCCTTTTATACTACGGTTCACCGTTATCTCATAGGTAGGGTGCCGTAGGGGGCGGATCATACATGAGTGCATGAAGTTCTTGTTTTGAAAATATGTTGGTATTGAAGGAGGTGATCTCTCACTCCCTCCCTTATTCCTAACCCTAACGAGCGAGGATTTTACTCGCTCATTAGGGAATTATCTAAAAACGACATTTTGTTGTTTAAGTTTTAAAGTGTTTGTTCAGATCTTGTGTTATAACTTACTGCAGATTAAAAATAGCTAAACTAGTTAACTAGGGCAAGTAATAAAATTAGAACTAAGGCAGGAATAAAAAATAATTAAAACTTACAAGAAAGTGATGCTCTAGATCTCCCAACAAATCTGATTTTTATTGATTGAAAAGAGACATCCATTTTACAGATTTTGAGTACAATTTATAAGCAAACAGTGAAGCTAGGGTTACAGACTCTCGTAGATATGAAATTACAGATTTGCCCCCTAAAAATCCCAACATCTGCACCGACACACCGACAGGGAAAATTTCCACCGACACGGGCCTAATATGGCCGCGGAACCGCGGCAACGGAGCGCTTGGGCCGCGGTTTCACGGCCCTTTGGTGGGCTTGGCTCACCATCTTTTCTTGGTCTTCCTATTTTTATACTTCTTTTCTCTGTTGGGCTTCTTATTATTCTCCAGATCCTCAGTGAAAACTTGTAAGGATCTTTTGACCGTTTCACTTTCGTCTTTTGGATCTTGCATTGTTCTTCGTCTCGGCTTGAGTAAGATCCGTCTGTTTGTTGGTCAAAAGTCTCTTTTCTGTAGCATCTTTCGTCTTTTCCACTGTATTTGCTCCAAGAGCCTGTATCCTGTAACATGCAACAAACGAGCGTCAAAAGTACCTGTTTACTTATAAAATGCATAAAAGTGGGGCGTATGAATTGCAATATTATGATATGAACAAATACCCCCAAACTTATCTTTTGCTCGTCCTCGAGCAAACTTATTAATTTATTCTAACCTAGCCGCACTTTCGCAGGGAAACGCGATTGCACTGAGCACGTGCAATAAGCCGTTAAACCTCTAGGTGTCCCTAGTAGGAGGAGTGTTGTCTCCTGAGGGTTTTCAGCGGATTATACCCACAAAATCCTATCAACTTGGTTTTTCGACTTTGCTTTCCAATTAGGTTTTCTAACAAGGAATTCTATTATCGTTGCCCCGCAAATTATTCACCCATATTCTTCACACTTCCTTATTATGTAACTTAAGATTGTACATGTTCTATAAAATTACTTAGAATTCAGCATTTCTTAAGTTTTTCTTCTAGAGTTTCATCTCCACTTAGGAATTTCTATCAACTCTATTAAAAATACAAGTTTTATTCTTCATTCCTTTCTCTTATCTAAACTCTAATCACATATCCCCACGTGTGTGTAAATGTCACCCCTACACTTGGAAATTTAAAATCAAGCAATCGTACTCTCGCCCATTGTCCAAAGCACTTATTAATTTGTGAATTTTTCTTAACTTTCGCTTACACATCCTTCATGCGACCGTTAATACTTCTTGAGGTACCAACAGCCGATTACAAGATGAGTTAGCCCCTTAAAGCGTATTTCCTAGTTTTGCAACACCCAAGGCTTTTAGCAGTGACTCCCAAACCAGTCGGTCTAAGGCACTAGGTGATGAAGCACCCTCGCTAATTAATTTTCTAGCCCTAAGTAATCACAAAAACCAGTGTCCATTTTTTTTATTCACTTTTTTTTTCTTTTTATTTTCATTGTGCTAAGGACTTTAGACAAGAGTAATTCACGGTCTCTTCTACTACTCCAAGTTTCAAGGTGTATGATTGTGCATTTTGTAGGGTATATGTTTTCAGAATCTAAACTTAAGCTAGGAACTATTTTTCGAACTTATACTCTAATAAGAATATTAATACTCTTCCCTCATTTTGACTTAGCCCACGAAGTGAACCCAAAATTTGCCTATTCCTAAATAACCTACAAAGACATATATTCTCTACCGTTAAACTCTAAGGAAGGTTATTTTTAGGGTTTTTAATTTGCTAAGTCTAAGATCTAGTTTTTCCTAGCCAGTTAACCTTTTTTTATCAAACTCAAGTTAATTAACCAAAATTGACTACAATAATTTTTATAATTTTGAATTTTTCAATTTTTTATGGGTTTTTCAGTTTCCTAATTTTTTTTATTTTTCAAATTTTCAAATTTTTATGAATTTTTTATATAAAGATGCAATGCAGAAATTAAATATGCAAAAGGAAAAGAAAATATATACAATATGCAACGCAAAAGATAAGTATATACATTACCCTCTCCCCCAAACTTGAGCAAAGCAGTGCCCTCACTGCCCGGCCCCACGTCGCGCTCGTGAGCGTGACCGTGATCGTTCCCCTCTAGCCAAAAGTGTTTGGATTCCCCTCTCAATTTCCGTCAACCGACGGTCGTGATCCCGTGCAGTTGCCCGAAACTCATCTCTCAAAGAATCGATTCTCCTCATTGTTCTCCTCACTAATCGCGCATGCTCCTGGGGAGTGATTGGAAGAATTAAAGTTAACCGCAATCAAGACGGTGTCGCTATGCAGCTAGCCGGTTGAGCACGGGTCGGTCCACAGGGAGATGGTGGTATTTTACCTTCTTGTTTTAGACGAGTCAATAAAGAATGAGTATGAGTTTGTTCAATCTATCCTATGTGTATTTATTTGCAAGTATGAAGTTGTTAAGAAAATATACGAAAGTGTAAGCTAAAGATATCCGTACTCAAAACCTTTGAGCCGAGTCTTGACCGATTGAAGCTAGAGCAATCGGCAACAACGTGGATTAGGGGATTTAAGCGCGGTATTCGTGGAATCTGGCTTATTTACCCTTGTCCTTCCGTTCTTGTCTCTTGTTTTCGCCTCCGGCCAAACCGAACGCAACCGGTCGCGGTTAGGAATCACCGCTACCTTGTCAGGGTAGGGTGCCTAACGGAGCGCTTGCGTATGGTTCGGACGGAGTTCAATGGAAAATAACGGGAAAAGGAAATGAGAAAAGGAAATCTTAACTTACAATACCGTATTTATTCTTAACAACGATAATTACATTCATTCACAAAAGGAACCAAAAAGAGAGCAAAAGAAAAGAACAAAGAAAAGAAAAAAGAAAAGATTACAAGTAATTAAAGTGCATGAAATATAAATTGCAAGAAAGTAAAGCAAGATAATAATAAGCAAGTAATAAAAAGCGATAAAAAGAACAAGAAACTAGAACTCAAGACAAGCATGTGATCAATAGCCAACCCTTAAACTTGCAAGCTCAATCAAGAGGTTGCAAGATCAAGGGAAGGGTAGAGAACGCATGTGAAATGAAGCGCTAATTCCATAAGAAAATATGACCCTTGAGATCAATAACTAACCCTTAACCATTCAAGCTCAATGAAGAGGTTGAATGATCAAGAGAAAGCAAGAATCTCAAGGGGAAGAAGAAACAAAAGAGAATGATACAAAAAGCCCTCATCTTCATTGATCTCCCACTCAAAAAGCTCTCACTACAATTTCCATGGAGGAAGAATGAAGAAGAAGAAGAAGAACTATACAAAAAACTACAAAAGAGTAGACACAAAATTGGACCCTTTCCTTCACAAAGTTCTGGGCTATTTATAGGCCAAAAAATGAAAACCTAGGGCAACCACCAGAACCCAACTGAAAGTACCAAAATACCCCCTAAATATCTCTGTCTGCCGCCACCATAAGGCCGCCGTAATTTGTGGCTTTTCCTGGTCTTCTTTGTACTTCAGTATGGCATATGTGTTTTCTAAAAATACCTCCATATTTCTTCCAGAATTTCTGTTGAGGGAAAGGTGGACTTTTTGTCAAGATTTGGCATGATTGCCTCGAGCTCCGCGTAGATTTCTTGGATCTTGTGCTGCCATTGAGCCTTGTGCATGAAAGCGACATTGATTTGACATTTTGTCTCTTAAACTGATATCTGGCAACATACGGATGAAGAGCGGAGACCGTGTTTTCTCAGTGGTTGGCAGGAACCCGGATTTTGTCGTGTTTTCCATGAATTTCACCGTTTTAGAACCGAGAACCTGTATCCTGCAATTGACTAGCAAACACGGCTCAAGAGTATCTACCGATATGCAATGTGATAAAAATTGGGCGGTATGAAAATGCAAAAATCTGATATGAACAGGGAGTTAGTTCTTCCCCGCTCGAAGTCGAGCTCGAGCTAGGGGTGTGTGCAGGTACATTTTCTGCCGGTTCCGTTCATGTCCAAATATCCGTGAGTCTAGAGTAGGGCGACGAGACGCCCTCTACAAGTGGTCGAACCGGGACACCGTCTATCATGTATGCGTCAAATTCCTCGACGGGGAGGAAATATCGGCAGATTTGTGTAACAAGCATGGGACATGGGTATACGGAACCTCGTTTCCCCGTACCTATGGATTGGAGCAAAACCGTGCACATGTCAAACCTAGGATTCTTCATCATCAGTGTGTGTACGACATGTAAAGAAGGGGTGAAAAAGGTCGTGTTGTGGGAACTACCGAAGATATTGTTTTGTGCCCACCGGCACATAGTTAAAACGTTCGCGAAAAGGGTCCGTGCTTGGATGCCCTTACGCGGTTCTCGTGCACAATCATTACCCATCAAGGGCATATAATCTTCAAAGCGCAATGGGTGTTCATGTGCAGGTACACGTGGTATGAGTGTAACCTCGTGCATCAAGTCCCTATCGATGTGAATTTCACGATTTCCCCAATTTAGTTTAATGTAACCTAAGTTGTCAAGGCTATTATCTTCCATGGATTCGTAAAATAGGGCAACTAGGTTAGGTAGGGCAAAAGCAGATGTGTGATTATAGAGCAGGAAATTCCAGCCCCTTTGTGCGATTTCATGTGCGAAATATCTACCGTATACCTCGTGTGCGAAAATAGGGGAAAAATCCCGTTCAAACTGCATTTTGTGTGCCATTTAGATGTTTCCAGTAAAAATATATGCAGTACCAGAGAGGGAATTAACAGAGTTACCTCCCCTGAAAATTTCAGGGGGTGAAGACTGCAGACGGCGGCGGTTGCGCGGCAGGAGGATGCGGAGGCGGCGGATCCGCGGTGTTTTGGCGGCGGCACGGCGAGATTCTTCTGTAACAGGTTGGTGATGGCGGCTAGGGTTTTTTGGAGAGGAAAAATTTAGGGTTAAGAAAACAGTGGGCTCGGTTCCTTTAAATAGAGGATGGGAGGGTTATTTGCTTAAAACACCCTCTAAAACGAGGGTTTTATTTGTAAAAACAGCTCTTAATCTGCAAATTTGCAATTAGGTCCAAAAATTATTATTATTATTTTTTTTTATTTTTCAAATTTTTATTTTTTATTAATTTTTTATATATATATACAAACAATATACACACCCCCAAACTTATTTGAAATACTGTTTTGGGAAAAGAAATTTGGGGATAAAGTGGAGGAAGATCAATCAGTGTAAATCGGCTCCTGCAAGAGCAGGAGCTCCTCCGTAGGGTCCGCTGTGAAGAACGGTTTCAGTCGATGCCCATTCACCTTGAATAAGGTACCGTCTTCAGGGTTCTCAAGATCAACCGCACCGTGCGGATAAACGGTGCGGACTACAAAAGGTCCTCTCCATCTGGACCGGAGCTTGCCGGGATGAAAATGTAACCGAGTGTCATAAAGTAGAACCTGTTGCCCAGGTTCAAAAGTTTTTTGCAAAAGGTGTTTATCGTGGAACACCTTGGCTCGGTTTTTAGCAGTTATGGCATTATCATATGCCTCATCCCTCAGCTCCTCCAACTCATTCAATTGCAGCTTCCGATTGCTGCCCGCATCTCCTAAAGATAAATTCAGCTCTTTGATAGCCCAAAATGCTTTATGCTCGATCTCCACTGGGAGGTGGCAAGCCTTCCCGTACACAAGCCGGTATGGAGACATACCAAGATCGGTCTTATATGCAGTACGGAAAGCCCATAGTGCATCTATCAGTTTAAGTGACCAATCCTTACGGTTTTTGGAAACCGTTTTCTCCAAGATTTGCTTTATTTGCCGATTTGAAACCTCGGCTTGCCCACATGTTTGAGGGTGATATGGCGTTGACAACTTGTGGGTGATAGATTATTTGCGCATTAAGGACTCGAAAGTCCTATTGCAGAAGTGAGAACCATTATCACTTATTATCGCCCGAGGGTGCCCAAATCGAGAAAATATGTGTTCTTTAAGAAACCGAACGACAATTTTATTATCGTTCGTTCGGCTGGGCATAGCCTCGACCCACTTAGAAACATAGTCAACCGCCAACAGAATATACACATTTCCAAAAGAGTTAGGAAATGGTCCCATGAAATCTATGCCCCAAACATAAAAAATGTCCACAAACAAAATAGGTTGGAGTGGCATTTCGTTTCTCCGCGAAATCCGGCCCAAGTGTTGGCACCGGGAGCAAGTTTTGCAGTATTCAAATGCATCCTTGAAGAGTCGTGGCCAATAGAAACCACACTGCAAAACTTTTTCGGCTGTCTTCTTTGGGCCAAAGTGCCCGCCACATGCTTGATCTTGGCAAAAAGACAGCACACTCTTGACCTCACTTTCAGGCACACACCGACGAATGATTTGGTCGGAACAGTATTTAAAAAGATAGGGCTCATCCCAGTAAAAATGCTTTACTTGGGAAAAAAATCGATGCTTATCCTGTTTCGACCAATCATTAGGTATCAGGCCGGTGGCTAAGTAGTTCACAATATCGGCGAACCATGGTTCGCACGAAACGGTCAAGAGTTGCTCGTCGGGAAAAACATCAGTGATTGGAAGATCGAGCGTGGGGGAAGAAGGAAGTCGTGATAGGTGATCAGCTACTACGTTTTCACATCCTTTTTTGTCCTTAATGACAAGGTCAAACTCTTGTAATAAAAGGATCCAACGTATTAGCCTTGACTTAGCATCTTTCTTCGCAAAAAGGTGGCGAAGGGCTGAATGATCTGTATATACAACGACTGGAGAGCCGATTAAATAAGGCCGAAATTTTTCGAGTGCAAACACAGCAGCTAAAAACTCTTTCTCTGTTGTTGTGTAGTTGAGTTGGGCCTCATTTAGTGTTCGGCTAGCATAATAAATCACGTGCGGCATCTTATTAATGTGCTGTCCAAGAACAGCGCCAATAGCAAAGTCTGATGCGTCGCACATGATTTCAAAAGGGTGCGTCCAGTCGGGAGATGAGAGGATGGGCGCAGTGATGAGGAAATGCTTCAAGGACTCGAATGCTTCAATGCAAGTGGAGTCAAAAGCAAAAGTTGTGTCCTTGGCCAGTAAGAGAGTCAAGGGTCTAGCAATCTTGCTAAAGTCCTTGATGAACCGTCTGTAAAAACCGGCGTGGCCAAGGAAGGCTCTAATATCTTTGACGCATTTTGGGGGAGGGAGGTTAGAAATCACTTCGATTTTTGCTCTATCTACCTCGATGCCGTTTTGCGAGACGACATGTCCTAAGACAATGCCCTCTCGTACCATGAAATGGAACTTCTCCCAATTCAATGTGAGGTTCTTATCCCTGCAGCGGGTAAGAACAGCGTCAAGATGGCGTAAACACTCGTCGAAGGAGTCGCCAAAAATGGAGAAATCATCCATAAAGATCTCCAAGAACTTTTCAACCATGTCTGAAAAGATCCCCATCATACACCGCTGAAATGTCGCGGGTGCATTGCGTAACCCAAAGGGCATGCGACGATAAGCAAACGTGCCAAAGGGACAAGTGAATGTTGTCTTGTCTTGGTCCTCTTTGGCGATGGGGACTTGGTTGTAACCGGAATAGCCATCGAGAAAGCAATAGAACTCGTGCCCTGCCAATCGCTCGAGCATTTGGTCAATGAAAGGTAAAGGAAAGTGGTCTTTCCTTGTTGCGGCATTGAGTTTCCTATAGTCTATGCAGACTCGCCACCCAGTTTGGGTGCGAGTGGGAATCAACTCATTTGCCTCATTGGTAATGACCGTAATGCCCGATTTCTTTGGCACGACGTGGATTGGGCTAACCCATTGGCTATCCGAAATAGGGTAAATGATACCGCTATCCAGACACTTGACAATTTCCTTCTTAACAGCCTCTTTCTTGATGGGGTTGAGGCGCCTTTGTGGATCCCGTGCTGGCTTGGTATCATCTATTAAGTGTATATGATGTTCGACTATGAGGGGACTAATCCCCTTAATGTCCGCCATAGACCAGCCGAAAGCTTGCCGATTATTATGTAAGACCATCAAAAGAGCCTTCTCTTGCTCAAGAGCTAGAGAGGCTGATATAATGACAGGTAAGGTCTTATTATCACCTAGATAAGCATATTTTAGGTGTGTCGGCAAAAGCTTTAATTCGAGTTTAGGAGGTGAAACAATAGATGGTAACAATGGGGTAGTTGTTTCAAACTTGAATGATTCCATCAAAGGTTCGAACCGAGTGTACGCAACAGTGTCGGATGGTTCAACTAACTCATCCGAAAAAGCAAAAGACTCCAATTCAGGTGATGAGTCTTCAAAGTCATCAACGAAGGTAAAGCACTCAAAATCATTATCCGCTGTGAAAGCTGCGTCGGATTCTAGGAGGAACGCACTAGTGGCGTTAACATTGCTGTGATCGAACAAAAAATTCTCGAATTCACAGTCCCCCTCCGCGATCTCATTGATCGAGCAAACATCGAGTACGCTAGCATTAGGCTCAGCCGGCTGACTTCCCAACTTGAAAATATTGAGCTCAATTGTCATATTGCCGAAAGATAGGTTCATTGAACCGTTACGACAATTGATCACTGCGTTGGAAGTAGCCAGAAATGGTCGACCAAGTATTACCGGAATTTGGTTCCGGGGGTTAGCAACAGGTTGTGTATCCATCACTATAAAGTCCACGGGGAAAATGAAATCCCCTACTCTAATTAACACATCCTCCAGCTCTCCCCTAGGATGGGTTATTGACCGGTCGGCTATTTGGAGAGTACAGTGAGTGGGCTTAAGCTCTCCAACGCCCAATTGCTCGTACACAGAATAGGGTAGCAAATTGACACTCGCGCCAAGATCTAATAGTGCTCTATTGATGTTCTTGTCCTCAATTGTTATCGAAATGGTAGGACACCCGGGGTCCTTTTGTTTTGGGGGAAGGGAATTTACAAGAGCATCACTAATAGCACTAGCCACAAAAACTTTCTTTGGCACTTGCGACTTCCTCTTTTTGGTGCATAAGTCCTTTAAAATTTTTGCATATGAAGGAACTTGTTGGATTGCATCCAAAAGAGGGATATTTATGCTAACCTGTTTGAACAACTCAACGATCTTCTCCATCTGTGGAGTTGGTTTATTGGATCTCAACCTATTAGGAAAAGGAACACTTTGAAAGGTGGTTGGGTCCAATTTTTGTGGATCAGATTGTCGAGTTGGAACGGCACCCCGTGTAGATGTACTCGTGTTGTGAGAAATGGGTCCGTTCGAGCTAGAAGAGGTGGAGCCATGTGAAGGGTAAAGAATAGGCTCTAAGGAAGAAGAAGATGGTGAAGAAGATGAAGAAGGGCCACCGGCAGGGGTGTCATTGTTCATGCCCACATTGTTATGCAACACTTTTCCCAATCTCAACGTGGTCACAGCATTTACGTTATGATTCTGCTGTTGATATTCAGCATGTGCGTGACCGGGGTTGGGCAGTGGTTGAGACGGGAGTTTTCCCTTTTCGCGCTCGCTCAAAGCTGCATTGAGTTGTGCAATTTGTGCCTCAATAGATTTGATGCTTTGATCGTGTGAGGCACTATTTTGCACTAAAAATTGAATAGAAGTCTCAAGTCTTGCTGTAGACTGTGTAGATTGCTTAAGGAACGCATCTAGACTTCTTTCGAGCGAGCCAACCTTATCATTATTAGGTTGAACATAATTATTTGGCTGGTAAGCATTGTTAGGCACAAAATTGTTCACCTGATTAGGGTAAGGTTGTTGTTGAAATTGTTGCGGTTGAAACTGAGTTTGTGAAGGTGCTTGTTGTTGTTGTGGAGGAGGAGGTCATTGAAAATTGTTATTTCCTTGGAATTGTTGATTTTGGTTCCAAGCGAAATTTGGGTGACTCCTCCACCCCGGATTATATGTCGAAGAGTACGGATCGTTTCTTTGTCGTTGCTGAAATGCAGCATTGACTTGATCCTGTCCTTGAGTGGATGCATTATAAGGGCACTCTTCGGTTAGGTGCGATGGATCCGCACAACAAGCATAGACAGTTCGTGGGGGTATAGCAGGGGCAGGAGAAGGCGATGAGATTTTGGTCTCAATCGCTTCTAGCTTTTTCGTAAGAGCGGCCATCTCGGCCTTCATGGCAATCGACATCTCTACTTGATGTATGCCTGCCTAGATTGACCACTAGAAGATGATGTGGTCTTGGTACTCTCCCACTGTATTGTTTGCTCACTAAGATCCTCAAGAAACTGCCACGCTTCATCACTAGACTTAGAGAGAAAATGACCTTGACAGATGGTTTCTAGCAACTGCTTCGTTGCCGAGTTCAATCCCTCGTATAATGTTTGGCAAAGTTGCCAACTTCCGATCCCATGATGAGGGCATTGAACTAGTAGGTCCTTAAATCTCTCGAAGCACTTCCAAAATGGTTCGGAAGGAAGTTGTGAGAATTGAATTATTTCATTGCGGATTCTGGCAGTTTTGTGATGATGATAGAATTTTTTCAGAAAAGCCTTCACAAACTCGTCCCAATTTCTTATGGAATGTGATGCGGTGCTATATAGCCACTTCTCGGCTAGGTCACATAAGGTGAAAGGAATGACCCTTAGCCTTATCGCGTCATCACTTAATTGGGTTGTTTTCATCATAGCGCACACATTTTGGAATTTATTAATAAAGATATATGCATCTTCAGATTCCAAACCATGAAATTTTTGCAGCATATTGATGAAATGTGGTTTTATCTCAAAATTGTCCCCATTTGCCGGTGGGGGTGAAAGACAAGTTGGTAAAGAAGTGCGGATGGGGTAAAAGAGATCCTGGAGCGCAACTCGTGCGGGCGCTTCAACAGGCGGCTGGTTCGGGTTATTCGCACCTGACGGAGGTGGAATCCTTCCCGTCGGTAAGGTATTGTTGGGGTCGAATCCCGACATGCCTTCGGTGAAAGAACTTGAAGTTGAGGGTAAGAAAGTGGACGGAGTGTCGACTTTAGTGTCGAAAGGTTCGTCGGTCGGTACCAACGAAACACGGACTAATCGGGCGTCAGTATCCCTAGTCCAAAGTGACATACATTAAAGGGTAGTGCAGTCAGAAAAAAGAAAAAGACAGAATGTGGAGGTAAGATAACGTCAGTGAGGGAAAGTGGTGGAAGTGAGTTGCAAGTTTTCTTAGCGGCAAGTTGCAAGTTTTGAAAAGATTTTTCCTTTTTTTTATGTGAGAGTTTTGCAAAAAGGTTTTTGGAAAGGGACTCGTGACACAAATGTATCAACCACACATGCACAATCAGGCCTAGATCTAGGGTCGTCTAGGTCTGCTAGACAGCTCCTAACTAGGGCTAGAAATAGGACCTCAAACCGCCTCTTCACGGACAAGTACGGCCAGGTAAGTGGGAAGGAACCACCACTACAGCGGGCCTAATTAATAACCACTAGCCTAGACACCGCAATGTCAGTTAGGATAAACGGCCGATGCCTATACTAGTCCTTTTCCTATTGAGCTCGATGTCCTTAGGTCTGAGTCTAGTCTTTTTTAATTAACTGTGGTCAATGCACATGCTTTAGGTGTTTTCTGGGGTCTTGGGAAGGGTGATGAAATCCCCACCCAATCTGAGTTTGGTCAATTAGCCCCTTAAAGTCCGATTAAATTATGCAAAACAGTAAAATTCACTTGCAATCATTTTTTAGCGCGGCGCAAAGAAACCTGCAGAAAATCTGTTATTTAGAAGGGGGAGAAAGAGTTTTTAGCGCAAAGAATTCCTGCAAAGGTTTTACAGAGAGATATATGGGAGGTTGCAGAGGGGAGAATGAGGGATCAAACCATGTAATTTTTATGTGCTGACGTGGCAGACATGCGGCGGTTCCGCGGTCCTGATGCCCTATATGCGGCGGAAACGCGGCCAAGCAGTGGGATCAGACTGTGGAAAATTTTGTGCAGCTCCTGTTAACCAATTCTACTCTGTTCTGATGTTCCCTTTTCTGTTTTGCTCTCTGTAAAATTCCAGATTGATGATCCTTTGCTGTTCCTGCAAGATTCAAAACATAGAACCCTTCAAACAGATAAAAATCGCTAAAATGTTTTTGTATTTTGTATTTTCTGATTTTTAGGATTTTTCAAAATTTATATCAACCCGAAATCATACAAAACAAAAAAAATTACGCCATCCCCGACAACGGCGCCATTTGATTAATCCAAAAATTTAAGTTTACCGTAATCAGAAACGGCGTCGCTTTGCAGCTAACCGGTGAATACGGGTCGATCCGCAGAGATGTGTAAATTCTGTTTTTGTGTTTTCACGAGTTGATTCCGTTGGTTGTTTGGTTTTTGTTGATTGATTTAAAAACTAATTTATATGATATGAAAGAACTCGTTAGGGTTAGGTCTAAGGTAGGGTTGATGAGATCAATATTGTCATCTCTTTCAATGCCGTTTGATTAAAACTTTTTAGAAAATCACGACAATTATTAGCAAAGGGGATTAGGATGATCAGGAAGAAACGAAGTTTCTTCCTCTAGATCCTTGTCCGTCCTTTCCTATTAATTGCTGCAATCTTCATGGACGTCATGTATGTCCGGCCTTTTATACTACGGTTCACCGTTACCTCATAGGTAGGGTGCCGTAGGGGGCGGATCATACATGAGTGCATGAAGTTCTTGTTTTGAAAATATGTTGGCATTGAAGGAGGTGAGAGATATCCATCTCTCACTCCCTCCCTTATTCCTAACCCTAACGAGCGAGGATTTTACTCGCTCATTAGGGAATTATCTAAAAACGACATTTTGTTGTTTAAGTTTTAAAGTGTTTGTTCAGATCTTGTGTTATAACTTACTGCAGATTAAAAATAGCTAAACTAGTTAACTAGGGCAAGTAATAAAATTAGAACTAAGGCAGGAATAAAAAAGAATTAAAACTTACAAGAAAGTGATGCTCTAGATCTCCCAACAAATCTGATTTTTATTGATTGAAAAGAGACATCCATTTTACAGATTTTGAGTACAATTTATAAGCAAACAGTGAAGCTAGGGTTACAGACTCTTGTAGATATGAAATTACAGATTTGCCCCCTAAAAATCCCAACATCTGCACCGACACACCGACAGGGAAAATTTCCACCGACACGGGCCTAATATGGCCGCGAAACCGCGGCAACGGAGCGCTTGGGCCGCGGTTCCGCGTCCCTTTGGTGGGCTTGGCTCACCATCTTTTCTTGGTCTTCCTATTTTTATACTTCTTTTCTCTGTTGGGCTTCTTATTATTCTCCAGATCCTCAGTGAAAACTTGTAAGGATCTTTTGACCGTTTCACTTTCGTCTTTTGGATCTTGCACTGTTCTTCGTCTCGGCTTGAGTAAGATCCGTCTGCTTGTTGGTCAAAAGTCTCTTTTCTGTAGCATCTTTCGTCTTTTCCACTGTATTTTCTCCAAGAGCCTGTATCCTGTAATATGCAACAAACGAGCGTCAAAAGTACCTGTTTACTTATAAAATGCATAAAAGTGGGGCGTATGAATTGCAATATTATGATATGAACAAATACCCCCAAACTTATCTTTTGCTCGTCCTCGAGCAAACTTATTAATTTATTCTAACCTAGCCGCACTTTCGCAGGGAAACGCGATTGCACTGAGCACGTGCAACAAGCCGTTAAATCTCTAGGTGTCCCTAGTAGGAGGAGTGTTGTCTCCTGAGGGTTTTCAGCGGATTATACCCACAAAATCCTATCAACTTGGTTTTTCGACTTTGCTTTCTAATTAGGTTTTCTAACAAGGAATTCTATTATCGTTGCCCCGCAAATTATTCACCTATATTCTTCACACTTCCTTATTATGTAACTTAAGATTGTACATGTTCTATAAAATTACTTAGAATTCAGCATTTCTTAAGTTTTTCTTCTAGAGTTTCATCTCCACTTAGGAATTTCTATCAACTCTATTAAAGATACAAGTTTTATTCTTCATTCCTTTCTCTTATCTAAACTCTAATCACATATCCCCACGTGTGTGTAAATGTCACCCCTACACTTGGAAATTTAAAATCAAGCAATCGTACTCTCGCCCATTGTCCAAAGCACTTATTAATTTGTGAATTTTTCTTAACTTTCGCTTACACATCCTTCATGCGACCGTTAATACTTCTTGAGGTACCAACAGCCGATTACAAGATGAGTTAGCCCCTTAAAGCGTATTTCCTAGTTTTGCAACACCCAAGGCTTTTAGCAGTGACTCCCAAACCAGTTGGTCTAAGGCACTAGGTGATGAAGCACCCTCGCTAATTAATTTTCTAGCCCTAAGTAATCACAAAAACCAGTGTCCATTATTTTTATTCACTTTTTTTTTCCTTTTCTTTTCATTGTGCTAAGGACTTTAGACAAGAGTAATTCACGGTCTCTTCTACTACTCCAAGTTTCAAGGTGTGTGATTGTGCATTTTGTAGGGTACATGTTTTCAGAATCTAAACTTAAGCTAGGAACTATTTTTCGAACTTATACTCTAATAAGAATATTAATACTCTTCCCTCATTTTGACTTAGCCCACGAAGTGAACCCAAAATTTGCCTATTCCTAAATAACCTACAAAGACATATATTCTCTACCGTTAAACTCTAAGGAAGGTTATTTTTAGGGTTTTTAATTTGCTAAGTCTAAGATCTAGTTTTTCCTAGTCAGTTAACCTTTTTTATCAAACTCAAGTTAATTAACCAAAATTGACTACAATAATTTTTATAATTTTGAATTTTTCAATTTTTTATGGGTTTTTCAGTTTCCTAATTTTTTTTATTTTTCAAATTTTCAAATTTTTATGAATTTTTTATATAAAGATGCAATGCAGAAATTAAATATGCAAAAGGAAAAGAAAATATATACAATATGCAATGCAAAAGATAAGTATATACATTACCCTCTCCCCCAAACTTGAGCAAAGCAGTGCCCTCACTGCCCGGCCCCACGTCGCGCTCGTGAGCGTGACCGTGATCGTTCCCCTCTAGCCAAAAGTGTTTGGATTCCCCTCTCAATTTCCGTCAACCGACGGTCGTGATCCCATGTAGTTGCCCGAAACTCATCTCTCAAAGAATCGATTCTCCTCACTGTTCTCCTCACTAATCGCGCATGCTCCTGGGGAGTTAGTTCTTCCCCGCTCGAAGTCGAGCTCGAGCTAGGGGTGTGTGCAGGTACATTTTCTGCCGGTTCCGTTCGTGTCCAAATATCCGTGAGTCTAGAGTAGGACGACGAGACGCCCTCTACAAGTGGTCGAACCGGGACACCGTCTATCATGTATGCGTCAAATTCCTCGATGGGGAGGAAATATCGGCAGATTTGTGTAACAAGCATGGGACATGGGTATACGGAACCTCGTTTCCCCGTACCTATGGATTGGAGCAAAACCGTGCACATGTCGAACCTAGGATTCTTCATCATCAGTGTGTGTACGACATGTAAAGAAGGGGTGAAAAAGGTCGTGTTGTGGGAACTACCGAAGATATTGTTTTGTGCCCACCGGCACACAGTTAAAACGTTCGCGAAAAGGGTCCGTGCTTGGATGCCCTTACGCGGTTCTCGTGCACAATCATTACCCATCAAGGGCATATAATCTTCAAAGCGCAATGGGTGTTCATGTGCAGGTACACGTGGTATGAGTGTAATCTCGTGCATCAAGTCCCTATCGATGTGAATTTCACGATTTCCCCAATTTAGTTTAATGTAACCTAAGTTGTCAAGGCTATTATCTTCCATGGATTCGTAAAATAGGGCAACTAGGTTAGGTAGGGCAAAAGCAGATGCGTGATTATAGAGTAGGAAATTCCAGCCCCTTTGTGTGATTTCATGTGCGAAATATCTACCGTATACCTCGTGTGCGAAAACAGGGGAAAAATCCCGTTCAAACTGCATTTTGTGTGCCATTTAGATGTTTCCAGTAAAAATATATGCAGTAACAGAGAGGGAATTAACAGAGTTACCTCCCCTGAAAATTTCAGGGGGTGAAGACTGCAGACGGCGGCGGTTGCGCGGCAGGAGGATGCGGAGGCGGCGGATCTGCGGCGGTTTGGCGGCGGCACGGCGAGATTCTTCTGCAACAGGTTGGTGATGGCGGCTAGGGTTCTTTGGAGAGGAAAAATTTAGGGTTAAGAAAATAGTGGGCTCGGTTCCTTTAAATAGAGGATGGGAGGGTTATTTGCTTAAAACACCCTCTAAAACGAGGGTTTTATTTGTAAAAACAGCTCTTAATCTGCAAATTTGCAATTAGGTCCAAAAATTATTATTATTTTTTTTTTCAAATTTTTATTTTTTATTAATTTTTTATATATATATACAAACAATATACACACCCCCAAACTTATTTGAAATACTGTTTTGGGAAAACAAATTTGGGGGTAAAGTGGAGGAAGATCAATCAGTGTAAATCGGCTCCTGCAAGAGCAGGAGCTCCTCCGTAGGGTCCGCTGTGAAGAACGGTTTCAGTCGATGCCCATTCATCTTGAATAAGGTACCGTCTTCAGGGTTCTCAAGATCAACCGCACCGTGCGGATAAACGGTGCGGACTACAAAAGGTCCTCTCCATCTGGACCGGAGCTTGCCGGGATGAAAATGTAACCGAGTGTCATAAAGTAGAACCTGTTGCCCAGGTTCAAAAGTTTTTTGCAAAAGGTGTTTATCGTGGAACACCTTGGCTCGGTTTTTAGCAGTTATGGCATTATCATATGCCTCATCCCTCAGCTCCTCCAACTCATTCAATTGCAGCTTCCGATTGCTGCCCGCATCTCCTAAAGATAAATTCAGCTCTTTGATAGCCCAAAATGCTTTATGCTCGATCTCCACTGGGAGGTGGCAAGCCTTCCCGTACACAAGCCGGTATGGAGACATACCAAGATCGGTCTTATATGCAGTACGGAAAGCCCATAGTGCATCTATCAGTTTAAGTGACCAATCCTTACGGTTTTTGGAAACCGTTTTCTCCAAGATTTGCTTTATTTGCCGATTTGAAACCTCGGCTTGCCCACATGTTTGAGGGTGATATGGCGTTGACAACTTGTGGGTGATAGAGTATTGGCGCATTAAGGACTCGAAAGTCCTATTGCAGAAGTGAGAACCATTATCACTTATTATCGTCCGAGGGTGCCCAAATCGAGAAAATATGTGTTCTTTAAGAAACCGAACGACAATTTTATTATCGTTCGTTCGGCTGGGCATAGCCTCGACCCACTTAGAAACATAGTCAACCGCCAACAGAATATACACATTTCCAAAAGAGTTAGGAAATGGTCCCATGAAATCTATACCCCAAACATCAAAAATGTCCAGCCGAAATGATTGGGCAACTCACAATAAAAAGCAGCGAGTAAAAAGAAAAATAGCCGAAATGATTGGGCACCGCGAAAAATAGCCGAAATGACTGGGCAATCGCGATTTTCGCGATATAAAAAGCTGAAATGATAGAGCATCGTGGAAAGAAAACAAAAAAATATATGAAATGAAAGTTTTGCCCTGCAGGTGAGGTCACATTGACCCCTGTAAACAATTCATGGGCACAAACAAGAAGGGAACCATATCGTCCCACCAGGCTTCGTCGAAGCGAAGCCAAGTCTCGACGGTTCAAAAACAACTTAGAGACAATCTCGACATTCGTCGCAATATTGCAGACACAGTGTCAACAAACGAAGAGAAGGAAGATCCCTAGCTTCAGGGTCTCGACGTCAACATCGATAACCTATAGATCACCAACGGCGTTTCTCCTTACTCCAGCAGGATGCAGATGCGGAGTCAACAAACGACCCCAGGGTCAAAACAACGGAACCATGGCAAAGTCCCCTAGTTCCAAATCTCGACGGTTCATAGACAACCTAGAGATCACCAACGGCGTTTCTCCTCACTCCAACCAGATGCAGACGTGACGTCAACAACCGACCTCAGAGTCGCAACGAAGCGGAGCCATGGTAAAGTCCCTAGTTCCAAATCTCAACGGCCACATCTACGGCCCGAAGACCAACAACGGTGTGCCTCATCATTCCAGCAGGACACAGACACTACACCATCAATCGGAGCCATGGCAAAGTCCTCTAGTTCCAAGACTCTACGGTCCACAGACAACCTAGAATTAACCAATGACTTCCCTGCCGGATCAACGCTCCGTCTCGGAAACAAGTCAACCAACCTCATGGAAATCAGTGTCCTTATGCAACCTCCTCGATTCAGGGAAATCATCGTCCTTGACGAGAGCATCTCGATTCGCATCGACCCGCAGAGAAATCAGCATCTTTGCAGGAATACCTCGATTCGTTTCAACTCCGAGGAAATCAGTGTCCTTGGCAAAAACCTCAATTCAGGGAAATTAGCATCCTTGACGAGAGCATCTCAATTCGCGTCTACCCGCAGAGAAATCAACGTCTCTGCAGGAATATCTCGATTCGTTTCGACTCCAGGGAAATCAGTGTCCTTGGCAACCTCCTCGATTCAGGGAAATCATCGTCCTTGACGAGAGCATCTCAATTCGCGTCGACCCGTAGAGAAATCGGCGTCTTTGCAGGAATACCTCGATTCGTCTCAACCCCAGGGAAATCAGTGTCCTTGGCAAAAACCTTGATCCAGGGAAATCAGCGTCCTTGACGAGAGCATCTCGATTCGTGTCGACCTGCAGAGAAATCAGTGTCTTTGCAGGAATACCTCGATTCGTCTCAACTCCGAGGAAATCAGCGTCCTAGGCAAAAATCTCGATTCAGGGAAATCAGCGTCCTTGACAAGAGCATCTCGATTCGCGTCGACCCGCAGAGAAATCAGCGTCTTTGCAGGAATACCTCGATTCGTTTCAACTCCAAGAAAATCAGTGTCCTTGGCAACCTCCTCGATTCAGGGAAATCAGCATCCTTGACGAGAGCACCGCGATTCGCGTCGACCCGCATAGAAATCAGTGTCTTTGCAGGAATACCTCGATTCATCTCAACCCCAGGGAAATCAGTGTCCTTGGCAACCTCCTCGATTCAGGGAAATCAGCGTCCTTGACGAGAGCATCTCGTTTCGCGTCGACCCGCAGAGAAATCAGCTTCTTTTCAGGAATACCTCGATTCGTCTCAACCCAAGGGAAATCAGTGTCCTTGGAACCTCCTCGATTCAGGGAAATCAGCGTCCTTGACGAGAGCATCTCGATTCGCGTCGACCCGCAGAGAAATCAGCGTCTTTGCAGGAATACCTCGATTCGTTTCAACTCCGAGGAAATCAGTGTCCTTGGCAACCTTCTCGATTCAGGGAAATCAGCGTCTTTGACGAGAGCATCTCGATTCGCGTCGACCCGCAAAGAAATCAATGTCTTTGCAGGAATACCTCGATTCGTTTCAACTCCAGGGAAATTAGTGACCTTGGTAAAATCTCGATTCAGGGAAATCAGCATCCTTGACGAGAATATCTCGATTCACGCCGATCCGCAGAGAAACAGTGTCTCTGTAGGAATATACAACGTCAGCAAAGCAGAGCCGCGACAAAGTTCCCAGTTTCATGACTCAGCGGTGCACATACAAACCAAAGTCAACCCTCGACCTCCCTGTTGAAGCAATGCTTTGACTCGGAAGTAGGTCAACTCATCAATCACTTACGAGTCCTCTCGACTTGTAAGAAAGAAAATTCTCTTGTGAGATCCTTACGACTCTCAAGAGAAAACATACTTAGGAATCCTCACGATTCCTAAGGAGAAAATACACCTATGAGATCCTCTCGACTCGTAGGGAGAAAAATCTTTATGAGACCCTCACGGCTCATAAAGTTGAAAAGTCTTAGGCGTAGATCTGAACCTGTTTCCTAAGCCATCGCTTCTTATCTCGATTCAGGGAAATCAGCGTCCTTGGCGAGAACTTCTCGATTTGTTTCGACCCGTAAGGAAATCAGTGTCTTTGTGAGAATCTCTCGATTCGTCTCAACTTGCGGGGAAATTAGTATCCCTACGCATAAAGAAAATTCTCTTGTGGGATCCTTACGATTCTCAGGAGAAAATGCACTTAGGAGTCCTCATGACTCCTAAGGAGAAAAGACACCCACGGGATCCTCACGATTCGTAGGGAGAAAAGCGTTTGTGAGACCCTCACGGCTCATAAAGTGACCCTCACGGCAACAGATCCTAACCCTGTTTCCTAAGCCATCGCTACCTTATAAAGAGTTCAAGATGAACTGTTATCTACCATCTATGGGCCACACTTGCCAAAACTACATGCCACTGAAATGGAGAAGTTACTCATGAGCATATAAACTACTTCACGCCAGAGTAAGATGTAAAGAAACAGAAAGGTGCGGCTCATGGAGCTGAGGGTTTGGAACTATATCCCTTAAGAGTCGAGATTTGAGTCAATGATAAATGACGACGCTTGTGTCCGCTCGTTATCTTCTCAGATCAAGATTCTGAAAATTATATACCAACCCGAAACTGGTCATATGCTATGAATTGCTCTGCACTACTTCAACCACGTATATACTTACATGGGCAAAGTAGTGGGGAGCATTTGTTCCCGCCAAAAAATTCCGCGCAAAAGAGCCCAAGGTATCAAATGGCAGCGATACGTTTAAGAAAATATGAACCGGTATTTTCCGGGCTGTATTTTAACAAACTCCCAAATGTGAAACAGCTATATTCTGATGGTATCGAAAGCGTCTCGAAAATTCCTTCGATTTGATATATTATGGGCCTCATAATTCATCCGGGATCAAAAGTTATGGGGCATCACGTGCCCACACGTGACCGGGCATCACGTGCCCTCACGTGACCATTTATAGGCAAAGTTTGTAGGCACCGAATAAAATAAATAATTAAATGGAGTCACGTGCCATCACATGATAGGCCTTTGAAAACCCACTGAAGAAAATTAAAAGTGCAATAAAACAATCAGGAATACCCCAATGGGGGATCACGTGCTCACACGTGACCAAGGGTCACGTGCTGACACGTGATGGGTTCCTGTAGAGTTAAACTCTAGTCAAATAGTCAATCAGGGGAGTCACGTGTCCACACGTGATAGGCCCTTCAACCCACTAAAAAGGAATTAAAAGATATAATAAAAACTAAGGAAAAACCCCAATGGGGCATCACGTGCTCACACGAGACCAAGGGTCACGTGCTGACACGTGACGATCCTTAGTCCTTTGAAACAACAGAATTAAATTCTGGATAAAGTATCAATCAATAGGAGTCACGTGCCCACACATGATGGGCCTCTTAAGCTCACTAAAAATCATAATAAAACAGCAGGGAACACCCCAATGGGGCATCACGTGCCCACACGTGACCAACAGTCACGTGCAGAAACGTGATGGGTTCCTAAGTTCTCTGGCTAATAAGAATTAAATTCCAACAATGGGGTCACGTATCAACACGTGATAGGCCTTTAAACTCACTGAAAAGAATTAAAAGTATAATAAAATAACAAGGAAAAACCCCAATGGAGCATCACGTGCTCACAAGTGACCAAGGGCCACGTGCTGACACGTGATAATTCCTGAGTTCTTTAAAACAACAGAATTAAATACTTAATCGAGGGGGTCACGTGTCAACACGTGATGGGATCCTAAAATCTCTGAAATAATATAATTAAATTCTAATAAAGGGAAATCAAAAACTCTAACTGGAAAAATATTTCTTTAAATCTTTCCAAACAAAAAGGATGGTGTTCTGTAAAATGGAGCACCGTTGGATTAAAAATCCAATGGTGATTAAAAATCACCAATTTATGGAAAGATTTTATACAAGGAAAGATTTCCCTAAAATTTGAATAACAGATAAAAGATCTTTTGGATTAAAAATCCAATGGTGAATAAAATTCACTGAGTGATCTAAAAGATCATGTTGGTTACGAAAAACAAACAAAATCTTTCAATGAAAGATTGACTAAACAAATTGATTCTTTTCTTTCTCTTATAAATAGGAGCCACGAAGAGAAGAGAAGGATCGACTTTTTTGGGAGATAACAAGAACAGAGAGAAAAAAGAGAGGAGAATTTAATTCTCAAAAGAGAAAACCCTAGGTGAGAAAAGGAAAGGGATCAAAACTTCAAAAAGAGAATTTAATTCTCAATCTAAGAGTTTAACTCTTCTGCAAAAAAGAACTTAGTTCTTCTTCTGGTTGAAGATCTGCAGAAGCAAATCTCCTCATAGGTTGAGAATTTAATTCTCATCGGGTTGAGAATCTGCCATGCAGATCCAAAACTTAGAGGGGGAATTGAGTTTAGAGAATTTAATTCTCCCAATGATAAAACTAGGGTTTAACCCTATATGAGAATTTAATTCTCCCAAAATTATAGGAATTTAATTCCTCCAAGATAAAACTAGGGTTCAACCCTATATGAGAATTTAATTCTCCTAAATGTATAGGAATTTAATTCCTCCAAATAAAATTAGGGTTCAACCCTGCATGAGAATTCAATTCTCTCAAAATCATAGGAATTTAATTCCTTCAAGACAGAACTAGGGTTTACCCCTATATAACAATTTAATTCTTTCACATACATGGGAATTTAATTCCTCTAAAATATAATTAGGGTTTAACCCTACAAGAGAATTTAATTCTTAAAGAAATAAAGGGACTTGAAAGATCTCCATGCACGCAAAAGACTAAGGTCACGTGTCCCCACGTGACCCATGAAAAGATCCCAAAAATGAGAGGGAATTAGCTCTGAGGCAACGCCTCACGTGCTCCCACGTGACCTCCTAAACAAAAGAAATAAAAGCAAGGGCAGAATCTAACTCGGGCGTTCTCATGTGTTACCACATGACCCCTTGATGAAAGCTTGAATAATTAAAGCACAAAGCTCCATCACATGCCAACACGTGACGGTCAAAGAGCAAAGTGTTTAACACTTATTTGCGGAACAAAGCGAGGAGATCTGGCCCCATCTTTGGGCGCCCTCACGTGTCCCCACGTGACCCCTTTTTCTTCTAGTATTTAACACTAATTTGAGAGCTTTATTTTCAGTGTCTAACACTGCTGTTCCCTAGTGTTTAACACTACTTTTAGCCAAATTGGCTAATTTTCCAGAGGCAAAAGCCTCCCCTTTCAACTGAATCTCAAAATTGAGTAATTCAGAGTTATAATGTTTAATGCTCAATAAAAGACAAAATGTTATCAGAGCCCTTAAAACTCTTGTTTAAGCACTGCTAAATGATGAGGGGCTGAACCCAGACAAATGTCTAATGGTCCAACAAAGGGCCAACATTTCAAACTTAATTGGATTTAGCCCAAATTGGCCATAAGTCCTCAATTCAGACTTAACTGAGCCCAAATGTGCTCATAATCTAATTAATTGATCTTAGTTCCAAATTGGACTACAGATCACTTAATCCACTTTGGTTTGAGGGTACATCTCTTCACTCCTCTGATATTTATCGTTGTAATCCTTCAACGTCTTCAGAGAGGTGACGGGTCCCGATAACCACACACTTCACGGACTATGATGTCCTTAACCTTGACTGTGAGGTCTTTAAACTCACGGACTATGATGTCCTTAACCTTGACTGTGAGGTCTTTAAACTCACGGACTATGATGTCCTTAACCTCGACCGTGATGTCTTTAAACTAATAATGGACCACTATGTTCTTAAACTGGTATTGGACCACTACGTCCTTAAACTGGTATTGGACCACTATGTCCTTAAACTGGTAATCGACCGCAATGTCCCTAAACTAAACAATAGAGTTCAAATGCTCTTTTGTTGGATCTAAATGATCCTGTTAAGTTGATCTTAGTCTAAAATTAGACTAACGTGTTCTTAACAAACGTTGAGTTGATCTTAGTCTAAAATTAGACTAACGTATCCTTAACGAACGTTTAAGTTGATCTTAGTCTCAAATGAGACTAACGTATCCTTAAACCCAAACCCCCAAACCCAAATCTAAGAAAATACGGATTTGGACTAATCCACGCCCTACGGGCGACAACATAAATTAGTCTCCGTATACAATCCACGGGCAACCATAAACAAAACAAACACCCACGACACGAAGTGACCATCTGGAGAAGGAGAAAGTTGTTACCGCGATGCGGTAGCGTAATTAACTGCAGGGGCTTGCACCTGCAGGGAAGAGCGTCCCCACAATCAAAAACCCCTCAAACGAGGGGAAATCTGATGAAGTCTGCTACATCGGCCGCATCCGTTTAAACCTTCGATACATGGTGCCATAAATCAACTTGGCATCTTCGGAGAGGTGGACGGATAGCACCAATTAGCATCTGCCCCGAAATTCAGGCAAGACGTTCGCCGCGTCTTCGCGCGTCTTTCGGTGGGGAACAAGCCGTATGGGGTTAGGATTGACTTTAGCCATACGGGGTCAGGATTGAATTTGGCCGTACGGGGTCAGGATTGACTTTAGCCATACGGGGTCAGGATTGACTTTAGCCATATGGGGTCAGGGGTTGAATCTCGGTTGTCTGTGCACCGCCGAGTCCTGGAATTGGGAACTTTGCCGCGGCTCCGCTTTGCTAACGTTGTGTCTGCTGTAATGAGATGAATGTCGAGGTGGTCTCTAGGTTGTCTGTGAACCGTCGAGATTTGGAACTAGGGACTTTGCCATGGCTCCGAAGTTGATTGTCCCGTCTGAATCCTACTGGAATGAGGAGGAACGCTGTTGTAGGTCTCCAGGCTGTAGATGTGGCCTTCGAGACTTGGAACTAGGGACTCTGTCATGGCTCCGAGGTTGATTGTCGCATCTGAATCCTACTGGAATGAAGAGGAACGCTATTGTGGGTCTCCAGGCTGTAGATGTGGTCGTCGAGACATGGAACTAGGGACTATGCCATGGCTCCGAGGTTGATTGTCGCGTCTGAATCCTGCTTGGAATGAGTAAGAACGCTGTTGTGGGTCTCCAGGCTGTAGATGTGCCCGTCGAGACTTGGAACTAGGGACTCTGTCATGGCTCCGATTGGCGGACGTTATATATTTCTGCAGAGACACTGATTTCTCTACGGGTTGACGCGAATCGAGATGCTCTCGTTAAGGACGTTGATTTCCCTGAATCGAGGTTTTTGCCAAGGACACTGATTTCCTTGGAGTTGAGACGAATCGAGAGATTCCTGCAAAGACACTGATTTCCTTGCAGGTCAACACGAATTGAGATACTCTCATCAAGGACGCCGATTTCCCTGAATCGAGGTTTTTGCCAAGGACACTGATTTCCTCGGAGTTGAGACGAATCGAGAGATTCCTACAAAGACACTAATTTCCTTGCGGGTCGACGCGAATCGAGATGCTCTCGTCAAGGACGCTGATTTCCCTGAATCGGGGTTTTTGCCAAGGACGCCGATTTCCTCGGAGTTGAGACGAATCGAGAGATTCCTGCAAAGACACTGATTTCTTTAGAGTCGAGATGAATCGAGAGATTCCTGCAAAGACACTGATTTCCTTGCGGGTCGACGCGAATCGAGATGTTCTCGTCAAGGACGCTGATTTCCTTGAATCGAGATATTTGCCAAGGACACTGATTTTCTCGGGGTTGAGACGAATCGAGAGATTCCTGCAAAGACACTGATTTCCTTGCGGGTCGACGTGAATCGAGATGTTCTCGTCAAGGACGCTGATTTCCATGAATCGAGGTTTTTGCCAAGGACACTGATTTCCTCGGAGTTGAGACGAATCGAGATATTCCTACAAAGACACTGATTTTCTTGCGGGTCGACGCGAATCGAGATACTCTCGTCAAGGACGCTGATTTCCCTGAATCGAGATATTGCCAAGGACACCGATTTCCCTGGAGGTCGGTTGACTTGTTTCCGAGATGGAGTCATTGGATGACGTATTTTCGAAATGGAATCATTGGTCGACTCTAGGTTGTTCGTGAACCGTGGAGTCTTAGAACTGGGGACTTTGCCCTAGCTCCGTTTGGTGATTTTGCGTTCGAATCCTGTTGGAGGAAGAACGTTGCTGTTGATTTTCCGTGGTGCCCAATCTTTTCGGCTATTTTCCGCGATGCCCAATCATTTCGGCTATTTTTTCTTTTTACTCGCTATTTTTTTATTGCGAGTTGCCCAACCATTTCAGCTATTTTGTATGCATATATTTTTACTTGCTGATTTTGTTGCAAGTTGCCCCATCATTTCGGCTATTTCATATGCACTTTTGGCTCGCTGATTTTTATCGCGAGTGTGGAACATGGAGTCTGGTGCCAATCTTAGCATCAGCATCACTGCGACTGGAATATTGTCAGGAGCGAATCATCATTTGCCATGAAAGGACTTGGGATTTGATACCGATTTAGGCATCAGCATCTCTATAACTGGGATATTGCCAGGAGCGAATCATCATCTGTCTTCGTCGGTTTGAACAAAGGTAGCTTAGCAAACAGGATTAAGATCCTGTCGACTAAGGCTTTTGACTTCATGAGCCGTAAGGATCTCATAAAGGTGTTTCTCCCAACGAGTCTTGGGGATCTCGTAAGTGCGTTTTCTCCTTAGGAGTCGTGAGGATTTCTAAGTGTATGTTCTCTTGTAAGTCGTAAGGATCTTGCAAGAGTGTTTTCTCCTTGTAAATCAAGAGGACTTACAAGGGCCGTTCACCATGTGAGCATATCTCTAGTCGGTGTGGGACTTTGTTAGGGAAATGTTTATTCGTGCCCGTAGATTGTATATAAGGGTCGGCATTGAACCGCTTGTAGGGCATAATCGGGATGTATGACGGCTTAAGAACAGGTTCAGATCCCTATAGCTTAAGGCTTTTGAATCCTATAAGCCGTGAGGGTCTCAAAGGGGAATTCTCCTTACGAGTCGTAAGGATCTCGTAAGTGTGTTTTCTCTTTGGGAATCGTGGGGATTCCTAAGTGTGTTGCTCCCTTGTGAGTCGTAAGGATCTCATGCAGATATTTTCTCCTTACAGGGTCGAGAGGACCTTGCAAGCGTCTTTTAACGAGATTGCGCCCTTTCGGGTTTTCACAAACTCGCCGGCAGTCCTGCTGTTTTTACTCACGGAGCTCTTTCGGGTTTTCATCCGTGCCCATTTCGCTTATGGACGTACCATTTTTTTATTATTATTTATTTTTGCGTCAGCCTTGGGATGCTATGGTCCGTAGTAGTTTATAGACGTCTCGGTCAGGCGTAGTATTTCTTCAAGAAACGGCCATTTATTGGCCTGAAGGGTCTTTCGCCATGCATATCCAGGAGCAAGCCCCACCCTGGTAGACTTTGTCTATGATGTACGGGCCTTCATAGTTCGGCTCGAATTTCCCCCGTTTGGCACGATTAGGGATCATAGGTCTCTTGACCACTAGCACGAATTCGTCTTGGCAGAATGTTCTTGGACCAGTCAATCTCTCGTATGAGCGCGTCATCTTTGCTTTGTAAGCTTCTAAGTATTGCTGCGTCGTGAGCCCGGTTTCGTCAAGGGCGTCGAGCTCCTCAAGCCGAAGATGAGCATTGTCTTCGTCCATTAGTTCGTAATGAACTGCCACTCGTAAGGAGGGCAGCTCTATCTCCAAGGAGAGTACTGCTTCAGTGCCAAATACCAATGCATACAGCATTGTGTTTGTGGTCGTTTTGAACTTAGTTCGATACGCCCAGAGAGCTTCATGCAGTCTCTCGTGCCAGTCCTTTTTATTTTTAGACACCGTCTTCTTTATGATATTCGTCAAGGTCTTGTTGAAAGCCTTAGCTAGACCATTAGCTCGAGGATTATAGACCGAAGAGTATCTCCGGTCTATATTATGCTGCTGTGCGAAGCGGCTGATTTTATGGCTTCTGTAGGCCGGCCCGTTATCGGAGATAATCCGTCGCGGAGTGCCGAACCGATAGATGACGTGTGTCTTGAAGAAATGGAGGATATTCTCCTTCTTCATTTCTCTTAGTGGTACTGCTTTTGCCCACTTGGAGAAGTAATCAGTTGTCGCCAGTATGAACCGATGTCCTCTGGACGATACTGGTTCAATGGGACCGATTACGTCAGTTCCCCACATTTCGAACGGCCAGCTAGCCATCGTTGGATGTAGCGGATTTGGATGCTGGTGGATAAAGTCCCCGTGAATCTAGCACGAGTGGCACTGCTTCGCATATTTGAGACAGTCTTGGATCATTATGGGCCAATAGTAGCCCATCCTTTTGATCTTCAGTTTCAGCTTTGGCCCGGCTTGGTGAGAACCGCAGAGTCCGTCGTGAGTTTCTTGGAAGACTCTCCTTGCTTCTTTAGGTCCCAGCCATCTTAACCATAGAGAATCAAATGATCTCTTATATAGAGTGTCATTGACGAAGGCGAAGGATAGAGCTCGTTTCATGAGCTGATGTCTTGAGGACGCATCTTCAGGTGTTCGACGGGATTTGAAGTAGTCTATAAAGACTTCTCTCCAATCCTTGAACTTTTCCTGGTCCTCCATCTATAGGGCCACTTGCTTGGTCGCTTCCTTTTCTTCAAACGACTCCGGAGATATTTCTGCCGGTGCGAGAACCCGGCGACTTTGCACAACGATCCTCACGTCATCGAGGTTCTCGTCGGCCAGTTCTTTAGCGAGCTTGGCTAATGCATCCGCCATGCTATTTTTCGCGCGCGGTATGCTTTTCAGGGCGTAGGAAGGGATTCGAGTCGGCAGTTGTTGCACTCTCTCACCGTACTTTACCAACTCTGATTTGCACGTTTGATAGTCGCCATTTACTTGACTAACGACCAGCTGGGAGTCTCCGTATATGAGGAGGTTTTCGATTTCCATGTCGATAGCGATCTCAAGACCTGCTATCAAAGCTTCATATTCGGCTTCATTGTTTGTCCTCGGCTCTGTCAAGGAAAAGGCAAAGCGCATTATCCTTCCTAGCGGAGTCACGAAGATGAGGCCTACCCCAGATTTGATTATGGGGGTGTTGTGCTCTCGCTTCTTCATGGAAGATGCCCCATCAAAGTAGAGTTCCCATCGGGTGTCACTTTCTCCTTTCTCCCCATCGATCGTGTCAAACGCATGCTCGTCTGGCAATTCGCAATTTAGGGGTGAATCGGCAGGTATAGGATGCTCAGCGAGGAAGTCGGCAATGGCCTGGCCTTTCACTGCCTTGAGCGGTCGATATGTTATGGAGAACTCCATCAAGAGTAGGGCCCATTTAGCGAGCCATCCTGCTAGTATGGCTCTTGACATTAAATATTTGAGAGGATCCACTTTTGATATGAGATGGACCTCATGCGCCAAAGCATAATGCCGAAGCTTCGTTATAGCGAAGTTTAAGGCCAGGCAATATTTCTCGATAGGGGAGTAATTGTTTTCTGCCCCCAGGAGAACTCGACTCAAATAGTAAATGGCCCTCTCTTTCCCTTAGTCGTTCTCCTGTGCCCATAGCGCGCCTAAAGAACCTTCGAGGGCTGTTGTATAAAGGATGAGAGGCTTCCCCTTGACTGGAGCAGTCAGCACCGGAGGATTCTGCAAGTATTGCTTGATTTCGTCGAGTGCACTCTGGGATTTACGATCCCAGACGAAAGGGGTCCCCTTCTTCATTAGATGACTGTAAGGGCGGCATTTGCCAGAGAGGTTAGCTATGAACCGCCGGATATATGCGAGCTTTCCTTGGAGGGACCGCAGTTGCTTGAGAGTTCTTGGCGGAGGCATTTCAATAATCGCCTTGATCTTTGATGGGTCTATCTCGATACCCCGATGTCATACGATGAATCGTAGAAATTTGTCCGAGGAAACTCCGAATGCGCATTTGAGAGAGTTCATCTTCAGATTGTATTTTCGAAGACGCTGGAACACTATCTTCAGATGCTCCCAGTGTTCCTCATGCGATTTGCTTTTAACCACGAGGTCGTCGATATAGCATTCAACGATTTCATGTATGAGTTCATCGAAAATCTTCGTCATGGCCCTTTGATAGGTGGCGCCGGCGTTCTTCAGACCGAAAGGCATTATTTTATAGCAGAATATACCCAGAGGAGTCCGAAAAGCGGTATGCTTCTGGTCTTCGGGATGCATCTTTATTTGATTGTACCCCGATGAACCGTCCATGAAGGAGAAAACTTCGTGAGTGGACATGTTGTCTATCATCAGCTCGATGACCGGTACGGGAAAGTCATCCTTTGGACAGGCTTTGTTGAGGTCCCGAAAGTCTACGCAGATGCGCATTGTCCCATTTTTCTTCATAACTGGGACAATGTTGGCAATCCAGTCAGGGTATTGAACCTCTTGGAAAAAACGGAGTCGATTAGGTTCTTGACCTCGGCATTGATGCTCATTTCAAGTTCGAGCCGCATACTTCTTAGTGCTTGCTTAACTGGCTTGACGTCTGGAGATATCGCTAATTTATGCACCGCTATTTCCGGATCTAACCCCGGCATCTCGGAGTAGTTCCATGCGAAGTAGTCTTTATACTGCATAAGCACGTCTTTGAGCGTAGCCACCTTTTCTTCAGACAACAGCTCACTGATGAACGTCGGCCGTGGGTCGTCTGTCGTCCCCAAGTCAATTTTTCTGAGGTTATCTGCAGTAGTATGTATCCCATCTTCCAGCTCTTTTGGCGCCGGTGGAAACTCTGAGATCACTTCGTCATCATCGTTTTCAAAGCACCAGGGGAGGTCAGCCATATCCTTGCGTTCTCCTTCTCCTGACAGCGTTATCGCGTGACATGTGCGAGATTGTTTCCAAGACCGATGTTGATCTAGTTCTACTCTCGCCATATACGTTGCTTTCGGTTCATGCTTCTGAGGTGGAGTTACCCTCCAACTGCTGGATAGAGCGAACCTGCCTTGCTGATACTGTTCTTCTATCCAGTTTTTGAAGGTGAAGCAGTCTTCAAGAGGATGTCCTATCGCTCGATGATAGGAGCAATAATCCGGATGAGAGGCCTCGTCTGCTTGTTCGGGGTGTTTGGACTCCGGGAGTGTCATCATTTGATATTTTATGACAAGCTCGAATATCTTTCTTGTCTTGTCTTGGGGAAAAGAATATGCTCGACCCATCTTCTTTATAAGAGACGGATCCCGGCTACTCAATTCTCGATCGCGTGGTTTCTTGGACCCGTTTTGTCGCTGTCGAACGTTTTTTCCGTTCTTTAACTTGTTTCTACCTCTGCGTCGAGTCTTTTGTATGATGGGCTGGCGACGAAGGGCATCATCATTTTCCGTAGCCTGTTGAAGGAGGCGCTGCGTTCCGGCTTTCTCGTAAATGGCCATTTCGCGGCTATGGTCATTCCGGACCTTTTGACCCGCTTCCCTTATTAGGTTGTTCATCTGTTCTTCGAACGACGGACTTGGCACTTTCATGGCGGGACCTCGTTTTGGTTCAGGATTAGCGTCTTCTAACAGAGCATCTCCTTCTTCATCGAAATCATGTATGACGCAGCAGCCATGGAATCGCTCCCGTTTCTTGGATTGAACATATCTAAGTCCAATTGTTTCCATTCTCCCATTGGGCAACTTTCACTGAGTTCCAGGGACGTTCCAGATCCTGTTGTAGAGCTGAGCTTGTCGAGCAGTCTGTTTGAAGGGTACGTCTTGGCGCCTCAGCAGCCTTTTTAATCCTTCTGTGTAGTTTCTGAGTAAACGGATGGGCTGGAGCCAGTCAAGCGTAGAATCGGCACCATGCCAGATCTTTTTCTCCACTTTGGTTTCCGTGGATCGATAAAAGAGGATCTTCTTTTCATCTCTTCTCCTGGGAGGGATGTAGAACGTCTGCAGTTCTTGGACACTATAGGTATCAAGTGCGTCGAGCTCTTTGTAGTGCTGCCGCGGAACCATAGCGATTTGCAAACTCCGTTCATCTCCAGTGAGGACTTGTATTGATGGTCGAACAGAAAATACTGCATTGACCTCATCTTCAGAGTCGCTTCCGAAGACCAGAATAGGGGTGGACGGTCCCGACTTGTTGTATCGGGGAGGTCCCGAATAAACTATCTCTTCTTCCTCCTCGGTATCGCTCCCAAAGACCGGAATGGTAGTGATAGCTTTTTGCTTATCCTCAGGTTTATGGAACCTTTCCATGTCTTCAAAGTCTTGTAAGAATTACTTTGCATCTTCGTACTTTCGAACTTCGTTTACGGAGAATGGGTTCAGCTCTCCTGTCACAGTGTATTCAAGCACATCTTTGAAGTACTTCATACACTGATGCTGTGTAGAAGGGATAATGTTGTACTCGTATAACCAAGGCCGGCCGAGCAAAGTGTTGTAGCAAGTCTTGGTGTCAATGACATGGAACTTGATATCAGTGACGAGCAGCCCAAAGCGTAACGTCAGTATCACAGACCCAAGCGTTCGTGATGACTGGGAGTCGAACCCGGAGATAGTGATTTTATCCCGAGCGAGGTGTTGAATGCTCATGCAGATTTCTTTTAGCACCCTCACATTTAGGAGATTGACAGAGGACCCATTGTCAATTAGGATCTTCCCTATCCTAATATCATGGCAATACCCGGAGACATATAGGGGACGGTTGTGCTCACAAGTTCCGAGGAGGAGATCTTCATCGCCGAAAGTGATGTCAGCTGTGTGCACTTCTTCCAGCTCGTCCTTCATCTTTTCTTCGGTAAGGAAAGCTTGGAATTGCTCGGGCTCTTGGAGTACCTTGATCAAAGAATCTCTTTCCTCCTTAGATAGTAGGAGGGCATCGAGAATGCTTAGCTGCGAGGGTATCTTCCTCATGTGTGCCAGAACGTTGTAATCCATCTTGTTTTTCTTGGGCGGGTCCTTAGCTGCCAGCTCTTCGACGACTCTGTCATTGAGGGCCATATCTTCAGGGATTTTTTCTTTTCCCTTATCTTTTTTGCTCGCTCCCTTGCTTGTAGGTCCGAGATTCTTTTTAGGTAGCATGCGATTGCACAGCTGAATGTTCTCGCAGGTCTTCATCTCTTCTGTTTCAGAGATGGATTCCTTGAAGAGAGGGCCGAGGGCTATTTCTTCATCAGAATCACTCCCGAAAGTGAGAACTTATGATCCCCCGGAATTAACCATGTGACATTCACCGGCTGTTCTTTTATGCTCATCTGTCGTGCTTCTTTGTTCCCGACGAGTTTTGCGCTTCATCCGCTTGAAATGCTGTCGGTGAGCAACGTATCCCTGCCAGCAATTTTTAAAGGCGTTGCATTCTTCAGTAGGGTGTGTGGTCCTCCGATGGTACAAGCAGTAGTTTGGATTTGCATCCTCTTCTTAAGGTGTATCCTATCAGGAGTGTTTCCTTCGGAGGGTGGCAGCTTCATTCCTATCGATATGGCTTTGGCGAACCTTTTACTTGTCTTGAACCTGCTTTTGCTGGCGGCCGAAGTGCTCCTATCCGGTTGGGGTATTTCAATCCTTTCGTTCAGTCGCCGACATTTGGCTTTTCCGTATATGGCGATTTCACGCTCCTGATCAGCTTTTCTTTTCAGAAAAGCTTCGTTCAGGAATACATCAATCATCTCGTCTGACGGTCCTAGAAGTTCCGGTTCGGGATCTGCCCTTAGTTTCTCTGTATCAGGAGCTTCTTCACCATCTACTGACGAGTGAGAGATCACGTGGCAGCTTGCTACATAATCTTCAAGTTTGTCTAACGAGTCTTCTCCCTCATCTTCATCGCCATCTCTATCTTCAAGGATGTAGTTGAGAAATTCTTGGAGTGTGACTGGGGTTCACGCCTTCTAGTTATATTCCTCCAACGTGTCAATATGCTTTTGTAGGTCCGTGCGCTTGTCATCAGGCTGTGCGGGCTTCTTGACCTTCTTCTTCTTCTTTGAAGATTTTGACGGCAGGGCATAGGCGTTTTGACTATCGCTACCAATTCTTGGCGTCGGGCGCGGATTCAGCATTCCCTCAATGACTTCGGACTCCAGCGGACTTTTCCACCTGATCGCCGGGCATATTTGGAGATCCTTCAGCATTCTTTTCGTTTTGGCTGAAAGAGCGACCTCCCATGGAGCTTCTTCTATAAATGAGCATGATGACCCCGGTGTATCTACCCTTTTAGGAGCATGCGGCTGGGGCGGGCTTACTTTCCAATTCTCGGACAGCGCGAATTTGCCCTGTTGGTATTGGTCCTCAATCCAGCCTTTGAAGACGAAGCAATCTTCGATTGGATGGCCTACCACTTGGTGATAGGGGTAATAATTAAGATTATTGGCCTCACCGGGTTGCAATGTGCGTTTTGGATCCTGCAAGGTGATGAGCCTGTGCGCAACGCCAGCTCGAACAGCCTCCTCGTTTTATCCCGGGGAAACGAATAAGAGCGCTTCAGCTTCTCATTAAAGAATTACTGTCTATCATCTTGGAGATCAGTTGGTTTTGGACCACTGGGCTGCTGCTGAGCATTGGCGACGAAGGTCGCTTTCCCTTTCCCTTTTTCGTTTCGAGATTCTAATTTCGAAGAAAATGGTCTATGACCCATCTGATCCATTTGGGCCAGCTTGTCAATCAAGGCCTGGAAAGTAGTTGGCTTGAAGAACATCATGAACTGGGATATGGTCACCTGCGGATCAAGAGTACCCACGAACATGCCTACCGCAGGAGCTTCTTCGATGCGTTGTTCGCATTTCGACCATAGGTTCCGCCACCGGATTGCGTACTGCACCCATGTTTCGCCTGGCTTCACTCTGGCGTTAATTAATGTGGTGATCGGGGTGCGCTCGCTAGCGCTTGCGAATCATTGTGTAAACAGTAACTCCATTTCTGCAAATGTCTTAACGGAGTCGTTCGGGAGCTCGGAGTACCATTCAAACGCTGTCTCCGACAAGCTGCCAACAAACTGGCGAAGCAGCAGTTTGTCGTCACCCCCAGTATTACCGTACAAGGCTCTAAATTGAGCAACGTGCTGGTGTGGATTCCCCGTCCCCTTATATACATGGAATTTAGGGATCGTATATCCCGGCGGGTACTTTATTTGGTCGTACCAACCCGGATATGGTCGTCCAGTTTTAACAATTTGGTCGGCCGCTTCGTTCGCCTGATGAGCTCGTATCCGTTGAGCTATATAGTCATCCAGGGAGGTTTTGGAGATCGTCTCCTCTTTAGCCATTGATAGAGCCGGAAGAGGGTTCGATGTCTCCTCTCTGTCGTCTTTAAGGACAATCGGAGGATCTTCAACTGGAGGATCCGGCTGTATCATCATCCCGACCATATCTTGGAATAAAAGCGTCATTCGTTTTATGTTGGCAGCTTGTTCCGCTGCTTCTTTGTCCTTCTTCTCGAGGATTCTGTGGAGGAACTCAGCATCGGTTTCTTGTTCATGACGCTGCTCTGACGACGTTTTCGGGCTTTCTTTTGGCCCAGTAAGTGCGGCCATCTGTGTTAACGTTTCCCGGAGCTTCTATTGTTGCTCCTGGGCCTTTGTTACGGATCTGGTAAGTGGTCGATGACCCGTAGAGATACGGCTATCCTCTTTCCCGGATTCCATATAGACAGTGTGCACCACTATGCCCCCAGACTTAGGGCGTTTAGATTCAGTGTCCTTGAGATTCGTCGCAGACACAGGAATTTTCTCCGGCCTTCCCCTTTTATGAGCGGTCGAAGTTGAGGGAGCTGTTGCAGCGGGCACCCAAGTAGACGACACCTTTTGTGGTACAACAGGGTGGTCCTTCTCTTGCCGAACTTTCATCTTCTTCGGTTGGCGGGAGTAATCTTGGTTGATCACCGAGTCTTGGACCTGTCGCCAGACCTTATGAATTTTAGAGGACAGCCGCTGAGAAGGCTGCTCCAGCCTTGTCTTTGCAGCATTCTCCACATGTGGAGGAGATCTTTTCAGCACGGTAGTCGGAGAGTTCTTGCGGACCCTCTTGAGTGGTTCAAAGTTGTTCCCAGTTGGAACAGCAGTATCGACTTCAACCATCGGAGCTGGTGGAGTCAATCCTGAAGGGGAACTGCCCCCAGCTTTCCTCACTCGGCGCCAGTGGCGACGTCGAGCATGTCGTGTAGCCGGGATCACCTTTATCATCGGAGTAGTTTCGTTCTTCCCCCTGCTCTGAGGAGATGCTGTTATTGGCGCCAGCCTGTCAAAGACTGACATCCGCTGGGAAGGAATAGTCAACCTGTCGAAGGCCGACTTCCGAGTAGGGGAAGCAGTTTGGACAGCTTCAATTGCAGCAGGAGCTGGAATAGCCTTCTCTGGTATTGCGAGCTTCTTCGTGGGCCCCTTTGAGCTCAGCCTGTCGAAGACTGAAGTATTAGACTTGGATGACCCGTTGGGAGGGACCGCGTTAGTTGCAAGCCGATTGAAGACCGACTTCTTTGGAGCTTCTTGCGATGGAACTGGGGCGTTAAAACTCATTGGTAGGAGAATGGTACCGAAGAACAGTCCAGTGGTGGCCTGAGTCACCTGTTCCACTGGCATCATAAAAAGGGAGGCCGCTTGAGGCCCATAGGTCACTCTTCCAGCAAGGATGGAGTGGGAGTTGTTGCAGTTAGTGCAGTTGAAAGTCATTGATCTTCTGTTTTCTGTACGGAGCAAGACACCAAATCTTAATACCTCGAATCCAAGGGCAACCATATCAAACCGTGATTCGTTCGCGAACACGAAGTGGAATGGAAAGAGCAAAAGGTCCCACCGGGCGTACCAGAATCTGTTCTCCGCCGAAAGACCGGGAAAGACAAACGTCTTGCCTGGATTTGGGGGAAGATGCTATTTGGATTTATCCGTCCAGCTCTCCGAAAATGCCAAGTTGATTTATAGCACCGTATATCGGAGGATTAGACGGATGCGGCCAATGTAGCAGACTTCGTCAGATTCCCCCTCGTTTGAGGGGTTTTTGATTGTGGGGACGCTCTTCCCTGCGGGCGCAAGCCCCTGCAGTTAATTACGCTACCGCATCGCGGTAACCACTTTCTCCTTCTCCAGATGGTCACTTCGTGTCGTGTATGTTTATTTTATTTACGGTTGCCCATGGATTGTATACGGAGACTAATTTATGTTGTCGCCCGTAGGGCGTGGATTAGTCCAAATCCATATTTTCTTATATTTGGGTTTGGATTGGGTTTAAGGATCGTTAATCTCATTTGAGACTAAGATCAACTTAACGTTTTTTAAGGACACGTTAGTCTAATTTTAGACTAAGATCAACTTAACAGGGTCATTTAGATCTAACAAAAGATCATTTGGGTTCTATTGTTTTTGTTTAGGGACATTATAGTCCATAAGTTTAAGGACATCATAGTCCGTGACAGCTTAAGGACATCATATTCCATGGAGTTTAAGGACATCATAGTCCATAGTTTAGAGACATCATAGTCTGTAGGGTTTAAGAACATCATAGTTCATGAGTTTAAGGACATCATAGTCCATAGAATATCTGGCTGTCGGGACCCGTCAACTCTCTGAAAATGTTGAAGGATTACAACGACAAATATCAGAGGAGTGAAGAGATGTACCCTTAAACCAATATTGGTTGGGAGATCTGTGGTCCAATTTGGGACTAAGATCAAAGATTTGTGAACATACTGAATTAGAGATCTGTGGCCAACTTGGGCTCAACCTATTCATTTAAAATGTTAGACATTTAATTAGGCTCAGTCGTTTTTCATTTAATAATGTTGAGCATTGATCCTGACAACTTTTTGTCTTTTATTGAACGCTGAGCACTCATTATGGCTCTGGGCTTTATCATTTAAAGAACAATTTATGTTCTCTCAGCGCACACGTGAGGAGCACATGGCGCGCTTGGCGCTGAGCGCCAGTTAATGAGCGCAGAACGCTTCTGGTGATGTAGCGCACACGTGAGGAGCATGTGGCACGCTTGGCGCTGAGCGCCAGTCAATGAGCGCAGAGCGCTTCTGGTGAAGTAAAGCACACATGAGGAGCACGTGGCGCGCTTGGCGCTGTGTGCCAGACAATGAGCGCAGAGCGCTTCTGGTGAAGTTGCGCACACGTGAGGAGCACGTGGTGCGTTTGGCGCCGTGCGCCAGATAATGAGCGCAGAGCGCTTCTTTAAATTTGGAGTGCTAAGGCTCTGCAGCGCTGTGTGCTAGATTTGGAGCGCTAAAGCGCTTCTTTTAATTGGAGCGCTAGGGCTCTTTTTAGGCAGCTCCGTTCTCTGAGAATTAAATTCTCTCTTATAAGAGACTCTGTCTCGTGGATTTAAGAACAAAGTTCTTATTTTATAGGATATGTTTCAATCTCTTATGTTTTTGGTGAAAGGCTTTGCCTTTATGGATCTTTAATCCTAAGAGAATTGAATTATTCTCCCCCTTTTTATAATGAGATATTATGATCTCTTTTGTGAAAGACAATTTGTCTTAAAGATCTATGATCTGGCAAAAGAACTATATTCTTTTTCTGATGAGGTGCTTTAATCTCTTTATTTTACCTTGAAGAAATTCTTCATCTGCTGAGAGCTTACTCTTCTCTCTGAAATTTCTCAAAGTTTATAAGGGGGTTCCTCTCTATGAGAAAGTCTTAGGGCCGTTATATAGGGTAGGCTGATTTGTTGAATCGGTTGAAGATATCTTTTCTCTAATTGATTTGGAGATTTCTCCACCGTTGGATCTTTGATCCTAGGGCTTCTGTTTTACATAAGGCAATTTTCTTGTTTTTAACAAGATTGGGAAATCTTTTCCCATACAGAATTTTTTCTGTATTTTGGTGATTTTTAATCACCATTGGATCATTGATCCAACGGTGCTCTGATTTTCAGAGCATAATCTTTCCTGTTTGGAAAGATTCTGAGGAATGTTTCCTTAACAGAATTTTATTCTGGTCAATTGATAATTTTTAATCATGTTCGTTGGATCTTTGATCCAAGGGCCGAGAACATTTTGTTCTATCGCTAGCGCTCATGTGCTTTGCACGTGATGCGCTGCTTAGAGTGCATCGCTCTTAGCGCTAGCACTCATGTGCTTTGCACGTGAGCGCTGCCTCGAAGTCTTTGACTCTCAGCGCTTAGCGCTCTTGGCGCAAGCGCTCTCATGCTTTGCACATGAGGCACTGCCTAAGGGTCTTTGACTCTTAGCGTTGGCACTCATGGCGCTAGCATTTTCGTGCTTTGCACGTGAGGCGCTGCCTCTTTACTGAAGGTGTCTTTTCACCTTTTTCCTCCGCTTTTCCTGAGTCAAACTTCTCTTTCCCAGAACTTGGAAATAGTTCCATCACGCACAGCATTTTCTGTGTCTAGACTTAAATGTTTGCCTTTATAATTTGAAGCAATACTTCTCTTCTCTTTCATTTTCATAGAATCATTTCAACAGAGCAGAGCTATGGCTTGCAATCGTCCACATGCTCGCCGGCAGCCATGAGAGGTGCCCATTGATGAAATTGTTCCTCATTTTGCTGCACGCTTGGTGAACCCTGCTCTCACGGATGACCAATGCGATACGATGTTGTACGAACTCGTGACTCGTAAGGGATCTCCCCTCCCCATCGGCTCCATTTGGCTCCGGATGGCCTTCTTGTCCGTGCTCGATGACATTCTTCCTCATCCAGCGGAGATGACTTCGGCAATACTCGACGCCGCGGAGGACAAGATCGAGTGCTTTCATGAGGCACTCTTGAATACCGCAGTTCTGAGGGATCGCTCTATTCGGCTGCTAAGCTAGATACGGGCTCAGCGGGTCATAATGTCTGCCTTCGTTAATGGGCACGGTGTTGACCGATGGGAAACGACTCCTCGTGAAGATCGCCACTTTGACATGGCGGAGAAGGCAGAGAGGGAGTTAAAGAATTTTATTCATAGTTTTGTGAATCCCAGTACTTTCGATCCTATGTTTGGTGATCTATTTCCAATAGAATAAAATGTTCAATTAAATACTTTCTTTTTGTCGCTGACCACCAAGTGCTCTCTTTCTAACACATGTTCTTCCTCTGATGTGTGTATTTGCATATATGAATGAACCCAATCACACACATATCTGTCAACGAAACTTGAACCGGTGTAAACAGGAACAAATATCTTTTGGCCGAAAATTTCGGCGGGAACAGTTCCTTTGTGCTTGATGGAACTAACGAGGAAGAGGTGCAGTAGGTCCACGAGAAGGTGGGGCTAGGAGAGCAAGTCGAGGAGCAGGTGCCGGGATAGCTGGCCGTTGAGGATAAGTGATTGCTGGTCTAGGTGCAAGATTTGGATTGAGTCTACGAGGACAAGATCCAATATTGTGTGCGGATGAGCCACAGATTAAGCATAGGCGATTAGCACGCCTGCAATCCTTCGCCAAGTGTCCATTCCTTTTGCAATAGAAGCAGAAATCTGGACTAGGCCAGTTAAAAGGTACTCCCGGTCTCCTGGGTACAAACGGTGGCCTGGAAGAGGCTCCTTCTGCTATCTGAGTAGCATGGCGCTTCACACCGGCAGATTGAGGTTTGACCTTCTTCACAACTGCCTCATATCTTTGGGCAGCCTTTAGTGCAAGGTCGTGGGTTGGAAAATCCCCTGTAGCTAGAGCAGCTTGGATCTCCGGGTCCAACCCTTGCTGAAATCGTCTAGCCCTGATCTCAGCAGCCGGTATGAAATATGCCGCAAACCTGTTACGGTCTTGTGTTAGCTGTGTAGTATGTGATATTAGAAAACTTGAATATTTGAGACATCTCTTACCTGCTTAGCATGGTGAATTCAGCATCATACTCATCCATGGATTTGCTCCATATAGAGCCTTGTTATAGGTGGATGAATTGCTGCTCCATGTCAAAACGGACAATCTCGGAAAAATATTTCCCGTCGAACATGTCGCGAAAAGTCTTCCATTCGATTGGCTGAGTAATTCGGCTTTCTTCAGCCTTCCACCATACTCTGGCGTTGCCGGTTAGTTGCAGCTTCACAACTCTTACCCAAGCAATATCTGGCACTTGTGCTGCTGCCAGATCGTCCTCAATCGACTGAAACCATTCCTCTGCCTCCAAAGAGCTCTCTTTCCTAAAGAATTGTTTAGGGTGCAGTGCCCAGAATTGTTTCACACCGGGTGCTTCAGTTTCTGGGCGATGCAAAAGGATAGCAGTTTGCTGCTGTTGTCTCTCCAAGAGGCTCTTAATTGCCTCAAGCAATACCGTCTGCTCGTTGATAGGAGCTGCTACGGTAGGTGTAAGTGGAAGAGGTAGTGGTGGTGGGGTGTTGCCATTGACATTCGTGCTGGTATTGTTGGGAGAATTCATTACCTTTCAAAGAAAAATAGGGTAAGGATAGATTCAAGAAATATGAAATGTAAAGAATATTTAGTTGCTGATTTTTATAATTCTTGTGATATATATTGCTTAGTTTTCCATGCAGAACTGACCTGCATGGTAGGGTTCCAGGCAGAACTGACCTGCATGGGCCACCAACTAAACCTGTCACACCCCGCTTCCCAGTGTATGGGAAAGTAGGCGTGGCGAGACCCGCGATGTATTTACTCAGAAGTAAACACGTTAAGCGTAAATAAGAAATATAATAAATCTACATAAGAAATGACAAGAGATATAACTAAACAACAACTTTTTATTGATTAAACATTCTTTACATACAACTGGAAAATAAATACAATGCTGGAAAGCGATGCCTAAACAATGGCAAGTGAACTGAAAGTAAAGTAAGTACAAGTGAACTAAAACTCCGAATCCTCAGTAAAATGCTCCAAATCGTCCTGGCTGGGCTCGATCTCCTGAGAATCGGGTCCTCCTGACAACATTCCAAAGAAAGAAGAAATATGAATGTCGTCGGCGAACTAGCGCTCGGTAAGTCCCAAGAGATAGGATAGAAATAGACAAATAGAGTGAATAGAACTGATAAAGAAAAATGTTAGTTATGCTAACATAGTTGTTTGTAATTTGGTACAGAATGTATCACTGCATATGAGAGGAGTCCAACTTGTTTCGTGGACTAAGGCATATAGAGTACAAGGCCCCGTCAAAACCCACGGGACAACGACAACGAATATTCAGGTTAGGTGTATTATAGTGACCGTCTTATTCCACTTCTAATACATTCCGTACCAATCTACCCCTTAAAAACCCCGTAAATGTATACTGTGTTGTTTTATATATGTAAGACTTGCCGAGACCATGGTATAAATTATTCATGTAAACGGATAAGGATGTAAACGGATAGTCATGTAGTCAAGTCAAGATATATCCATGGTTCAGTCAATTCAAGTCATGTTGATTTTGTTCTGGTATAGTTCAGGTATTCATATTCAAATTCAAGTATAGATTGGATTCATGTTGTATTGGAGTTAAGATTGGATTGTGTTCATGTTTAGATTATATTCGGATTAGACTGAGACTCAGATTGAGTCAGACACTTAAACAGAATTGGATTCCTGAATTAGGTTTTGGAGTTATCGGTAACTGCTGCATATGGACGGCAGGATTTGTGACTTTTTTCAACCCAATTACCATTGATAACCCCATTTTAGTTTTCTATCTTAAATAGGCAAGCACCCACTTTCTCCGGCTCCCTGAGGCTCAAGAGAATTGGTCCCGTTTAAACCTATATTTACCAGGGTTCTTAATGTAAATTAATATAACTTGAGGGGTTTTATGAAAAAATATTTTTAGTATACTTTCAAATTAAATCTCAAGTATTTATTTATCGTATTTAACATTTTCATGGATGTAATTTTTAAAATTTAGGTATTCTAGTGAATAAATACCTAGTTTGAATAATACATGGTATTTTAGTGTAAAGTTGACTTGTATGGATTCTTGATGGTATTTTCATGAAACCTGTAATTCTTTTGTTTAGAAAAATATGAAATTTATTATATATTTAAAATAGATGGTTTGATAATATTTATATATAATTATTAAAAATAAAATTTATTTATTAAATAGAAAATCACGTTTTTCTTAAAAATTGTATTAAAAATTCCACCGAGATCGTATGCTCCATGGGGAGGTCTACATCTCGCCTTACTAGTCCGATGGATGTACGATAACCCAACCCAACCGAATCAGATTCCCCAAAAGTGGGTTGTAGAGGCACAATCGTAAGGAATTTAAATAATACAATTTAAAGAATACGGTTTTTAATAGTTTATGGTATTTTAATATAAAAGTTGTATTTGTCCCAAAATATATATTGTTAAAAGCTAATCGTGCTATGTCATGATACGTGTTGTGAGAGGTAGGTCATTACCTCGTGAGATTTTCTAAAGATAATACAAGCAAAAATGATAAATGATGTCATATGTAATTTTATGGTATTTAAACGTAAAAGTGTAATAAAAGTTGTTTTATATAGAGTTTGAAATGAAACTTGTTTATAATTATTGTTTAATGTTTAACAAACAAAGTATAATGATTTAGATAATTAGTTCTTAAGAAAAGTTGTTATTTTAAAAAGTTTTAGAAATGAATGTCGGTATAATTTCACTTACCGACATCATTGAAAAGAAGAAGTTTTGAGATGTGAAAAAAAGAGAAGAGAGGGAACTTACTAGCTTAGAGAATAGAGAGGAGGTTGAGAGAACGTTTGATGGCTTCGTGGAGTCGCGGGGTCGCCGGAATCTTCTCGAATCGTCGCCGGAAATTGACATAGTGCTAACTCCACTTGTACTCTTCTTTGACTTGGAAAATTTTGAGAATTTTAACAAAAGATTTCAGAATGAAGAGGGCTAGGGTGTGATGTTGTATTTATAGGGAAGAATTATGGTTTTGAGAATGAAGAGAGAATTAAAAATGTATTAAAATAGGATTTATGAGTGAATTAACACTCTGTGGATAAATGCAAAGAATTCAAATAGTACTGGAGTAGTGGGGATAGGCCAAAAGACTAGTGTGCAGGGTTTGGGAGCATTACCTACGGTTGAGCCCGGCGTCGCCGGCCGAAATGAAGATCTCGCCTGCCGTAAGGGCGAGGTGGATCTCCGGATCTTTGCCACGTGTCTAGGTCGGTTCATATAACATTCAGCACATGTTTGTTTTTCTCAGACTTTTTATTTTACGTGTGCTGCACGTGTAAACTTTTGGGCTTCCAAAATGTTTAAAAGGAAAATCAGTAAAAATATATGTGGCTGATGGGATTCGAACACAAGAGCTACGTCACAACAGTGCAAGGGCTTTACCAATGAGCTACAAGTTATTTCTTGCTATTCTTAAACAATTTTAATTTATTACTTATGCTTAGGCTTGAAACTCTATTCTGTACATTAATTTGAAAATTTTTGTATAATGAAATTGGAGTCGTTACAATTTATTTCTAGTCTCGCACTCCCTGAAGATGGTCGGCCGCGTGTATACTATCAGGGAGATCGTTTCCCATGACGATGTATACTTTTACAACCTTGATCGTTCCAAGAAAACTTACGAGGCGGTGATAAGCCGCTTGGAAGGTCACAGTGAACGATTACTTCCCCGAAGATCTCCTCTCCTTATGCGATATGGAGGATTTCGCCGGGTCTGCACAATACCCTATCCCCGCGGCTAAAGGACGAGGCATTCGACAAAATGCACATGGTCCATAGGCTTGGTCTGATCTCAAAGAGTAGGCGGGATCGCTCGGTGGACCTCCATCTTGAGAGTTTCCAGCAAAGGTTGGTCATCGCTTCCTGCTCGGCGAAAGAGGATCCTCCCTCGCTCGGGGAATCCGTGGCTTCTAGGGTCTGTGAGTACCGTCGGAGGGAGCGGGTCGAACCTGCTTGGGATCGGCTGGAGGAGCTTTCTTTGGTGTACCATCGACAATGTTTCCTTAACCCCCGCCCTCCTTTATTGTAATTGTTGTAAGGCTGAGGAGCCCATAAAACCTCTTGAATAAATAAACTTGTCTTTGATTGTAGTGTACCATCTCTTTTCCTCTTCTTGCTACATATTTTATGTTTTCCCAAAAAGCTTCGAAGTTTTGGAACCGAGAAAAAAATCAAAGGGCTAGAGCCCTGCGGGGGTACACAAAGTCTTTTCCATAATGGGAATTAGCCTGGAAGACTTAGTTAAATGCAAAAAGGAAATTACATTATTTTAAAAGACGATACATGTTTATTTATACAATTTAAGATTTTCAGGATTATAGGGCCGAGGAAAATTATGCCCCCCAGCATCTTGCAGGCGATATGCTCCACCGGGCAATACGTCCGTTACGAGGAATAGTCCGTCCCACTTCGGAGAGAACTTGTGCAGTCTCCCTTGGTCCACGAACCCGTTTCTTCATAAGACCAGGTCTTCCATCTTGAAGGCCCGATGTTTAATTCGAGCATTGTAGTAGCGTGTGGTTTGCTACTAGTAGGCGACTGCTCTGATTTGCGCTCGATCCCGTTTTTCCAATAAGATGTCTAAGTTGCTTCGAAGTGCCGAGATGTTGGCTTCATCGTCAAAATGTTCTACCCTGTAACTGGACAGTCCAATTTCTGCGAGGACCATTGCCTCAGTACCGTAGCAGAGGCTAAATGGTGTTTCTCCCGTGGGTGTTTTCTTCAATGTTTGTAATACCCATAGCACCCGCGGCAGTTCCTCGACCTAGCCGCCTTGCCTTCCTTCCAAATGGACTCTAAGACCGCAGATGACGCCTCGGTTCGCTACCTCGGCCTGCCCGTTGCATTGAGGATGTGCAACCGCAGCAAACTTTAGTATGTAGTAGTTGCTGCAAAACTCTTTGACTTTATCGTTTTCGAAGTTGGTCCCATGGTCGGTAATTATGCACCTCGATATTTCGAATCGAAAAACTATGTTGTTCTGCAGGAACTTTATCATAGAGGCGGCGTCCGGTTTTCTGATGGGCACGGCCTCTATCCATTTTGTGAAGTAGTCCACAGCGACGATGATGTATCTGTGTCCGCCCATGCTGATGAGGAGTTGACCGACCATATCCATCCCCCACTGTGCAAACGGCCAAGGGGAGCTAAGTGGTATTAGTTCAGTTGCGGGAAAGCGAGGTATGCTGCCGAAAAGTTGGCAGTTCTTGCACCTTCTGACCAGCTTCTCTGCATGCTGGTGCAATTTCGGCCAGTTGTACCCTTGGAGCAACGTCTTCTGGATTAAGGTGCGGACTCCCCGACCCCTTCATGTATTTCCTACAGAACGTAGTCAGCCTCGTAGGGGTCGATACATCGGAGCAGAGGCTAAGTGTATGGCTTCTTGTACAGGTTTCCGTTGCTCCAGACGAAATGGCGTGCTTTGGCCCGTAACCGGCGAGCTTCTCCTCGATCTTCAGGGAGCACATCGTCTTTTAGGAACTCCACGACGGGCTTCCTCTAATCTTGGCCTTCTTCCTGGGTGGTGTAGATATGGAGCGTTACCTCTGCCTCCTCCACGCTGGGTCGTGGTAAGACTTCGAAGAGGATATTTCTTTTACGGGTGGCCGAATAGGAAGAAGCGAGATTACTCAAAGCGTCGGCCCGGGTTTTCAAGTTCCTAGGGATCTGCTCCACTTAGACTTTGTCGAAATTTTTTCGAAGCCTTTTTACCTCGGCCAGGTATTTTATCATAAGCGAATCCCGGGCTTCGAAGCGCCCGGTTACTTGGCCGACGACCAGTACGGAGTCACTGCGAACTCTAATGGTCTTCAGTCTTACCCCGGAGGCGATTCACAGTCCTACCAATAAGGCCTCATATTCCGCGGCGTTGTTTGACGCTCTGGACCCGAGATTTAAGGAGTATTCCATTTCCATTTAGTCTGGACCGCGGATGATCAGGCCAGCCCCGCTCCCCTCCTCGGTAGAGGATCCTTCCACGTAGAGCACTCAATCCAGGATGGGGTCGGGCACCTCCTCGACCGAGGGATGCAGTTCGGGGCCCCGTGTAGGTGTTTCTTCTTTAGTGGGGATGGTGCATTCAATAACAAAATCAGCCAAGACTTGTGCTTTGATGGCTTGTCGGGGGCGATACTTTATATCGAATTGGGACAATCCTACCTCCACTTCTCCAAACGTCCTGATGACTCAGGGAGGCGAGAATCGACCCTAAAGGTCGCTCGGTGAGGACGAGAATATCTCGTTTCTGTGTCCTTGAAAACATGGCTCACGTAATAGACCGGCCTCTGTATGCCTTCACATTCTCTGACAAGCACTGAGCCTGCAGCTTGGTCGGAGATGGCCAGATATAGCAATAGTTCGTCACCCTCGACTGGTCGGGTGAGTAGCGGTGGGGTCGCTAGATGCGTCTTGAGTTGTTCGAAAGCGTTCTGGCACTCTTCCGACTATTCGAACTTAGGGATTTTCCTTAAGGCCCTAAAAACGGGAGGCACTTCTCTCCAGATCTGGACATAAATCGACTCAGGGAAGCAACCCTTCCCGTAAGTCGCATGATGTCGACATTGCTCTTGGGCGTTGCCATGTTGAGGATGGCACTGATCTTTTCAGAGTTTGCTTCGATTCTTGGGTGGGTTACCATGAACCCGAAGAACTTCCCACTGGTGACTCCAAACGCGAACTTAGCTGGATTCAGCTTCATTTTGTACTTGCGCAGGACGTCGAATGTCTCTCCGGGGTCTTTAGTGTGCCTAGCTGCTGAGATGGATTTTACGAGCATGTCATCGACGTATACTTCCATGTTTCTGCCAATTTGAGGTTTGAACAGCTTATTAACCAGGCGTTGATATGTGGCCCCGGCGTTCTTGAGTCCGAAGGGCATCACTTTGTAGCAGTATACCCCCCGATCAGTGGTGAAGGCGGTAAGTTTTTCGTAGACCGGGTTCATCTTGATCTGATTGTAACTGAAGAAAGCATCCATGAAACTCAATAATTAGTGGCCGGCTGAACTGTCTACCAGCTGGTCTATCCGATGAAGTGGATAGTTGTCCTTAGGACAAGCCTTATTTAAATCTGTGAAATCGACACACATGCGCCATTTCCCGTTTTCCTTCTTGACCATGACCACATTCGCCAGCCAATCTGAGTAGTTCAGGTTTCTGATGAAGCTGACGGCGAGCAGTCTATCCACCCCGCCTTCTATCGCCTTTTGTTTAGCCAGCGCAAAGCTCCTCTTCTTTTGTCGGACGGGCTTCGCCTTCGGGTCGACCCCGAGCTTGTGGGAGATCACTCTAGGGTCGATTCCGGGCATGTCCGCCGGCGTCCAAGCGAATACATCCGAGTTATCTCGGAGGAACCGGATTAGGTCTTCGCGGTGATCCTCTGTCAAGAAAGAGCCGATCTGGACTGTCCGGCCATCGACCTCTTCTGCGAGGGGGACTTCCGTCAATACTTCCACTGGGGCACCTCTAACCTCCCTTTGGTCGTCGCGTATATCTAAGGACCCTTGGAAGTCATGCGGCTTAAAATTGTCGCCCTGCTCTCCGATGGTGGACGTCGAGGCAAGGCAAATCTTAGCGGTTCGCTGGTCTCCGTAGGCCCGGCCTATTCCCCCTTGACCCAAAGGAAATTGGATTGCAAGGTGATAAGTTGAGGTCTGGGACCGGAGAGCGTTTAAGGTAGGATGTCCCAAGAGAATGTTATAGGACGAAGGGACCTTGGCGACGAGGAAGTCCACCGGTATTTTTTGCGTATTGCCCGCTTCCCCAATGTTGAGGAGGAGGGTGACCAATCCCTCGGCAGGTGAGGAATGATTGGTGAACCCAGAGAGGACATAGGAGGTAGGTTAAAGGTTGGATGGTCCTAGTCCCATACGCTGGAAACAGTCGTGGAACAAGATATCCGCCGAGCTTCCTAAATCGATCAATATCCTCTGGACTTCGTAACGATAGACTCTGGTCGTTATCACGAGAGGGTCATTGTGAGGGAGCGATATGCTGTGGAAGTCTTCGTCGGTGAAAATGATCAGCTCATCCCTTCTGCACCTCTTGGGTGGTATATCACTTGTGCCTTTGACTGGGAGGATGTTGTGGTTCCCCCCACTTTCCCGAGCTGGATCCGAGGTAATGAGCATGATCTTCCCGGTCGTTAATTCCCCGGGAGGGGTTAGGTCCTTTTGCTCCCACTCTGCCTGCAGCTTGTCCCGCAGGTATTTTGCCAGGTGGCTCGAGCGGATCAACTTCTCGATGTAGCCACGGAGTTGTTTGCAGTTCTTAGTAGGGTGACCCTGTGACCTGTGGAAAGCGCAGTATGGACCGTAGAGACGCTTGCCTGCTCTTTGGATGACTTGCGGGAGCTTAAAGAACCTTTCACCCTTAGCTTCCTCCAGCAGCTCGGTCTGAGAGATGTTTAGAGGAGTGTACTCCTGAAACATCGGGGAGTAAGGCTTCGGACAATCGACTTTCTTCTTCTCCTCCCTATCCCTATTCTTTCTGTCCGCCTGGTCGACTCGAGAGAGGTTTGAGTTCACCTCGGACTCGATCTGGATTTCTCGCTCGGTCCAGGCTTTCACTTCGGTTATGGTCTTAGGTTGTGCCAATGCAAAAGAGCGGAGCCACTCTTTGTGCCTAAGACCCGACCTCAGCGCGGTGATAACTGTTTCATCACGGTGCTCGGGGACCTCCAGGAGGGCATTATAGAAGCAGGTGACGTATCCTTTGAAGGATTCCTTGTCTCCGCTCTTGAAAGTGAACAGGTAGTCAACTGTCCTCTTCTATCATCGGTTTCCGACGAAGTGACCGAGGAATTGGGTGGCCAGCTCGTCGAAGTTCGAGATGGAGCGTAGCATAAGTCCTTGGAACCAGTCCCGGTCAGCCCGGATGAGGGTGGTGTGGAAAGCTCGGCATTGAGCGCGTTCGAATTATCCTGGAAGCTCATGCCTGCCGTAAATGCGTCTTGGTGGTCCTTTGGGTCGGATATCCCGTTGAAGAGGGCCACTTTTAGCGGCTTGTTCCTGAACGAAACGTGCTCGGCCAGCAGCTCTTCTGTAAAGGGCTTTGTTAGTGAGTCGGCGGAGTACCTGGCCCCTTTGCCGGACGCATGGCCATCCCGTTATATGCCTTCAATTTTATATTCAAGGGATTCAAGTCGGTGGTGGTACCCCGAGGATTCTACACAGTCGGAGTGGTGGCTACCCCCGCTCTGGGTCTGCGCGATGGTGTGGCTCTAATTCTGCTCTATTAAATTTCTTAAATCCTTGGGCGAGGCCATCCTCAGTGGTCCCGGCGTTCGCTGTTCGCATGGCCCCAGCGAGCGTGGGGGCGTCGGTCATGCCTGGAAGTAGGCAAGCTGACCGACACCTCCCCGGGGGGAGAGAACGCGCGGCGGGTATCGGAGCAACGTCCCAGTCTTCCCTAGGATCGAGGCATGGAGCTGTCCGGCGTCTAGCGGGTCATGGAATCAATCGCCGCATGCGGGTCACGGTGGACGGAGTCGTCACGCCAGTGCTCGTTGATGCTGGGATGAGCACGAGAGAGATCGAGGGCTTGAGCGTGCTCATCCATCCCCCTGCGGACGTCGTTATCCCAGGGAGGGGGAACGGCGGTCTGATGGGTAGGGCCCGTCGCTTGAACACGGACGAGGGCATCCACTAGCGATGTGAGCCTGTCTATCCAAGCGGATAAGGTGTTGATCACGTTAGGGGGAGGAGACGAGCCGCTCCCACCTCCGTTGTGGCGGCTTGTATTTGGATCATCGCGGTTGTCGCTCTCCATCGGGTCGAGGGCGGAGGATCAACTTTAGGGGTAAGCGGTTCCCACAGACGGCGCCAACTGATGGAGGCTGTGATCTCCTTCAGATGTTGTCCTCCGTCGATCATGTTATGGCGGTCTTTGACGATTGAAATTTGGTTTGGGAGTTATTGAGCGTGTGGATCTCAATGGGTTAGCGTTGATACCGAGCTATCTGCAAAAGAAGTCCTGGGGTGGGTGACCACCGTAGGACCCTACGACGATCAAGTTAGTGACGGGGAATGAGTGCTGGATAATAGCATATTGGAATGAGTTCGAGTTACCTGAGTCGTCTGAGAGAGAGGTTTATATAGTGGTCGCGTGGAGCAAGTAGGTATGAGATCATCGCCGTCAGTTATGCCCCTGCGTTATCCTCGCATTAATGGCGGGATACGCGCATTAATAGGGGGGCGCGCTAGTGTGGGACACGGAACGTGGAGAGGCGGATATCTCGCCCTGGCGGGATACGCGAAGCCCTTGCGAGGGCGCGTGGTTCCACGCTCTCGGTTGATCGGGGAAGCCGAGGAAGCTCGGCTTGTCAGATTGCTCGGAGACGAGCAGTGAGGCCGAGGAAGCTCGGCCTGACAGATGGGCCGGAAACGAGCAAGGAGACCAAGGAAGCTCGGAGACGAACTGTTGGCCGTTTGCTAGGTGAAGGTGGAAAGTACTCAGGGAGGTCTCCTGAAAGGACGGATACGTCCTAGGAGACGAGGTCCCGAGGAACGCCCCTAATGCAACTCATTTATTCCACCTCCGTAGCCTTCGGGACGCGTCATCCGCCACGTGTCATAATCTGAGGAAATACCACTTGTGAGCATCATCACTCTTATTAAACAAATATGTCCGGATCCTCAATCAACCTTCTTAAATGGTCAATGATCTTAATAAGGATGAAAGTTTTTATTGGATCCAGCAAGACTGATATTACTTTTTATCTTACGCTTCTACAAGATAAGAAAAAATAACCAAGGATGCAAGTGGGTAATATGGACCTCTCAAGTTTGATCGAACCCAATGTTGTTACACAGAAATAAAACATAGATCTTGTAACACCCTAGTTCATTTATACCAATTCCAGTTCTCGTATTTCCTTATTTGTGGTATTTTCTTGATTTATCGTGTTTTGGGTACGAATGGTATTTTACATTTTATATTGCATTCGACCCGACCCGCTTGCTTGAACTTGTTTGATTCATATTTATGAATTATCTTGACTTGTTACATAGACTGGTGCATTTTCACGTTTAGCGCATACTGGCATTTTATCTGGTATTGCATCTTTTACCATATAACATTTTAAGTCACGTAAAATATTTTAAAAATACTTTGCATAGCCTGCTTGATACCCCTAACCCCGCGCACCTTGTTCTCGTCCCGTTGAGTGTAACGGATCTGTTTGGATGGCTACGTGCACGTGCGTGCATCCGTTCTTGGGGGTATGCATTTTCGTTAACCGGACATTCATTATTAGTTTTGGTCGACACATATATTTTTCGTATTTTTAAAACTGGATTTTTAGATCCAACCCGGACATGTTTTGGAATATTTTTGTACCCCGCCAAAATTCCAATTTTAATAATATTTATATTTAAATTTTAGTCGACAGTTTAAATTTATTTACCTAATCAAATCTTTTTAAATTTAACATCTTAACAGTTTAACAACTCAGAATCTCTCTCTTTCTCTTTCTCTATTCTCTTTCCTCCGACCCCACACTCTAAGCCAATCATCTTTCTCTCTTTCCTTCTCTTTCCCTGACTCATGAGCCCACCATCACTCAGCCTCTCTCTCTCTCTTCACTACGCAACAAATTTATCTCTCCTCCCCTCTATCTCTCTCCTCTCGATCTCTCTCTTCCCCCCCTCTCTCTTTCTCTCTCTCCCCCTCTCTCTCACTCCTCTCGCGATCCCTGTTCACCAGGGATCTGCTCACCTCCTTCTCCCATAAAGTAACCTCCCTCCTTCATTCTTTCTCCTTCACGACGCAAACCCAAACCCAAAGAAACCCAGCTTCCTCCTCTGCCAACGACGCTGCCACCCTCACCCTCGTCTTCAACCTCGCTCATCTCCCTCTCCTCTCTCATCTCCTTCCTTTCTCCTCTCCTCCTCGTCCTCACCCCAACGTTGAACCAAGAACCCATCTCCTCCTTCACCTGCACCCTCCACCGCCGACGACCCCACCCCGTCGTCACCTCTGCACCTTCCTCATCTCTCTCTCCCAACCTCCTGACACCACCACCACCGTCATCTCTTCATCCCAAACAATCAGAGCTTCCCTGCACACCCCATTCGACCCGAGAATCCCCACTGCCCTTGCTGTGGATCTTGCCGCCGGCAATCCTTCATCGTCGTCGCCCCTTGCCAACTCCTCTGACCCCAAAACAACTCCAGTGCACAAACCCAGTGAGCACAGCCCTTCTCCCTTCTTCTTCCTCTTCTTCTTTTTCTTTCTCTTTTCTTTATTCTTTTGTTAAATCTGTTTTCCAGCGATCGCCGGAGCCGTGACGACGCCGACGATCCAGACGACCCAGCGAACTTGCCTTGCCTGCGTGATCACCCTCTTGCGTTGATTGGACCGTTCCGTGTGCCGTGCGTGTAGGGTTCCTAGGCACTCTCAAGAGGACTCACAAGGCATCAACCATGCCAATTTCAAATTTTACGGGTGCCGAGAAACCCTAATACGGATCGTTGACTAGAAGTTTAGACGAAATACGAATCTAGTTAACAACTTAACTAAAGATAAGAATCTACAACCTTTGTAGATCCGGATATCCACTTCCTTGGCTCCACGTAGGCGTCCTCTCGCTGTCCATCTCGAATCCCGGACTCAACCGTCGGCTTGATCGGAGAAATGGGCGGACTAAGTCGTCGGCTTCGTGCCGAAGATGATCTACGTCGAGGCATCACAAGTTCAAGCTCCGACTTCACAAATTTGTGAAACTTGTGAAGAAAACACCCAAAACAACTTGGCAAGAGGTAGAGGGTGAAGAAATAGGAGGTGGGTTCACTTTAGAATTGGATTTCTCACTTTAGAACTCAAGTTGCCATTGATGGCATCAAGCTTTCTTTCTTGAAGAAGAAGATCAAGAAGAAGGAAATATTATGATAAGTTCATCAAAAAAGAAAAAGAAATGAATACTTATCATAATAGGAAACATGGTTAGGTGTAGAGAATTGACCAAGGTTAGAAGAGTGGTTAGGGTTAAGCATGAAGACAAATTGGTCACTTTGGTCAAAGCTTCATGAAGCTTCACAAAGGTTCAAGAATGAAAGCAACCATTTTGTATTCTTATCCCATTCTTTTTCCAAAATCAATAAATAAAAGAATGGATAATTAAAACCCTAATCACTTTCTTAACCTAGGTTTAATTCTTTACACTTAACCAAATGAGCAAGCATCATCAAACATGATACAAAGATGTGTACAAAAGTATATCACATATACATCTTGCACATCAAGTGAGAAAATCCATTTAAAGTGAACCAATACTAGTTAATGCAAAATAATATATCAAATATATAATTATACATTAAATCATTAAATCAACACTTGATTCAATGATCCGGTCAAGTCGCACATAACCGACTAGTATACAATGTATCGATTTATCGAATCAATGATTCGATAACTAGGTTATATCGAATATAACCAATCGATATATTCATCGCGAGAATGGAATACGGTATCACATACACGCATTATTCTCGGTCCTGCACATATCTCATATGCGCTCCTATTTCGTTTCGCTTGAGCCAGGAAACCTCTGTGTAGGACTCTAAAGACTCGTCAATACGCCGGTAGCAGATGATGATCATATCAAGCACCCACAAGCCGCAAGCGGTCTGCTAAACGTAACGGCCATCCGGGTATTGAGCGATCAGAAGATCGACGAGCTAGCCCGCTCACACTCCTGTGAATCCAACCAGTAACACTTACCGTACAGTCCGGTCTGTTCGTCTGATATGTCGCATATCAAGTCTAGGGGTGGTAAACGTCAGACCCCAATAACCGATAAGTCGTGCCGATGTGAGGCTCATAACGGGTCGAGAAACTACTGGTAACACTTACCAGCAAATCTCTGATCAGCCCTGGCCAGGGACTTCCCTGTTACGGCCAATCGAGCACAGCGCAACATCAACCCCCAATACCGGGAGAGACGAAACCCCTCCTATCGCTCATTGCCTCCATGTGACTCGGGACTGTGCCCAAAGACTACCGTTTTGCACGCCCTCATGGACGTGGTAAGGTGGAGATCAAAGCACAGTGGGAATCATACAAGACTCTATGACGATCTCGGGTCTACAGACTAACCTGTACAAGTGTCACCTGAGAACTGCCATCTGACGTGAGGTATAATACCATCTGGGAGTTCTCGGCGAGTCCGTCCAGTGTACCCAGTCTCCACTGAGCACCCGTATATCATCTCTGATGTCAAACACCAATGGATATGGGATCATCCATTGCCCATCTCATGGGTCGAGAAGCGTATACGCTAGTCTACTCTGGTATATCGATGCCCCGTCTCGATACACCTACGACTAGGGACCTTGAAGGATGTACTTATGGACTACCATGTCCCCACTAGTATGATCTTCATCATAGTCCAGGCAGTCAAGTACACATCCTAAGGGCTTTACCAACATGTAACTATAAGACAGTTTAAAGAGACTAGTGTACATGTTAAGATAAAAAGAAACCAGATAGCATACTATCATATCGAGCAAGAAAGTCATCTCTATATATGTCCAAGCATCCAATATAATATACATCATCTGTACAATACTGGCCTCTAGGGCATACATACAACAAACAATCTCCCACTTGCACTAGGGCCAGCTACTGTAGTATCGCATACCGAGCATCCCGAAGTGTCTCTCAAACTGTATCTGGGGAATGGCCTTCGTGAGTGGATCCGCCGTGTTGTTCTTCGTGTCAACTCTCCTGACCTCGATCTCCCGGCGATCAACTATCTCCCGGATCAGGTGATACCGCCTCAGAATATGCCTGGATCGCTGATGGGACCTGGATTCCTTGGCCAAAGCCACCGCTCCATTGTTATCGCAATACAAAGGTATTGGATGCTCAATGGATGGAACCACTCCAAGTTCAGTAATGAACTTCTTGATCCAGACAGCCTCTTTGGCAGCATCGTTGGCAGCGATGTATTCAGCCTCCATCGTCGAGTCTGCCACGGTTTCTTGCTTGGAACTCTTCCAGCTAACCGCCCCTCCGTAAAGGGTAAAGACAAATCCCGACTGCGACTTAGAGTCGTCCTTATCACTCTGGAAGCTCGAATCGGTAAAGGACTCCACTTGGAGTTCTCCGTTACCATACACCAAGAGCATCTCTTTAGTCCTTCGTAAGTACTTGAGAATGCTCTTCACAGCTGTCCAGTGACTCTCTCCAGGATCAGCTTGATACCTGCTCACTACACTTAGTGAGTATGCTATATCGGGTCTGGTACATAGCATCGCATACATGATAGAGCCTACAGCCGAAACATAGGGTATCCCTTGCATGCGAGCTCTCTCCAAATCAGTCTTGGGAGACATCTCTTTGGAGAGAGTGACTCCAGAGATCGTGGGCAAGTTCCCACGCTTGGATTCTTCCATACTAAACCTCTTTAGTATGGTGTCAGTGTACCTGGATTGGGACAATCCCAAAATCCGTTTGGATCTATCTCTATAGATCCTAATTCCCAATATGCAGGAGGCATCACCAAGATCTTTCATTGAGAATCTTTGTGATAAGAAGAGCTTAACCGATTGCAGCATAGGAATATCATTTCCTATCAAGAGTATGTCGTCCACGTACAATACGAGGAAAACAACCTTACTCTCTGCCACCTTCTTGTAGATACAAGGTTCATCTGGGTTTTTGACGAAATCAAACTGTTTGATAACGACGTCAAAGCAGATGTTCCAACTCCGCGATGCTTGCTTTAATCCATAAATGGATTTAAGCAGCTTGCACACCTTCCCGCTGCTCCCACTGTCTACGAAGCCCTCTGGCTGAGTCATGTACACGCACTCTTCTAAATCACCATTTAGAAAGGCGGTCTTAACATCTATTTGCCAGATTTCGTAATCATGATATGCAGTGATGGCAAGCATGATCCGGATGGATTTAAGCATAGCCACTGGAGAAAAGGTTTCGTCATAGTCCACACCTGGTCTTTGACGAAAACCCTTTGCAACAAGTCTAGCTTTGAAAGTCTCCACTTTCCCATCTACACCAAGTTTTTTCTTGAAGATCCACTTGCTCCCGATGGGTTTTACCCCTTCAGGAGCAACTTCCAAAGTCCATACTTTGTTGGTGTACATGGATTCCATCTCGGACCGCATAGCATCGAGCCATTTCACTGAGTCCCTACTCGTGATGGCCTGCTCGAAGCTAGTTGGGTCATCATCCTCTATGATGCAATCCTCGCTCCCACCATCCATGAGAAAACCGTAGTATCTCTCAGGTGGGCGAGGAACCCTACTAGATCGGCGGAGAGGCTGAGGTTCATTGGGAACTACTGAATCCTCTGGTTCAACCAAATCTTCTGTCGTAGTCTGTATTGCTGGAACCTCTTCCAGTTCTACCTCCTTGCCACTAATCTCTTTTTCAAGAAATTCCTTTTCTAAAAAGGTGGCATGTCGAGAAACAAACACCTTTTGTTCCTCGGTTTGGTAGAAGATATACCCGCGCGAATGTTTGGGATATCCAATAAACTTACACAGAATGGACCTTGCCGCGAGTTTGTCCGGATTTTGCGTTTTTACATATGCCGGACAACCCCATATCTTAACATAATTAAGACATGGTCTCTTTCCTTTCCATATCTCATATGGAGTGGTTGGCACGGTTTTGGTGGGAACCATATTCAATAGATCTGCAGCTGTTTCCAGTGCATATCCCCAGAAGGAAATAGGTAACTCAGCTGTGCTCATCATAGAGCGCACCATATCCAATAGGGTGCGGTTCCTCCGTTCTGATACACCGTTGTGCTGTGGTGTATATGGAGGAGTCAGCTGAGAGAGAATCCCATTCTCTTTTAGGAAGTCCAGGAATTCATTGCTTAAGTATTCTCCTCCTCGATCAGATCGAAGGATTTTAATACTTTTTCCGGTTTGGTTCTCGACTTCTTGTTTATATTCTCTAAATTTCTCAAAAGCTTCTGATTTGTGTTTCATCAGGAACACATATCCGAATCTAGAGAGATCGTCAGTGAATGTAATGAAGTACGAAGAACCATCCCTGGCATGTGTAGACATGGGACCGCATACATCACTATGTATCAGTCCCAAGAGTTCGGTAACTCTTTCTCCGTATCCTGTAAACGGAGTTTTGGTCATCTTGCCTTTGAGACATGATTGGTAAGTGTCATAAGATGAAAATTCAAACAGATTTAAATATCCATCCTTATGCAACTTAGCTAATCGTGTCGCATTGATGTGACCCAGTCTACAATGCCACAAGAAGGATTCGTTCAGTTCTGAACTCTTCCTCTTGTGTGTGTTTGTTATGCTCAGAACTGTTGATTGATTTAGAACATAAATGCCATTGCACAACGTGCCTGATCCAACCAACTTTTGGTTACGGAAAATGTTCATAACATTGTCCTGTAATACAAAATTATATCCCTCTTTACTCAACAAAGAAACCGATATAATGTTGCATATCAAGTTCGGCATGTAATAGCATTCGTTCAGAACCAATGTATTACCAGTTGGTAATACAAGGTGATATTCCCCGACAGTCTTAGCTGCAACAATTGCACCATTTCCAACTCTAATGTCTTTATCACCTTCTCCAAGTTCTTTACCTTTCCTTAGCCCATGTAACTGATTACATATATGGGATCCTGACCCGGTATCTAATACCCAGGACGTAGAGCAAATGGAGAAACAGTTCTCTGTAACAAACACACCCGAAGAAAATGCATCAACATGTACTTTCTTCATTCGGGTGGCATGGGAATCCTGGTATTCCCATATATCCTGTTCATTCCTATAACTCTTATAAGAAAGAACGGAACCAACGTTCCCCAGCACAGTATAACATGCGGGTTCGGTCAATACATCCATATTATTATCTTCATTAGGGCATGAAATGGTCGCTACCTGAAGAGAGAGAGAAGAAAACACTTTAGCGTATGCTCGTGCAAGATCAGATTGGTTATTATCTTATCTAATCAGGATGGCTCCCACTGCTTTTTATCAAATCTTCCTTCAAACCCTAAAAGGAAAGATTAGCCGGGATTAATTACACACTACAAGTTCGCCAATCTTTCAGCCAGGCCAGTGTCGGTACTTTGAGGGAGGTCCCCCGTGCTTTCGCACGAACCTAATTAATGTAAACCTCGTTTTCCCAGAGGCGTAACCTCGTTAACACCTTTCTAGACACCTACTTGATCGGCTAATTGTAATGTGTAAAACTCTTCCAGGAGTAACTCTTACTCGCAGCGGGTATCGGGATCCAACTATCTCATAGAAGGTATGCAATCTCATTGCAAATTTCAACACTTGAAATTCCCGATAATATTTTGCCCCTAGCGTCCTATGACCTTGACGCAGGCCAACAAACCATAGTGCGCTAGTCAAGTTCAACCCGTCATTTCCTGATTGAATTAAACCCACCCGTACGACCCTTGACGCAGGCCAACAAAGTCGCACGACTACCCTAATCCAATCTGCATCATATGCATAAGCAGGTAAATACTAGTTAGCTACCGCACATCACGCCTTGACGCAGGCCAACAAACGTAGCACGAATACTAACTACTACTTATCTGAAATGACGGAGGGCTACGCAGGTTTTTCTGAAAACCATGAGCGTAATGAACTTGATATCGTTGTAGAATCAAATGAAGTTTTGAAAATGGAGTGATTTTGAGACTTTTCTAGTTTTGCTAAAGGGGTCACTCCCGGTGAAGGGATCGTCGGCCCTTTCCTCGTCGAATGAGGTGCGGGATATATCATATATATCACTGTGCAAAGCAGAAACTATAGAAGCAATCAAAAGTCAAACTGAGTGTGTAGCATCTGCCAGTTATTGCTAAAGGAGTCACTCCCGGTGAAGGGATCTCGGTCCTTTCCTCATCGAATAAGGTGCAGGATATATCACATATACCGCTGTGCAAAGCAAGAACTGTAGCTACCCTTTTTTATTTAAAATTTGATTCTACAACATCTTAGGTTTCTTTTCTTTCATTAATCACATTAATGAAGTCCCATCATTTAAATACCTAAACATCACAGATAGATATGACGTACACTTATGCCATCCGCATTCGCCTCGATGTCCCCTCGTGCACCGTTAGGTTAGGTAACTAACGACAGAGCAGGACAGGCTAGTGCGGGTGCAAAACATAAGTAACGTCTATTTAATATATCATATATACTATATACTGTATCTATCACAGAACATCACATGATCACATCACAGATATCGCAGCAGAAGAAACATATGAAACATTGGATATACTAGGACGTCCGTGTTTTCAATACGAGCCAGTATAAAACACGGATTCCACGGTCGTGATGAATAGCCAATCCCACACCCCTAGACCCCTACGAGAGCGGCAAGCAACCCTGCCAATTCTAGGGTTAGGAGACCCGGACTCGACTCCTCGAGTTGGTCTCCCACTGGACCCCAGGACCCGGTTACTTATGCTCCCCTCCTTGGGTCTATCCTAATGCGGAAAAGTAAATAATATACAAAAAGTGACATCTTCCGCAACCTGTAAGTGCCCCAAAATTAAAGAATATTACATACAAGTTTTTACATGAATGAAAATGAAAAAACACCCATCTCACATAAAAACCCCCGGCTATTCAAACACGACGATCCAATATAACATATCCAGCAACACATAACATCACATGTCATCAACGTAAGTAAGTATGCATACCCCAATTGTCGTTGACGTATAGCAACGAAACCGGCGATATCGACATACTACACTTACGGTCACAGAAAAGAAAGTGTAAAACTACAACAGTTGGAATCCACAACCTCTTTAGACATCACATGCCTAATCAAATGAAATACTTAGACATCACATGCCTAACAGTTATAAACCCCGCATTTTAGTCTCATTATCGAAAACTCTTTTCAATATCAAATGAAACTAAACCGCTAGATTTATAACATTCATTCAGTTATCTCATAACTGTTTGTGAATTCCAATTATTGTATCCCATTCCGGATAAATAGAAAATATCAAACTTTCCGATCGAACATTCGAACACCCAAGTTTTCCCGAAACCGATCAACACATGAAATAAGTTCAAAGACATTCACTTCATGCCTCAGTACCAACGGTCCAGCCGTAGAAGGGTCAAGCCAACGCCTCACATGTGGCACGCCGTACTGCCCCAAACCCGAAGGTTCAAAGGGCAGTTCAAGACGGTAACATAATCGAGTTAAGGTTTGTTGTCTTCTAGAGGGACCATCGCATTACTTGCACTACTCAGAACATCCTTAAACCACACAAAAATCCAACACTTGGATATTTTCCGGCAGGGGAAAAGTTGGGTATTTATATCCGGTCGAACTTTTTAACATATTCTAAAGTCATCCGGAAAGACACAAAGACGAAATTTGATAATCCGATCGAAACATCGAAGCTCTAAAACACCCCAGAAAATTCAACTCTTGAATAAATATTAAAAATACCCATAAAACTCAGCTGCTGAAATGATGAATTACTGTGCAAAGTAGGAGGGCTGACGTCATCATTAGGCCGCGGAACCGCCGCAATAGCCATGCTTTTGCCGCGGTTCCGCCGCACACTATACTGTTCATTGGAAAAAATTTGCACCGTAATTCTTAGAATTCCCTGCTGAATTTTTTAAGCATTTTTAATCTAGAAAAATCCCAGTTTTTAGAAAAAGTCCAGAGAGCATGATGTATTAGGGTTTCGATGTGTATTCGGGTTTCAAACGTCGTCAAGACTTCGCCTAAGGCTCTAGCTAGGCTCTGATACCACTGTAGGGTTCCTAGGCACTCTCAAGAGGACTCACAAGGCATCAACCATGCCAATTTCAAACTTTACGGGTGCCGAGAAACCCTAATACGGATCGTTGACTAGAAGTTTAGGCGAAATACGAATCTAGTTAACAACTTAACTAAAGATAAGAAGCTACAACCATTGTAGATCCGGATATCCATTTCCTTGGCTCCACGTAGGCGTCCTCTCGCTGTCCATCTCGAATCCCGGACTCAACCGTCGGCTTGATCGGAGAAATGGGCGGACTAAGTCGTCGGCTTCTTGCCGAAGATGATCTACGTCGAGGCATCACAAGTTCAAGCTCCGACTTCACAAATTTGTGAAACTTGTGAAGAAAACACCCAAAACAACTTGGCAAGAGGTAGAGGGTGAAGAAATAGGAGGTGGGTTCACTTTAGAATTGGATTTCTCACTTTAGAACTCAAGTTGCCATTGATGGCATCAAGCTTTCTTTCTTGAAGAAGAAGATCAAGAAGAAGGAAATATTATAATAAGTTCATCAAAAAAGAAAAAAAAATGAATACTTATCATAATAGGAACCATGGTTAGGTGTAGAGAATTGACCAAGGTTAGAAGAGTGGTTAGGGTTAAGCATGAAGACAAATTGGTCACTTTGGTCAAAGCTTCATGAAGCTTCACAAAGGTTCAAGAATGAAAGCAACCATTTTGTATTCTTATCCCATTCTTTTTCCAAAATCAATAAATAAAAGAATGGATAATTAAAACCCTAATCACTTTCTTAACCTAGGTTTAATTCTTTACACTTAACCAAATGAGCAAGCATCATCAAACATGATACAAAGATGTGCACAAAAGTATATCACATATACATCTTGCACATCAAGTGAGAAAATCCATTTAAAGTGAACCAATACTAGTTAATGCAAAATAATATATCAAATATATAATTATACATTAAATCATTAAATCAACACTTGATTCAATGATCCGGTCATGTCGCACATAACCGACTAGTATACAATGTATCGATTTATCGAATCAATGATTCGATAACTAGGTTATATCGAATATAACCAATCGATATATTCATCGCGAGAATGGAATACGGTATCACATACACGCATTATTCTCGGTCCTGCACATATCTCATATGCGCTCCTATTTCGTTTCGCTTGAGCCAGGAAACCTCTGTGTAGGACTCTAAAGACTCGTCAATACGCCGGTAGCAGATGATGATCATATCAAGCACCCACAAGCCGAAAGCGGTCTGCTAAACGTAACGGCCATCCGGGTATTGAGCGATCAGAAGATCGACGAGCTAGCCCGCTCACACTCCTGTGAATCCAACCAGTAACACTTACCGTACAGTCCGGTCTGTTCGTCTGATATGTCGCATATCAAGTCTAGGGGTGGTAAACGTCAGACCCCAATAACCGATAAGTCGTGCCGATGTGAGGCTCATAACGGGTCGAGAAACTACTGGTAACACTTACCAGCAAATCTCTGATCAGCCCTGGCCAGGGACTTCCCTGTTACGGCCAATCGAGCACAGCGCAACATCAACCCCCAATACCGGGAGAGACGAAACCCCTCCTATCGCTCATTGCCTCCATGTGACTCGGGACTGTGCCCAAAGACCACCGTTTTGCACGCCCTCATGGACGTGGTAAGGTGGAGATCAAAGCACAGTGGGAATCACACAAGACTCTATGACGATCTCGGGTCTACAGACTAACCTGTACAAGTGTCACCTGAGAACTGCCATCTGACGTGAGGTATAATACCATCTGGGAGTTATCGGCGAGTCCGTCCAGTGTACCCAGTCTCCACTGAGCACCCGTATATCATCTCTGATGTCAAACACCAATAGATATGGGATCATCCATCGCCCATCTCATGGGTCGAGAAGCGTATACGCTAGTCTACTCTGGTATATCGATGCCCCGTCTCGATACACCTACGACTAGGGACCTTGAAGGATGTACTTATGGACTACCATGTCCCCACTAGTATGATCTTCATCATAGTCCAGGCAGTCAAGTACACATCCTAAGGGCTTTACCAACATGTAACTATAAGACAGTTTAAAGAGACTAGTGTACATGTTAAGATAAAGAGAAACCAGATAGCATACTATCATATCGAGCAAGAAAGTCATCTCTATATATGTCCAAGCATCCAATATAATATACATCATCTGTACAATACTGGCCTCTAGGGCATACATACAACAAACAATCTCCCACTTGCACTAGGGCCAGCTACTGTAGTATCGCATACCGAGCATCCCGAAGTGTCTCTCAAACTGTATCTGGGGAATGGCCTTCGTGAGTGGATCCGCCGTGTTGTTCTTCGTGTCAACTCTCCTGACCTCGATCTCCCGGCGATCAACTATCTCCCGGATCAGGTGATACCGCCTCAGAATATGCCTGGATCGCTGATGGGACCTGGATTCCTTGGCCAAAGCCACCGCTCCATTGTTATCGCAATACAAAGGTATTGGATGCTCAATGGATGGAACCACTCCAAGTTCAGTAATGAACTTCTTGATCCAGACAGCCTCTTTGGCAGCATCGTTGGCAGCGATGTATTCAGCCTCCATCGTCGAGTCTGCCACGGTTTCTTGCTTGGAACTCTTCCAGCTAACCGCCCCTCCGTAAAGGGTAAAGACAAATCCCGACTGCGACTTAGAGTCGTCCTTATCACTCTGGAAGCTCGAATCGGTAAAGGACTCCACTTGGAGTTCTCCGTTACCATACACCAAGAGCATCTCTTTAGTCCTTCGTAAGTACTTGAGAATGCTCTTCACAGCTGTCCAGTGACTCTCTCCAGGATCAGCTTGATACCTGCTCACTACACTTAGTGAGTATGCTATATCGGGTCTGGTACATAGCATCGCATACATGATAGAGCCTACAGCCGAAATATAGGGTATCCCTTGCATGCGAGCTCTCTCCAAATCAGTCTTGGGAGACATCTCTTTGGAGAGAGTGACTCCAGAGATCGTGGGCAAGTTCCCACGCTTGGATTCTTCCATACTAAACCTCTTTAGTATGGTGTCAGTGTACCTGGATTGGGACAATCCCAAAATCCGTTTGGATCTATCTCTATAGATCCTAATTCCCAATATGCAGGAGGCATCACCAAGATCTTTCATTGAGAATCTTTGTGATAAGAAGAGCTTAACCGATTGCAGCATAGGAATATCATTTCCTATCAAGAGTATGTCGTCCACGTACAATACGAGGAAAACAACCTTACTCTCTGCCACCTTCTTGTAGATACAAGGTTCATCTGGGTTTTTGACGAAATCAAACTGTTTGATAACGACGTCAAAGCAGATGTTCCAACTCCGCGATGCTTGCTTTAATCCATAAATGGATTTAAGCAGCTTGCACACCTTCCCGCTGCTCCCACTGTCTACGAAGCCCTCTGGCTGAGTCATGTACACGCACTCTTCTAAATCACCATTTAGAAAGGCGGTCTTAACATCCATTTGCCAGATTTCGTAATCATGATATGCAGCGATGGCAAGCATGATCCGGATGGATTTAAGCATAGCCACTGGAGAAAAGGTTTCGTCATAGTCCACACCTGATCTTTGACGAAAACCCTTTGCAACAAGTCTAGCTTTGAAAGTCTCCACTTTCCCATCTACACCAAGTTTTTTCTTGAAGATCCACTTGCTCCCGATGGGTTTTACCCCTTCAGGAGCAACTTCCAAAGTCCATACTTTGTTGGTGTACATGGATTCCATCTCGGACCGCATAGTATCGAGCCATTAATTTAAATTACCTTTCCTTTTTTAAAAAAAAAACGTCATGTTCTATATTTTAAAAATGGGAAAATTGTTTCGCAGCCCGGTTTGATGAGATGACTTATTTATAAGCCCACGAATTTCCAAAATTATGAAAAAAAAACCCAAAAATATGCTCTGGCATTAATTTAAATCCAAACCCTGATTTGTATACGTGCTTACATATACAATGCTTATAATACCCCTTTAATAAGTTCTGACTAAGAAAATAGAACATAGGATTTTTTAGATTTCCCATAATATCAAAGTGAGATTTTTGATTTTATACCAAGTTTTCCATAACTTTTTTATTATTCTTTTTTTTTATCATTGTTCGTCTTAATTTCTTTTTTAAACCCTTCTTCTCTATGGTTGCTTGTCCTTTTTATTATTGTTTGCCTAGTTTCTGACTTCTTTAGCATTCTCTCTTTATCAGTCCCAGTTTCTGATGTCATATGAGTGAGATGTCGAGAACGGAGAGGATATTAAAGAATCGGGAGTGGAGATAGGAGAATTGGGGAAATTAGATCAGAGATTAGATATTTTGAAAGGAGAGATGCAAAAATTGGAAACGGAGATGGAGGAATCGAAGGAATTGGATCGGAGATGAGAGATTTGAAAACGAAAACGTAGATTTTGGAAGAGAAGATTAGAGGGGAAAATGAGAAATTGGAAGAGAAAAGATGAAGGAGCGAACTAAACGAGAGGAAATCATACGAATTATTTTTTGAGAGAATCATTATATATGTATTTGATTAAAAAGAATATGGATAAAGCTAAAATATTTGCAAAATTATCTTAAGTATATAATATATATAATCTATTTTGGGTTTGAAACATCTGTGTTTTGTTATAAGTATTGAAAATACATAGGTTTTTTCACAATTTTGAAAATACATGGATTTAAAAATAAGTCATTTCTCCAAACCGGGTCTGAAAACAATTTTCACTAAAAAAATGTTCCAGCGTAAAAGAAATTGATGGAGGCCTTGATCTCCTTCAGATGCTGTCCTCCGTCGATCTGTCGCGAGTGTTGCTGGACGGTTGAGATTGGATTCGGAGGTTCCCTCCTTGAGTGTGTGGATCTCAATGGGTTGAGTTTGAAGTGGAAACCGAGCTACCTGCAAAGAAGTCCCGGGGTGGGTGACCACCGTAGGACCCTCCGACGATCAAGCTAGCCGAGAAATTTGAGCAGAGTAGCGACTTATTGGGGTCAAGTTGTCTTACCTGAGTCGTCTGAGAGAGGGGTTTTATAGTGGTTGTATGGAGCGAACAGGCGCGAGATCTTCGCCTTCGGTTACGTCCCTGACGTTACGCGTGCGTGAGTGACGGGATCCCTTCACTAATGACGGAATACGCTCATTAATGGAAGAGGACGCTAGCGTGGGACGTGGGACGTGAGGCGGCGATTATCCCGCTTTGGCAAGATACGCGGAGCCGTTGCGGAGGCGCTAGAGCTCTGCAATCTCGGTTGGTCGGGGGAGACCGGGAAAGCTCGGCATGCTTGGAGCTCGGAGACGAGCAGGAGGCCGAGGAAGCTCGACACGAGAGAAGGCTCGAAGACGAGTGAGGAGGCTGAGGAAGCTCAAAGCCGAGCTGTCGGTAGTCTTCTAGATGAAGGTGGAATGTCTTTCAGTGGGATTCCCGAAGGTCGGGGGCATCCCCCGAGAAGGGGCCCTGGGGGATGTCCCCGATGCGGCTCATTTATTCCACCCCGTAGAATCCGGAATACGTCATCTGCCACGTGTCGTAATCTGAGGAGACACCACTTGTGAGAATCCGGAATACGTCATCTGTCACGTGTCGTAATCTGAGGAGACACCACTTATGAGCATCATCGGAAATTAAATCCCGTGACATCATAGCAAAACCAATAATAAATAAACTTAAAAATAACTTATAATTATTTTGTCCAAGTTAGCAAACATATGTCCAATATGGTCCCCTCTCTCTTTTTTTTAAAAAAAAAAATAGAAATTTAATCAGGAGCCCTAATCAGGTTAAGAAACTGTAGTGGACACATGCCCATATCAAAACAAAAAAAAATACTGTTTAGAAGAATAATTATTTATCAAAAAATAGAACAAAAAATTGTGCATTTTTAGAAAAAGAAAACGCAGAACAATGCATCTCCTATAATCCAGGTGTGCATGCTTAGAGAAATCATAAAAACAGCTCCATGATGCGGCACAAATTTTATGGTCCACACAAATAAAAATGAAAAAAAATTCAGAAAATTAAAGAGAGGGGGCATTCTAATAATAGTGAGAAAACAAGAGAATTAGAACACAGAGAGAGACAATTTTCATCTTTTGAAGGGTAGGGTCCATCTCTCTCTCCTTCCAATCTCTTCTCCATCTAATTTTTTGAAGATTTCTTTTGCTTGATCTGCGAGAAAATTTGAGTAAGGATTTATGTTTCAATTTTTGGTCATCTTAATTCTATGGTTGCTCTTAGCTAACAGTTTCCCTACGTAATGATTTCCGTCTTCTTCGAATGCTCTAGGTTTTTATTATTGGCTTCATATTGCTCATACAATTTGAAGAATGATCATTGTAAATTCTGGCAAGGCACCATTTGCCTGTAATTTTCTGAGTCGGGAATTTGTCATCGTTAGCTTTAGGACAAAAATGGTATAAAAAATTGGCAATTTTTTTAAAGAACCTGGGAAAATGCTAATGATGATGATTATGCGTTTAAATTGTGGTATAGAAGCTTGCGAGATATTAAAAGAATTTAATTTGTAAAAACTAAAGATATCCTATTTGCATGAAAGACTTAACAATGCTAATAGGCACGCGACGAAGAAATTTAAATTACCCGATAAATACTAAGCACATTATTCAAATTACCCGATAAATACTAAGCACATTATTCGATGTAAATTTACATTTTACAAAAGAAAACGCAAATTATTCTATGGTTTCTCTCTCATAATCATAAAATATTGAAATTTATCTGAAAATAATTGATTGGAAATTAATGCTTGTCTTGATTGCATTCTTTCACCATGCATGTTTATTTATAAATCACATGATTACATGAACATATTCCCTACAAACCTAATAATACCTATACAAGGTGCCTTTATTTATATCTTGCCTAAATTTCATTTATTATCCTATGGTTTGTTATTAGCATTATCAAACTATTATGAAAGATGTGGGTATTTTTTGGCATTTATTAAATTTTCATTAGCAAACCATTATGAAAGATGTGGACTTTGGCATTTTTTAAATTTTCTTTTAGTCATCCTGATCAAAATAATTGCTCTAATTTCCTAATTAAAGTTTGATGTAGCATGCATAACTATTGCACAAGCTTAAGCCTAATATTTGGTCTGATGCTCATTTCAGAACTAAGTATCTCATCGTTTTTATATTTAGATCACAGAGTGCAAACTAGGCATCTTCTGCTTTGCAAATGGAAGCAGCAAAGAATGCCAAAGAGCATTCCTCCATCCAATCATCTCTCGCTTCTCCAGATTCTCCAGCTATTGGTGAGAAAACCAGAATGGATCTTGACGCAGGACACGGTCGAAGTAAATCACTAGGATTTGCTGAGATCTTGGAGAAAATGAAAGATGCACAAAAAGGTGTCGTTGACACCACGGCACCGATTGATTCCGTGAAAGCCGTCGTCAACAGATTCGGAGGTGTCGTTGGCTGGAAAGCTCGCAGATCGGTTTCTTTAGAGGTATTTCTCAATCTCTGTTCCGGTTGAAATTAATTTATTTAAATTATTTTGTATCTTATTTAGACTACAAGATAAACATATTGTGCTAGTTTATTTAATTATTCGCCAAGGATATATTTGGAGGCAAAATTTTATCATTAGGATTGCATTGCACTAAACTCCTCTTAGCTATCGGGGATTTTCACAAAACTACATGAAAGTTTTTTAATTAACGTAAACTTTCTTAAACTTTGGTTTCAAGGGATTTGTTTCCCAATAACATGCACTTACATGTAGCATTTCAAAGAAAGATTGCTGCGATAAAATAACTTTAAGGCAGTTCAGTGAAAAACTGCAATATTAAATGTAGTTTAGCATAATTCAGCCTTTATTTTTAAGATGAGTCTTGTGTCTCAAATCTTCTTTCTTGAGAACTTTAAGAAGCCAGGTTTACAAAAGATATTTTACGATTCTTTTCGTTCTTTAAATTTGTGTCATGCATATCGCGGTTTCTCGTTTCTAAAACACACTTCATAATTTCCTGTTTGTTCATGAGAAGAAGCAAACAGATCCCCAAAGTGAAATAGAGAAGTTACAAGAGGAGATCCTAAAGTACAAAAAACAATCAGAAGATGCCCAAGCCGCGAAAACGCAAGTATTAGAAGAGCTTGACAGCACCAACAAGCTCATAGAAAACCTGAAGGACAGCCTCGCCAAATCCAAGACCGAAGAAGAGCTCGCACAACTCGAGGTTGAACACATTGAAGCCGTCGATGAACTAAAATCCGTGAAAGAAGAATTAACAGTTCTCCAAGGAGAATACGGCCGTTTAATTGCCGAAAGAGACTTGGGGATTGCTAGAGCTGAAGAGGCTCAATCCGCTGCTGCTGATGCTAAGAAAAAAGTCGAGGATCTAAGTCTCAAACTGATCACGATGAAAGAAGCATTAGAATCGGTGCATGCTTCACATCTTGAGGAAGAAAATCGTAAAATTGGAATCACCATGGAGATGGGTAAAGATACAGTTGCCTTAGAAACTGAACTGAAACAAGCCGTAGAGGAGTTTCAGAAACTCAGTGACCAACGATTGCCGATATACGATCTCAAGTCAAAGCTGGAAGCTGCAAATACTGTTTTAGTTAACCTGAAAATGGAGCTCGAAACAAACAGGACTGAGGAATCAATTCAGTCTGAGCTCGAGGAGGTCAAAACGAGCATCGAGAAAGCAAAAGACGAAGTTAATTCTTTGAGAGAAGCAGCTTCGTCACTTAAAGCCGCCTTGGACCAAGAATCAGAGACAATCAGTAGCCTGAAACAAAGAGAAGGGCCCGCATCAGAAACTGTTTCATCCCTCAAAGCCGAAGTAAGAAAAATGCAATTAGAGTTGGAACTAGCCCTAGCAAAGGAGAAGGAAGCTAGGGAAAAGGTTGAAGATTTACCGAAAATGCTGCAGCAAGCGACTCAAGATGCAGATGAAGCCAAGTCTCTAGCTCGCCTAGCACGCGAAGAGCTTATAAACGCAAAGCAAGAGGCAGAGAAAGCGAAGGACGATGCAAAAGCTATGGAAATGAGACTTCTAGCTGCACTCAAAGAGATCAAGGCCGCAAAATCTTTGGAAGCATTGGCGGTTGCAGCAGCGAAAGCCATGCAAGATACACCTGAAGACGGAGTTTCCCTTCAATTAGAGGAGTACTACACACTAGCCAAGAAAGCTCACAACCCTGAGGACTTAGCAAATGAAGAGCTAATATCTGCGGTCGATCAAATCGAAGAGGCTAAGAACTCCGAAACGGCCAGCTTAAAAAAATTGGAAGAAGCATGTAAAGAGTTGGAAGAAAAGAAAGCAGAATTGAAATCGGCTTCAGAAATGGAACAGAAAGCGAATGAAGCGAAAAGTGCTGCAGAGCAGGAGTTGAGGGAATTGAGAGAAGAGAGTAATCATAGAAGGAGATTGAGCGATGCCGCGGCTACTCATATCGAGATGAATGATGAACAAAACCGAGGAGGAAGAAGGCGTATCAATTCGATGTCGTGTCCAGACATATACGGTGATGATATGGTGAATGAATCGAAACCGAGGAGGAAGAAATCGTTTTTCCCGCGAGTTATCATGTTCTTGGCAAAGAAGAAGGCTCAGTCACTGAAGTAAATTTATTCTTTGCTTGTTACTGTTATTTGCAAATGTGGAGGTCATATTTGATGTAAATGTGCAGTAAAATGATAAATACTCAAGAATGAAGCAAGTATTGTAATACTACTGGAATTCCCTCAACATTCTCAGCAATCAATATCTATTTGTTTTTTCTTCTTTCTGAAATGAAATGGCTGAAAATATTTCTGCCAGTTTTAAGTGATCTCTGGCAGTTTTAAGTGATCTCTGGCAAACTTTCCAGAATTCTTCAATGATCTTTGTGTAACCTGGTAAAAGAAAATCCATAACTCTCAGAAATCATCCCCAATCCATACGATTTCAATTTTATTTCCCCCCTGAGAATATATATCCTTAGGATTTCTACAAATCCCCTTCCCAAAAAACTCCGGCTCCGAAACGGCTGTCAAGATCCCCTTGAAAAAGTTTTGAGTTGTCAAAAAAACCCTACCTGTATAGCTGCCAGTTATATTTAATTTTTATACGATATCTGTGCAGTTGTCTACAATATCTATGCATTTGTTTGCCATATGTATGAGATTATTTATTTAGCCCTCCTCTCTAACTCTCCCTCCTTCCCCAAGCCCAAAAAGAGAGAGAGAGAGAGAAAGAGAAATGGGAGAAACAAGCACCAAAATCTTGCTGACCTGGCTCTCAGCAGCAGCAGCAGAGACCTCAACGTTCCCAATCGACACAATCAAGACTCGTCTCCAGCTTCACGTCGATTTCCATCAACGCCGCCCTTGTTCGATCCGAGCAGTTTCTTCCCAAATCTGGAGCGAGGGGAAGCTTCTTGGGTTCTACAGGGGCCTCTCTCCTGCGATCCTTCGCCATTTGTTCTATAGCCCCATCAGGATCGTTGGGTACGAGCACCTTCGCCATTTCGCCGCCGGCGATTCTGTGATTGGGAAAGCCCTTGCCGGTGGAGCCTCTGGTGTCCTTGCTCAGGTATATTATTAATTTCCATGCCCTAGTCCTAGTCTTAATCTTAATGGTTTTGTTTGGGGTTGCAATTGCTGAGATTTGAAGTCAAATGATGTAAAACATAGATGCATCCCCCTATTTGCTTATTCGGATTGCCGAATTAGGGAATAACATGTTTTTAATGTTATATCATGTTATCATCTGAGCCTTTTCCCCCATCCAAATTGGGTAGGCTTTGCTTCCAAATTGGGTCGCCTGCGAAGCAAAGCTCCAGTAAAGATTCGACGGAGTTTTACGACCGTATGTCGACCTTACGTCAGCTCCCTCCAAATTAGTGCCAGATTCGTGGCTCAAAGAACTATGACAAGCCTCTATATTCTTATAGACCATGGAGAAATCTAAAAGAAGGGGAAAAGATCATATATATCTATTATATGGAATTATGTTTAACTCTAAAGCCACAAAAATCGCCAAGAGCAAAATGGAACATATTCCAAGCAATCAACTAAATACGGTGGAAGTAAAAATAAAAATAAAATCAATGACTAATTAATAAACTAACTGTAGTATAAAATCAAAGATAAGAATCAAAACCGGTAGCTAAACTATTAAGTACGGTAAACACTAACCATGAAAAAATATTAATAACATTAATCGGAAAACCCGACAGGCCTTCTATGCTGATTGGCTGTCAGAAGTCATTACATGATCGGGGTACCCTAAGCGAGAGAAAGGGGTTGGTAATTCAAGGACTCGTTGTCCTCATCGCTGTGGCATCAAGGGGACAACTCCATAGTTGAAGTGAGAAGACAAAAGCTGAGGTCGGAGTGGAATGAGGTTGAGAAGCCAAAGCTGGGTGGAGAAAACAAACTCAAACTTAAAGTCAATCATGGGTTGGTCATGGCCTAAGAGAGAGAAAGTAGAGGGCTAATTAAATAAATAATTGGGAATGGAGTTAAGTTATTGCTTATCATGTGTATAATACCCAATAACGAGAAAAATGCTTTGGTAAGCCGTGCAACCAGCGCATATGGCTACATAATGCTTCTTTGATATAAGGAGGGAAAATACAATTATGTGTCTACATTCTTATAGGCTATTTGTCTTAAGTGGTACACCGTACAGCATGCTTTTCCATGCTATGATGCACTTTTTCCCCGAAAAAAGCTACTCTAGAAGGGCTTGCATGGTGCAAGTCCCTCTAGAGCCCTTGGATGGGCTCCCCTTGCATGTGGGGGAAGCCCATCCAAGGGTTATGCAAGGGCTTGCACCATGCAAGCCCTTGCATAGTAGTTTTTTCCCTTTTTTCTTTTCTTTTTTCAGCGTTGCTATGGAGCTGGTAGCAATCCCCGGTGTAGATCCATTCCTGAATATGCATGTGTAATGCATGCTTTTGCATGTGTGTTTGCTTGTGCATGGTGTATTTGATGTGTTTCTAGGTGTGTGCTCGGGTTCGTGTTTATCAACAATCTTCCTTGTTAAAGGCTTCAAGCAAATTGTTTAAGTTTAAAGGGTAACATGTTAACATTCCCATCTTACAGCGGTGTATCTGTTTGTCTAAATTCTAAAACTGCAAATGCTTTAGACAATCTTTTGGCACTTTTGAGTTGTATTTGAAGTTAAAAGATCAGCTAATATTGCTTACTGGTTTTTATTCATCACTTTTTGCCTACTTTAAGTAACCATTATCATCGGCTCTCTATAACTCCTATTTCCTTACAGTGCAGATTGTGGCTAGCCCAGCCGATCTTATAAAGGTAAGGATGCAAGCAGATGGCCGTCTTCTAACCCAAGGCCTCCAACCTCGATACTTATCAATCTTTGACGCCTTCCGAAAAATACTCCAAAACGATGGTTTTCTTGGACTTTGGAGAGGCGCGTTTCCAAATGCTCAAAGAGCATTCCTTGTCAACATGGGTGAATTAGCTTGCTATGACCAAGCCAAGCATTTCATCATTAGACATCAGATTTGTGGGGATAATACCTTTGCTCACACTTTGGCATCGTTAGCTTCTGGGCTCTCTGCAGCTGCTCTCAGCTGCCCAGCCGATGTTATCAAGACTCGAATGATGAGCCAAGCTGTTGGCAAAAGGGAATCGAGGGATATCATCTACAGGAGTTCTTATGATTGTCTTGTGAAAACTGTGAGGTTTGAAGGTTTAATGGCATTGTGGAAGGGGTTTTTTCCTACGTGGGCGAGGCTTGGACCTTGGCAATTTGTGTTCTGGGTTTCTTATGAGAAGTTTCGGCAAGTTTCTGGTCTTTCTTCCTTTTGATGGAAGCGTTCCTTGAGCTAAATTTCATGCGGATGTGCAGCTTTCTGGTATTGTATTCAACTCGCTGGTAACTATATTCAGCTTGATTCGCATACTTCTACTTAGTTAGACAATAGGTTTGTTCAATAACCATTGAATATGCATAAAATTGTTCATCTCTTATAGTTTCTTCTTCCCATGGGTGGAATGCGCTGGATAACACAAATTCGAACTCTGACTTTTCCTTTTATAAATCCACAACAAGTTCAAATCATTAGTGGTGATCAAGTATGTGAAAATTGGATTGCGTTTTGTGGCTGCAGTATATTTGCAGACTGCAGTCATGAACTCTTGTCTGCTTCACAAAAATCTATCATACACTTATTTATTTTAGTAAACTTCCATTAACAATTATTATTATTACTATTAAATGAATTTATACGTGGTTTTTTCCTATGAATTTTAACAAACTACCATGGACCTTCCTTCTCCATAGTCGGTACATGTTTGCTCACAAGCTGCCTAAATCGAACATGAGACTCAAACTCATTCCTCCATTTCAACTTCATTGGTTGTTCTCATTGTTAGTGTATATGCCCTAGGGGCCATTATTGTATCATACTAGTTTGTATATTACTTAATGGAAGTTTGGGATATTTACATGTATATAACAGTCTTGCTAAATATGGTAGTATGCTACTTGGTTTTTCTATCTTAATATGTGAGTATACGTATTGATAGAGCTCTTAGGATCTTGCTTGACTACCAGCGTTGTGATGGCAGTCACACTAGTGGGGGCTGAGTAGTCTACAAGCACATCCTTATTCAGGTCCCTAGTCGTAGGATTATCGAGACAGGGCATCGATACTCCGGAGTAGACTAGTGTGTACGCTTCTCATCCCAGTTGGGGAGATGGTCTGTCCCACAGCCGTCAGTACATCGTACTGGAGATAGTATGCAGGTGCTCGTTAGGTTACGGGTATACCGGACAGGACTCACGGGGAACTGTTAGTTGGTATTATACCCATCGTCAGTTAACAGTTCCCAGGTGACATGAGTACAGCATAGTCCGCAGACTTGATACTGCTACTTCGCATCGAGTGTGTCCCACTGTTTATAGATTGCTACCCTACCATGACTCAAAGGAGTCGTGCAAATAGGTAGCAGTTGGGTGCAGTCCCGAGCACTTGGAGGCAGTGGCGGTTAGACATGATTCGTCTCTCCCGATATTGGGGGTTGATATCGCGCTGTGTCAGAGAGCCATTACGCAAAGTCCCTGGCCAGGGCAAGCGAGATTTACTGGTAGGTTTCAGTTGTTTTCTCAGGGTGTAATGGGCTACGCTCCGACACTACTTATACCGCTATTAGGGGACTGACGCTTGCCGTCCCCTAGGCCCGATATGCGATAGTCTTAGATGAACAGACCGGACTGTATGGAGATTGTCACATCAGACTCCGTAGGAGTTCGGATGGGTTTCCTCATCGGCCTTCTTATCGACATCTACCTGAGGACCGTTACGTACAGCTAGTGCCGCTTGCGGTCTGTGCTTAAACCCACTGTCAGCGTAGTAGTCGAGTCTCTAGAGTTCCACACAGAGAGTTTCCCTACTCCAGACGAAACGATATAGAGGTCGTATGGTTTTACGACAAGGGTTCGGACGCATACGTGTGTTTACGCACGTACGACATCCGGACAGTTTTTACTAGCCGGCTTTGGTTTAAGCCAGTTTCTAGTATCCGGTTATTGGATTTATACAGTCTAAAGTTTTTCCGTGTTTTCACAGATAGGAGGGGCGTTCTCGTAATTTCGCGAGAAGCTTCTAGAAGATGGTGACTTGAGGGTTAAGGTGGCATATGCATTAAATGAGATTAGTGACTCATTTGTGTGATTCATCCATGTCATTAATGCATCATAAATGCTTAATGACTCATGGAGATGAATCACTCATTTATATTTATGAAGCATGGTTGTTAAATTATTTATTTGATTTATCTTGATAAATATAATGCTTCATATATATTATGAGAGATCATTATCTCATTCCATTCTCTTGCTCACTTTCTATCTCCTCAAGCTCTCTCTCTTCAAACCCTAATCCTCCCCTCTCATGTGTTGAGACCAAGGATTAGATTAGACTACTTAATCCATAACCTTTTTCTGTATCACCTAGCTTACTTAGATTAGCACTTTAAGAAACCTAGTTACCTCAAGTTAGAGGTGAAGCTTGAAGTATAGCTCTCGGGTGGATCATCTACTACATAGAGAAGGTCGGAGAGGAGGTGGAGAACGAAAAGACGAAGGACACGGTTCTTTAGGTATAATCTCTTTTCATAGTAGTTGTTAACTTCTATGTTTTGTGTTAGTTATCGTTTAGCAAAGATTCTCGGTTAGTCGATGTTTATGCAAAGAACAAAATCGTTTTTCAATTTTCCGCCTCCCCGCAAGTCGTGGGGTATTGTACATCGACTTACAGTGGTATCAGAGCCTCGCTAAACAATAATTAACTCATTAACAAAGTCGTAATAATTTCGAACGCAAAAAGAACCGGAAAAATCATCGATTTAATACAGTTTCTGTCGAATTTAAAACAGGCCCCAAAATTTTTTCAGGGACCTGCAGAATAACAAACATGGAATAATAGGGCTACTGCAGAAATTTGGACTTGTGACTCGGCTAACTCACCGCGAAATTGCGGCGGATCCATGCGATCCGCTGCAGATCCGCGGCCGAGTTGGGGCCGAGTCAGCCCAAATTTCTTCAGTAACTCTTATGTGTTAACAGTGATGTTTCTGGGATATTTTATTTTCTGCTAAGATCTCAGGTGCACAGAGAAGTTTTGGAGTAGAATCTAAAGTGTTTTGCTCGATCGAAATTTTACGATGTTTGCTAATATGATTATATCTGTGATTGTATAATGTGTTCGTAAACCTCCCCTAACTGCTAGTATGTCGGTTGGCAGGGGGTTGCACATTTCTGTAATGGTTTTTACTGTTTGTGGATGTGAACTGTATTGGACTGTTGTGATGATTAGCCGGGGTTTGTGATGGGTTGTTATATTCATTCATTCAAAGTAATTGTAATTTGTTGTAATATTATTTTGCGAGGCACATCTAGGTTGCGGTTGTAGCCACCGTTGTATTATTTCATTTTACTGTTTTTGCTCCTAGGATAGACCCAAAGTGGGGTGCACAAACTACCGGGTACTTTGAAGTGTTTAGTAGCCTACTCACTTTGTTGAGGGAGACCGCTTCACTTCGGGTATTTGGCGGGTAGTTTGCCATACCCGTAGGGGTCTAGAGTGGGGTAATGGCTATTCATCACAACTGTGTAATCCGTCTTTTGTTGCAGGCTCTAAACAAACGCGGATTGCTTGCAAATCCAATAAAGTTCATATGAGATCTGGAATGTCTATTATTACGTCTGACGAATGTACAATATCTATATATGATAGCTATTTAGACGTCACTTATGTTTTACACCCGCGCTAGCCCAGCCCCCGCTCTGCCGTTAGTTAAGTAACCTAACGGGTGATGACGGGACCCAGTGGCGAATGCGGATGGCATAAGAGGACGTTGTATTTTCGTTGTTTTCTGCAATGATAGGTTAATGATGGGACGCATTATTTATAATGCAAAGAAAATAAACCAAAAGATGAATCGTTGGAACAATTTAAAAGAAACCACTCGGTTATTTTAAAACAGATGATATTTTTTTAAATTGCGGAGCATTAACCACTCCTTTTAAAAGCTATCAGGTTCCTTCGGTCATATCAAGTTCACTACGTTCACGGTTTCGCCAAAACCATTCGTAGCCCTCCGTCATTTCATTTGCGTATTCAGTAGTATTCAAGCAATGTATTTTGACCAACGCCAAGGCATAGTGTTTGGAAGCTGCTGGGTATTCATTTGTTGCATAGATAGATGAGTTAGTTTGGGACAGTCGTATTATCATTTTGGCCAACGTCAAGGATATGTACGGATGGGTTCGAATTAACAAGATAATGATGGGTAGAGCTTGACATGTGACTTATGACATTTTGACCAACGCCAAGGTCATAAGAGCATGGGGCAAAAATTTATATCGGGAATTTCTAAAGAAACTGAAATTTGCAGAGAGTTGCATACCATTTGGAGTTTGATGAATGTTGGTAGGATTCCTTCAACATTATCATACGATGATATTTTAATCCCGATCCTACTGTGAGTATATGCTACTCATCAGGAGATTCGTCACTTAACGATCAATGCTATAAACCAAGTAGGTGTCAAGAAAGGTGTCAGCGGGGTTACGCCCCCAGAGAAAAGAGGTTATTTAATTAAGGAACTTCGTGAAAGCGTTGGAAAACCTCTCGAAGTGCCGACACCAGCCTGACTGAACGGTTAAGCAAGTATTGTACAGTGAGAATAGTCCTGGCTAATTCTTCTTTTATGGTTTGAGAAAGGATTCGAGAAACAGTGGGAGCCATCCAGTTTAGATAAATTAAAACCACTCTAAACTTGCAAGAGTATCAAACTAAAGTGTTTCTTCTCTCTTCTACTTGCAGCGACCCTGAAAATGACTGGACTTAAGTTACTTTTAGAGAAAAATATACTGACAGGGCCAAACTATAAAGATTGGCTGCGGAATGTCAAAATGGTTTTGACCTATGACAAATTAGGGTACGTCCTCACCGCTAAGGCACCTTTAGTCCCAGGTCCCAAATCCAGTAATGCGGATAAGGAAATCCGCAAAATCTGGGAGTATGATTGCGCGAAGGCCAAGTGTATCGTGTTTGCCTCGATGAACAATGAACATCAGAGAAGGCACGAGGATATGGATCTTGATGCCATATTTCTCCATACAAAAGAACTTTATGGAGAGCAATCTCGTATAGCAAGATACGAGACCTCTAAGAACTTGTTTCGAGCGAGGTTGGCCGTCGGATCATCGGTAGGAGAACATGTCCTAAAGATGATCGGCTATATAGAAGAGCTCGCAGACCTTGGGACGACTTTGGATAATGAGCTCTCTACAGACCTTATTCTCCAGTCCCTTCCTTCCACCTACGCCCAGTTTATTCTGAACTTCAACATTCAAAGAAAAGAAGTTGAACTTCCGGAACTCCTTAACATGTTGAGAAGTGCAGAGGGCACCTTGCAGAAGGCAAGGGAAACACCCGCTATGTTTGTTAGCGGTGCTTCTTCTTCCGGGTCTAAGGCTGGGGCCAAAGGAAGGAAAAAGAAGGCCGCCACCAAACCTAGAGGAGGTGTAAGTAAGGTGGGAGGGAAGGGAAAGAAAAAGTTTGCGGTACCTATAGTGGCTCAGGATGAGTGTTTCCATTGTCATAGGAAAGGGCACTGGAAGAAAGATTGCAAGGCGTGGAACGCCAAGAACCAGGAACCGAAGCAAGCTGTGGTTTCGACTTCAGGTGTGTTTGTAATTGAGAATTGTCTGTCAATCAACTCTACTTCCTGGGTATTGGATACCGGATCAGGATCTCATATTTGCAATTCATTGCAGGCACTGAGAAACCTTAAAGTGCTGAAGGATGGTGATATGATCCTGATGGTTGCTAACGGAGCTAGCGTGGGAGCTGTGTCCGTAGGGAATTATCATCTGGGATTGACGAGTGGACACATTTTGGTTTTACATAACTGTTTTTGTGTACCCAGCTTAACGTGTAATATCATATCTGTTTCCTTGTTATCAAATAAAGGTTATGATTTCACGTTTGTAAGTGATGTTAACATCTACCTTAATCATAGTTTGATTGGGTCCGGTATACTGGATAACGGTATATATGTGTTAAACCAACTCCAAATTTTCAATGTCCAGAACACACTAAAAAGAAAGTCTCCAGATTTAAATAAAACTTTCTTATGGCATTGTAGATTGGGTCGCATCAATGAGAGAAGGTTGACTAAGTTACATAGAGAAGGATATTTGGACTCGTTCGAATATCAAACTTATGCCACTTGTCAATCTTGTCTCAAAGGAAAGATGACAAAAACTCCATTTACTGGATATGGAGTAAAAGCGAGCGAGCTTTTAGGACTCATACACAGCGATGTATGTGGTCCAATGTCTACACATGCAAGAAGTGGTTTTTCCCATTTCATTACTTTTACGGATGATTACTCAAGGTACGGATTCATTTATCTGATGAAACATAAATCCGAGGCTTTTGAGAAATTCCAAGAGTATAAGAATGAAGTAGAAAACCAAACCGGCAAAAGTATCAAGACACTAAGATCTGATCGAGGTGGTGAATACTTAACTGCCGAGTTCCTAGGTTACCTAAAAGGGAAAGGAATTCTCTGTCAGCTTACTCCTCCATACACACCACAGCATAACGGTGTATCGGAGAGACGGAATCAAACACTATTGGATATGGTACGTTCCATGATGAGTAATGCTGAGTTACCGCGATCTTTTTGGGGTTATGCGCTAGAATCAGCGGCATATCTTTTAAACATGGTTCCTACCAAGACTGTGCCTACCACGCCATATCAGATGTGGAGTGGGAAGAAATCCTATCTTCAGTATCTGAAGATATGGGGATGTCCAGCTTTTGTTAAAAAACAGTATGTGGACAAGCTCGAGGCACGATCAGTAAAGTGTAAGTTTGTGGGATATCCAAAAAACTCCAAGGGGTATCTATTCTATTACGCAGAGGAACAAAAGGTGTTTGTTTCTCGTAATGCCCATTTTCTAGAATATCAGTTTTTAGAAAAGGAAATAAATGTGAGCGAAATAGAACTGGAAGAAATTCCAGAACCACAAACTACTACTGAAAGTTTGGTAGAACCGGTAGTTCAAGAAGAACGGGACATTCCCGCACCCCTCCGCAGGAGTAGTAGGCCGTCTCATCCGCCTGAGAGATACTACGGTTTTCTCATAGATGGGAATAGAGAGGATTGCATCATAGATGATGATGAACCTACTAGATTCCAGCAGGCCATCCAGAGCGGCGACTCGGTACGATGGCTAGATGCAATGCGGGCCGAAATGGAGTCCATGTACACCAACAAAGTTTGGACTTTGGACTTTGCTCCAGATGGGATAAAACCCATAGGATGCAAATGGATCTTCAAGAAAAAGATTGGTGTAGATGGATAGGTGGAAACCTATAAGGCTAGACTTGTTACAAAGGGTTTTCGTCAAAGACCTGGTTTGGACTATGACGAAACTTTTTCTCCAGTGGCTATGCTCAAATCCATTCGAGTCCTTCTTGCTATTGCTGCCTTCCATGATTATGAAATCTGGCAGATGGACGTAAAAACGGCTTTTCTGAATAATAATTTAGAAGAGTGCGTCTATATGGATCAGCCAGAGGGTTTCAATCAGAGTGGGAGCAGCGGGAAAGTATGCAAGTTGCTTAAATCCATTTATGGACTGAAGCAGGCATCGCGGAGTTGGAACATCTGTTTTGATGAAACAGTCAAAGAATGTGACTTTATCAAAAATCCAGATGAACCATGCATATATAGTAAAGTTGTAGCAAGAACTGTCGTATTCCTCGTCTTGTACGTGGATGACATTCTATTGATAGGAAATGACATTCCTATGCTACAATCTGTCAAAGGATTCTTGTCACACAGGTTCTCCATGAAAGACCTGGGTGATGCTTCTTACATTCTGGGGATCCGGATCTATCGTGATAGATCCAAAAGGATGTTGGGACTTTCGCAGTCCAGGTATATCGACACTGTACTGAAAAGATTCAGTATGGAAGATTCTAAGCGCGGTAATCTACTGGCTTGTCACGGAATCACTCTATCCAAAGAGATGTCTCCTAAGACTGATTTGGAAAGGGAACGCATGTCTATTATACCCTACGCTCCTGCGGTAAGCTCTATAATGTATGCGATATTGTGCACCAGACCAAATGTAGCTTATGCACTGAGCGTGGTAAGCCGGTATCAGTCAGACCCAGGGAAGAAGCACTGGATAGCAGTAAAGAACATTCTCAAGTACCTGAGGAGGACTAAGGAGATGTTCTTGGTTTACGGCGGAAAAGACTTCAGGATGGAGGCCTTTGCTGATTCCGGCTTCCAGAGTGATAAGGACGATTCCAAGTCCATGTCAGGTTATATCTTTACCCTCAATGGAGGGGCGGTGTGCTGGAAGAGCTCCAAGAAGGACACCGTTGCTGACTCGACGATGGAAACGGAGTATATTGCTGCTTGTGATGCCGCAAAAGAAGCGGTCTGGATGAAAAAGTTCCTAACAGAACTTCAGGTGGTTCCTACCATTGTTGATCCAATATCTCTGTATTGCGACAACAACGGAGCTATAGCTTTAGCGAAGGAACCAAGGTCCCATCAGAAGTCCAGACACATCTTAAGGCGGTATCACCTGATCAGGGAGATCATTGATCGTCGGGAGATCGAGGTCCGGAGAGTTACTACTGAAGAGAACATTGCTGATCCATTCATGAAGGCCCTATCTCAGATTCAGTTCGAGAGGCTACTCGAGATCATCGGTCTTCGATATGCCAGTACATAGCCCTAGTGTAAGTGGGAGATTGTTAGTGTATATACCCTAAGGGCCATTATTGTATCATACTAGTTTGTATATTACTTAATGGAAGCTTGGGATATTCACATGTATATAACAGTCTTGCTAAATATGGTAGTATGCTAATTGGTTTTTCTATCTTAATATGTGAGTATACGTATTGATAGTGCTCTTAAGATCTTGCTTGACTACCAGCGTTGTGATGGCAGTCACACTAGTGGGGGCTGGGTAGTCTATAAGCACATCCTTATTCAGGTCCCTAGTCGTAGGATTATCGAGACAGGGCATCGATACTCCGGAGTAGACTAGTGTGTACGCTTCTCATCCCAGTTGGGGAGATGGTCTGTCCCACAGCCGTCGGTACGTCGTACTGGAGATAGTATGCGGGTGCTCGTTACGTTACGGGTACACCGGACAGGACTCACGGGGAACTGTTAGTTGGTATTATACCCATCGTCAGTTAACAGTTCCCAGGTAACATGAGTACAGCATAGTCCGCAGACTTGACACTGCTACTTCGCCTCGAGTGTGTCCCACTGTTCATAGATTGCTACCCTACCACGGCTCAAAGGAGTCGTGCAAACAGGTAGCAGTTGGGTGCAGTCTCGAGCACTTGGAGGCAGTGGCGGTTAGACATGATTCGTCTCTCCCGGTATTAGGGGTTGATATCGCGCTGTGTCATAGAGCCATTACGCAAAGTTCTTGGCCAGGGCAAGCGAGATTTACTGGTAGGTTCCAATTGTTTTCTCAGGGTGTAATGGGCTACGCTCCGACATGACTTATACCGCTATTAGGGGACTGACGCTTGCCGCCCCCTAGGCCCGATATGCGATAGTCTTAGACGAACAGACCGGACTGTACGGAGATTGTCATATCAGACTCAGTAGGAGTTCAGATGGGTTTCCTCATCGGCCTTCTTATCGACGTCTACCTGAGGACCGTTACGTACAGCTAGTGCCGCTTGCGGTCTGTGGTTAAACTCACCGCCAGCGTAGTAGTCGAGTCTCTAAAGTTCCACACAGAGAGTTTCCCTACTCCAGGTGAAACGATATAGAGGTCGTATGGTTTTACGACAAGGGTTCGGACGCATACGTATGTTTACACACGTACGACATCCGGACAGTTTTTACTAGCCGGCTTTGGTTTAAGCCAGTTTCTAGTATCCGGTTATTGGATTTATACAATCTAAAGTTTTTCCGTGTTTTCACGGATAGGAGGGGCGTTCTCGTAATTTCGCAAGAAGCTTCTAGAAGATGGTGACTTGAGGGTTAAGGTGGCATATGCATTAAATGAGATTAGTGACTCATTTGTGTGATTCATCCATGCAACTAATGCATCATAAATGCTTAATGACTCATGGAGATGAATCACTCATTTATATTTATGAAGCATGGTTGTTAAATCATTTATTTGATTTATCTTGATAAATATAATGCTTCATATATATTTTGAGAGATCGTTATCTCATTCCATTCTCGTGCTCACTTTCTCTCTCCTCAAGCTCTCTCTCTTCAAACCCTAATGCTCCCCTCTCATGTGTTGAGACCAAGGATTAGATTAGACTACTTAATCCATAACCCTTCTCTATATCGCCTAGGTTACTTAGATTAGCACTTTAAGAAACCTAGTTACCTCAAGTTAGAGGTGAAGCTTGAAGTATAGCTCTCGGGTGGATCATCTACTACATAGAGAAGGCGGAAGAGGAGGTGGAGAACGAAAAGACGAAGGACACGGTTCTTTAGGTATAATCTATTTTCATAGTAGTTGTTAACTTCTATGTTTTGTGTTAGTTATCGTTTAGCAAAGATTCTCGGTTAGTCGATGTTTATGCAAAGAACAAGATCGTTTTTCAATTTTCCGCCTCCCCGCAAGTCGTGGGGTGTTGTACATCGACTTACACTCATTTGATTTGAATGCACATCTGAGGATGTCTAGATGTGTTGGAGTCTCTGCGAGAATGTCGTCAACGTAGTCTTCCATGATGTAATGTAAAGTTTCATTGATTCTTTCATGCTTCGATTGCACCTTAGGGCGTTACAACCGTTTTTTATTTGGCCTACTCTTGCATCTTTCTTTCTTGTCTTTTTTTATTTTGGTAAAGAAGATTTATATCGCTTACTCATGAAGCTCAGCTAATCATTCTTCAGGAAAGTTAAGAAAATAATTTTGTGATATTAGAATAATATTATATATGGGCCTCTTTATAGCTTTTGTTGTCAAATCGCCCAATATACCCTTATGTACATGGCCATCGAATATACAGGCTACATCTGCGAAAGAGGTCAAAATTCATTGTAGTTTTCAGTAACTCAACTCTTTTCCTCGTTTATATGTGAAAAAGGCTTCGGTGTTGCTGTCTTATGGAAACCTTGTTCAGTTTTTCTTCTTAGGGCTCTATTGAATAAGCAAAGAAGCGTTTCCTCAACCCTCGTGATTTTGTTGATGAAACATGATTTAAGCTGAGAACTAAACAATCTCTTCGATTATACAAAAGATAAAGCTCACTGCAATATAACTTTATCTTTATCTTATTTTTATTATTGACTACATAGGTTTTTTTTCCTGGTTATGTTAATACCTTCTTCCTTTAGTGTAGATGACAAGGCCGTATAATTGCTACAATCACAAAGTTTACACATTTATGTCTTCTGCTTTATTGAGTTGTTAGGTGATGATGCCAAGGACACAGTATTATAGATAGTGATTTTTCTTGTTGATTAGTTAAAAAAAAGAAAGAAAGAAAGAAAGAAAGAAATATTAGTTCTAAGATTACGCCTCTTGTTATTTCATTTTCTCACTTGAATTGCTACGCCTGAACTTTCTGTCATTATGAGGCCTTCGTCAATGTATTCATTGCCTTCCTTATCAAAGGCGATTCATTATCCAGCATTATTCCATTATATACTCAACCATATTGCTGCGAACTACCTGAATACTTCCTTTTGATTTGTGAAAGAAAATTTCTTCCAGAATTAAAATGTAGCATAAGGTACAAAATACCAACTTAAAAAAGATACTATGTCGTGTTTTCCGATTAGTATCACAAATGTTGGTGGTTCCTAATTTCTTTGTTTAATGCTGTTTTCAGGTAACACAGGAAAGCCTTTTCAAGTGTTCTTACAATGAAGAAAAGATGGTTTTCTTTATGATGGAGATTGTGCTAGGATCCTACGAAAAACTCCTAAGCCCCTGCACTCGTATTACCATTTCCTGATAAGTTATTAGATCATGATGTTATGGGAACTTGGCTATGGCTGCTTCTCTCAATCAAGCAAAAACAAAGTCAAAAGGGAAACATGTTGGTTTAGTGACTGAATATGTGATTGTTTGCATCAAAGCAGTGGACTACTTAATTGTAACAAGATATTCATTTTGTTCAGATAAAAATCGGCCTTTAGACTTCTTTCTTCTGCTTTTACTTTTTCTTATTGTAGTTTACTAGCATATGTTGGAGGATTCGATGCATGTTAAGTGCAAGTGCTATTATAATTTATAAATCAGATTAATTCATGATTTTATAATCATAATATGGAATTATAAAACATCTTCAAATAAAAGTTAATTATATTACAATTGATGCCAAAAAAAGGAGAAACTGAGATTGTTCAAGCCCCGTGAGAACGTAAATAAAAAATTAGCTTGTAAGCATTAGCGTAAACAGTGTTGGTGTAAGGAATTTTAAGATAAAATGCATGTTTTTCAAGTTTAGAAGGATTTCATGCTTTTTAAGTTAAGTAAAAGTGAGTGAGGTTTCCTAACCCAAACATTATACAAAGCTACTAAACCCTGTTAACTCCTCGAGGATCTTAAAAATTATTCATATGCACCAAATATAAGAAAAACATCAGGTTTTTCCATTCTTTTGCCTTAGCAAAACAGACATGAAAAATGCTGATTTTACAGGGTAATTCTCATACAACGCACAATTAAATCTCAGACATCGAGAAAGCCGAATCAATCTAAAGCTGCACCTGCTTAACTCATCCTACTGATACACAGCCAGAGCTAAAAACTAATACAGCCTAACATTAGCACATGAAGCTACCATGCACCTCTATCAACAAGCTTAAGCCCCCAGCTCATATCCTCACAATGTATCACATGCGGGACCAATGCACCCGTATCCGTCCCTCTCTTCGCCTTACAATCATAAAACGGCGGTGCATGAAAACACGGGTCCATCGACACGGCTCGGCCACATGGCGGGTCTGGAGCCGTTTGATTCTCAGGCTTCACCAGAATCCACGGCCTCAACCCTCCGAGCCCCTGAGCCACATATCCAAATGTAGACCAAGAGCTCGTCACCAAATCATCAGAAAAACTTAACAAATACATTTCGGCCCAGGCCTTCATACTGTGCATCTGCTTCTCTGTCTGCTGATACTCCTCATGACTTGGTTGGTACACGGAAATTATTTCTTTATTGACATTTGAGTTCTCCCAATACATGTTTCTGATCATCTCGAAGTATCCTGAGCTTAAAGAAGTCATTAGAACAGCTTTGGATATTTTGGAGGAGTTATTTGGAGTAATTTCTTCGTTTTTATTGATTTCTGGTAGCAATTTCTCTCTCTGAGTGCATGCAATGATCTGGTCTAGCACATGTGGAAATGGGCCCGTGCCAGTGTCAAACACTCTAATCTGAATGCCCAAAATTTTGTCGGATTTTGATAAATAAGCTTCATAGTATCGAGTTATTAGACCCCACACTAAGTTTGTAGGGTGGAAAAGATAACGGCCTAAGTGATGAAACACAGCATCTCTTTGAGGAAATAACCGATACAATTCTTCTTCGTATTTTGGGATTAGGAAGAGAGATGGAACGAAATAGTTGTCTGATCTCAAAACAAGCCAAGGGACCTTTTCGAGGGAAAGTTGGTCGTCTTCACAAAAGAAGAGCTTATCGAAGTCACCATAATCATGAGCTAGATGGAGATAGACACGAGAAGGCGAAGGATTTTCTTTGAAGACCTTGTCCTTCACCATATTTGCGTAGCTATGTGGAGAATTTTCGTTAAATTTATTGACGGGGTTCAAAGGGAAATCCAAGGGAAGTAACCATGAAGTCTCAGGAAATGGTTCACAGAAGAGGTCAGTAATGTCAGCGCCCCGATCAATCAATAAAATCCTATCGGTGAGAAGCGCGTAGAGAAATGTTGAAGCCAGAGTAAGTATCCTGTTGCCTAAGCCACTATATGATATCCAAACCACATAGTGGCATTCAGTAGTTTCGGTGGTATGACCAGACTTAAGCTGATATATCGTATTGTTGTATAGTTTGGTGTTTGGGCCACATTTTTTGTGGAGAGCTTCGTAGTTCCGTAGCTTTTCCAAGAGATATGGAGAAGGTGAGTGCGGCGATGCTTTACGATACAAAGCTGATTGATATCTGCTCAAGCATGAATCTTCGTTAAACCCAGAAGCAAGTAGGCCTCCGAGAAGTGGGTCCTTTGGGGTGATGAAGGAAGCAAAAGAAGTTTCTTCAGAATCTACTAAAAATGAAGGAGAGTTAGAACCAAAATTGAGAGGCGCAATAAATACTAAAGAAAATTCAATGGACTTTATTTTCACTCAAGTATGTCTCAGAAAAAATTTATGATTCCAGTAAGAATAGAACCTGTATCTAGCAGCTACAACAAAACACCTAATGACTATAGGAACAGTTGCAGTTAGTAGTCAGTATTACTTGAACTCTTTAAACTTTAGTTTGTTTTATGTATCCAATAGGAGCTTCGAAAAATATTGCATGACAATCAGTGAACACTCCAACAGCTTATTGATTCACTATACACACAAAAAAAGTAAATAAATGCATGAGTAATTCACTAAAATTCTGTTAAAAATATAAGAAAAATGAAAATATTAGTAAATTCATAGTGAATGAACATGTGAAATTCATTAAACAATGTAATATGAATAACATTAATTTACTTGATAATAATTTACAACCATCTAGTTAAATAACAATATATAAAATGCTTAGAAGCCGTTCCTGTCTAGGCAGACTAATTCACTAAAAATTTGGGCTAGGCGCCATAGCTGCTTAACTCCATCGACTAGCCCCAAAGTGAAGTGGTCTAAGCTCCCTTCCACCCAGGCTGCGTAGACTGTTTTTTAAAATTATGGTTGTTGCACATGTGCAAACCATCTTAACCAGTTCTCCCACATTATTATCGAGAGCACTCTTACTTTTACAAATAAACTAATTTATTATCCTATCTTTAATTCCACTCATCGATCCCAACAATCTTATTTCAGCTATACTCAATTTTTTGGGGACATGTTACTCCTTAGTGACTGATATTGTCGTGTCCTATGTCATACATTTCTACAAATAAGAATCAATTACACCCGTAAATCATGTTCATGTTTCACAGGCAATCAACAAACATGAACTTGACCGAACTGAGCTACGGAAGTGTCAACTGCGCTAATTGTTGGCAAAAAAAATCTACATGAATAACGTAAGTAAAATAGAAGATAACGGAAGAGAAGAAATTAATTATGGTGATGTTGAAAGCATTGTCGAAATCCTAAATGATCCTAAAGAATCAATTATCATTGCAGTGGTCTGCATAATAGATATTATGGTAGATTTGTACATGTGATGGCAATGAGGTGTTTGATGAAAATTATGACGTGAGTGCCTCCACTTTCAGGTATTACAGAATCTTCCAAATTCCAAAGGTAAATTATAGAGTAAGATAATTATTGGCAATGATGGTGTTAACTAATGTACAGTATCCAACCAAACTTATATGTTTAAGAATGACGATTGATATTTTTTGCAGGTATTAAATCAGGTGCATGGATCGTGCTTTAAGCACGGTAATTAGTTCCAAGGAAACAAAGTTAAATGGGGTAAAATAAAACCGAACACATGAGGACTTTCTTTGGCTAATAAGATCTCGACTATATCCACATCATATCAAGATTGCTTCAGCACTTGGTTTCTGATTCTCCTAGCTAGCAACAAGCAAGACTATATATAAATAAACAAATAAATAAATAATGTGATTTTTATTTCCTTCCATCTTTCTCACTCTGATTGCAAACGCACATGGACCAAGGAGTTTAATTTAAAGATGAAAACTTTTCTAGATGACCCAATTGCATCAACATAAAACGATTATGATCAAATGAAATCGACGCGTAGAGCAGATCTATTATTCAAAACTCTAACAACAAAAAGGGCACTTAATTTCTCAAGCTGAAATGAATGCAAATCTTCAGATGAACCAACCTAGGAAATGCTAAAATAAAAAACGCACCTTTTTGCGTTCTCGCTTCAAAATCCCCCCTTTCGGAGACCCCATTAAGGTGATCAAGCGGCAGGATGCGATGGGACCCAGCGACGAAGTCGAGAAGAGGAAGAAGAACCATGAATCCAACCAGCAAAAGAACCAATCGAAGCTTCCCTGAAATGGGTCTCTTCTCCATTGGAGATCGAGGCTCCTCTACATCGAGATCAATGGAGCCGCCGCTGCTGTTTGGAGATGGGTGCTGCTGCTGCTGCCTTCGTATCCGCTTCATGTCCATCATCGGCTCTTGAGATGAGATCTCACCATGGGTTTTTGTCGGTTTGATTTGGGAGTTGGGAAATTGGGAAAATAGAGTGGTGCTCTTCTGCTCTAGTTTCGTCGTGCTCTTTTGAGTCAAACCCCCGGTCGGAATCAGACCAATGGTTATGGGCCAAACCTCTGGAAGCTAGATCTGTCTCCTCTTTTGGGTATCGAGCAAGGGATAATTCCGACCGGGGTTTATTTTTCGGCGGAGTTTACAAAATTTAGGGCAGACTAGCAAGCTGCCTCATGCGCTTGAGTGGGGCGAGTACAAATTTTTTGAAAATGTAGGGGCTGTGAAAAATTTGCTCAGAAATTAGAATGGGGAAGAAAGGGCCAAATGTACATTTACATGGATTCCAAGGGGCAGAGTAAATTTCCCAAAGATCTTTTCTCTTGGCGTTCTAAGTTTGAGGAGCCGAATAAGAATTAACTTAAAATCCAGGGGTCTAAGGCTAATTTTCCGCTAGAGACAAAAAATTGGCTGGAAACCTGCCCAGCTATTTCTAAATAGCAAGCAAGGTGCCTCCACGCACATGCGCGTGCGGCGAGCGAAATTTTTTCGAAAAAGCAGGGACTTGAGCGATTTTCTTTCAGGAACTAGAGAGGTGATGAGAGGGTCCAACCGCATATTTACATGGCATCCAGAAGTTTAGTGACAATTTCCTAGGATTTTCTCGGATGCATTTTAAGCTGCAAGAGGCAAACGCAAATTACCGTAGATTCCGGAGGGTAGGAGACAAAAAATCAGCTGAATCATTAGTTGTGCCAGGCTTTAGTTAACACACACGTGCACGCATGGAGCGGTATTTGTGTCAACTCCGAAGTCTAAAACGAACCATAAACAACACAAAGTTAGCATTATTGATGATGCTCGGTTCTGAGCACTCTCCAGATGTTGACACGTGGCAGATGACGTGTCTCAGGGCTTACGGGAAAGGAGCAGGAGCGGTACATTAGAAGAATGCCTGGGCCTTCATCCGAAGGATGTTCCCGATCTTCGATGGCCTTCCTGACGACTCCTGTGCCCGCCTCACAAACAACCATCGGCTCGCCTCCGAGCTCTCCTGCACGCTGAGGTCCCTCAGCCCTCCTAGCTCGCCTCCGAGCTATCACATGAACCAAGCCAACTCGGCCTCCCGCTTGCCTCCGAGCCTCCCGCTGAGCTTCTTTTCCTCGGTCTCATCGACCGACTCATAGCACCGATCATAGACGTCTCCGCCACGGCTCCGCGAATCTCGCCTGACGCGAGATATCCGCCGCCCACGATCCCGCGTTCCACGCCATCTCGTTCCCCCATTAACCAGCGCATCTCGTTATTAATGGGAAATCCCGCCTTTCACGTGGGCGTAACGCCAGGGGCGTAACGGTCGGCGTGAATCTCGCGTCTGCCAGCCCACGGTTGCCCCTATATAAACCCTTTCTCAGACGACTCAGGTAAGGCGATTTTACCCCGATAGGCCGCTACTCTTCCCATATAGCCCGTCTAACTTGATCGTCGGAGAGTCCTCGATGGCACAACCATCCAGGGACTTCCTTGCAGGTAGCTCGGCTTCATCCACTCAAGCCCATTGAGATCCACACGCACCAAAAGGAAACTCTCAGATCCAATCTCAGCCACTCGTCACCACTCCCTGCGGATCAACGGAAGGTAACATCTGAAGGAGATCAAGAGATCCATCAATTGGCGCCGTCTGTGGGAATATCATCTAATTCCACTTAACGAAAGTTCACCTTCCGATCTCGAACATATGGCGAGTGATCACCACGACGACCCGAGCTCCAGCCGCCGTCCTCCCCACAACGGAGACGTGGGTGGATCCCCTCCTCCCCCGAACACCATTCACGCCCTATCGGCTGGGATAGATCGGCTCGCGTCTGTCGTGGACGCGCTTGTCCACGTCCAAACGGCGGGACAAGCTCCCTGAGTCGCCGTGTTGGATATATGTATGCCCTAGAGGCCATTATGTGATAGTGGATGTATCTATACATGTATATATATTCAGTTTGCATTCTTGCTCGACATGATAGTATGCTATCTGGTTCTTCTTTATCTGACATGTTTATTTGATCATGCTTCTATTCATTCATACATGCTGATAAAGCCCTGAGGATATCGGCTTGACTACTCTGATTATGATGGAGATCATACTAGTGGGACATCTGTAGTCTATAAGCATATCCTGGAAAGTCCCTAGTCATAGGTATATCGAGACGGGGCATCGATATACCAGAGTAGACTAGCGTATATGATACTAGACCCATACGATGGGCGATGGATGTTCCCACATTCATCGATGTTTGACATCAAGATCATATACGGGTGCTCAGTGGTGACTGGGTACACTGGACGGACTCACCGAGAACTCCTATATGGAATTATATCTATCGTCGGATAGCAGTTCTCAGGTGACACTGGTACAGGTTAGTCTGTAGACCCGAGATCGTCATGGAGTCTTGTGTGTTCTCCTACTGTACTTTGATTGCCACCCTACCACGGCTCTACTGAGTCGTGCAAACAGGTGGCCGTTGGGTACAGTCCCGAGACACATGAAGACGATGAGCGATAGGAGGGGTTTCGTCTCTCCCGGTATTGGGAGTTGATGCTGTGCTGTGCCCGACTGGTTATAACAGCAAGTCCCTGGCCAGGGCTGCTGAGATTTGCTGATAAGTGTTATCAGTAGTTTCTCGATCTGTTATAGACCATTCACCGGCACGACTTATTGAGTTATTGGGGTCGACGTGACCATCCCTAGGCTCGATATGCAGCATATCTGACGAAGAGACCGGACTGTACGGTAGTGTTGCCGGATGGCTCGACGGGAGTTGTAGCAGGTTCGCTTGTTGTCTTCTGATCGCTCAATACCCGGGTGGCCGTTACGTTTAGCTGACCGCTTGCGGCTTGAGGGTACCTGATATGATCATCACCCTCTGCCGGCGTATTGACGAGTCTTAGAGTCCCACAAAGGAGTTACCCAGTCCAGGCGAAACGTTGTGGTGCGCGTATGCGATATGCGCATGCACCCGATTGAAATGTGCATATATGATACCGAACATTGATCGGGTGAACTACTTTTGGTGGGGTCATATGAGATATGACCGGATTGATAAATCAAGTGTTGATTTATCATTTAACCATTAGTTTTCTCACTTAAAACCTTTTCTTGGATGATGGATGTGTGCATGCATGTGTGCTTTTCTTTCTTTCTTTCATGCTAGTTTCATGCACATGTGGATGTGCATACATGCACACATACATACACTCATCCATCATGGTTGTTAGCATATGGAAATGGTGGCAATGCAAGACTCACACCATGGATTAAATAATGGATAATAATTTAATTTTGGTTTTAAAGTTAAATGAAAAAAGGAAAGGATAATCATGTTAGTTTCCACACTCTTCTTCTAACCTAACCTAGCTCAACTACCACTAACCTATGGTTATCCTTCTCTTTATCATTCTAAACCCAAGTTAAATTAACTATCTATCATTTAATCATGGTTGAAGTCAAGAAGGAATTAAATATATATAGTGATATATATTTCTTTCTCTTGTTTTTTAACTCAAGGTTATCTTTTTACCTCTTGCAAAGAAAGGCCACCATCTTCATCTTCCTTCATCTTTTCCTCTCTAGGTTTTTCTAGTCAGTTAAATACAATCAAAGAAAGGTTTTTGAAGTGAGATCCAAAGCCACAATACCATTCTACTCAAGTCTAGCCAACTTGATTAGAGTGTTTCCTTTGATTTTACAAAGTAGCGAGCTTGGACGGAGATCTCCGCGGTGGATCGTCGTGGACACAAGGGGAGTTCAAGAGGACCTCGATTCAACACCCAAGACACCAAGGAGTCTTGCAAAGGGGAGCTACAAAGGTTGTAGCCTTCAAACCCTAGTCTTTACTAGCTTAAAGTTTTGATAACCCTAATTTTCTAGGATCTATCCTTTGCATGTTAGCTTAGCACCTTAAAAATACAAACTTTGAGACATGTGATGCTTCAAAACTCTTCATAGGGTGCTAGACTAACCTTACATTGGTATCAGAGCCGACCTAGAACATTAGGCGACCTTTTTACGAAGTCAGAACTCCGATCGAACCGAAATACGGCTTTTTAGGGGGCTCTCTGGAAATTTTCTAAAAATTGACATTTTGCAGAATTAAAAATATGTAAGAATCATAGCAGGAAAATATAAGGATTACGGCAGAAAAATAATCACATGAACAGTTAGAACCGCCGCGGAAACGCGGCCTAAGCTTGCTTAGGCCGCGGTTCCGCGGCCACATATATAACTTGATGGATCATTTTTCTTCTGTAATTCATTAATCTGCTTGTACATAATTTTGGATATTTTTGATCTGTATTTAGTTTAGAAAAATTCTGGAGATAATTTTGGACCCGTCGATTCGATCGGAATTTTGTTTTCGTAGCTTTTCCGGGTAAATTAGGAAGTATTGAAGTGTTTGAACGAATGTCATTTGCTCACTATTCACGGGGTTTGAATACTTTGGAAATACGTGCAAGTCTTTTTGTGGTGGTCCCTCTAGAAGACAACAAACCTTAACTCGATTATGTGACCGTCTTGAACTGCCCTTTGAACCTTAGGGTTTGGGGCAGTACGGCGTGCCACATGTGAGGCGTTGGCTTGACCCTTCTACGGCTGGACCGCTACTACTGTGTCACACTCCAGGTGTTTGAATCCTGCTCAAGTGTTGGGCTTTAGTGAATCCTGGGTATTTGATAGTTCGTTCGAAAAATTCAATACTGTCTGTTTATCCGGAATGTGATACTATTTTACACTTTCTTTTCTGTGACCGTAAGTGTAGTATGTAGTGGTATTGCCGATTGCCGTTGCTATATGTCAACGACAATCGGGGTACGCATACTTACTTACGTTGATGATATGTGATATTATGTGTTGCTGAGATATGATGTGCAGGATTGTCGCGATCGAATAGCCGGGGTTTTTTTGTGAGATGAGAGTTTTATATTTTCATTCATGTAAATTCAAATGTAATGTAATATTATTTTATTTGGGGCACTTCCAGGTTGCGGTTGTGTCACCAGTGTTGTATATTATTTACTTTTCCGCATTAGGATGGACCCAAGGAGGGGAGCACAGGTGACCGGGTTCTGGGGTTCAGTGGGAGGCCATCTCGAGGAGTCGAGACCGGGTCTCCTAAACTCCAGGATTGGTAGGGTCACTTGCCGCTCTCGTAGGGGTCCAGGGTGTGGGCTTGGCTATTCATCGCGACTGTGGAATCCGTATTTTCTATTCTGGCTAAATACTAAATACGGACGTCCTAGAATATCCCACGTTATATCTATGTTTCTGCTGCCTGTGTTCTGTGATATCTGAGACGAATGACATATTATATATATGATATATAGTAGACGTTGCTTATGTTTTACACCCGCGCTAGTCCCATCCCGGTATGCCGTTAGTTAAGTAACCTAACGGTGCATAACGGAACATTGCGGCGAATGCGGATGGCATAAGCGTACGTGTTATTTTCGTTTCTTTTCTGTGATTGGCTTAAGGACTTAAATGATGGGATTACATTAATGTGATTAATGTAAAGAAAATAAACCTAAAAGATGTTGTAGAATCGGATTTGAAAACTACTCGGCTATTTATGAAAAAGCTATATTTCAAAACTGCGGAGCTTAAGCCACTCCTTTTGAAAACTGTTTGATTCTACAACGATATCAAGTTCAAAGCGTTAAAGATTTTCTTAAAAATCATTCGCAACCCTCCGTCATTTTAGGAAGTAGAGTACTTAGTATTCGTGCTACGTTTGTTGACCTTAGCCAAGGCGTAGTGTACGGTAGCTAAGTGATGTCTTCCTACAAACGCATATGATGCAGATTAATTAGGACGGGCATATGACTTTGTTGACCTTAGCCAAGGGTCATCTGAACGGGTCTAATTAATCAAGAAATGACGGGTTGAGCTTGACTAGTGCTTGTGATTTGTTGACCTTAGCCAAGGTCACGAGTATTAGGGGTAAAAACCACATCGGGAATTTCAATAGTTGAAATTTGCAATGAGATTGCATACCTTCCATATGATGGTTGGATCCCGATCCCACTGTGGGCAATAGTTGCTCCTAGGAGAGTTTTACAGTTTACAATTAGCTAACTCATTAGGTGTCTAGAAAGGTGTTAACGGGGCTCCGCCTCTGGGAAAACGAGGTTTACTCTAATTAGGTCCGTGCGAAAGCACGGGGAACCTCCCTCAAAGTACCGACACTGGCCTGGCTGAACGGTTAGCGAAGTTGTAGACTGTAATTAATCCTGGCTAGTTTTTCTTTTTAAGGTTTGAAAGAAAAACTTGATAAAAAGCAGTGGGAAACATCGATTAGACAAGATAATAAACCAATCTAATCTATGCAAGAGCTTTCGCTGAGTGTATTCTTTTCTCTCTCTTAATGGCAGATACCAATGACTGGACTTAAGCTTCTACTAGATAAAAACAAACTGAATGGGACCAACTATAAAGACTGGCTAAGGAATCTGAAGATTGCCTTGACTTATGATAAAGTATCATATATCCTCACGGCTTCAGCCCCGCCCGTCCCAGGTCCAAAATCCTCAGTTGCGGACATTGAAGTCCGCAAGACATGGGACGCTGACTGTGCCACGGCCACATGCCTCGCGCTTGCATCGATGGACAATACACATCAAAAGCAGCACGAGGACATGGATATTCACGGTATATTGCTCCATACAAAGGAGTTGTATGGGGAGCAATCCCGCGTATTACGATACGAAGCATCAAGAAAACTGTTTCAGATGCGAATGGCCCCTGGCACACCAGTAGGAGACCATGTATTGAAGATGATAGCTCTTATAGAAGAGCTTGAGGACCTGGGATGGACAATGGACAATGAACAATATATAGATATTATTCTGCAGTCCCTCCCCTCCACCTTTGCTCAGTTCATAGTGAACTTCAACATGCACAGCATGGAGAAGGATCTCCCTGAACTCCTTAACATGTTAAGGAGTGCAGAGAGCACTATGAAGTCAGTTCGAACTCCCGTTATGACTATTGGACAGTCTTCTTCTTCTCGCCCGAAAGCTAAAGCCAAGGGAAAGAAAAAGAAGAAACCCACTAATCCTAAAGACGGAGTTCAAAAGGTGAAGGGAAAGGGAAAGTCCAAGGCTGGAGACTCGGGGAAGGGCGAATGTTTTCATTGCCACAAGACAGGACATTGGAAGCACAATTGCACAGAGTACTTAAGTCTCAAGAAGAAGCATGGTGATGCTTCTGCTTCAGGTGCGTTTGTGACTGAAAACTGTTTTTCTATAAACTCTGCTTCCTGGGTATTGGATACCGGTTCAGGTTCTCACATTTGCAATTCTATGCAGGGGCTGAGAAATAGCAAGGTTTTGAGGACAGGTGACCATACTCTCCGCGTTGGAAATGGTTCCAATGTACATACAGTCGCAGTGGGAGAGTATCACTTGGGGTTGCCTTCTGGATGTATTTTGGTTTTAAATCCATGTTATTTTGTACCAACTATGCTATGTAATATAATATCCGTTTCTTTGTTGGACAATGAAGGATATAATTTTGTATTGCAAAACAATGTTATGAACATTCACCTAAATCAAATGTTGGTTGGGTATGGTACGCTAAATAACGGAATATATGTCCTAAATCAACACACAGTTTTCAGTATACAACACACTAATAAAAGAAAACTTTCAGAATTAAATTAAGCTTTTCTTTGGCATTGTAGACTTGGTCATATTAACGAAACAAGACTAAACAAGTTACATAAAGATGGATATTTAAACTCTTTTGAATATGAATCTTATGCGACTTGCCAGTCTTGTATCAAGGGTAAAATGACCAAAACTCCGTTTACCGGACACGGAGAAAGAGCTACTGAGCTCTTAGGCCTCATACATAGTGATGTATGTGGGCCAATGTCTACACAGGCTAGAGGCGGTTTTTCATACTTCATTACATTCACTGACGACTTCTCAAGATTCGGTTATGTATTTTTATTAAAGCACAAGTCCGAAGCTTTCGAGAAATTCATTGAATATAAACAAGAAGTAGAAAAACAAACCGGCTTGAGTATCAAGATGCTTCGATCAGATCAAGGTGGTGAGTATCTCAGTACAGAATTTGCAAACTTCCTAAAAGAGAATGGGATTCTCTCTCAGCTCACTCCACCTTACACACCACAGCACAACGGTGTGTCAGAACGACGGAATAGGACCCTATTAGATATGGTCCGGTCCATGATGAGTGACACTGAGTTACCAGTCTCGTTTTGGGGGCATGCATTGGAGACTGCAGCGTTTCTACTAAACAGGGTTCCAACCAAAGCCGTGTCTACCACGCCATATGAGATATGGCATGGGAAGAGACCATCTCTTAAGAGAATTAAGATTTGGGGTTGCCCGGCCTATGTTAAAAAGCAGAATCCGGACAAACTCGAGACACGGTCAGTCATGTGTAACTTTGTAGGATATCCAAAGAATTCTTATGGATATCTGTTCTACCACAAAGAGAAACAAAAAGTGTTTGTTTCTCAACATGCCACATTCTTGGAAAAAGAGTTTTTCACAGATAAAGATGATGGCAATGTGGTGGATCTAGAAGAGGTTCTAGAGACACAAACTACAAATGACGATTTGGTTGAACCGACTGTTGCAGCAGAAACTGAAGAACCTCGGCCACTCCGTAGGTCTGGTAGGACTTCTCGCCCACCGGAGAGGTACTACGGTTTCCTCATTGATGGTGACAGAGAAGACTGTATCATGGAAGATGATGATCCTACCAGTTTTCAGCAAGCTATCACGAGTGGTGACTCTGTGAAGTGGCTGGATGCCATGAGATCCGAAATGGAGTCTATGTACACCAACAAAGTATGGACTTTGGACGTTGTACCCCCTGGGGTAAAACCTGTAGGGTGCAAATGGATCTTTAAAAGAAAGATTGGTGTGGATGGGCAGGTAGAGACCTATAAGGCAAGACTTGTGGCGAAAGGTTTTCGTCAAAGACCAGGTTTGGACTATGACGAAACTTTTTCGCCCGTAGCCATGCTTAAATCCATTCGGATCCTACTTGCTATTGCTGCTCACTACGACTATGAAATCTGGCAGATGGACGTTAAAACAGCATTTCTAAATGGAGATTTAGAAGAATGCGTTTATATGGATCAGCCAGAGGGCTTCATTGACAGTGGGAGCAGCGAGAAAGCATGTAGATTGCTTAAATCCATATATGGGTTAAAGCAGGCATCTCGGAGTTGGAACATCTGTTTCGATGATGTTATCAAAGAGTTTGATTTCATCAAAAATCCAGATGAACCTTGTGTTTATAAGAAGGCTGTAGGAAGAGCTGTTACATTCCTCGTATTGTACGTGGATGATATTCTTCTGATAGGAAATGATATTCCTATGCTACAGTCGGTCAAATCATTCTTATCACTGAGGTTCTCCATGAAGGACCTGGGTGATGCCACATACATCCTGGGCATAAGGATTTATAGGGATAGATCCAAAAAGTTATTGGGATTGTCCCAAACCAGGTACATCAACACCATCCTAAAGAGGTTTAGTATGGAAGACTCCAAGCGGGGTGCCTTACCCGCTTGCCATGGAGTCACTCTCTCCAAGGATTCTTGTCTAAAGACCGATGAAGAGAGAGCTCGCATGAGCATTATACCTTATGCTTCGGCAGTAGGATCTATAATGTATGCGATGTTATGTACACGCCCAGATGTAGCTTATGCACTTAGTGTTGTAAGCAGGTATCAATCCAACCCAGGGGAGAACCACTGGACAGCTGTGAAGAACATTCTTAAGTACTTACGAAGAACTAAAGAATTGTTCTTAGTGTATGGTAATACAGACCTCCAAATGGAGGCCTTTACCGATTCGAGCTTCCAGAGCGATAAGGATGACAGCAAATCTATCTCAGGGTTTGTATTTACCCTCAATGGAGGGGCGGTAAGTTGGAAGAGTTCCAAACAAGATACCGTTGCAGACTCTACGATGGAAGCTGAGTACATTGCTGCAAATGATGCCGCCAAGAAAGCCGTCTGGATGAAGAAGTTCGTCTCGGAGCTAGGAGTAGTTCCAACCATTATTGATCCAATACCTTTGTATTGTGATAATAATGGGGCGATGGCGTTAGCCAAGGAGCCCAGATCCCATCAACGGTCCAGACACATCCTGAGGCGCTTTCATTTGATCCGGGAGATTGTAGATCGCCGCGAGATCGAGATTAAGAGAGTAGACACAAAGAACAACGCCGCGGATCCATTCACCAAGGCCCTCCCTCAGCCGCAGCATGAGCGACTTTTTGAGATGTTGGGTATGAGATACGCCAATAACTGGCCTTAGTGCAGGTGGGAGATTGTTGGATATATGTATGCCCTAGAGGCCATTATGTGATAGTGGATGTATCTATACATGTATATATATTCAGTTTGCATTCTTGCTCGACATGATAGTATGCTATCTGGTTCTTCTTTATCTGACATGTTTATTTGATCATGCTTCTATTCATTCATACATGCTGATAAAGCCCTGAGGATATCGGCTTGACTACTCTGATTATGATGGAGATCATTCTAGTGGGACATCTGTAGTCTATAAACATATCCTGGAAAGTCCCTAGTCGTAGGTATATCGAGACGGGGCATCGATATACCAGAGTAGACTAGCGTATATGATACTAGACCCATACGATGGGCGATGGATGTTCCCACATTCATCGATGTTTGACATCAAGATCATATACGGGTGCTCAGTGGTGACTGGGTACACTGGACGGACTCACCGAGAACTCCTATATGGAATTATATCTATCGTCGGATAGCAGTTCTCAGGTGACACTGGTACAGGTTAGTCTGTAGACCCGAGATCGTCATGGAGTCTTGTGTGTTCTCCCACTGTACTTTGATTGCCACCCTACCACGGCTCTACTGAGTCGTGCAAACAGGTGGCCGTTGGGTACAGTCCTGAGACACACGAAGGCGATGAGCGATAGGAGGGGTTTCGTCTCTTCCGGTATTGGGAGTTGATGCTGTGCTGTGCCCGACTGGTTATAACAGCAAGTCCCTGGCCAGGGCTGCTGAGATTTGCTGATAAGTGTTATCAGTAGTTTCTCGATCTGTTATAGACCATTCACCGGCACGACTTATTGAGTTATTGGGGTCGACGTGACCATCCCTAGGCTCGATATGCAGCATATCTGACGAAGAGACCGGACTGTACGGTAGTGTTGCCGGATGGCTCGACGGGAGTTGTAGCAGGTTCGCTTGTTGTCTTCTGATCGCTCAATACCCGGGTGGCCGTTACGTTTAGCTGACCGCTTGCGGCTTGAGGGTACCTGATATGATCATCACCCTCTGCCGGCGTATTGACGAGTCTTAGAGTCCCACAAAGGAGTTACCCAGTCCAGGCGAAACGTTGTGGTGCGCGTATGCGATATGCGCATGCACCCGATTGAAATGTGCATATATGATACTGAACATTGATCGGGTGAACTACTTTTGGTGGGGTCATATGAGATATGACCGGATTGATAAATCAAGTGTTGATTTATCATTTAACCATTAGTTTTCTCACTTAAAACCTTTTCTTGGATGATGGATGTGTGCATGCATGTGTGCTTTTCTTTCTTTCTTTCATGCTAGTTTCATGCACATGTGGATGTGCATACATGCACACATACATACACTCATCCATCATGGTTGTTAGCATATGGAAATGGTGGCAATGCAAGACTCACACCATGGATTAAATAATGGATAATAATTTAATTTTGGTTTTAAAGTTAAATGAAAAAAGGAAAGGATAATCATGTTAGTTTCCACACTCTTCTTCTAACCTAACCTAGCTCAACTACCACTAACCTATGGTTATCCTTCTCTTTATCATTCTAAACCCAAGTTAAATTAACTATCTATCATTTAATCATGGTTGAAGTCAAGAAGGAATTAAATATATATAGTGATATATATTTCTTTCTCTTGTTTTTTAACTCAAGGTTATCTTTTTACCTCTTGCAAAGAAAGGCCACCATCTTCATCTTCCTTCATCTTTTCCTCTCTAGGTTTTTCTAGTCAGTTAAATACAATCAAAGAAAGGTTTTTGAAGTGAGATCCAAAGCCACAACACCATTCTACTCAAGTCTAGCCAACTTGATTAGAGTGTTTCCTTTGATTTTACAAAGTAGCGAGCTTGGACGGAGATCTCCGCGGTGGATCGTCGTGGACACAAGGGGAGTTCAAGAGGACCTCGATTCAACACCCAAGACACCAAGGAGTCTTGCAAAGGGGAGCTACAAAGGTTGTAGCCTTCAAACCCTAGTCTTTACTAGCTTAAAGTTTTGATAACCCTAATTTTCTAGGATCTATTCTTTGCATGTTAGCTTAGCACCTTAAAAATACAAACTTTGAGACATGTGATGCTTCAAAACTCTTCATAGGGTGCTAGACTAACCTTACACGCCGTTCCCTCACCACGGGAGCGACATATGGGGAAAGAAGACACTACCCACGTCGGCACTTCTGGGCACCACCTCGCTATCTCGGGCGGCCACAGATCCCTCGTGGCGACCAACTCGATGACCCGGTGGGCGCTGCACAGCTCCACATCGAGGTCTCTAGCCAGAGCACCCCGTTCTGAGGCCCATCGTGCTCATGTCCCTCCCAAGGAGGTATCGGCCAGCTCGCCTACTCCCAGGCATGACTGGCACCCCCTCCCTTGACAGGGTCGCGCGGACTGGACTCACCACGGTTGCTCGAAAACGACCTCGCCAGGGGATCTAAGGAACATCATCGAACGGAACCAGAGCCGCAGTCAGGCGCATATCGCCAGCAGCAGAGGCCATAAATCAGAGTATGCCGAATCGTCGGGATACCACTACCGACTCGACGCCCTCGAAAAGAAGATCGAAGGCATACATCGGGAAAATCGTCCTCCAAGCGACGGGGCTAAATATGCCGCCAACTCGCTCACGAAGCCCTTCACCAAAGAGCTACTTGCCGTCCACGTCTCCTCCCAGAACAAGCCCCCGAAGGTCTCCCTCTTCGACGGGAAGTCTGACCCGAAAGACCATTTGGGCGTGTTCACAGTCGGGATGAGTTTTCAGGACAATTCCGATGCCGTGCAATGCCGCGCTTTCCCCGCTACTCTCATCCGCTCTGGACAAGACTGGTTCCGAGAACTCGCGCCACACTCAATCTCTATCTTCGATGAGCTGGCCACTCAATTCCTCGGTCATTTCGTTGGGAACAGACGGCAGAAGCGGACCGTTGATAATCTCTTCACCATAAAGAGCGGGGACAAAGAATCCTTTAAAGGATACATCACCCGCTTCTACAACGCCCTTCTTGAGGTCCCATAGCACCAAGACGAGACGGTCATTACGGCCCTTAAGTCGGGTCTTAGGCACAAGGAGTGGCTACGCTCCTTTGCATTAGCGCAACCTAAGACCATGGCTGAGGTTAAGGCCTGGACCGAATATGAGATCCAGCTTGAGTCCGAGGTGAACGCCAACCTGCTCCGGACAGAGCAAGCCGATCAGAAAAAGGGTCAGGGAGGAGAAAAAGAAGATTGAGTGGCCAAAGCCCTACTCCCCGAAGTTTCAGGAATACACCCCACTCAACGTCTCCCAGACGGAACTATTGGAGGAGGCAAAGAGCGAGAGGTTCTTCAAACTCCCCCAGTCTCGAATAGGGCGGTAAAGCGCACCCGGGGCCCCTAGTGCGCTTTCCACAGGTCACAGGACCATCTTACCGAGAACTGCAAGCAGCTCCGAGACTACATCGAGGAGTTGATCCGCTCGGGGCATCTAGCAAGGTACTTGCGAGACAAGCGGAAAGCCGACCGTGAGCAAGAGCACCATCCCCCTTCCGGCGAGTTGACAATCGGCCAAATCATGGTCATGTCAGCGGGGGTATGACGGCGACCGACGAGACGCGGCACCCCTTACCGATCGAGGGGACTGGCAACCACCTAAGGAAGAAGGCTAAAGCGGCCGAGCTGATCATCTTTACCGACGAGGACCTCCACGGGATATCCCTCCCTCACAACGACCCTCTGGTGATCACAGCTCGGGTCCACCGCTACGAAGTGCAGAGGATATTGGTCGACTCGGGAAGCTCGGCAGACATTCTCTTTTATGACCGCTTTCTGCGTATGGGACTCACCCCGTCGGACCTAAGGCCGACCGCCTACATCCTGTCGGAGTTCACTAACCACTCCATCCCCGCGGAAGGGGTATTCACCCTCCAATTTAACATCGGGGAGGCGGGCCGTACGCGCACCGTGCCTATGGAATTTATTGTCGCGAGAATTTCATTGGCCTACAACGTCCTCCTAGATCGCCCGACACTAAACTCCCTCCGTGCACAGATATCGACCTACCACCTAGCGATAAAGTTCTCGCTCGACCAAGGCGAGATAGGTCGGGCCTACGGGGACCAACAAACCACAAAAGTTTGCTTCACCGCAACATCTAAGTCTGAGCGGCCAAACAATGACCTTGAGTGTGGGGATGATATCAAGGGTTTCCTAGATACTCGAGATGAGCAGAAAGTGGTCTGAGGAACCCCAGTGGAACCATTGACTGAGGTCCCCCTTGCGGAAGGGGACAATGAGCGAACCGTCCAGATCGGGTCACTCTTGATGGGGAATCGTTAAGACGGCCTGATCCACTTCCTCAGAAATAACTCGGACGTATTCGCCTGGGCGCCTGTCGACATGCCGGGGATTGACCCCAAAATCATATCATATAAACTCGAGGTGGACCCTACGGTCCGGCCCGTCAGGCAAAAAAAGCGAAGTTTCGCCCCGATCAAACAAAAAGCAATCGAGGACGAGATAGACAGGCTCCTCGCCGCCAACTTCATTCGGAACGTGCCTTACTCGGAATGGTTGGCGAATGTAGTCATGGTTAAAAAGTCTAGCAGAAAGTGGCGCATGTGCGTCGACTTCACTGACCTCAACAAGGCCTGCCCGAAAGACAACTATCCCCTCCCTCGGATAGACCAGCTCGTCGACAGTTCGGCAGGCCACGAGCTGCTTAGTTTCATGGATGCTTTCTCCGGCTACAACCAGATCCGTATGAACTCATCGGACGAGGATCTCACCGCATTCACAACGGACCGGGGGGTATACTGCTATAAGGAGATGCCCTTCGGCCTCAAAAACGCCGGGGCTACGTACCAACGCTTGGTTAATCGTATGTTCAAACCACAGATCGGCAGGAACATGGAGGTTTACGTCGACGACATGCTCGTCAAATCAACCTCGTCGGATGAACACGCCAAGGATCTGGGCGAGGCCTTCGACGTCCTCCGCAAATACAAGATGAAACTGAACCCCGTCAAGTGCGCATTCGGGGTCACCAGTGGAAAGTTTCTCGGCTTCATGGTCACCCACCGTGGAATCGAGGCTAACCTGGAGAAAATCAGCGCCATCCTCAACATGGCCGCGCCCAAGACTAACGTCGAAATCATGCGTCTAACAGGGCGGGTAGCCGCTCTGAGTCATTTCATGTCAAGGTCTGGAGAAAAGTGCCTCCCGTTCTTCAAAGCTCTAAAGAAGATACTAAGGTTCGAATGGTCAAAGGAGTGCCAGACCGCCTTTGAGCAATTAAAAAGGCACCTTGGGACTCCCCCACTGCTCACCCGGCTAGTTGAAGGGGACGAGCTATTGCTATATCTAGCAGTGTCCGATCAAGCTGCAGGTTCGGTGCTCGTCCGAGAGGTCGAGGGAGTCCAGAAGCCGGTATACTATGTGAGCCACGTCTTCAAGGACGCGGAAAAGAGGTACCCGGCCATGGGGAAGATCGTCTTGGCACTCATCGTGTCCTCAAGGAAACTACGGAACTATTTCCAGCGCACACCATCCCCGTTCTTACCGAGCGGCCTTTAGGGGCTATCCTCGCCTCCCCTGAGTCATCTGATCGTTTGGAGAAATAGAGGTGGGAGTTGTCCCAGTTCGATATAAAATACCGCCCGAGGCGGCTATCAAGGCATAAGCCCTGGCCGATTTTATTGTCGAGTGCACCATCCCCAGTAAAGAGACGGAATCCACGCTGGCCCTCGGAGCTCAACCCTCAATCGATGAGAGGCCCGACTCCGTCCCTGATTGGATCCTTTACATCGACGGGTCCTCAACCGAGGAAAGCTATGGCGTCGGCCTCATCATTCGGGGCCCGAACGAGGCAGAGATGGAGTATTCTCTGAAGCTCGGGTTCAAAGCCTTAAACAATGCAGCAGAATACGAGGCCTTACTGGACGGACTATGGATAGCCTCCGGAGTGGGGCTGAAAACGATCTGGATCCGCAGCGACTCCGCCCTAGTCGTTGGCCAAGTGACCGGCCGATTCAAGGCACGGGATCCTCTGATGGTGAAGTATCTGGCCAAGGTGAGAAGATTACGAAGGGCTTCGACGAAGTCCAAGTGGAGCAGATCCCCAAAGAGCTAAACGCCCAGGCCGATGCCTTGAGTAAGCTGGTTTCATCTTATACGGCCAAAAACAAGAGAAACATCCTCTTCGAGGTCTTACCACGGCCCAGCGTGGAAGATGGAGCGACGCCACTTCAAGTGTACAAATCCCGAGAAGAAGACCAGGATTGGAGAAAGCCCCTTGTGGAGTTCCTGAGGGAAAGTACACTCCCAGAAGATCGAGGGGAAGCCCGCCGTCTCCGAGCCAAAGCTCGCCATTTCGTCTGGAGCAATGGGAACCTCTACAAGAAATCCTTCACTCAACCCCTGCTCTGGTCGCCACGAGGCCGACTACGTCCTCCGTAAGATTCATGAAGGGGTCGGCGGCGCACACCAAGAGGCCCGCACCTTAATCCAGAAGGCACTGCTCCAAGGGTACTATTGGCCGACGATTCATCAGGACGCCCAGAAGCTCGTCAGGAGGTGCAAAAACTGCCAACTCCATGGCAGCATACCTCACATTCTGGCAACCGAGCTAACAGCCCTAACCTCCCCCTGGCCGTTTGCCCAGTGGAGAATGGACATGATAGGCCAGTTCCCTACCGGTACGGACGGACACAAGTACGTCATCGTCGTGGTGGACTACTTCACCAAGTGGATCAAGGCCGTCCCCATCAGGAAATCGGACTCCACCTCGACTATCAAATTCCTGCTGAACAACGTAATACTCCGGTTCGGTATCCCGAGGTGTATCGTCACCGAACATGGGACAAATTTCGAGAACGAAAAAGTTAAGGAATTATGCAGCGAATACCATGTCCTGATGAAGTTTGCCACGGTCGCGCATCCCCAGTGCAACGGGCAGGCTAAGGTCGCTAACAGGGACGTCATCCGAGGTCTTCGAACATGCCTAGAAGGACGACAGGGCAGTTGGGTCGAGGAGCTACCCCGGGTCTTATGGGCATTGCGCATGTCGAAGAAGACCCCCACCGGAGAGACCCCTTTCAGCCTCTGCTATGGCACCGAGGCAATGGTCCTAGCGGAGATCGGGCTGCCCAGTTACAGGGTCGAGCACTTCGACGACGAAGCCAACACCTCGGCCCTCTGGACTAATCTTGACGTGTTGTTAGAGAAATGGGACCGGGCTCAGATCAGAGCTTCCGCTTATCAACAACAAACCGCCCTCTACTACAACGTGCGAGTCAAGCGTCGCTTCTTCAAAACCGGAGATTTAGTCCTAAGGCGGAACGAGTTCGTCGATTAAGGCAAGCTGCATAAGTTTTCCCCGAAATGGGACGGACCATTTCTCATCTCTGAGGTCCTGCCCGGCGGAGCCTATCGCTTACAAGATGCGAATGGTCGCAAATTTCCACGGCCTTACAACGCCGAGAAGCTCAAGCTGTACCTCTGAAAAGAATATCTATGAATGTATATTTCTTCTTTCGCAAAAGTGATATAAATCTTTCTAAAGTTCTTTTTATTTAATAATAAGAGGGAAACAATGGAGCATCGCAAAAAGGAGAATTTTATTTATTCGAAAGGTATTGTTGGCTCCTCAGCCTTACATCAAAAAAAAATTCTTACAACAGCGGGGGGAGGGGGTGCAAGAAGCATTGCTCGTGGTACTCCGAAGAAACTGCCGTTTGCCGAGCCCTGGCCGCCTTGAATTTCTGCCTCTGATGCTGTCCGCGGACCCTCGAGGCCACGGACGGGCCGGAGGGCTCTACGCGCGGGCACTCATCAGCGAGACACCTCAGTCGGTAACACTCGAGGACGAGTGCCACTGATCGATCCCGCCGACTCTTCGAGATCAGGCCGAGATGACATAGCGATCTCGGCTTGCCAACCGCCTCATCCTTCAGTTGTTCAGACAAGGGGTTGTGCAGCCCCGGAAATGCCCTTCAAATCGAATACATCAGCAGCTGGAGTAGGGGTGATCGCCGGGGAAGCAGGCGGCCGACATGATCCTCAACACACCGAACCACCGCCTGCAACGTCTCCTCGGAGATTCGCTGTTCATACAAATATACGTCTTCGAAAGAAATGATCTTGGAAATGAAGAAAGGGAATCCGTCCATTATTATATTTTGGGGTGCAAACCTAAGTATGGGCAACACACCCTTCTATATTTATAACCCTAAACAGGATCCCTAAGGACCCAAATTCGCGCGCGCATGAGTGCGAATCCTGGGATCCACCCAAATTACTCCAATACCGCACCGCCACGTGGCGGAAATCCTATATTTCTCGACGAACCGAAGTCGGACCGACGCGGCCCTTCGAAACGCTTTGCCTCCCCCATGCTTTCCTGACACGTGTCATCTGCGACGGTCACTCTCCCCGATGTTCACACACCAAGGAAGGTTAGATAGAACCCCGCAAAGCCGAGCAGCAACCCTACTCGGTCCATCCTTGGCTGGTAATCTCTTACCCAACGACGCCAAAGATCAAAGCCCTCATCAAGAGGCCACCGAGAAGCTTTCCTGCTCGGTCCATCCTTGGCTGGTAATCTCTTACCAAAGACGCTAAGGATCAAAGCCCTTATTAAGAGGCCACTGAGCAGCTTCCTTGCTCGGTCCATCCTTGGCTGGTAATCTCTTACCCAAAGACGCCAAGGATCAAAGTCCTCATCAAGAGGCCATCGAGCAGCTTCCCTGCTCGGTCCATCCTTGGCTAGTAATCTCTTACCCAACGACGCCAAGGATCAAAAGCCCTTATCAGGAGGCCACCGAACAGCTTCCCTGCTCGGTCCATCCTTGGCTGGTAATCCCTTACCCAACGACGCCAAGGATCAAAAGACCTCATCAAGAGACACCCGAGCAGCAACCCTACTCGGTCCATCCTTAGCAGGCAACTCCTTGCCCTCCCACGTTAAGGATTGAAGCCCTCACCAAGAGGCCACTGAGCCTCAACGCTGCTCGGTCCATCCTTAGCGGGTAATTTCTTACCCACGTACGCCAAGGATCAAAGCCCTCATCAAGAGGCCACCGAGCAACTTTCCTGCTCAATCCTGTCTTAGAGAGTGACTTCCTACCTGTATTTACTAAGCGATCCCCACCGGTCTTTGCACACTTGGCAAGTAGTTGAGTTCAACTCGAGACGTGCGATCGCCAGATGAAGAACCGGTCTCCAATCTAACACATCATGAAAGCAATACAACGCAAATGGAGATTTTACCACAAATAAAGGGAAAATAGGTAAGCAAAGAATACTACAAAATGATTTCATTCACAAAAGTCGAAAGTCTTTACAGAGGTATTATGGTCTCCCCAGCCTTGCAAAACGCCCGGAGGCTTACAAAAATTCCAGCGCAAGAGAAAATAAGAAGAAGGCCAAGAGATTCAGGCCTCGGGGCCGAGGAGGACTTTGATGAGCTCCGCTTCCACCATGATGGCCAGGATGACGGCTGGTGGGTCGGCACCCACCGTAGGGGCCTCGACGTCAGGAGTTGGGGCAACCGGCTTCTCCCCGAAGCCCCCGCCTGGGACCTTTTCCCCGGTGACGCTTCTAGGGGCATTCCCCTGTGCCTCACCCTCAAGGGGGTACTCACCCCGGAGATCGCCGTCAGGAAACTTCGGTATCTTATCCTTGACAGTGTTGAGGGCCTCATGCCAAACGAGGGCAGCGACTTCAGCGAGGTCGATGTAGTACTAGTCCGACTTCTTGTAATTCTCCACCGCTTTTGCTGCTCGGAGGTCGGCATGCCAAACTCCTTCCTTCGTCGCCTCGTTCTCCCTCTTGAAGGTGCTCATCGTCTTCTTCAGGGTGTTGACGAGCACCTTGGCGTCTTCCAACTTGGCCTCGGTGGCCTGGTTGGACTCCCTCAAAAATCGGACGGCCTCTCGGCAGTTGGCGATCTCCCGATCCTCGGCCGCCACCCTGTCTTCGAGGACGGCGACCCTCTCCTCCGCCGCTTGCAGCTCGAGCCTCGATCTCTCCTCCCACGAGGAGGACTCGCTCGCGATCTGCATCGTCGGCGTAATTTCCTTGTCTTCCATGCTGACAACGAGGGCGCAGTGCTGGAGAACCTGAAGAAAACAAAGGAGAGGTTAAAAAGAAAAGGGGGGCGCCCAATCTTGCGAACAAAAAGTACTGAACAAAAACCTGAATGGGGGGACGAACACTGACCTGCACGGCTTTTTGGGCTATGACCGCCATTTAGGCCCTGAGGGTCCCCCGAGGAATTCTGCCCCCGGCCGACCTTTCCATCTCCGAGAGCAGCCTTTCGGCGACGGAAAGCCCGGAGAGCACCTCGAAGCGAAGCTCCCCTTCATCCACGATGATCGGGGAAGCCGAGGTATGGGGCACCGTCCTATGGTACCTCTTGAGGAGGGACGCGCGGACATCCTCCTCGTCTCCAAGATCCGGGGCTCGGGGCTCCTGCTCTCGAGCGTGTTTGCGGCTCTGCGCTCGTGAGGACTCCGAAGTCCGGGGCATGCTCGAGCGCCTGGCCGGAGCGGCCGCCGGTGGAGCCGGGCTCGTAGTGGGACGCGACGGGCTGGCGCCTCTGGGCTCACCTCGAGAAAGACGGGCAGGCGCATCCCGGCCCAAAAAGCCTCTAAGTACAAGGCAATCTACTTGCCCTGTACCTGATATGCCCTCTCTCCCTCCCTAACCAAACGAAGCAAGTAGCCGGGGGAATATGGAAGCGGGCCCGAATTGTGGTGAGCTCGTCCACGTGCCTCACAAGGGAAAATACGTCGCGGACACTCCTGGAGCTCTCTTTGGGGACCGTCCCCGCCGCAAAACCCCGGGAAGCGCGACTAATCTTAACCTCCCGGGAAGATTCCGACCCGGACGAAGAAGAGGAAGATGCAGAAGACTCCCTAGACTCTACCCGAACTATTTCTACGGACTCCTCAGAAGAAGACATCTAACCTGATCGGGAGAAGGGGTCCTCCGAGGAAAGAACGCAGGAAATTTGACCTAGAGGGAAGAGCGCCGAGTCAACACACGAAGGGAAGAGGAAATTATAGCGAAGCGTGGACCCTCGGGAGAATCCCATCTTTATTTATAGTAATTGGCGAACACATCCAGCGGCGCCGATCGTCTCCCGCCAAAATGACACTTCACGTTCAACGGCCATCAACGCTCCACCTGTCGCACGCTCATTGGGCGTGTCCTATCGGGCACGAGAAAACCAGCGGCCCGTCACGTCAGCCAACCAGCGTTTGATATGTGGCCTGGCGCTCCGATGAGCGTACACCCGAATCGGCACTTCCTCTTTAATGCAAGATCTCTTCCCTGATCCGGTGAAATCATCAAATAAGAACTTAGCCCGAGTGACCAATTAGACCACTCTCGACCCGACCCATAAATAGGTCAGGATGGGAGTGGGGGGCTAATGATGATGCTCGGTACTGAGCACTCCCCAGATATTGACACGTGGCAGATGACATGTCTCAGGGCTTGCGGGAAAGGAGCAGGAGCGGTACATTAGAAGAATGCCCGGGGCCTTCATCCCAAGGATGTTCCCGACCTTCGATGGCCTTCCCGACGACTCCTGTGCCCGCCTCACAAACAACCATTGTCTCGCCTCTGAGCCCTCCTGCACGCTGAGTTCTCTCAGCCCTCCTAGCTCGCCTCCGAGCTATCACATGAACCCAGCCCACTCGGCCTCCCGCTTGCCTCCGAGCCTCCCATCGAGCTTCTTTTCCTCGGTCTCATTGACCGACCCATAGCACCGATCACAGGTGTCTCCGCCACGGCTCCGCGAATCTCGCCTGACGCGAGATATCTGCCGCCCACGATCCCGTGTTCTACGCCATCTCGTTCCCCCATTAACTAGCGCATCTCGTCATTAATGGGAAATCCTGCCTTTCATGTGGGCGTAACACCAGGGGCGTAACGATCGGCGTGAATCTCGCGCCCGCCAGCCTACGACCGCCTCTATATAAACCATCTCTTAAACGAATCAAGTAAGGCAATTTTACCCCGATAGGACGCTACTCTGCCCATTTAGCACGTCTAACTTGATCGTCGAAGGGTTCTCGATGGCACAACCACCCCGGTACTTCCTTGCAGGTAGCTCGGTTTTATCCACTTCAAGCCCATTGAGATCCACACGCACCAAAGGGAAACCCTCAGATCCAATCTCAGCCACTCGTTACCACTCGCTGCGGATCAATAGAAGGAAACATCTGAAGGAGATCCAGAGATCCATCAATTATGGAGTTGTGTTTTTCTGGCTTTACGAAACTCCGGTTTAGAAAACTTAACTCCATTTGCAAACACGGCCTTAGCGCATGTTTGGCAACCGGAAAGTGAAACAAAGATAAGGAAGCACGAAAGTGGCAAGAAAGTGAAAAAAATTGTTAATTCTTGTTTGTTTTATTTAAAGGAAAGTGGAAAAGAATATGAGTTGACGCTTATATGACAATAGAAAATGAGCTTGAATTATTTGATGAAAATTATATGAAGTAGGATTCTCTCATAGAGAAATGGAAAGCAAATATAAAATATAATAAAAGCCTACATTTTCTCTTCGTTTTCTTTCACTTTATTAAATTTCGGAGAAAAAGTGAAATAGGTGACAAACATGACGTGGAAGAAATTAAAAAGGTACTTTCTAGCTTTCTTTTTGCATAACCCGACCAAAAAAAGCAGGAAAATGCACCTCCTTCACAACTTTCCTTCACACTTCCTCGCCCCAAACATGCCCTTAATCTTTCTTAGGCTCATTTCTTTCAATTTTTGAATTACTTTTGTGCTATACAATATCCACCTGAAAACACCTGGCATGTCTATTGTTTCCAAATGACAACAATGTTGGTGTTGGAAGAAATTTTTCGATTTTGCGGACGCAATGCATTATGGCAAGAGGGTAAATGAGATGGGATTTTTTGGGCAACTGTTCACATCATAATATTGCAATTCATACGCCCCATTTTTGTGCAATTTATAAGTAAACAGGTGCTTTTGACGATCGTTTGTTACATGATACAGGATACAGACTTTTGAAGCAATTACAGTGAAAAAGACAAAGATGATACAGGAAATGGATTTTTGACCAAACAGCACACGGATCCTACTCAAGCCGAGACGAACGTCAAGAGAAACGGTCGAAAAGATCCTTACAAGATTCACTGAGAACCTGGAGAATACTAGAAAGCCCAACAGAGAAAAGAACAGTAAAAGAAGAGAGCCCAAGAGAGGATCAATCAACCACAGAAAGATGGTGGGCCCAGCCTACCATATGGCCGCGGTTTCGCGGCCAAAGGCATGTTTTTGCCGCGGAACCGCGGCCATATGGTGCCCGTGTTGGCACCGACTTCTTGTGTCGGTGTGTCGTTTCATTGTTGGGATTTTTAGGGGTTAAATCAGTAAATTCATGTCTACGAGAGTCTGTAACCCTAGCTTCACTAGTTACTTATAAATTGTAATCTAGATCTTAAAAATTGTATGCCTCTTTATATTCAATAAAAGTGAGATTTGTTGAAGGAATCAAGAGCATCATCTTCTTCTTGTAAGTCTTTAATTTATTTAATTTCTGCCTTAGTATAATTGTTTGCTTGCCCTAGGAATCATTTAATTGCTAGTTAGCTAATTTCTAAATCTGTCGTAAGATAACTATTTAAAACATAAAACATAAAAATGTTTCTTACTTATAATTCCCTAATGTGCGAGTAAAAATTCTCGCTCGTTAGGGTTAGGAACAAGGGAGTGAGTGAGAGATGGATGTCTCTCACCTCCTTCAATGTCAACTTATTTTTAAACGAAACCTTCATGCACACATATACGATCCGCCCCCTACGGCACCCTACCTATAAGGTAATGGTGTTCCGTAGTATAAAAGGCCGGACTTATATGATGTCCATGAAGCTCACATCAATGAATAAGAAAAGACGGACAAGGATCTATAGGAAGAAACTTTGTTTCTTCCCGATCATCCTAATCCCTTTTCCTATTGATTGTTGTGACTTTCCTAAAAGCTTAAATCACGACATTGAAAGGGGTGAACACATTGATCTCAACACACCTACCTTCGACCTAACCCTAATGAGTTCTTTCTCATCACATAAATTCGTCTTAAACTCAATCGATAAAAAAACCAACAACGATTTGAATCAACTCGTTATAACACAAAATCGGAAATTAACCATCCCTGTGGATCGACCCGTATTCACCGGCTAGCTGCGAAGCGACGCCGTTTCTGATTACGGTAAACTACAAATTTTTGGATTAATCAAATGGCGCCGTTGCCGGGGATGGCGTAATTTTCTCTTTTTGTATGATTTCGGGTTGATATAAAATTTGAAAATTATAAAAATCTGAAAATACAAAATACAAAAAAAAATATTCTTTTCATTATTTTTATCTGTTTGAAGGGTTTCTCGTTTGAATCTTGCAGGAACGACAAGAACTTTTGGATCTGGAATTTTACAGAAGGTCAAAACAGAAAAGGAGGCATAAAAACAGAGAGGAATTGAAAGTACAGAGCCACAGAAATTTTTCCAGAGGGTGAACCCATCTTCTTGCCGCGCTTCCGCCGCACCAGTCCCCACTACGCCGCGGTTCCGCGCCTGTGATACCACGTCAGCATCTGAAATTTGCTCTGTTTGTTCTCTTTCCCTCTCCTCTGTAACCTCGATATCTCCACTGTAAAATTTTCTGCAGGTTTCTTTGCGTAAAGAGTCTTTCTCCCCCTTCTAAATAACAGATTTCTGCAGGTTTCTTTGCGCCGCGCTAAAAAAAATTGATTGCAAGTGAATTGTTGTTTTGCATATTTTAATCGGACTTAAGGGGCTATTTGACCAAACTCAGATTGGGTGGGGATTTCATCACCCTTCCCAGGACCCCAGAAAACACCTAAAGCATTTTGCATCGACCACCTTTAATTAAAAAAGATTAGACTCAGACCTAAGGACAGCGAGCTCAATAGGAAAAGGACTAGGGTAGGCATCGGCCGTTTATCCTAACTGACATTGCGGTGACTAGGCTAGTGGTTTTTAATTAGGCCCACTGTAGTGGTGGTTCCTTCCCACTTACCTGGCCTATTTGTCCGTGAAGAGGCGGTTTGAGGTCTATTTCTAGCCCTAGTTAGGAGCTGTCTAGTAGACCTAGGCGACCCTAGATCTAGGCCTGATTGTGCATGTGTGGTTGATACTTTTTGTGTCACGAGTCCGTTTTCAAAAACTTCCTTGCAAAATTCACAAATAAAAAAAATAATAAAATCTTTTAAAAACTTGCAACTTGCCGCTAAAGAAACTTGAAACCTCACTTCCACCACTTCTTCTCACTGACGTTATCTTACCCCCACCTTCTGTTTTTCTCTTTTTTCTGACTGCACTACCCTTTAGTGTATGTCATTTTGGACTAGGGATACTAACGCCCGATTAGTCCGCGTTTCGTTGGTACCGACCAACGAACCCTTCGACGAACCCTTCGTCGATCTTCCGTCCACTTCCTTACCTCCACATTCAAATTCTTCATTCGAAGGTATGTCGGGATTCAACCCCAACGATACCTTACCGACGGGAATGATTCCACCTCCGCCAGGTGCGAATAACCCGAATCTACCGCCTGTTGTAGCGCCCGCACGAGTTGCGCTCCAGGATCTCTTCTACCCCGTTCGCACTTCTTTACCCACATGTCTTTCACCCCCACCGGCGAATGGGGATAATTTTGAAATAAAACCACACTTCATCAATATGCTGCCTAAGTTTCATGGTTTGGAATCCGAAGATGCATATATTTTCATTAATAAATTCCAAAACGTTTGCAGCATGATGAAGACAACCCAATTAAGTGATGACACTATAAGGCTAAGGGTCATTCTTTTCACCTTATGTGACCTAGCCGAGAAGTGGCTATATAGCACCGCATTACATTCTATAAGAAATTGGGATGAGTTTGTGAAGGCTTTTCTGAAAAAGTTCTATCCTCACCATAAAACTGCCAGAATTCGAAATGAAATAATTCAATTTTCACAACTTCCTTCCGAACCATTCTGGAAGTGCTTCGAGAGATTTAAAGACCTACTAGTTCAATGCCCTCACCATGGGATAGAAAGTTGGCAACTTTGCCAAACATTATATGAGGGATTGAACTCGGCAACGAAGCAGTTGCTAGAAACCATCTGTCAAGGTCATTTTCTCTTTAAGTCTAATGATGAGGTGTGGCAGTTTCTAGAGGATCTTAGTGAGCAGACAATACAGTGGGAGAGCACCAAGACCACATCAACTTCTAGTAGTCAATCTAGGGCGGGCATACATCAAATAGAGATGTCGATTGCTATGAAGGCCGAGATGGCCGCTCTTACGAAAAAGCTAGAAGCGATCGAGACCAAAATCTCGTCGTCTTCTCCTGCCCCTGCTATGCCCCCACGAACTGTCTGTGCTTGTTGTGCGGATCCATCGCACTTAACTGAAGAGTGTCCTTATAATGCATCCACTCAAGGACAGGATCAAGTCAATGCTGCATTTCAGCAACGACAAAGGAACGATCCGTACTCTTCGACGTATAATCCGGGGTGGAGGAGTCACCCAAATTTCGCTTGGAACCAAAATCAACAATTCCAAGGAAATAATAATAATTTTCAAAGACCTCCTCCTCCTCAACAACAACAAGCACCCTCGCAAACTCAATATCAACCGCAACAATTTCAACAACAACCTTACCCTAATCAGGTGAACAATTTTGTGCCGAACAATGCTTACCAGCCAAACAATTATGTTCAACCTAATAATGATAAGGTTAGCTCGCTCGAGAGAAGTCTAGATGCATTCCTTAAGCAATCTACACAGTCTACAGCAAGACTTGAGACTTCTATTCAATCTTTAGTGCAAAACAGTGCCTCCCACGATCATTCCCGGATGGAGAGTAGTATTTTCTTGATGGCGTCAGCGGATCAGGGGAGAGATCTTGCATCAAAGGGAAGTGCCGAATCATGTGCACGTTCGTCGAAGCGACAACTCACGTGTCTGGCGTTGGCTGGCTGGAGAGACGTGCCGCAGGAGTTCCTGCGCCTGATGGGACGCGCCCAACGCGAGTGTGACAGGTGGGACGCTTTCGGCCGTTGGTTGTGAAACGTTGTTTTGGCGAGAGGCGATCGGAGCCGTAGGATGCGTACACCGGCAGCTATAAATAGAGGTGGGATTCCCATTAGGGCCCTTACCTTCTCATAATTTCCTCATCCCTAGTCGTGTTAGCTCGACTCTCTTCTCCTCAGGTCGGATTCCTTGCGTTTGATTTCCCGAGAACACCCCCTTTGATCGGTTAGATGTCTTCTTCTGAGAAGTCAGTAGATGTAGTCCGGGTAGAGTCTAGAGAGTCTTCTGGAGCTTCCTCTTCTACTTATTTCTCTTCCTCCTCTGAGTCGGAGTCCCTCAGGGGAGTTAGGGTTAGTAATGCCCCCTGGGGTCGTGCGACGGGGGCGGTCCCCAGAACACAGGTCGCGGGCGTTCTTGCCGTGTGATCCTCGTTGAGGCGTGCGGAGGAGCTCGCCAACATCAAGTCTCGCTTCCTCATTCCTCCAGGCTATTCGCTTCGTCTGGCCGAGGAGGGGAAGAGGCAGACCAGGTACGGGGCAATGAGATTGCCTTGTACCTGGAAGCCTTTTGGGCCGGGATGCGTCTGCCCTTCTCCCCCGAGGTGTGTGCGGCGTTGAATTGTTTCAGGTTAGCCCCGGGCTAGCTGGTGCCGAACTCTTGGAGGATCCTCCTCGGGTTCCTGCTCTGGTTGAAACTGAGTCCGACCCTCTTCAGCTTGAGCCTTCTCGTATCTTCTCTCTGCTACAAAAACCATCCTGACGCTCGCAGGGGCGAGCCGAGTTGGGTATACATCTCTTTTAGGAGACAACGGGGGGCCGCCGCCTGATCGGTCGAAAATATTGCATTTTTAACACGTCAATTTCCCTACCATTTGCACTCATCTAGAGGTGTTCGGTATTAATATAGCACATATTAGCAGATTGACTGTAAAATACCAAATAACTTGTGTTATATATTAAAACCGATATTTCTGAGGGAAATTGAGTGTTTATCATGGTATCACATAATCTTTGTATAGCGCAACACTTGTCTCGAGAATCTGTGCAGGAAATTCCAGGAAAAGAGCCAAAACAGTTAAAAGTGCTGAGAAAAATGCGCCAAGTCCAAGACTTGAAATCTGGCAGTGATCAAGAAATATTTAAAAGATTCTACACATCAGGAAACATCACTAAAGCCAACATCAAGCAACACAGGAAATTTCATGTACAGAGCCTTCTATTGGGCCACGGATCCGCGGCCAATAGGCCCTTCCCGCCGCGGATCCGCGGTGCATTGATGACGTCAGCACTTTAGTTTTTCACACGTGGCTTCCTTATAACAGACAAGCTTCCAGAAGACTCCAGATTGTGGCTTCATCCAGAAGACTCGGCCTAACAACCTAGTTCTAGAAGGCTCTCTCCAACAACCTTCTTCTAGAAGCCTCCTTATAACAACCTTCTTCTAGAAGCCTCCTTGTAACAACCTCATTCTAGAATATTCCCTCCAACAAACTTCTTCTAGAAGATTCTTTCTAACAACCTCATTTTGGAGGGAAAATTCAAATGAGGTAGTTCATTTTTGAGGGAAAATTCAAATGGGGTAGTTCATTTTGGAGGGAAAAGTTGTTCATTTTGGAGGGAAAAGTGGTTCATTTTGGAGGGAAATTTGAAATTTGAATTCTAGATCTAGGGTTGAGATGGTTATAAAAGGAAACCAAGATCTAGGGTTTTGGGTTGTTCAATCTTCATCTCTCCCACAAGTTGAGTGACACAACTTGTGCATTCAAAACCCTATTCCTAATCCAAAATCCAAAGCCAAATTCAAGATCCCCGAGTACAATTCAAGCAAGAAGCCTTCAACCTTTTAGGAGCGAAGCTGATCTTCATCCGAGCAAGTGATCCAAGATGATCCGTGACTCACGAAGACGAGCGAAGCCAAATCAACAATCGAGTTCTTTCCTCATTGTAGTTCTTGAGAGAATTGTAACGAAATTGTTGATAAATAAAAGGTGAAATTCTTTTATCTTGCTTTCTTTACATTCTTACATCATGATTCGATCTCAATTCTTGATTGTGTTTCTTGTTATGATGTTTGAGTAAAACTCCGCTCGAGAAGGAGTCGAGAGAATCAATAGATGATGATATTACAAATCTTGAAACGATTCTTAAGTCCTATGAGTTTTGTAAACTTTAGCAAATTGAAGAATCGACGACCTAGTTTCGAGCGATGCTTTCTTGATTGTGTTCGCTCTTAATTAGGGATCCACGATCGATTCTTGAATTTACTAGAGGCTAGAATGTGAATGAAATCAACGAAAGGACAAGGGATAGATGATGAAACCCTAGTTTCCGTAAGAAATCCCTAATTCTCGTTGATCATCATCGATCTAGTATCAAATCATCGATGGATAAGAATACGTAATCAATAGATTTCATCACGTCTATAGATTCGATCGATTCCTACGAGCTTCACTTCAATTCTTGAAACTTAAATCGATTCAATTCTTGATTCTTGATTTTAATGTTTTCTTGATTTTAGATTAGATCAAGATGATTCTTGAATTCATTTTACAAATCTTGAATTGAATTGTTCTTTCTTTTCTTTTCTTTAAATTTTCGATTCATCTAATTCGAAATACGAACGGATTACACTTTCCCTGTGGACGATCCGCACTTACTAACGCGCTACAAATCGACACCGTTATTGATTGCGGTCAAATATTTTTGGTTGTGATTTCTACACATTTTCTAACATACACACCGGAAATTCGTATCAATCAAATGGCGCCGTTGCCGGGGATAGTGCGCTAATTCGTTCGTTTTTGAAATTTGAGTTGAAAATTTTATTCCATCAAAATTTTTAGATCTAAATTCGTGCAAACACTAAATGATTCGTTGTGATTTGTTGTGAGGAAATCTGCAATCTGTGGAGCTTGGGAAAAATTATTCTGAATATTCCAGAGAGCTAAGGGAGGCAACAGAAGCAGTTGCCTAAAAAATTTGTGCAGGGATCCTCTCATTCGACCGCGTTTCCGCGGCATTAGCGCGCATCCGCGGTGGATCCGCGGCGGCCTTGCATCTTCTCTGTGCCAAAATTCTCTGGTAAATTCTTGACTTTCTTATCTCTCTGTCTGTCTGCTCCATTAACAATTTTCTGCAGGTTTCTTTGCAAATAATTCGCAGCACCGCAAAATAAAAAAAAATTCTGCGTGTTTGATCTTGGTTGTTTGCATTATTAATACGGAATTTAAGGGGCACGGCCAAATTCAGATTAGGTGGGGAGTTCATTACCCTTCCTAAGCCCCGAAAATCACAAAATTGTATCCGCATTACCCTCATTAACTAAAAGAAATCTAGACATGACTCTAAGAACCGTCGCGCTCACTTAGGACAGAAGGAGGTCGTGGGTAATCTATTGCTTATCCGCGTTTCTTTTGTGGTGTCTAAGGCAAGTGTGTCTAAGGAAAGTGGTTACTTAATTAGGCCCACTACTTACGTAGTGGAGAACCTCCCACTTACCTGGCCACAGGAGGGACAAAGAGGCAGTGGAGGATTGATCCTGCGACTTGTCTTTTGGCAGTTAGGAGCGGTTTAGAGCCTTGACTTAGGTGACCACCAGATTTTAGGGTTGCTTGTTGCATATGTTGTGATTTGCATCATTTTTTTCAAAAATCCGTATATTTTTCAAAACAAACACCAATCACATCATTTTCTTTAATTATATTGACGCTGCCACTTGTACTAAATCCTTTAGTGCAAGATAGGCTGGACACGGGATTCTAGTGCCCGTCTTGTCCGCGTTTCTCCGATCGACCCAAAAGTCGGTATTTCTACGTTTACTTCTTCTTTACCCGCCACCACACCCACTTCGATGGATGCTTCTCCATCGAACTTCTTTACCACTACTCTGTCGCCGTCCGTAGGTGCGCAGAATCCACCCCGTATCTCTCTCCAAGAGAGGTGCTATCCTACACGAGGTCCTCTTTCGACCTGTCTCTCCATTCCACCAGCCAACGGGGACAATTTTCAGATTAAACCCCAATATATCAACCTTCTACCCAAATTTCATGGTCTTGATTCTGAAGACGCATACGTTTTTATCTCCAAATTCGAAAACGTATGCGCAATGATTGGAACGTCACAACTGTCTGTGGATACTCTGCGTTTACGTTTTCTCCCATTCACTTTGTGCGACTTAGCCGAGAAGTGGCTTTACAATACAACAGCACATTCTATTTCAAAATGGGATGAATTTGTTACAGCATTCCTTAAGAAATTTTATCCCAATCACAAGACCAGCCGTGTTCGGAGCGAAATCTTCAAATTTACCCAACTTCCTAATGAACCATTTCGGAAATGCTTTGAGCGGTTCAAGGATCTTCTTTTACAATGTCCTCATCACAAAATCTCTAGATGGGATTTGTGTCGAGTTATCTATGAGGGTATTGATCTCACGAAAAAACAGATGCTTGAAACCATGTGTCATTGCCAATTCCTATCTAAAGATGATGGTGAAGCTTAGAAATACCTAGAAGATTTAGCTCAAAACACATCACAATGGGAAAGTGTTAGACCACCACCGTCTAGAGAAGATGTCAATCAGCTCGATGTTTCCATTATAATGAGAGCCGAAATGGCCACAATACAAAGGAAACTCGACGCTATAGGAAACAAAATCTCTTCAGCCTCCCTAAACCAATACACACTTCCCAAAACCGTGTGTGGCTGCTGTTCAAACCCATCACATTTGACGGAAGAATGTCCTTTGAATGTACCGTTTCAAGGTCACACTAATGCTGCATTTCAGCAAAGACCTGGAAACGATCCTTCTTCTTCCTCATATAATCAAGATTGGAGGAATCACCCTGATTTTTCTTGGATCCAACACCAACCTCAATACATGGATCTAAACCAGAACACTTTCCAAAGGGCCCCTCCACAGCAACAGCAACCACCACAATCGAGTCAGCACCCCTTCCAACCACAAAATTTTCAAAACCCGGCCAACAACTTTGATCCTTTTTCTGCCGGAACCAATAACACCTCTGCACTCGAACAAACTATGAATTTGTTTCTGACAAATTTCATGCAATTTACGAAAAATTTTCAGTCTTCCGTCAATAAAATCCAGAAAAACTCTGACTCCCAAAGTGAGAGTATTAAATCGATGGAAGAACAAATTGCACAATTAAAAGCCGGATTGAGTGCAAGAGAGAAAGAGAATCTTCCAGCTCAACCGCTACCTGATCCTGGACCTTCACATTACACTAATGTGGATGCACTTACCACGTTGAGATCTGGAAGAGTGCTAGACAATCATGTGGGTGAACAGATTGATGTTGAGGAATCAAGTGAACCCCAGGCTTCCACTTCCACTTCCACTCACACTTCTACTTCTTATCCCATTTCGTCTAATTTACCGTCTTCTTCCGAGCCTATTCTCCATTTTCTCAAAGGCTCGAACCCTCCACCCACTTCATCCTTCCCACCCCCACAACCTTCTCCACAAATGTTGGACCCAACACTTATTGATAAAGCTCCATTTCCAAATAGGTTGAGGCCCAACTAACCCAATGCCCAAATGGAGAAGCTTGTGGACATGTTTAAGTAAGTTAAGATCAACATCCCTCTCCTAGATGCTATCCAACAAGTTCCGTCCTATGCGAAAACTCTTAAGAACTTGTGCACTAGGAAGAGGAAGACTCAAGTGCCCAAGAAGATATTCATGGCAAAAACTGTAGACACGGCTTTCTCCCAACAATTACCACGGAAACGTAAGGACCCTGGCTGTCCTACTATTTCTATTTCTATTGGGGAAAAACACATCAACCGTGCTCTACTTGACCTTGGCGCTAGTGTTAACTTGCTTCCATATTCAGTCTATGAGCAACTAGGTATCAGAGTGTTAAAGCCCTCGAGCATAACTCTCCAGATGGCTGACCAATCAATCACCAAACCTAGGGGTGAACTGGAGGATGTGTTAATAAAAATCGGGGAATTTATATTCCCTGTGGACTTTATTGTACTTGATACACAGCTTGTAGCGAACCCACGGAATCAAATTCCAGTGATTTTAGGTTACCCCTTTTTGGCCACTTCCAATGCTATCATCAACTGTCGTAATGGCTTTATGACCCTATCTTTCGGGAATAGGTCAATTGAGCTGAACATTTACAAGTTGGGAAGTGTACCCTCCGAACTCACTGCTCAGGTCTGTTCTGTCGAATTAATGGATGTCGACAGCAGCGAAATTGACGATCCTCATGATACTGATCTTGACTCTTTTCATACTGTAGGGTTCCTAGGCACTCTCAAGAGGTCTCACAAGGCATCAACCATGCCAATTTCAAAAATTACGGTGCCGAGAAACCCTAATACGGATCGTTGGCTAGAAGTTTAGGCAAAAAGAAACTAGTTAACAACTTAACTAAATGGTAAACGGAAATACAACCTTTGTAGATCCGGTTGTCCACCTCCATGGCTCCGCGATGAAGTCTCCTCACTGTACAAATCGGATCTTGGGCTCTTGCGTCGGCTTCATCGGAGAAAAAGCGGGCTAGGTCATCGACGACGATGCCGAAGATGATCTACGTCGAGGCATCGCTAGATCAAGCTCTAACTTCACCAAGTCATGAAACTTGTGAAGAAAACACACTCTACTACTTGGCAAGAGGTAGAGGATGAAGAAATAGGAAGTGGGTTCACTTTAGAATTGGATTTCTCACTCATTTGCTCAAGTTGCCATTGTTGAAGCAAGCTTTCTTCAAGTGAAGAAGAAGAAGAAGAAGATGAATATTATGATAAGTATTAAAGAATAGAAAAGAATAATCATTCTTATCATAATCAAACCATAGTTAAGTGTAGAGAGCTAACTAGAGTTTATGTGAGTGGTTAGGGTTAAAGAAGAAGACAAAATGGTCACTTGGTCAAAAGCTTCATGAAGCTTCAACAAGCTTCATGAAAGAAAGAATAAAAGAAAACCATTTTGTTTTTTCTATTTAAGCTTTTATTTTCCAAAACTAATAAATAAATAAATGAATAAGTAATCATAACCCTAACCATTCATATAACCATGGTTCAATCTTTACACTTAACCAATTTTGCATGTATCATCAAACATGATACAATCAAGTGCACAAAAGTATATCACATATACAATGTGCACATCTGAGTGAGAATATCCATTTAAAGTGAACCGATACTAGTTAATGCAAAGTAATATATCAAATATATAATTATACATTAAATCATTAAATCAACACTTGATTTAACGATCCGGTCATATCGCATATAACCGACTAGTATCCTATGCATCGGCTTATCGAATCAATCTTCGATTCGATAACTAGGTTATATCGCATACAACCAATCGATACATACATCGCGAGAACAGAATACGGTATCACATACACGCATTATTCTCGGTCCCGCACATATCTCATATGCGCTCCTATTTCGTTTCGCTTGAGCCAGGAAACCTCTGTGTAGGACTCTAAAGACTCGTCAATACGCCGGCAGCAGGTGATGATCATATCAAACACCCACAAGCCGCAAGAGGTCTGCTAAACGTAACGGCCACCCGGGTATTGAGCGATCAGAAGATCGACGAGCAAGCCCGCTCACACTCCTGTGAATCCAACCAGCAGCACTTACCGTACAGTCCGGTCTCGTCGTCTGATATGTCGCATATCTCGCCTAGGGGTGGTAAACGTCAGACCCAATAGCTCGATAAGTCGTGTCGATATGAGGTCTATAACAATTCGAGAAACTACTGGTAACACTTACCAGTAAATCTCAGCAACCCTGGCCAGGGATTTCCGGTTATAGCCAATCGAACACAGCGCAACATCAACTCCCTATACCGGGAGAGACGAATCCCCTCCTATCGCTCATTGCCTCCATGTGACTCGGGACTGTACCCAAAAACCACCATTTTGCACGCCCTCTTGGACGTGGTAAGATGGAAATCAAAGCACAGTGGGAACCACACAAGACTCTATGACGATCTTGGGTCAACAGACTACTCTGTACCAGTGTCACCTGAGAACTGCCATCTGACGTAAGGTATAATACCATCTGGGAGTTCTCGGCGAGTCCGTCCAGTGTACCCAGTCTCTACTGAGCACCCGTATATCATCTTTGATGTCAAACACCAATGGATATGGGATCATCCATCGCCCATCTGTATGGGTCGAGAAGGTATACGCTAGTCTACTCTGGTATATCGATGCCCCGTCTCGATACACCCACGACTAGGGATTTTGAAGGATGTGCTTATAGACTATCTGTCCCCACTAGTATGATCTGCATCATAGTCCAGGTAGTCAAGTACACATCCTAAGGGCTTTACCAACATGTAACAGAGAGACAATCAGTATACACGTTAAGGTAAAGAGCAACCAGATAGCATACTATCATGTCGAGCAAGAAAGTCCTCCCTATATATGTCCCAGCATCCACTACAATATACATCCTATGTACAGTAATGGCCTCTAGGGCATACATATAACTAACAATCTCCCACTTGCACTAGGGCCATCTGTAGCAGTGGTTGCAGTATCTCATACTCAACCATCCCATAAAAATCTCTCTCTGGGAATAGGCCTTCGTGAGTGGATCCGCCGTGTTGTTCTCTGAGTCTACTCTCCTAACCTCGATCACCCTGGAGATCAACTATCTCCCTGATCAGGTGACACTGCCTTAGAATATGTCTGGATCACTGATGGGACGGGTGTTCCTTGGCATAAGCCACAACTCCATTGTCACACAATGGGAGGAACTAAGTTCATCTCATGAACAAATATACATCCAGACTGCCTCTTTGGTAGCATCTTAAGTAGCGATGTATCGAGCCTTTATCGTCTAGTATGCCACGGTATCTAGCTTGGAACTCTTCCAACATACCGTCCCTTTACTGAGGGTAAAGACAATGCCTGCGACTGACTTTCAGTCGTCCTTATCACCCTGAAACCCTTCCAGTGATTCTCCCCAGGATCGGTTGATACCATCTCACTACAACTAGTGAGAATCCTAACATCCAATTAAATCTATCTCATAGATCCAAAATCCAGGATTTAGGGGGTATCACTTTGATCCTATATGGAGAATCATTGTGATAAGCGGAGATTGACCGAGCGTAGCATAGGAAACTCCTTCCCTATCAAGAGTATGTCATCCATGTACTCTACGAGGATCATCACTATACTCCCTACTACCTTTTTGTATATACAAGGTTCATCTACCATTTTGATGATGTCAAACTCTTTGGCTAACACATCAAAACAGATGTTCCAACTCCGCGATACCTGCTTTATCCTATAAAGCATCTTGTACACGTTTCCGCTGCTCCCACTGTCTACGAAGCCCTCTGGCTTTGTTCTTATAGACGTTCTCTTCTAAATCATTATTTAGAAAAGTAGTCAGGCACCCAACCGCCAGATATCGTAGTCATGGTATGTAGCCGTGGCAAGTAGGATCTGGATGGACTTAAGCATAGATTCTTAGAAAATGTTTCATCATGATCCATATCTGGTCAATGATGCAAACCTTTAACAAGTCTAGCTTTGAAAGTCTCAACTTTTCGATGTACACCAAGTAATCTTCTCAAGATATACTTGCTCCTGATGGGGATTTAACCCTTCAGATATAGCAACCAAAGTCCATACTTTGTTGGTGTATATGGATTCCATCTCAGATCGCTAAGCATCCAGCCATTCTTACAGAGTCCTACTCCTGATGGCCAGCTCGAAACTAGTTGGGTCATCATCTCATGATGCAATCCTCGCTCCCACTGTCATAAAGTAACCGAAGTATCTCTCAGACGGGTGAGAAACCTTACTAGATCGGCGGAGAGGCTGAGGTTCGTTGGTAACTATTGAATCCTTTGGTTCTTTCAAATCATCTGCTGTAGTTTGTATAGCTGGAACTTTTCCAGTTCTACATTACAGACTTTGCCTCGAGCTTGTCCAGATTTTTCTTTTAGACATAGGCCGAACAACCCCAAATCTTAACTAGCTTAAGACATGGGCTCTTCCCTTTCCATATCTCATATGAAGTGGTCGGCAATTGATTTGATTTGAACCCTATTCAATAGGTATGCAGCTTCATAAGTGCATAACCCCCAAAAGGAAATAGGTAACTCAGAAGTACTCATCATAGAGCACACCTTATCATATAGGGTGTGATTGCTCCGCCCCGATATACCATCGTGCTATGGTGTATGCTGAGAGAGAATCTCATTCTCCTTTAGAATTGTCCAGGAATTCCATGCACAAGTATTCTCCTCCTTGATCTCATCATAGGACATAATACTTATACCCGTATTGGTTCTCTACTTCTAACTTATATTCTGTGAATATCTCAAAAGGTTCGGACTTGTGTTTCAACAGGAACATAGGTCTGAAACTCGAAAGATCATCAGAGAATGTAATGAAGTATAAAGAACCAGTCTTGGCATGTGTAGACAGGGGACCTACATACATCATCATGTATCAATCCAAAGAGTTCATTAACTCTTTCTCTGTTTCCAGTAAACAGAGCTATGGTCATCTTATCTCTGTGACATGACTGGCAAGTTTCATAAGATGTAAATTCAAACTGATTTAAATATGCATCTTTATGTAACTTCAGCTAGTCGGGTCGCATTTGATATGACCTAGTCTACAATACCTCAAGAAGAATCCGTTCATTTCTGAACTCTTCCTCTTGTGTGTGTTCTGTATACTAAGAACTGTAGTTTGATTTAGAACATCAATGCTTTTAGATAACGTGCCTGAACCGATCAACTTTTGATATAGGAAATGTTCAAAACATTATCCAACAATACAAAATTTTACCATTTCTTTACTAATAAAGAGACTGATATGATTTTGTATATCAGGTTCGGTATCTAATAACATTCGTTCAGAATCAATGTATTTGTAATACAGGGTGACAGTGACCAACAGACTTGGCTGCAACACTTGCCCCGTTTTCTGCCTCATGAAACTTATCACCCGTTCTCAGTTTTCTACCTTTCTGCAGCCCTATGTAACAGATTACATATCTGGGATCCTGATCTGGTATCACATACCCAGGACGTAGAGGATACAGAGAAACAGTTCTTTGTAATGAACACACCCGAAGATGATGCATCAGCATGCACTCTCTTCGTTTGGGCGGCACGGGAATTCAGATAATCCCCAATTTCCTGCTCTGTCTTATAACAATTATAAGGTGGAGCGGGACCAACGTTCCCCATCTCAGTATAACATGCGGGTTCGGTCAATACATCCATATTATTATCTTCATTAGGGCATGAAATGGTCGCTACCTGGAGAGAGAGAGAAGAAAACACTTTAGCGTATGCTCGTGCAAGATCAGATTGGTTATTATCTTATCTAATCAGGATGGCTCCCACTGCTTTTTATCAAATCTTCCTTCAAACCCTAAAAGGAAAGATTAGCCGGGATTAATTACACACTACAAGTTCGCCAATCTTTCAGCCAGGCCAGTGTCGGTACTTTGAGGGAGGTCCCCCGTGCTATCGCACGAACCTAATTAATGTAAACCTCGTTTTCCCAGAGGCGTAACCTCGTTAACACCTTTCTAGACACCTACTTGATCGGCTAATTGTAATGTGTAAAACTCTCCCAGGAGTAACTCTTACTCGCAGCGGGTATCGGGATCCAACTATCTCATAGAAGGTATGCAATCTCATTGCAAATTTCAACACTTGAAATTCCCGATAATATTTTTGCCCCTAGCGTCCTATGACCTTGACGGAGGTCAACAAACCATAGGCTACTAGTCAAGTTCAACCCGTCATTTCTTGATCGAATTAAACCCACCCGCACGACCTTTGACGGAGGTCAACAAGGCCGCACGACTACCCTAATCCAATCTACATCATATGCATAAGCAGATAAATACTAGTTAGCTACCGCACACTACGCCTTGACGGAGGTCAACAAACGTAGCACGAATACTAAGTAGGACTTATCTGAAATGACGGAGGGCTACGACAGGTTTTTCTGAAAACCTATTGCGTAATGAACTTGATATCGTTGTAGAATCAAATGATTTTAAAATGGAGTGCTTTTGAGGCTTTTCTAGTTTTGCTAAAGGAGTCACTCCCGGTGAAGGGATCGTCGGTCCTTTCCTCGTCGAATGAGGTGCAGGATATATCATATATATCACTGTGCAAAGCAAAAACTCTTTAAAAGCAATCAAAAGACAAACCGAGTGTGTAGCGTCTGCCAGTTATTGCTAAAGGAGTCACTCCCGGTGAAGGGATCTCGGTCCTTTCCTCATCGAATAAGGTGCAGGATATATCATATATACCGCTGTGCAAAGCAAGAACTGTAGCTACCTGTTTTATTTTGAAATTCGATTCTATAACATCTTAGGTTTCTTTTATTTCATTAATCTCATTAATGAAGTCCCATCATTTAAATACCTAAACATCACAGATAAATACGACGTACACTTATGCCATCCGCATTCGCCTCGATGTCTCCTCGTGCACCGTTAGGTTAGGTAACTAACGGCAGAGCGGGGCAGGGCTAGCGCGGGTGTAAAACATAAGTAACGCCTATATAATATATCATATATACTATATACTGTATTTATCACAGAACATCACATGATCACATCACAGATATCGCAGCAGAAGAATCATATGAAATATTGGATATACTAGGACGTCCGTGTTTTCAATACGAGCCAGTATAAAACACGGATTCCACGGTCGTAATGAATAGCCAAACCCACACCCCTAGACCCCTACGAGAGCGGCAAGCAACCCTACCAATTCTAGAGTTAGGAGACCCGGACTCGACTCCTCGAGTTGGTCTTCCACTGGACTCCAGAACCCGGTTACTTGTGCTCCCCTCCTTGGGTCTATCCTAGTGCGGAAAAGTAAATAATATACAAAAGGTGACATCTTCCGCAACCTGGAAGTGCCCCAATAAAAGAATATTACATACAAGTTTTTACATGAATGAAAATGAAAAACACTCATCTCATATAAAAACCCCCCGGCTATTCAAACACGACGATCCAATATAACATATCCAGCAACACATAACATCACATGTCATCAACGTAAGTAAATATGTCCATCCCAATTGTCGTTGACATATAACAACGAAACCGGCGATATCACATATTACACTTACGGTCACAGAAAAGAAAGTGTAAAACTACAACAGTTGGAATCCGCAACCTTCATAGACATCGCATGCCTAATCAAATGAATCGCTTAGACATCGCATGCCTAACAATTATAAACCCCGCATTTTAGTCTCAAAATCGAAAACACTTTTCAATATCAAGTCGGGCAATTCAACAAGATTCCCGACATCCTGATCGAATGCTCGTCGCAAACTTTAGTAGGCGGCCGCACCCCCGATACCGTCGACGAAGTGCACCAAGGCGGAACACCGCTGCCGCGAGCACCCAGACGGATGCTTTCGGCGACGGGGTTCTCCTACAGTCACTTGGTCGGGGCTATGGAGTGAGGCTGTCTATTAAGTTTACCCGGCGAGTATCCGCGTACGCTACGTGATTGCGACGGACTTTTGATCACATCAAAATTCCGTGGCAACCGATCAAGTGAGACTAAAGTGCTATGTTTATAACATTCATACAGTTATCTCATAACTACTTGTGAATTCCAATTATTGTATCCCATTACAGATAAATAGAAAATGTTAAACTTTCCGATCGAACAGTCGAACACCCAAGTTTTCCCAAAACAGATCAACACATGAAACAAGTCTAAAAACATTCAGTTCGTGTCTCAGCACCAACGGTCCAGCCGTAGAAGGGTCAAGCCAACGCCTCACATGTGGCACGCCGTACTGCCCCAAACCCGAAGGTTCAAAGGGCAGTTCAAGACGGTCACATAATCGAGTTAAGGTTTGTTGTCTTCTAGAGGGACCATCGCGTTACTTGCACTACTCAGAACGTCCTTAAACCACAGAAAAATCCAACACTTGGAAATTTCCCGACAGGGGAAAAGTTGGGTATTTATATCCGGTCGAACTTTTTAACATATTCTAAAATTTACCCGGAAAAACATATAGACAAAGTCCGACAATCCGATCGAATAAACGAATCCCCAAAACAACTCAGAATATTCAACTCTTGAATAAATATTAAAAATTCCCAGAAAATCCAGCACCTGAAAACATGAATTACTGTGCAAAAATTGTTGGACGATATGACAATTTGGCCGCGGAACCACCGCACAAGCCATGCTTGTGCCGCGGTTCCGCCGCGCAATGAGGGAATCATGGGTACGGGCTTCACAGTAATTCTTACAATTCCCTGCTGAATTTTCTGCATATTTTTAATCTGGAAAAATCCCAAAAATTGAAAAAAGTCCAGAGAGCATATTGTATTAGGGTTTCGATGTTCGATCGGGTTTCAAACGTCGTCTAGCCTTCGCCTAAGGCTCTAGCTAGGCTCTGATACCACTGTAGGGTTCCTAGGCACTCTCAAGAGGTCTCACAAGGCATCAACCATGCCAATTTCAAAAATTACGGTGCCGAGAAACCCTAATACGGATCGTTGGCTAGAAGTTTAGGCAAAAAGAAACTAGTTAACAACTTAACTAAATGGTAAACGGAAATACAACCTTTGTAGATCCGGTTGTCCACCTCCATGGCTCCGCGATGAAGTCTCCTCGCTGTACAAATCGGATCTTGGGCTCTTGCGTCGGCTTCATCGGAGAAAAAGCGGGCTAGGTCATCGACGACGATGCCGAAGATGATCTACGTCGAGACATCGCTAGATCAAGCTCCAACTTCACCAAGTCATGAAACTTGTGAAGAAAACACACTTTACTACTTGGCAAGAGGTAGAGGATGAAAAAATAGGAAGTGGGTTCACTTTAGAATTGGATTTCTCACTCATTTGCTCAAGTTGCCATTGTTGAAGCAAGCTTTCTTCAAGTGAAGAAGAAGAAGAAGAAGATGAATATTATGATAAGTATTAAAGAATAGAAAAGAATAATCATTCTTATCATAATCAAACCATAGTTAAGTGTAGAGAGCTAACTAGAGTTTATGTGAGTGGTTAGGGTTAAAGAAGAAGACAAAATGGTCACTTGGTCAAAAGCTTCATGAAGCTTCAACAAGCTTCATGAAAGAAAGAATAAAAGAAAACCATTTTGTTTTTTCTCTTTAAGCTTTTATTTTTCAAAACTAATAAATAAATGAATGAATAAGTAATCATAACCCTAACCATTCATATAACCATGGTTCAATCTTTACACTTAACCAATTTTGCATGTATCATCAAACATGATACAATCAAGTGTACAAAAGTATATCACATATACAATGTGCACATCCGAGTGAGAATATCCATTTAAAGTGAACCGATACTAGTTAATGCAAAGTAATATATCAAATATATAATTATACATTAAATCATTAAATCAACACTTGATTTAACGATCCGGTCATATCGCATATAACCGACTAGTATCCTATGCATCGGCTTATCGAATCAATCTTCGATTCGATAACTAGGTTATATCGCATACAACCAATCGATACATACATCGCGAGAATAGAATACGGTATCACATACACGCATTATTCTCGGTCCCGCACATATCTCATATGCGCTCCTATTTCGTTTCGCTTGAGCCAGGAAACCTCTGTGTAGGACTCTAAAGACTCGTCAATATGCCGGCAGCAGGTGATGATCATATCAAACACCCACAAGCCGCAAGCGGTCTGCTAAACGTAATGGCCACCCGGGTATTGAGCGATCAGAAGATCGACGAGCAAGCCCGCTCACACTCCTGTGAATCCAACCAGCAGCACTTACCGTACAGTCCGGTCTCGTCGTCTGATATGTCGCATATCTCGCCTAGGGGTGGTAAACGTCAGACCCCAATAGCTCGATAAGTCGTGTCGATATGAGGTCTATAACAATTCGAGAAACTACTGGTAACACTTACCAGTAAATCTCAGCAACCCTGGCCAGGGATTTCTGGTTATAGCCAATCGAACACAGCGCAACATCAACTCCCTATACCGGGAGAGACGAATCCCCTCCTATCGCTCATTGCCTCCATGTGACTCGGGACTGTACCCAAAAACCACCGTTTTGCACGCCCTCTTGGACGTGGTAAGATGGAAATCAAAGCACAGTGGGAACCACACAAGACTCTATGACGATCTCGGGTCAACAGACTACTCTGTACCAGTGTCACCTGAGAACTGCCATCTGACGTAAGGTATAATACCATCTGGGAGTTCTCGGCGAGTCCGTCCAGTGTACCCAGTCTCTACTGAGCACCCGTATATCATCTCTGATGTCAAACACCAATGGGTATGGGATCATCCATCACCCATCTGTATGGGTCGAGAAGGTATACGCTAGTCTACTCTGGTATATCGATGCCCCGTCTCGATACACCCACGACTAGGGACTTTGAAGGATGTACTTATAGACTATCTGTCCCCACTAGTATGATCTGCATCATAGTCCAGGTAGTCAAGTACACATCCTAAGGGTTTTACCAACATGTAACAGAGAGACAATCAGTATACACGTTAAGGTAAAGAGCAACCAGATAGCATACTATCAAGTCGAGCAAGAAAGTCCTCCCTATATATGTCCCAGCATCCACTACAATATACATCCTATGTATAGTAATGGCCTCTAGGGCATACATATAACTAACACATACGTTGTTGTTTGACCCAACTATGTATCATACACATACGGACTCTTCCACCGAGTTGTCCGGGTCAACAACTAACACCGATTATGAATTGTTTTTAGAGTCTGAAGATCACCCCGCACTTTGTGATGACATTATTCTTCGGGGTATTGATGAGACTTTTGAGGAGATCTTCGCTGAAGAACTCGCATTTTTGAATGACACGGGTGTTGAGATGAATCATCTCCCAATCAAAGAAATTGAACCTCCACCCCCTTCTGGACTATAAAAAGGATGCGAGTAATCCATCACATTCACTGCATCGTCTCTCCAAAATGAGATGCAAACACATTCTATTCCACCACTTACCCTTTCCCCACTTCTTCTTCCACCAACCTGAGCACTACATTAATAAAATCTTCGAATGGTTGGTGTTGACGTTCGGTCTTTGCAAAGCTTGGCATCGACCAATGATCTTTTGACCCCTACTTGTGATTTTCAAAGATTAACATGGCTTAACTCAAGTTTGGGGGGGTATAATCTGGCTCTTGAAAAGAAAATTTTTACTCAAAATGATGAGCCAAAAATAAGTTTGGGGGAGGATCTTCACTTATATATTTTGCCCCCATTAATAAAATTCCTCCCAGACTTACAGGTTTTTGAGATATAGCGGATGGCAACAGTGAGCCCACTGTTGAAAACAAGTTTGGGGGAGGTTTGTGCTTATTTTCGCATCATTTGCATATACTTTGCATAAGCACCAAACATTTTTTTCAAAACCTAAAAAAATTTCAAAATTTTCAAAAATAAAACTAAATATTTTTGTACATAAATAAGATAATAAAAAATTAGATAGTGAAAAATTACATCCAAAAGATTGGAAAAATTTAAGAAAACCAAGAAAATTAGAAGTTTTCTTATACGAACTAGTAATAAGTAGTTATGAGCCGTTGTCCCAAGGGTTAGTAAGATAAAAAGAAGTCACTAATCTGAGGATAAAAATAAGTCTGAAAAATAGTTCCTATTCTGGAAGCCAAACATTTTGAACGGTGATACCCTACCATACGCACTTACACACATCTTGAAGCTCGGGATAGTAGAGGATATCTTGGAATGCTCTTGTCTAAAAACCAAAGTATGAAGGAAATAGAAAAAATGAATAAAATATAAAATGGTGCAGAAAAATGAACACTGGTTTTGTTATCGCTAAGACAGCAATAAAAAAATATAGCGAGGGTGCCTTTTCACCTAGTGTCTTAGACCAACTGGTCTGGGAGTCACTGCTAAGCCTTAGGTGGTGCAAGACGAGGAAAAACACCAAATAAGCAAGCACATGAGTAATCGGTCGGTTAGTACCTCAAGAAGTATTAACGGTCGCATGAAAGTGTGTGAGCAAATTCATCTAAATATTCATTAATTAAAAAGTACCGAGGCAGATGGATAAGAGTATGATAGCTTGAATTGAATTCTCCGGGTGTAGGGATGTATATTACACACACGTAGGGTTATATGATCGATATTTGGAAGAAAGATAGGAATGAAGAATAAAGACGATGTTTTATTGAGGGATGATGTGATTTCTGACATTTTTTCATGACTATTAAGATAGGGCTCATAACAACCAAAAAGCTAGCATAGTTGGAAACCCTAATTTTCAAAGTCTTTCTTTTACAATTCTTATCTTTAAATGTAACTTTCACGGTCTTCCTTTTATTATTGGATTTTGTGGGTGCAATCCGCTGAAAACCCTCAGGAGACAACACTCCTCCTACTAGGGACACCTAGAGGTTTAAAGGCTTGTTGCACGTGCTCAGTGCAATCGTGTTGCCTACGAAAGTGTGCTAGTTAGTTTTTCTCTTTCTTTATTTTCTCCTTCTCTTTTTAATAAAACAGTTCACTCGAGACGACCGAAAATAAGTTTGGGGGAATTTAATCAGTCGAAAATATTGCATTTTTAACACGTCAATTTCCCTACCATTTGCACTCATCTAGAGGTGTTCGGTATTAATATAGCACATATTAGCAGATTGACTGTAAAATACCAAATAACTTGTGTTATATATTAAAACTGACATTTCTGAGGGAAATTGAGTGTTTATCATGGCATCGCATAATTTTTGTATAGCGCAACACTTGTCTCGAGAATCTGTGCAGGAAATTCCAGGAAAAGAGCCAAAACAGTTAAAAGTGCTGAGAAAAATGCGCCAAGTCCAAGACTTGAAATCTGGCAGTGATCAAGAAATATTTAAAAGATTCCACACATCAGGAAACATCACTAAAGCCAACAGCAAGCAATACAGGAAATTTCATGTACAGAGCCTTCTATTGGGCCGCGGATCCGCGGCCAATAGGCCCTTCCCGCCGCGAATCCGCGACGCATTGATGACGTCAGCGCTTCAGTTTTTCACACGTGGCTTCCTTGTAACAGACAAGCTTCCAGAAGACTCCAGATCGTGGCTTCATCCAGAAGGCTCGGCCTAACAATCTAGTTCTAGAAGGCTCTTTCCAACAACCTTCTTCTAGAAGCCTCCTTATAACAACCTTCTTCTAGAAGCCTCCTGTTCCCGCCAAATATTTCTGCGCAAAAGAGCCCAAGGTATCAAATGGCAGCGATACGCTTAAGGAAATGCGAACCAGTATCTTCCGGCCTGTATTTTGATAAACTCCCGAAGGAAAAACAGCTAAATTCTGATGATATTGGAAGCATCTCGAAAAACCCTTCGATTTGATATATTATGGGTCTCATAATTCATCAGGGATCAAAAGTTATGAGCAAATATGCTATGCACTGTTCCTTGATTAAAAATCAGGAATTACCTCAATGAGATATCACGTGCTCACACGTGATCAATGGCCACGTGTTGATACGTGATAGTTAAAACAGAAATAAAAACAAACGGCTGAAGAAGGACCCAATTGGGGGTCACGTGCTCACACGTGATAATTAAAACAGAAATAAAAACAAATGGCTGAAGAAAATACCTCAATGAGGTATCACGTGCTCACACGTGACCAATGGTCACGTGTTGACACGTGATGGTTAAAACTGAAGCGTAAATAAACGCTGAAAAAAGGACTCAATTGGGGGTCACGCGCTCACACGTGACCAAGGGTCACGTGTCAGCACGTGACTGGCTTCGAAAGCCTTACAGTTTAATAAAATTAAATTCTAAAAGCTTCTAAATCTTTCCAAATGGAAAAGGATTATGGGGACCATTGGATTAAAGATCCAAGGGTGATTAGAAATCACCAATTTATGGAAAAAATCTTAGTCAAGGAAAGATTTCCCCTAAATCTCACCGAAAATAACAAACAGAATATCTTTGGATTTAAAATCCAACGGTGAATAAAATTCACTGGATGGTCTAAAGGCTCATATTATATATGAAAACAAATCAAATCTTTCAATGAGAGATTTGCTAAACAAATTGATTCTTTCCCCTCTCCTATAAATAGGAGCCAAGAAAAGAAGAGAAGGGAGGGACCTTTTTTGAGAGAAGAACAGAAAGAGGAGAATTTAATTCTCAAGAGAGAAGATAAGAAAGGAGAATTTAATTATCAACAAAGAAAACATAGGTGAGAAAAGAAAGGGAATCAAAACTTCAAACAGAGAATTTAATTCTCAAATCTAAGAGTTTAACTCTTCTACAAGAACTTAGTTCTTCCTCTGGTTGAAGATCTGCAAAGAGCACATCTCCCCATAAGTCGAGAATTTAATTCTCATCAGGTTGAGATCCTGCCATGCAGATCCGAAACTTAGAGGGGGAATTGAGTTTAGAGAATTTAATTCTCCCAAAACAAAACTAGGGTTTAACCCTATATGAGAATTTAATTCTCCCAAAATTATAGGAATTTAATTCCTCCAAGATAAAAATTAGGGTTTAACCCTATATAAGAATTTAATTCTTTTACATATATAGGAATTTAATTCCTCCAAAACAAAATTAGGGTTTAACCCTACAGAGAATTTAATTCTTACAGAAATAAAGAGACTTGAAAGATCTCCATGCACGTAAAGAGCTTGATCACGTGGTAACACGTGACCCCCATTCTCAATGAGCAGAGAAGAAAAAACAGAACTTGATCACGTGGTAACACGTGACCCTCCCCTTCAATGATAAAAAAAAAAGAACGAACAAGAATTAAGGTCACGTGTCCCCACGTGACCCCTGAAAAGACCCCCAGAAATGAGAAGGAAAAATCACTGAGGCAACGCCTCACGTGCTCCACGTGACTCCCAAAATACAGTGAGAAAAAGTGAAAGAAATAAAGGCCTTGGGCGCTCTCACGTGTTCCCATGTAACCTCTTGGCAGACGCTCTAACAATCAGTGCATGAATCCTCCTCACGTGTCAGCACGTGATGCTCCAAAGTAAAATATAAAAGTTTTTAACACTTAATTGCAGAACGAAGAAAAGGGATCTGGTCCCACTTTTGGGCGCTCTCACGTGTCCACACGTGACCCCTCTTTCTTTAGTGTTTAACACTAATTTGGGGATTATATTTCCAGTGTTTAACACTGATTGTTTCTAGTGTTTAACACTAAATTGAAGATTATATTTCTAGTGTTTAACACTGATTGTCTTTTAGTGTTTAACACTAATTTGAGAGTTCTACCTTCAGTGTTTAACACTGTTGTTCTCTAGTCTTTAACACTACTTTTAGCCAAATTGGCTAATTTTCCAGAGGCAAAAGTCCCTCCTCCAAATGAATCTCAAAATTGAGAAAATCAAAGACAAAATGTTATCAGAGCCCCCAAACCTCTGTTTAGCACTGCTGAATGATGAGGGGCTGAACCCAGACAAATGTCTAATGGCCTTAAGGGCCAATATTTCAAACATAATTGGACTTAGCCCAAACTGGCCATAAGTCCTCAAATCATCTTGAACTGAGCACATCTGCTCTTTCAACCAACTCATTGGTTCAAGGGTACATCTCTGAACTCCTCTGATATCTGTCGTTGTAATCCTTCAACGTCGTCAAAGAGGTGACGGGTCCCGACGGCCATACATTCAATGGACCACTATGTCCCTAAACTAGAACAATAGAGCCCAAATGCTCTTTTGTTGGATCCAAACGATCCTGTTAAGCCGATCTTAGTCTCAAATTAGACTAACGTATCATTAACAAACATTTAAGTTGATCTTAGCCTCAAATATGGCTAACGTGTCCTTAAACCAATATTCGTCCCCAAAATGGGAATGTTGGACCACTATGTCCCTAAACTGGCAACGGACCACTATGTCCCTAAACTAGAACAATAGAGCCTAAATACTCTTTTGTCGGATCTAAACGATCCCGTTAAGTTGATCTTAGTCTCAAATTAGACTAACGTATCCTTAACAAATGTTTAAGTTGATCTTAGCCTCAAATAAGGCTAATGTATCTTTAAACCCTCAAACAGACTTTAGTCCCAAATTGGACTACAGGTCTCCCAACCAACTCTGGTTCAAGGGTACATCTCTGAACTCCTCTGATATCTGTCGTTGTAATCTTTCAATGTCGTCAGAGAGGTGACGGGTCCCGACGGCCATACATTCAATCGACCGCAATGTCACTAAACTAAACAATAGAGCCCCCTAATTGCTCTCTTGTCGGATCTAAATGATCCCGTTAAGTCGATCTTAGTCTAAAATGAGACTAACGTATCCTTAACAAACGTTTAAGTTGATCTTATTCTCAAATGAAGCTAACGTATCCTTAAACCCAAACCCCCAAATCCAAATCTAAGATAGTACGGATTTGGACTAGTCCACTCCCTACGGGCGACAACATAACTTAGTCTCCGTATACAATCCACGGGCAACCAAACACAAAACAAACACAAGTGACCATCTGGAGAAGGAGAAAGTTGTTACCGCGATACGGTAGCGTAATTAACTGCAGGGGCTTGCGCCTGCAGGGAAGAGCGTCCCCACAATCAAAAACCCCTCAAGCGAGGGGGAATCTGACGAAGTATGCTACATCGGACGCATCCGTTTAAACCTTCGATATACGGTGCCATAAATCAACTTGGCATTTTCGGAGAGATGGAAAGATAGCACCAATTAGCATCTGCCCCGAATCTCAGGCAAGACAGTCCGTCTTGCGTGTCTTTCGGCAGGTAACAGATTCTGGCACGCCCGGTAGGACCTTTTCCTCTTTCCACTCTACACTTCGTGTGTCGTGTTCGTGAATGAATCGCTGTTTGTTATGGTTGCCTGTGGATTCGAGGTACTAAGATTTGGTGTCTTGCTCCGTGCAGAAAACAGAAGATCAATGGCTTCAAACTGCACTAATTGCAACAACTCCTACTCCGTCCTCGCCAGAGGAGTGACTTACGGGCCTCAAGCGGCCTCCCTTTTCAAGATGCCGGTGGAGCAAGTAACTCAGGCCACCACTGGGCTGTTCTTTGGGACCATGCTCCCACCAATGAGCTTCAATGCCCCTCTGCCGTTGCAAGAAGCTCCGAAAAAGTCGGTCTTTGATCGGCTTGCAACTACCGTGACCCCTCTCAACGGGTCGTCCAATTCCTCAGTCTTCACCAGGCTGAACTCGGGCTCCAAATGGCCTACCAAGAAGCCCGTAATACCTGAAATGGCCATCCCAGAAAAGATAGTCATCCCTGCTCCTGAGGCCGTCAAGGCGGCTTCTCCTGCAAGAGGGTCGGTCTTCACAAGGCTGACTGCTCCCGATCCCGCTCTCGCTCAGAAATCTGTGTTTGACCGGTTGGGCACGACTTCTCAACGGACGTCATTCTTCAAAAGGCTGACACCGGCAACATCCACCCACTTGAACGAGGGGCAAGACAAAACCGTCGCTAAACTAATCCCAACAACCCGTCACGCCCGCCGTCGCCACTGGCGCCGGATAAGGAAGGCTGGGGGCAACTCCCCCTCTGGGCTAACTCCACCAGTTCCAACGGTGGAAGTTAATGCTGTTGTTCCAACTGGAAACAGCTTTGAGCTGCTGAACAGGGTACGCAGAAATTCGCCAACTGCGGCACTCAAAAGATCTCCTCCACCGGTAGAGACCACCGTGGAAGCAGAACCAGAAAAGCCGGAGCAGTCTCCTTAACGGCTGTCCTCAGGATCTACAAGACTTGGCGACGAGTCCGAGAATCGGTGATTGATCCGAATTTCTCCCATCAGCGTAAGATGTCGAAATCCCGACAGAAAGAAGGCCACCCTGTTAAGCAACGGAAGATGACGGCCACCTGGGTACCCAAGGCAACGACCCCCTCAACTTCGACGGCTCACAAGAGAAGAAGGCCAGAGAAAGTCTCCACGCCTGCAGCAAATGTCAAAGACAGTAAGCCTAAACGCCCTAAGTCTGGAGGCATGGTGGTGCATACCGTCTACATGGTGTCTGGGAAAGAGGATAGCCGCATATCTACAGGTCATCGGCCGCTTACGCGATCGGTAACTAAAGCTCAAGAGCAGCAGCAAAAGCTCCAAGAAATGATGACTGCGATGGCCGCACTCACCGGGCCAAAAGAAAGCCCAGAAGCGTCCTCGGATCAACGCCAGGAGCAAGAAACCGATACCGAATTCCTTCGGAGAATACTGGAAAAGAAGGACAAAGTGGCTGCGGAACAAGCAGCAAACATAAAACGAATGGTCCTTCTGTTCCAGGACATGGTGGGTATGATGATCCAGCAAGATCCCCCTGCGGAAGATCCTCCGATTGTCCTTGAAGATGACGGGGGAGAAACGTCAAATCCACCGCCGGCTCTTTCAACAGCCAAGGAGGAGACAATTTCCAAAGCTGCCCTGGATGAATACATAGCTCAACAAATACGAGTTCACCAGGCAACCGAGGCAGCCAGCCAAGTTGTCAAAAAGGGGCGACCATATCCGAGCTGGTATGATCAGATAAAATACCCGCCGGGCTACACGATCCCGAAATTCCATGTCTACAAGGGGACAGGCAATCCCCATCAACATGTTGCCCAGTTCAGGGCTCTTTGTGGCAACACCGGCGGCGATGATAAGCTCTTGCTTCGCCAATTCGTCGGCAGCTTATCGGAGACGGCGTTTGAGTGGTACTCCGAGCTTCCAAATGACTCCGTCAAAACTTTCGCAGAGATAGAGTTGCTATTCACCCAGCGATTCGCGAGTGCTAGTGAACGCACCCCAATAACGGCATTGATCAATGCCAGGGTGAAGCCAAGCGAGACATGGGTTCAATACGCAATCCGATGGCGGAACCTGTGGTCAAAATACGAACAGAGCATAGAGGAAGCTCCTGCGGTGGGCATGTTTGTGGGTACTCTCGACCCTCAAGCGACCATCTCCTAATTCATGATGTTCTTCAAGCCGACCACCTTCCAGGCCTTGATTGATAAGCTGGCCCAAATGGACCAGATGGGTCATAGGCCTTCCTCTTCAAAGACAGAGCCTTGGAATGAAAAGGGCAAAGGGAAAGCAACCTTCGTTGCCAATACTCAACAACGACCGAGCAACTTAAAACCGGTTGTTCGCCAAAACAACGTGCATCCACGCCCATCCCTCGAGGAGAGACTGGGACGTCCTTACTTGTTTCCCCGGGATAAAACGAGGAAATTGTTCGAGCTGGCAGTGCGCAACAAACTCATCAATCTGCCGGATCCAAAATGTCTGTTGCAGCCAGGCGATGTCAACAATCCTAATTACTGCCCTTACCACCAAGCAGTAAGCCATCCAATCGAAGATTGTTTCGTCTTCAAAGGCTGGATGGAGGATCAATACTAACAAGGCAAGTTCGTATTATCCGAAAACTGGAAAGTGACCCCGCCACAACCTCACGCCCTTAAAAAAGTGGACGTGCCGGGGCATCGTGCTCATTCATAAGGGAAGCCCCGTGGGAGGTCGCTCTTTCAACCAAAACTAAAAGAATGCTGAAGGATCTCCAAACGTGCCCGGCAATCAGGTGGAAAAATCCACTGGAACCCGAGAGCATCGAGGGAATGCTGAAACCGCGCCCAACTCCAAAAATGGGTGGTGATGGTCAGAGCGCTCACACCCAGCAGTCAAAGTCTTCGAAGAAGAAGAAGACCAAAAAGCTCGTGCAGCCTAGTGACAAGCGTACGGATCTGCAAAAACATATTGACGTGTTGGAAGAATATAATCAGAAGGCGCGGACCCTAGTCACACTCCAAGAATTTCTCAGCCACATCCTTAAGGACGGAGATGATGACAATGGAGAAGACTCGTCGGATGAATCTGAAGATTATGTGGCAAGCTGCCATGTGATCTCTCACTCGTCAATAAATGATGAAGAAACTCCTTACACAGAGAAGCTGGGGGCAGATCCTGAGCCAGAACTTCTAGGACCATCAGAAGAAATGATTGATGCATTCCTGAACGAAGCCCGTCTTAAAAGCAAAGCTGATCAAGAGCGCGAGATGGCCATATTCGAGAAAGCCAAACACCGGCGACTAGATGAAAGGGTCGAAACACTCCCACCGGATCAAAGTACATCCGACACAAATGAAAGCAGGATCAAGACAAGGAAACGATTCGCTAAAGCCATATCGATGGGGATGAAGCTGCCCTCTTTCAGAGAAAATTCTCCTGGCGGTATACATCTTGATGAAGCGGACGTACATCCTAACTTCTGCTTATATCATCAGAAGATCGCACATCCTACTGAAGACTGTAGCTCCTTTAAGTGTTGGTGGCAATGGTATGTCGCTCACAGGCAACACTTCAACAGGACAAAGCGTGAAGCTCGTAGACAGCGGAAAAATGCGACAGATGAGCGTAAAAGAATTGCCGGCAATTGTAATAGGGTTGATCCCGGGGGATCGCGAGTTCTCACCTTCGGGAGCGAATCCGATGAAAAAGTAGCCCATGGTCCTCTCTTCAAGGAATCTATCTCTGAAACGAAAGAATTGAGGAGTTGCGAGAACATTCAGCCGTGCAATCGCACGCTACCCGAAAAGAATCTCGGACCCGCAAACAAGGGATCGAACAAAAAGGATAAAGGGAAGGGAAAAACGGCCTTCGTTGCCAACGCTCAACAACAATCGAGTGGCCCTAGACCGGTTGTTCGCCAAAGCAACAAGCGGCAACCCCTCTATGAGAAGTTGAAACGTCCTTACTCATTTCCCCGGGATGAAACAAGGAGGCTGTTCGAACTAGCAGTGCGCAATAGGCTTATCACTCTACCGGAGCCGAAACACCAACTACAACTGAATGATGTCAACAATTCTAATTACTGCCCTTACCACCAAGTATTGGGCCATCCGATCGATAACTGCTACGTCTTCAAAAACTGGGTTGAAGACCAGTACCAACAGGGCAAGTTCACGTTGTCCGAAAAATGGAAGGTGAACCCACCACAACCACATGCTCCGATAAAGATGGACATGCCGGGGGCATCGTGCTCTTTCATAGAGAAAGCCCCATGGACCAAAAAGTCCGTAAACTAGAAACTCGTCTCAAATATGGCAACGATAGACCGAAACATCGTTAAACTAATGATGGACCACTATGTCCTAAAACTGGCTGAAGACCGAAACGTCGTTAAACTAACGATGGACCACTATGTCCTAACACTGGCTTATGACCGAAACGTCATTAAACTACTACCAACCCGCGGCATCCTCAGGCTGACGTGGTAAAAAAAAACAAAAAAAAACGGTATGTCCATAAGCAAAATGGGCACGGATAAAAACTCGAAAGGGCTCCATGAGTAAAAACAGCAGGGCTACCGGCGAGTCTTGTGAAAACCTGAAAAGGCGCAATCTCGTTACGAAAAAAAAAGAATAAAAAGAATATAAAAAAGAAGAAAGAAAACGGTATGTTCAAAAGCAAAATGGGCACGGATGAAAACCCGAAAGGGCTCTGTGAGTAAAAACAGCAGGGCTACCGGCGAGTGTTTGTGAAAACCCGAAAGGGCGCAAGCTCGTTACAAGACACTTACAGGGTCCTCTCGACCTTGTAAGGAGAAACCACCCGCGTGAGATCCTTATGACTCACAAGGGAGCAACACACTCAGAGATCCCCACGATTCCTAAAGAGAAATCACACTTGCGAGATCTTCACGACTCGTAAGGAGAATTCTCTTATGGGACCCTCACGGCTCATAAGATTTGAAAGTCTTAAACTACAGAGACCTGAACCTGTTCTTAAGCACCCTCCAAAACTTCCAATACTGCCCTACAAGCGGCTCAATGCTGACCCTTGTATACAATTCACGGGCGCGAATAAACATTTCCCTAACAAAGTCCCATCCGTGACTAGGGATATGTTTACACGGGGAACAGCCCTTGTAAGTCATCTCGACTTATAAGGAGAAAGCACTCTTGTAAGATCCTTACGACTTATAAGATACCATACACTTAGGAATCCTTACGACTCCTAAGGAGAAAACTCACCTATGAGATCCTCACGACTTGTAGGGAGAAATACCTTTATGAGACCCTTACGGCTCATGAAATCAAAAGCCTTAGTCGACAGGATCCTAACCCTGTTTGCTAAGCCACCTTTGTTCGATATCGACAGAGGCAAATGATGATTCGCTCCTGGTAATATCCCAGTGGTAGCGATGCTGATGCCTAAAACGGTATCAAATTCCAAGTCCTTTTACGGCAAATGATGATTTGCTCCTGGCAATATTCCAGTCGCAGCGATGCTGATGCTAAGATTGGTATCAGATCCCAAATCCCCTACTCGCGAGAAAAAATCAGCGAGCCAAAAAAAATGCATATGAAATAGCCGAAATGATGGGGCAACTTGCAATAAAATCAGCAAGTAAAAATGTATGCATACAAAAACAGCCGAAATGATTGGGCAACTTGCAATAAAAAGCAGCGAGTAAAAGGAAAAATAGCCGAAATGATTGGGCACCGCGAAAAATAGCCAAAATGATTGGGCAATCGCGATTTTCGCGATATAAAAAGCCGAAATGATTGGGCAATCGCGATTTTCGTGATATAAAAAGCTGAAATGATAGAGCATCGCGGAAAGAATTAAAAAAATGAATAGATGAAACTTTTTGCCCTACATGTGAGATCACATCGATCCCTATATACAATCCAGGGGCACAAACAAAGAGGGAACCATGCCTCCCCACCAGGCTCCATCAGAAAGCGAAGCTAAATCTCGACGGTTCATAGACAACCTAGAGACAACCTCGACATTTGTCGCAATATTGTAGACACAATGTCAATAAATGAAGCAAAGGAAGATCCCTAGCTTCAGGGTCTCGGAGTCAACATCGAAAACTTAGAGATCACCAACGGCGTTTCTCCTCACTCCAACCAGATGCAGACGTGACGTCAACAACTGACCTCAGAGTCGCAACGAAACGGAACCACGGCAAAATCCCTAGTTCTAAATCTCAATGGCCACATCTACAGCCTGGAGACCAACAACGGTGGGCCTCCTCATTCCAGCAGGACATAGATGTTACACCATCAAACGGAGCCACGGCATAGTCCTTAGTTCCAAATCTCGACGGTTCACAGACAACCTAGAGACCATCTCAGCATCCGTCTCGTTACAACAGACGAGATGTCAACGACGGCATTCCTCCGCAGTCCAGCAGGATGCAGATGCAACGTCAACAAAAGACCTCACGGTCGAAACAAAGCGGAGCAACGGCAAAATCCCAGCTTCACCTCAGCATTCGTCTCGATACAGCAGACGAGATGTCAACGACGACGTTCCTCCGCAGTCCAGCAGGATGCAGATGCAACGTCAACAAAAGACCTCACGGTCGAAACAAAGCGGAGCGACGGCAAAATCCCAGCTTCATCTCAGCATTCGTCTCGATACAGCAGACAAGATGTCAACAACGGCGTTCCTTCGCAGTCCAGCAGGATGCAGATACAACGTCAACAAAAGACCTCACGGTCGAAACAAAGCGGAGTGACGACAAAATCCCAGCTCCACCTCAGCATTCTTCTCGATACAGCAGACGAGATGTCAACAATGGCGTTCCTTCGCAGTCCAGCAGGATGAAGATGCAACGTCAACAAAAGACCTTATGGTCGAAACAAACCGGAGCGATGGCAAAATCCCAGCTCCACCTCAGCATTCGTCTCGATACAGTAGGCGAGATGTCAACGACAGCATTTTTTCCTTTAGCAGGATGCAGATGCGACGTCAACAAAAGACCTCACGGTCCAAACAAAGCGAAGTGACGGCAAAATCCTAGCTCCACCTCAGCATTCGTCTCGATACAGCAGACGCAGTGCGAGCAAATGGAGCGAAGGCCAAATTCCTTGCTTCAGGGTCTTGACGGTAACTCATATAAAACCTGAAAGACTATCGGAGATCATCCCACATCAGCGCGGAGTGGTCACCACCTCGACGTTCGTCTTGATACAGCAGACGAGATGTCACTACGGCGTCCTTCCTCCAACAGGATTCGGACACGCCAAAACAAACGAAGCGAAGGCCAAATTCCTAGCTTCAGAGTCTTGACGGTAACTCATATAAAACCTGAAAGACTATCGGAGATCATCCTACATCAGCGCGGAGTGGTCACCACCTCGACGTTCGTCTCGATACAACAGACGAGATGTCACTACAGCGCCCTTCCTCCAACAGGATTCGGACGCGCCAAAGCAAACGAAGTGAAGGCCAAATTCCTAGCTTCAGGGTCTTGAAGGCAACTCATATAAAACCTGAAAGACTATCGGAGATCATCCCACATCAGCGCGGAGTGGTCACCACTCGACGTTTGTCTCAATACAACAGACGAGATGTCACCCCAGCGTTCTTTCTCCAATAGGACTCAGACGCGACAATCAAACAACGGAGCCATGGCAAAATCCCTAGTTCCAAGCCTCGACGGTTCACCAACAACCTAGAGACAACCGCGACATTCGTCTCGATACAGCAGACGCAGTGCCAGTAAACGAAGCAAAGGCTAAATTCCTAGCTTCAGGGTCTTTACGGCAACTCATATAAAACCTGAAAGATTATCGGAGATCATCCCACACCAGCGCGGAGTGGTTATGACTCATCGGGGCTCTCCAAAATGAGCTTAACCTTAAGTAAAAAGTGGCATGGCAAAATTCCTAACGCTTGCTCTTCCGACGGTCAAACTGCCTAGGAAGATTGCTTGAAGATGTCTTGTCCAGCCCCCGAAGGGATCAGAGACACGACAGTCGCAAGGCTACTCGAACAGCAAGATTGCCTATCGAAGAATACATCAGCCAACGCGACGGTACGACGGGCAAAACCCTAGTATCACAGACCCTAACGGACCTCTGTCGTAAAGAGCAGAGGTTAACTGTGACGTTAGGACACTCTTGCGAGAACTTCTCGATTCATCTCGACTCGTAAGGCAAAGCCTTAGGCAGTGGGGATTAAAAAACCTGTTTTCTAAGCACTGGGGGCCTGCAAGTCGGTCCAAAATGGACTCTTGCATACTATTCACGGACCACACTCTCCAAAGTCGAATCTCGGTAAGGAGGGAAACAACCACTTACGAGTCCTCACGACTTGTAAGGGGGAAAATTCTCTTGTGAGATCCTTACGACTCTCAAGAGAAAACACACTTAGGAGTCCTCACGACTCCTAAGGAGAAAATACACTTATGCGATTCTCTCGACCTGTAGGGAGAAAATTCTTTATGAGATCCTTACGGCTCATAAAGTTGAAAAGTCTTAGATTACAAGAACCCTAAACTTGTCTCCTAAGCCATCAATTCTATTGCCATGCGTAACTCTGCACTACTTCACCCACGTACATACTTACGTGCGCAAAGTAGTGGGGGGCATTTGTTCCAACCAAAAATTTCTGCGCAAAAGAGCCCAAAGCTGGCAGCGATACGCTTAAGAAAATGTGAACCTGTATTTTGACAAACTTCCGAATGAGAAACAGCTAAATTTTGATGGTATTGAAATAATCTTGAAAAAACCTTCGATTTGATATATTATGGGCCTCATAATTCATCCGGGATCAAAAGTTATGAGCAAATGTCTATGCACGTGTGATCTAAGGAAGAAGATGCGAACCAGTATTTTCCGAGCTATATTTTGACAAACTCCGGAATAAGAAACAGCTAAATTCTGATGGTATTGAAAGCATCTCGAAAAAACCTTCGATTTGATATATTATGGGCCTCATAATTCATCCGGGATCAAAAGTTATGAGCAAATGTCTATGCACGTGTGATCTAAGGAAGAAGATGCGAACCGGTATTTTCCGAGCTGTATTTTGACAAACTCCAGAATGGGAAACAGCTAAATTTTGATGGTGTCGAAAGTGTCTCGAAAAATCCTTCGATTTGATATATTATAGGCCTCATAATTCATCCGAGATCAAAAGTTATGAGCAAATGTGCTATGCACGTGTAATCTAAAGCAATGCTCTACTACATGGGGAATGCATTTTTTAGTCCCACATCGGGAAAAGGAGGGATGGCTTCTCTACCACTCCCATATAAATAAGAGGGGATACCTCTTAGAAATGATAGAGTTCAATCCTCAAAGGATTCAATACTCAAAGGAGCTCAGTTCTCCATATATAGAAGCCATGCTTCTCCTCATAATGCGCATGTGCGCTACGTGCAACGCACGTGTGCCCGCCACGCGCGCACCACGTGCAACGCACATGCGTACCACATGAGAACATTTAATAATATTAAAAGAAGCTTAGTTCTCCATATATAGAAGCCCTGCTTCTCCTCATAATGCGCATGTGCGCTACATGCAACGCACGTGTGCCCGCCACGTGCGCACCACGTGCAACGCTCGTGCGCACCACATGAGAACATTTAATAATATTAAAAGGAGCTTAGTTATCCATATATAGAAACTCTGCTTCTCCTCATAATGCGCATGTGCGCTACGTGTAACGCACGCGCGCACCACGTGCAACGCACGTGCGTACCACATGAGAACATTTAATAATATTAAAAAGAGCTTAGTTCTCCATATATAAAAGCCCTGCTTCTCTTCATAATGCGCATGTGCGCTACGTGCAACGCACGTGTGCCAACCACGCGCGCACCACGTGCAACACACGTGCGCACCACATGAGAATATTTAATAATATTAAAAGGAGCTTAGTTCTCCATATATAGAAGCCCTGCTTCTCCTCATAATGCGCATATGCGCAAGCTCCATGTGCGCTATGTGCAAATATGAGCGCCCAACACGTGCGACGCACGTTCGCCCAACACGTGCGACGCACGTGCGCGAACGCAAAGAAGCCTTTTTCAGCAGCGAGAAGCTTAAGCTCCAGCATGTTCTTCCCCCTAATGAGTGAGACATGGTTCAAAGGGTATATCCCTCCACACCTTCGATATATGGCACTGTAATCTCTCAGTGTCGTCGGAGAGATGGTGGGTCCCAACGACCAATGATCCTTCTTTCTAAAATAAAAAGAAAGAAAGAAAATGGATAGATAGACACACACAGAGAGAGAAACACAGAAATCCTCTGAAAACTTTGAGAAAGAACTCAAAAAAGAAAAAAAGGTAAACCTTTGGAAAAGAAGAAGATCATCTTCTTCATTTAAAGAATTTAATTCTTAGAATAAAAAAAAGGAGAAGAATTTCTTCTAAAAAGATCTAAGAACAAGATCAAGATCTTCAATATAAAAAAAAGAGAGGACCAGAAAAGAGTAGATCTTTTGATCTATATAAAGGCATTGCCTTTTGATGAACCACTGGTTCTTGAAATTTGAGGTAGAACCTCTCTGGAAAAAGAAAAACTTGTTTTCTTTGATCTAAATTTGATCAAGATATTAAACAGTGCCTTGCACTTTTGAAATTTGCACTGTTGCGCTCCTTGGATTGGCGCAAGCCACCAGAGAGCGCCACGTGTCAATCACAGAACAACTGCGCCTTGCGCTTCTAAAAACAAAGCACCGCTCTCTTGGTTTGGCGCAAGTCACCAGAGCGTGCCACGTGTCAGCAGTGCACTAGCGCAGCGCACTGCGCTAACAGACTTGCGCTCACCAGCGCGTGACACGTGTCACCTCCACATGAATTTGCGCCTTGCACTCCTCAATTGGCACAAAGCGCCTGACAAGCCACATGGGGCATTGTCAGAACATTTAATGCAGTGCATTATTAAAAAGGGTAGAGCCCAATTAAAAGGTCTATCAGACCAAATAAAAAAAATGCAGTGCATTATTAAAAAGGGCAGAGCCCAAATAAAAGCCTGACAGGCCAAACACAAATAAAATGTTAAACATTTTCAAATGGACTTAACCCAATTCTGGCCGTAAGTCCTCAAATTAAATTGAACTGAGCACAACTGCTCTCTCAAATCAATTTACATCCGGTTCAAGGGTACATCTCCGAACTCCTCTGATATTTGTCGTTGTAATCCTTCAACGTCGTCAGAGAGGTGACGGGTCCCGACAACCACATATTAATACGGACTGTGGGGTCCTTAAACTCATGGACTAATGCGTCCTTAAACTAATATTCGTCCCCAAAATGGGAATGTTGGACCACCATGTCCCTAAACTGGTAATACGGACTGTGGGGTCCTTAAACTCATGGACTAATGCGTCCTTAAACCAATATTCGTCCCCAAAATGGGAATGTTGGACCACCATGTCCCTAAACTGGAGATGGACCACCATGTCCCTAAACTGGCAATGGACCACTATGTCCCTAAATTGGAACAATAGAGCCCAAATGCTCTTTTGTCGGATCTAAACGATCCTGTTAAGTTGATCTTAGTCTCAAATTAGACTAATGTATCCTTAACAAGCGTTTGAGTTGATCTTAGTCTCAAATATGACTAACGTATCCTTAAACCAAAACCCCAAACCCAAATCTAAGAAAATACGGATTTGGACTAATCCACGTCCTACGGGCGACGACATAAATTAGTTTTCGTATACAATCCACGGGCAACCACAAACAAAACAAACACCCACGACACGAAGTGAAATTCTGGAGAAGGAGAAAGTTGTTACCGCGATGCGGTAGCGTAATTAACTGCAGGGGCTTGCGCCTGCAGGGAAGAGCGTCCCCACAATCAAAAACCCCTTAGACGAGGGGGAATCTGACGAAGTCTGCTACATCAGCCGCATCCGTCCAAACCTCCGATATACGGTGCCATAAATCAACTTGGCATCTTCGGAGAGATGGACGGATAGCACCAATTAGCATCTGCCCCGAATCTCAGGCAAGACGTCTCTGCGTCGCGCCGTCTTTCAGCGGGGAACACCTCCTTGTAACAACCCCATTCTAGAATATTCCCTCCAACAAACTTCTTCTAGAAGATTCTTTCTAACAACCTCATTTTGGAGGGAAATTTCAAATGAGGTAGTTCATTTTGGAGGGAAAATTCAAATGGGGTAGTTCATTTTGGAGGAAAAAGTTGTTCATTTTGGAGGGAAAAGTGGTTCATTTTGGAGGGAAATTTGAAATTTGAATTCTAGATCTAGGGTTGAGATGGTTATAAAAGGAAACCTAGATCTAGGGTTTTGGGTTGTTCAATCTTCATCTCTCCCACAAGTTGAGTGACACAACTTGTGCATTCAAAACCCTAATCCTAATCCAAAATCCAAAGCCAAATTCAAGATCCCCGAGTACAATTCAAGCAAGAAGCCTTCAACCTTTTAGGAGCGAAGCCGATCTTCATCCAAGCAAGTGATCCAAGACGATCCGCGACTCACGAAGACGAGCGAATCCAAATCGACGATCGAGTTCTTTCCTCATTGTAGTTCTTGAGAGAATTGTAACGAAATTGTTGATAAATAAAAGGTGAAATTCTTTTATCTTGCTTTCTTTACATTCTTGCATCATGATTCGATCTCAATTCTTGATTGTGTTTCTTGTTATGATGTTTGAGTAAAACTCCACTCGTGAAGGAGTCGAGAGAATCAATAGATGATGATGTTACAAATCTTGAAACGATTCTTAAGTTTTATGAGTTTTGTAAACTTTAGCAAATTGAAGAATCGACGACCTAGTTTCGAGCGTTGCTTTCTTGATTGTGTTCGCTCTTAATTAGGGATCCACGATCGATTCTTGAATTTACTAGAGGCTAGAATGTGAATGAAATCAACGAAAGGACAAGGGATAGATGATGAAACCCTAGTTTCCGCAAGAAATCCCTAGTTCTCGTTGATCATCATCGATCTAGTATCAAATCATCGATGGATAAGAATACGTAATCAATAGATTTCATCATGTCTATATATTCGATCGATTCCTACGAGCCTCACTTCGATTCTTGATTATTGGATTGGAAATCATCAATTCTTCATTCTTGATTTTAAATATTGTCTTGATTTTAGATTTAGATCTAGATTTTGCTAATTCTTGAACTTCAATTTTATAAATCTTGAATTGAATTGTCTTTTCTTTTCTTTCTTTAATTTTCAATTCATCTAATTCAAATTCGAACGGATCTCACTTTCCCTGTGGACGATCCGCACTCGCTAACGCGCTACAATCGACACCGTTATTGATTACGGTCAAAAATTTCTTTGGTTGTGATTTCTATACATTTTCTACATACACACTGGAAAACATTCTATCACCGCCGGGTTAGAGGCCATCGTAGCACCTTCTTCCATTCACTAATGGAAGAAGAAGTTTTTGTTTGTGGCCCCGCCCGAGGGTGAGGATTGGTTTGTGCCCACCCAGTGGCAAGGGGCCAGCTGTCCTCGGGTGAGTCGGTCGAATGATGCAGACATGGTGGCAGTATCAGAGTGGGAGCCCCTCCTTCGGGTCGATGTGCTGTTGTCTGAGCGAGCCTTCAGTTGGGCCTGGCTAAGGCCCGCCCAGTACACGGGTAAGTTAGGAGCTCTCAGGAGACTTGTTTCGACTTGTGCATTCTTTTACTTTCCTTGCATTGCTGAATCCTCTGTATTTTGTCTTATGCAGAACCCATGGACCTAAACAAGTTTCGGGCGGCAATGGTTGATGTGAAGAATGGGAAGAAGGCCAGAGGCGCCAGCCCTTCTCGCCCGTCGTCGACTCCGGCCCCGCCGGTGGCGGCTCCATCCAGGCACCCAAACGCTCCTCAGGCCCCCGAGTCCAGCCGCGCGTTGGTCCGTAAGCGTGCTCGAGAGCAGGAGCTCCGGGCTACCGAGGTGGGAGCCGAGACTGGTTCTCCCGCATCGCTCCTCAAGAGGTTTCACAGGATGGAGCCCCGCAACCTGGCTTCCCCAATCCTCTTAGACGATAGGGAGCTTCGCTTCGAGGTGCCCTCGGGGCTTTCTGTCGCTGACAGCCTGCTCTCTGAGATGGAGAGATCGGCCGGGGGCAGAATCCCTCGAGGGACCCTACGGGCCCAAATGGAGGCCATAGCTCAAGAGGCCGCGCAGGTTAGTGTTTGCACTCCACCTGGTTCTTTATTCAACATTTTTGTTCGCGTGATCGGGCGCCTCCCTTCCCTTTTTAACCTTCTTCCTTTTCTTCAGGTGCTCCAACACGTTGCCCTCATCGTCAACATGGAGGACGAGAAGATAACCCCGGCGATGCAGGCCGCAGGCCACGAGGAGAGCTCAAGGCAGGAGCTGGGGGCGGCGATGGAGAGGATCGCTGCCCTTGAAGACCGGATGGCGGCCGGGAGTCGAGAGGTCGCTCGGTGCCGAGAGGCCGCCCGAGCCGTCGAGGCCAAATGAGAAGACTCCCAGGTGCTCGTCGCCACTTTGAAGAAGACGGTGAGCACCCTCCGAAAAGAGAACGAGGTGGCGAAGGTGGAGGCGAGGCATGCCGAGCTCCGGGCGTCAAAGGCCGAGATTCTAGCATCGAAGGCGGTGGAGAGCTATGTAGGGTGTTTTTCGTCACCCCATTGAGATGGGAATACGCGCTCGCTCGCTAGGCGTACTACAGATTCCTCCTGCCCAGGGTAGGCCGGGGTTTATTGATTGTGGGGATCCAAATCTCCGGCAGCCGCGGACTAAGATGCCGTTAATTACCCCTCGCCTTTGGGGTGAGGGAACCTCCGATTGACGGGTTAAACTGGTCATGCGAACTCAATGTGCAGTGTACGTGTGTTTTGTTTTGGAGAGGGCTTGGATATATCGGGAGCCATGCAGAGTTTTGGACACCCCACATATCAGGAACGTGGGCGCTCAGGCGCTAGCGCTTTGGGCGCTAGCGCTCTGAGCGCAAGAGCGCTAGCGTCCCACGTGTCAACACGTGGGCGCTCGGGCGCTAGCGCTCTGAGCGCAAGAGCGCTAGCGCTAGCACCCCACATGTTAGTACGTGGGCGCTCGGGCGCTAACGCTTTGGGCGCTAGCGCTCTGAGCGCTAGCGCCCCACGTGTCAGCATGTGGGCGCTCGGGCGCTAGCGCTTGAGCACAAGGGGGCTAGCGCTTTGAGCGTAAGGGCGCTAGCGCTGTGAGCGCTAGCGCCCCACGTGTCAGCACGTGGGTGCTCTGGCGCTAGCACTTTGAGCGCAAGGGCGCTAGTGCTTTGAGCTCTAGCGCCCCACGTGTCAGCATGTGGGCGCTCGGGAGGCAAAAGGGACTTGGTCCCTGCAATGGGAGTTGTACTCCCAGAAAGGAGCACTTATTATTTTGTGTGTGTGTGTGTGTGTGTGTGTGTGTGTGTGTGTATGAGGAGTTAAACTCCTAGGATATTTTGAAGCTGAGGAAGGGGCTTCTCCCCTTGAGCCCTTGTTCTTCCTCCAAAGTGGGGTTTCTGGAGATGGGTCTCCTTCTTCCTCCTCTATTGGTAGGATCTTGAAGAAAATCAAAGGGTAGTTCCACCAGGGTCGAGGATCTTGAAGATCAAGAGATGTGAGATTTTAAAAATCTTTTCTTTTTGAGATCTGATGGAAGATCTAAGTTCTCCTTTATGGGTTTTGTGGTGAAAAACTATTTTGTTTTGGAAAAGGAAGAGTAAAACTCTTGATTTAATTCAAAAGAAAGAAGAAGGTTTAGAACTTTCAAAAAGGGGAAAGAGGCACAAACCCTAGATTTTGAGTGGAATCAAAAAGTATCTCTTAGATATTTTCATCATGTTGCCTTATATAGGCTTACATATTTGCATATAGACCCCTGGGCTTTACAAAATGGCATTTTGCCCATCCCATGGCTCATATGCCATTTCTTTTTTGCACATAAGCCATGGGCTTTACAAAAATTTGGCTTTATGCCCCACTCATGCATAAAAAAAATTACATAAAAATTATTTATTACATGATTTTGTTGTTGGCATGGGGAGGCTTGGCCGCGGGCTCAGTTTGGGCATGGGCCCGCTTGACCTGGGCTTGGGCCCATCTGGCTTGGGGTTGACCTTGACTTTGACTCAGTCAACCGGGGTGCAAATTTTGACCCCAACAAAGTGCCCCCCATCAATGAATGCGCACCGCACATTTGAGTTGTGTGCATGAAATTGATGGATCTTGAAGCTGGACTTCGAGGTGGAACATCATTCCGGGGGCGGAGCATCCCTCGGGGAGCATGATTCCCGGGGATCGGAGCATCATTCCGATTTCCGGAGCATAATTCTATGGTCGGAGTATCATTCTGATAAGCGGAGCATGATTCCCAAGGTTCGGAGCATAATTCCGAGGATCGGAGCATCATTCCGGAGAGCGGAGCATGATTCCAGGGTTCGGAGTATCATTCCGAAGAGCGGAGCATGATTCCAGGGATTGGAGCATCATTCCGAAGGGCGGAGCATGGTTCCAGGGTTCGGAGCATCATTCTGAAGAGCGGAGCATGATTCCAGGGTTCGAAGCATCATTCCGAAGAGCGGAGCATGATTCCAGGGTTCGGAGCATCATTCCGAAGGCGGAGCATGATTCCAAGTTTCGAAGCATCATTCCGAAGGGCGGAGCATGATTCTAGGGTTCGGAGCATCATTCCGAAGAGCGGAGCATGATTCCAGGGTTCGGAGCATCATTCCGAAGAGCGGAGCATGATTCCCAAGGGTTCGGAGCATCATTCCGAAGGGCGGAGCATGATTCCAGGGTTCGGAGCATCATTCCGAAGAGCGGAGCATGATTCAAGGGTTCGGAGCATCATTCCGAAGAGCGGAGCATGATTCCAGGGTTTGGAGCATCATTCCGAAGAGCGGAGCATGATTCCCAAGGGTTCGGAGCATCATTCCGAAGGGCGGAGCATGATTCCAGGGATCGGAGCATAATTCCGAAGAGCGGAGCATGATTCCAACGAGGAGGTCGCTAGTTGATTCCGAGCCGAAGCATAATTCCGACAGGGAAGGCAGATACACCGAGGCGAAGCTTGATTTTGACGCGGGGTACACTCTGAGACGAAATATGATTCCGACGCAGAGCTGGTTGGTTGATTTGATTCCGAGGCGGAGCATAATTCCGGCAGGGAAGGTAGATATCCCGAGACGAAGCATGATTTCGACACGGGGTAAATTCTGGGACGGAGCATGATTCCGCCGCAGAGGTTGTTGGTTTGATTTGATTTGGGTTGACATCAGCATCGCTACACTGGAATATGGTACCAGGAGCGAATCATCATTTGCCATGAGTGGATTTGAGGATTTCGGTTTTTGTTTGGCATCTGCATTACTGCACTGGAATAATGCCAGGAGCAACTCATCATTTGCCCCGAGAGGATTTGGGAATTGATGGCGTAGGATGCAGGTTTAGATCCCTATCACCTAAGGCTTTTCAATTTTATGGGCCGCAAGGGTCCCATAAAAGCATTTTCTCCCTACGAGTCGAAAGGATCTCACAGGTGTATTTTCTCCTTAGGAGTCGTGGGAACTCCTAAGTGTGTTGCTCCTTTGTGAGTCGTATGGATCTCATGCGGGAATTTTCTCCTCACAAAATCGAGAGGACTTTATGAGTGCATTTCATCTCTTTTTTACGAGTTTGCGCCCTTTCGGGTTTTCACAAACTCGTCGGCAGTCCTGCTGTTTTTACTCACGGAGCCCTTTCGGGTTTTCATCCGTACCCATTTTACTTGTGGACATACCTTTTTTTTTAAACCTTCACCGCCGGTAGGATTTTGAATGTGGTCTCGCTGGTAGGACTTGGGAGAGATTGTGATCGTTTTACGCCCGTGGATTGTATACGGTTTTGCAGGATGTATGATCCAGACCGTAGGGCCGGAAAAATTTTGGGACTTTGTTGGCGTCTGCATCGCTGCACTGGAATATGGTACCAGGAGCGACTCATCATTCACCGTTGGGGTATGGGATTTGGAATTTGGTTGGCGTCTGCATCGCTGCACTGGAATATGGTACCAGGAGCGACTCACCATTCGCCATTGGGATTTGAGTTTTGGACGGCGTCTGCATCGCTGCACTGGAATATGGTACCAGGGACGACTCATCATTCGCCGTTGGGATTTGAGTTTTGGACGGCGTCTGCATCGCTGCACTGGAATATGGTACCAGGAGTGACTCATCATTCGCCATTGGGGTATGGGATTTGGAATTTGGCTGGCGTCAGCATCGCTGCACTGGAATATGGTACCAGGAGCGACTCATCATTCGCCATTGGGGATTTGAGTTTAGAATTTGGTTGGCGTCTGCATCGCTGCACTGGAATATGGTACCAGGAGCGACTCATCATTCGCCATTTTTTTTGTTTTATATATTTTTTTTGTTTTACCGCGATTGCTCTATCATTTCAGCTTTTCTTATCGCGAAGGTCGCGATTGCCCTATCATTTCAGCTTTTCTTATCGCGAAGGTCGCGATTGCCCTATCATTTCGGCTATTTATTCGCGGTTGCCCTATCATTTCGGCTTTATTTTTCATCTTTATTTTACTCGTTGATTTTTATTGCGAGTTGCCTGTTCATACCAGAATATTGCATTTTATACCGCCCATTCTTACGCTCGTTTGTTTATAGGCAGGTGCTTTTAATCAGTGTTTGCTACATAATTACAGGATACTGGTCTCAGCTCTAAACAGTGAATATCATGGAAAAGTACGACAAATTCCGGATTACTGCCAACAACAGATAAAACACGGGTCTCCGCTCTCTATCCGTGTGTTGCCACATACCAGTTTAAGGGACAAAATGACAAATCGATTGTCATTTTCATGCACAAAGCTCAATGTCAACACAAGATCCAAGAAATCTACGCGGAGCTCGAGGAAATCATGGCAAAAGATCCACATCACATCACCTTTTGATCTACTGAAATTCTGGAAGAATTGTGAAGAGATTCTGAGAAAAGTCATATACCACACAGCAGACAACAGCAAACCAGGGATCCCCACAAAAACCCACTGCCCAATTCCCTAATATAGCCGCGGTTTCGCGGCATAAGCAGGCTTAGGCCGCGGAACCGCGGCCGTATAGACTCTTCAGGGTGTCGTTTTCTGTGGGCAGTTTGGTCACTTCATTTAGGGGCAGAATCTGGCCCTAGGGTTTCAACCCTCCTCCTATAAATACCCCAGATCTGAACCATTGTAGGGTGTTAAGTTCTTTACCCTCTTTTAGTGTAGTTTAGTCTTCTTCTTCTTCTTCATTCTTTCCTCCATGAAAATTGTAGTGAGAGCTTTTTGAGTGGATGATGAAATGAAGATGAGGGTTTTTGTATCATTCTTTTGTTTTAGCTTCCCCTTGAGATCCTTACTTTCTCTTGATCTTTCAACCTCTTCATTGAGCTTGAAAGTTTAAGGGTTTGTTATTGATTTCAAGGGTTGTATCTTCTTATGGAATTAGTGCTTCATTTCACATGAGTTCTTTACCCTTCTCTTGATCTTGCAACCTCTTGATTGAGCTTGCAAGTTTAAGGGTTGGCTATTGATCCCATGCTTGTCTTGAGTTCTATGTTCTTGTAATTACTTTCTTGCTTATTTCTTTCTTGCTTTTTATTACTTGCTTTACATTCATGCTTTACTTTCTTGCACTTAAATTCCATGCACTTACTTACTTGTAATCTTTTCTTTTGCTCTTTTTGGTTCGTTTTTGTGTATAGTTGTAATTATCGTTGTTAAGAATAAATACGATATTGTAAGTTAATGTTTCTTTGCTCATTTCCTTTTCCCGTTATTTTCCATTGAACTCCGCCCAAATGATACGCAAGCGCTCCGTTAGGCACCTTACCCTACCAAGGTAACGGTGATTCCTAACCGCGACCGGTTGCGTTCGGTTTGGCCGGAGGCGAAAGCAAGAGACAAGAACAGAAGGACAAGGGTAAATAAGCCGGATTCCACAAATACCGTGCTTAAATCCCCTAATCCACGTTGTTGCCGATTGCTCTAGCTTCAATTGGTCAAGACTCGGCTCAAAGGTTTTGAGTACGGATTTCTTTAGCTTACAATTTCGTATCTTTTTCTTAACAACTTTATACTTGCATATAACACATAGGTTAGAATCGAACAAACATATACACATTCTTTATTAACTCGTCTAAGAAAAGAACGGAAATACAACCATCTCCCTGTGGATCGACCCGTGCTCAACCGGCTAGCTGCAAAGCGACACCGTCCTGATCGCGGTTATAACTTTAGAACTTTGAATATCCGACACGCCAAAAGCGTGCGATCATTGCCCCATCATTTCGGCTTTTCTTTTTTTTTTCCTTTTATTTACACTTTTTTTTTTATTTACACGCATTTTTTTTACATTCCCAGTTTAACGACTTAGAGGTCGACTGTTTTCAGAGAAAGGCAGATGTCTGAGAGAATCAGTTTCACGAAGAACTTCGGTCTCCGTTTGTATGAAATTGGCGGTCGCAGCTGGACTGTTTGTTAACACGCCTTTAGACAGTTCTATCTCTCTTTCCTTTTATTGCTTTTCGACCCAATCTTTGAAGACGAAGCAGTCCTCAATGGCATGACCTATCACTCTGTGATATGGCAGTATTTGGGATCGTCGGTCATATTTGCTTCCTGCGGTCTTTTTGACTCTGGCAGTTGTAGACCGTTCCTCAGGGCGTCCTTGAATATTTTACGGATTTTGTCCCTTCTGAAGGAATAGACCTTATCCAGCTTCTCTTTCAGTGGAGATTCTCCTCCCTCTCTGAACACTGGCTTCCGAGGCTGGTTGGTGCTAGGCCCGCTCATCGCTCGGTTATTTCGGTTAGCCGAAGTGTTGAAAGACTCAGAATCGTCGGGATTTCCGCCTTTGCGATTATCATCCTTTCGGTTTCTCCAGGACCTATTGTTATTTTGGGAGTCAAAGGAAGACTCCTGCTTTGAGCGCTCCAGCATCTGAACTTTCCTGGTCAGCTCTTGGAATGTTTTGAGACCTGCGGTGCATAGAAATGGGGCCATCCAATTGTTGAGATTTTCGACAAGGAGACTGACAGATTGGTCCTGCTCTATCGGCGGTTCACATTTCACGGAGAGATTGCGCCATCGAGTTATAAAATCCGTGCTGCTTTCGTTGTTCTTTGGCTTGCTCCTTACGAGCTCGGCAATGGTGATCTTATCGCTGACGCTCATGAACCTCTGCCGAAACAGAAACTCCATTTGGACGAAAGTTGTGACGGAGCCATCCGGTATGCTCGCATACCAGTCGAAAGCAACGTCGGCCAAGCTATTAACGAACTGGCGGAGGAGAAGCGCATCTTTGCCCCCAGTATTCCCGCATGAGGCTTTGAAGTAGGCGATGTGCTGATTCGCATTTCCCGTCCCATCAAATCTTCCGAATTTAGGGATGACATAGCCGCTAGGAAATTCTACCAGATCATACTGAGCAGGATATGGTCTTCCACTGCTGCTGATATCTTTTTGCGCTTCGGCTTCGGCTACCAATGTTTTGACTTTGTTGGCAACCAAATCCATGATTTGATCTTGAGTTAGCGAGCTACTGTCATCGGTAGCCAAGGCTTTTCCCGAGATAGGATGCGAATGGTTTTCATGCGGTCCGCCCACTTTTGGATTTGAGGGAACGGGCCTCGGCTGTTTCGGGACACCGTTTCCCGGTTCATGAGAGCCCTACGCCTGATTGGGCGGCTGAGAGGCAAGTTGGGCCATGAGCTGTAAGACAACGTTTGTCAAGTCGTTAATTTTTTAGTAGAGCTTGGCCATCTCCTTGTCTTTGCTTCTGAGCTGTTTTCGGAGCTCTTGGAGAAGTTGCTGCTCTGCGTTCTTGGGACGGAAGATTGGCTCATCTTCACTTTTCGAGCCCGACTCCTCATGGACCGAAGGGTCTTTCTGCCTATCATCCTCATCGAGAGGGTTTTCATCATCCAGCGGAGGCGGCTGTTCTTGGGAAGTGGCAACCACATTCAAGCCAGATTTGATTTGAGATGTGGTGGCCCCTTCCTTGCTCTTGCTGCGCGTGCCTACCATGTAGACAGTGTGGACCACATATCCAGCCATTTCCTCGTCTTTGACGGGGCAACCCTGTTCCTCGAACCTTATGAAGTTCAGCCTAGCAGGAGCCCTAGCCCTTTTGTTGGCTCTGTATCTGAGCCTTTTCTGCCTTAGCTTCTCAATTTTAAGGGCTTGGCGGGCATCTGTTTCCTGGGAAGCCACCGTGGGTCGATTAACGGGGAGCTTAGAGAAGACACCCGATCGAGCAGTTATCAGGGGCACCGCCGGAGCTTGCTCGAGACGCCTTGTTGCTTTGTTAGTGTTTATGGCCTTGCCCCTAGCTGGGGCCAAGGAGAGACGCTCAAACACCGACTTGCGTTTGAGTTGAGGTGCCTTCGAGACCACCACATTTGGCATCTTGCCTTTCGAGACCCGTTGGTCTGTCACCGGGGCTTGAGGAGCTGGGATGGAATTAGCTGACATGAACAGAATAGAGCCAAATGGTAGCGGCGTCTCCTCCCATTGTCGCCCGAGACTGGCCGAAAGGACCGTCCTGGAGTCTATCTTCATCGTGTAGGAGACGGGAGCCGTGCCGAGAGCTGAGTTCATCTTTGGAGACATTGTTGAAAGGTGATTGCTTGAAAACCTGCATGAAAGAGTATTATTTTAGTATAAATATAGATATGTATATTGATTGAGTTCGCATGAACGTTTAACCCAAAATATGGGAGGAGAGATAGTCCCACCGGGCGTGCCAGAATCTGTAGGGTGTTTTTCGTCACCCTATTGAGATGGGAATACGCGCGCGCTCGCCAGGCATACTACAGATTCTTCCTGCCTAGGGTAGGCCGGGGTTTATTGATTATGGGGATCCGAATCTCCGGCAGCCGCGGACTAAGCTGCCGTTAATTACCCCTCGCCTTTGGGGCAAGGGAACCTCCAATTGACGGGTTAAACTGGTCATGCGAACTCAATGTACAATGTACGTGTGTTTTGTTTTGGAGGGGGATTGGATATATCGGGAGCCACGCAGAGTTTTTACGGGGGTCCCGCTATCCGGATAGCGGGCTGGGGTCAAGAGGGCTAGCAGCCCCCTTGCGGGGTGCGGGGCAGCGCCCCGGCCCAATTTTTTTTAGAGGGACAGTGTTGTAGAGTATGTGTGTGTGTGTGTGTGTATGTATGTATGTATATATATATATATATATATATGAAAAAGGGAAAGGGCATCCAAAGGATGCGTGGGAAAAAGCGCCAGCGCTTTGGGTGCTAGCGCTTTGAGCGCAAGAGCGCTAGAACGCTAGTGCTTTGAGCGCTAGCGCCCCACGTGCCAGGCACGTAGGCGCTCAGGCGCTAGCACTCTGAGCGCAAGAGTGCTAGCGCCCCACGTGTCAACACGTGGGCGGGCGTGCTAGTTCCCCACGTGTCAGCACGTGGGCGCTCGGGCGCTACCGTTTTGTGCGCTAGCGCTAAAGCGCTAGCGCCCCACGTGTCAGCACGTGGGCGCTCGGGCTCTAGCGCTTTGGGCGCTAGCGCCCCACGTGTCAGCACGTGGGCGCTCGGGCGCTAGCGCTTTATGCGCTAGCACTTTGAGCGCAAGGGCGCCAGCGCTTTGAGCGCTGGCGCCCCACGTGTCAGCACGTGGGCGCTCGGGAGGCAAAAGGGACTTGGTCTCTGCAATGGGAGTTGTACTCCCAGAAAGGAGCACTTATTATTTTGTGTGTGTATATATATATATATGTGTATATGAGGAGTTAAACTCCTAAGATGTTTTGAAGCTGAGGAAGGGGCTTCTCCCCTTGAGCCCTAGTTCTTCCCCTAAAGTGGGGTTTCTGGAGATGGGTCTCCTTCTTCCTCCTCTGTTAGCAGGATCTTGAAGATCAAGAGATGTGAGATTTTAAAAATCTCTTCTTTTTGAGATCTGATGGGAGATCTAAGTTCCCCTTTGTGGGTTTTGTGGTGAAAAACTATTTTGTTTTGGAAAAGGAAGAGTAAAACTCTTGATTTAATTCAAAAGAAAGAAGAAGGTTTAAAACTTTCAAAAAGGGGAAAGAGGCACAAACCCTAGATTTTGAGGGGAATAAAAAAGTATCTCTTAGATATTTTCATCATTTTGCCTTATATAGGCTTACATATTTGCATATAGCCCCTTGGGCTTTACAAAATGGTATTTTGCCCATCTCATGGCTCATATGCCATTTCTTTTTTGCACATAAGCCATGGGCTTTACAAAAATTTGGTTTTATGCCCACTCATGCATAAAAAAAATTACATAAAAATTATTTATTACATGATTTTGTTGTTGGCATGGGGAGGCCTGGCCGCGGGCTCGGCTTAGGCATAGGCCTGCTTGACCTAGGCTTGGGCCCACCTGGCTTGGGGTTGACCTTGACTTTGACTCAGTCAACCGGGGTGCAAATTTTGACCCCAACAAGCTACAACGAGTCGAACATGTTCTACGCCGACCTTGCTGCAGCCACTGGCATTATTTGGCACGACGCCCTCGATGCCGTTAAGGCCCAGATGCCGGAGTTCCCTGACGGCAAGCTCCGGGAGGAGTACCCTCTTGAGGAAGACGCACAGGGGAACGTCCCTGGAAACGTCGCGGAGGAGAGGCCCCCGGTGCCGAGGCTCCCGCCGCGGGTGCCGACCCTGAAGATGCCGCCCCGGTGGTCATAGTGGACGCGCATCTCATTGGGGTTCGCCCCACCCTGAGGCCTGAACTTCCCCGCCTCTTCGTTTTCTTTGCGCTAAAATTTTGTAGGCCTCCGGGCGTTTTTGTAAGGCTGGGGATCCCATAATACCTTTGTAAATACTTCTGATTTTTGTGAATAGAAAATCCATTTTGCAGTTTCTTTGTGTGCGCATTTTCCTTTTGTTTATGGTAAACATTTATACTTGCATAGTATTGCTTTCATCTTTAAGTCGGTATTTCGTCTAGCGATTGCACGTTGAGTAGAATTCAAAGACCGGTGAAAGGACGGTATCTCCATGGCCCCGAAGTCGAGGTGGAGATCGCTTAGATGAGGACGGACCGAGCAGGGTCACTGTCTGATGCCTCTTGGTGAGGGCTTTGATCCCTGGCGTCGTGGGGTAGGGAACTACCATCCAGGGATGACCGATAAGGGTAGCTGCTCGGTCGCTTCTTTGGGAGGGCTTTGATCCTTAGCGCGGGAGGGACCGTCAGAGACCTGCTAAGGATGGACCGAGCAATGAAGCTGCTCAATCGCCTCTTGGCGAGGGCTTAGATCCCTGGCATCGTGGGGTAGGGAGCTGCCAGCCAGGGATTACAGAGCAGGGGCGAGCTCGGTTGCCTCTTGGCGAGGGCTTAGATCCCCGGCGTCGTGCAGTAGGGAACTACCAGCCAGGGATAACCGAGCAAGGGTGAGCTCGGTTGCCTCTTGGCAAGGGCTTAGATCCTTAAGGACGGGCCGAGCAGGGTTGCTGCCCGGTGCCTCTTGGCGAGTGCTTTGATCCTTAGCGCGGGAGGGGCCGTAAGAGGCCTGCTAAGGACGGGCCAAGCAGGGTTGCTGCCTGGTGCCTCTTGGCGAGGGCTTGGATCCTTAAGGACATACCGAGCGGGGTTGATGCCTGGTGCCTTTTGGCGATGGCTTAGATCCCTGGCGTCATAGGGTAGGGAACTACCAGCCAGGGATAACCGAGCAGGGGCGAGCCCGGTCGCCTCTTGGCGAGGGCTTAGATCTCTGGCGTCTTGGGGTAGGGAGCTACCAGCCAGGGATTTCTGAGCAGGGGTGAGTCCGGTTGCCTCTTGATGAGGGCTTAGATCCTTAAGGACGGGCCGAGCAGGGGCTAGCCCGGTTGCTTCTTGGCGATGGCTTAGATCCTTAAGGACGGGATGAGCAGGGTTGCTGTCCGGTGCCTCTTGGCGAGGGTTTTGATCCTTAGCGCCGGAGGGGCTGTAAAAGCCATGCTAAGTACGGGCCGAGTAGGGTTGCTGCCCTGTTGAGTCGTGAGGTTCTATCCGATCTTCCACGACGTTCGAACATCGGGAAGAGTGACTGTCGTGGTCGACACGTGTCGTTAGTGGGGAGAGGCGGAGCGTAAGAGCCGTGTCGTTTCGATTTCATCGAGAAAGGCGGGATGCCCGCTACGTGGCGGTACAGTTGTGGAAAGCACGAGCGACTGTTGAACTCTTGATGGCGCAGTGGAGCTATAAAGCGAAGGGCTTGTTGAGCACTCCTTTCTTCATCTCCAAAACGTAAGAATGGACACTTTCCCTTTTACCATCCCCGATATCATAACTTTCCTGGACGTGTACATGTACGACCAGAACTGCACCGAGGATACGGTACAACTAGTTATAGGCCGCATCGAGGATCACTCTGGCCGATTGCTTCCCCGGCGCTCACCCCTCCTCCAGCTGTTGATGTACTCAATCTGGAGGGCGTCGCCAGGGCTGCACAACCCCTCGTCCGAGCAGCTGAAGGACGATGCGGTCGGTAAGCCGAGGTCTTTATGCCGCTCCGGCCTGATCTCGGCCGGTCGGCGGGATCGCTCCGTGGCACTCATCCTCGATTGCTACCAACTGAGGCACCACGCAGACGTTTGCGGGCGGCATCAGAGGCAAAGGTCTGAGGTGGCGAGGGCTCGGCTGGCGGAAATATGCTCGGAGTACCACGAGCAATATTTCCTGCACCCCCTTCTCCCGCTATTGTAATTTTTCTTTTATTTCAATGTACGGCCGATGAGCCCATAATACCTTTTGGAATAAATAAAACTCTTTTTTTGCAATGTCTTATTGTTCCCTTCTTATTATATGAACAGAAAGAACTTGAGAAAAGTTTACATTGCTCTAGTAAGAGAAGGATTACACGCTCGTAGGTATTCTTTTTATTGGTACAGTTTGAGCTTCTCGGCGTTGTAAGGCCATAGAAACTTGCGCTTGTTTACTGTTGAAAGACGCGACCGGGACGTTGGGACGTCTTGCCTGAATTTTGGGGGCAGATGCTATTTGGTTTTATCCGTCCACCTCTGCGAAGATGCCATTATGGCATCGTGTATCGGAGGTTTAGATGGATGCGGCCGTTGTAGCAGACTTCGTCAGATTTCCTCTCATTGTGAGGGGTTTTTGATTGTGAGGATGCTCTTCTCTGCAGGCGCAAGCCCCTGCAGTTAATTACGCTACCGCATCGCGGTGACCACTTTCTCTTTCTCCAGATGTTCACTTCGCGTCGTGTATGTTTGTTTTGTTTTAGGTTGCCCGTGGATTGTATACGGAGACTAATTTATGTTGTCGTCCGTAGGGCGTGGATTAGTCCAAATCCGTATTTTCTTAGATTTGATTTTAGGTTGATTTAAGGATCATTAATCTCTTTTGAGATTAATATCAACTTAAATGCTTGTTAAGGTTACGTTAGTCTAATTTTTGACTAAGATCTACTCAATAGGGTTCAGGATCAATTTTGATCCAACGAAAGAGCATTTGGGCTCTATCGTCTTAGTTTAGGGACGTTGCGGTCCATTGGTTTTTGGACATCATAGTCCGTGGAGTTTAAGGACATCATAGTCCGTGGAGTTTAAGGACATCATAGTCTATAGAGTTTAGTTTAGGGACGTTGCGGTCCATACTTTAAGGACATCATAGTCCGTGGAGTTTAAGGACATCATATTCCATGAATATTAGTTTAAGAACATTACGGTCCATAGTTAGTTTAAGGACATTACGGTCCATTGGGGTGTATCCATGGGTTTGGAAATGTACCAAAAAGTTGTTGGTTATCGGGACCCACCACCTCTTTGAAGACGTTGAAGAATTACAACGGCATGTATCATAGGTGTGAAAATATGTACCCTTGAACCAAATGTCAGATTGAGAAGGAATGGGATAACATTACCTTGAATGCCATGTGAGATCAATTTTGAAAGACCTGAGTATAATTGAGGTTCGTTTGAAAAAGAGTTTTGGCTTTGGAAGACTTAGCTAATTTGGACTAAGGTTGGCCTATCATAGTGTTAAACACCAGCATATATTCGGCGCTCACGTGCTCCCACGTGAGATCTTAAAGTATTGTTTAAATACTGAAGATCTGAAGCGCTCACGTGGGGTCACGTGATGCGCTTGAAGTAGCGTTAAACGCTGAGAGTTTAAGGCGCTCACGTGGGGTCACGTGAGGCTCTTGAAGTAGTGTTAAACACTAAGAATTTAAGGCGCTCACGTGGGGTCACGTGAGGCACTTGAAGTAATGTTAAAACACTAAGAATTTAAGGTGATCACGTGGAGTCACGTGAGCCGCTCGAAATTTTGCGCTATTGTATTTGATATATTCCCTTTCTGCTTTATGAAAGCTAAGAACTGATTAGGGGGTCACGTGGGATCGCGTGAGCCGATCTCAGTTTGTTCTCTTTTGTTCAAGCACTAATATTTTCCTTACGTGCATGGAGATCTTGAGTTTTGAGACGTCCGAGCCCTTTTTGTTTTATAAGAATTAAATTCTTCTATAGGGTTAAACCCTAATTTTATTAGAGGAATTAAATTCCTATATGTTCTGGTAAGAATTAAATTCTTTGAACTTAGTTCTTTCCCCTGGGTTTGAATCTACATTACAGAATCTCCCCGATTAGAATTAAATTCTCAACTTGTGGGGAGATCTGCTTCTGCAGATCTTAACCAGAGGAAGAACTAAGTTCTTTTTAAAAGAGGTAAACTCTTATGGAGGTGAAAAAGAGATGAGATATTCTCTGTGTTTTGTTTCTTCTCTTATCTAGAGTTTCTTTTTCTCTTTTAGGAGGTCTTCTTCTCTCTGGGGAATTAAATTCTCTTTTCTTTTAAATTTACGAGGGGGTTCTCTCTTTCTTTCTTTTTTTGTGTCTCTTGGCTCCTATTTATAGGAGAAAGAAAAGAATCAATTTGTTCAGTTAATCTCTCATTGAGAGATTTTGATTGATTTTATAATCAACCAAAATGATCTTTTAGATCAATCGGTGAATTTTATTCACCGTTAGATTTTTAATCCAAGGACTTCTGTTTTACAGAAGATATTTCTCACAAGATTAGGAAATATTTCCCTATACAGAATCTTCTTCTGTAAATTGGTGATTTTTAATTACCATTGGATTTTTAATCCAATGGCGCTCTGCTTTACAGAGCGCAATCTTTCTTATTTAGAAAGATCTAAGAAAATATTTTCCAAATAGGGCTTTGATCCCTTTTATTTAGAATTTAATTCTATCGGTTCAGAAGGCATAGGAGCCCATCACGTGTAGCACGTGACCCTACAAAATTAAGCCCATCAAAGAGCGTCACGTGCTATCACGTGAATTTTTCTGGCCAATTGTTTGTTTTAAGAAGGCGCCTATATACTTTGTATATAGAGGTCACGTGTCTGCACATAGGCTCAGTTTCAGCCTTATTTTATCAAGCGCAGTGCCTATCACGTGTGGGCATGTGATGCTCCATTTGGGGACTTTTCCCACAGCTTTTTATATTTATTATTAATTTTTCATAAGGGAACAAATGCCCCCACAACATTGTTCTCACGTGGTTTGCACGTAAGTGCAACGCTGTCACCTTTACAGCCGTTGGATTGCCTAGGGGAACGGGGAGGTGAATCGCCCTTGTCACGTCTTATGAATGCAAGGGTTTGGTTCGTTAGACAACCACTGTTTCTTTCATCTTCTTCCTTTTTCGTTTTCTTTGAGAATTTAATTCTCCTCCTCGGAGCTTAGTTCTCTGCCATTGTAATTCCAGAGTTAAACTCTGTCAAAAAGAAACTCTTTTTAGGTAAAGATCTTGCACATCAGAAAAAAACTTTTCTTTTTGAACAAAAATTTCTGGATTTTAAATCCATTATGAGAGCTTTGCTCTCCTCTGAAACCCATCCGCTTAGGGACCAAAGATGTGATCTTTGAGCAGTAAACTTCCATGCCTCGGACATCCCCCTCTGATTTTTGAGGATTCATGGGATTTTGTTTCTCATATATTTTTTTAATGAGTTTCTGGAATTTATTTCTATCACATAAAAGGAATTTAATTCCTCTGGCGAAGAGCTTAGCTCTGAAAGATCAAGAGGACCCTCCAGGAATTTTATTCCCTGGTGTTCTTGAAAATCTTTTCATAGGGTTTTACCCTTATTCGCACAAATTTGAATTTGTTGTGTGCTACAGAACTTTTTTTCCCAAGAATTTGTTTGAATTCCAATGTCTGTTTAATGAGGTTCTTCTTGATCTCATAATGATTGCCCTGTCTCATCATTGGTGAGCCGCCGTATTGATTTTGTGGGGTCCATGTGTCTTGTAGGCAGTGGTCCGGCAAAACAGACATTTTTTTGTTTTTTTTTGTTATTATATATATATATATATATATGGGCTTCACTAATGGTTTTTCTTTCCCTTGTTTCATGAACAATGGCTTCTCTTCCCTACTTCTCATTTACTCGCTCCGACGCTGCTTTTCCACAATCGCCGTCAGACGAAGAAGCAATGGCGATGATCAGGGCCCATGATAGAGACAGTACCGGTTTGCTCTTGTGGGGATGTAACAACTCCAATTTTAGTGTACAAAAAAATTTGCTTAAAAAATTAATGTATACTTGGGGTATTTGCATTTACTGTGATTACTATAAGTAATTAATTCACTCTTTAATTACAAGAAAGAGCTTGTAGCTCATTGGTAATACCTTGCACTGCTGAACCAAGGCACCAGAGTTCAAATCCCAAACCCCACATTATTTTTTTATATTGTTTTATTTTGAACTTTTAGAATACCAAGAGTTTACACATGCATATCTCACAAAAACCCCACTACACCCTGAAAAATAACCAGGCCAGAGAGATCACCAACCATCGGGGGGGATTCCGGCCGCCTGACTCGGCAGGAATCGGCCAACTCGACCGGCGGACCGGCCGACTCGGAACGGTTCAAGAGCTGCTGCTGTCCCTCTACGAGGCTGCGGATTGCCTCAAGCAGAATCGTTTGCTCGTTGGGTGGAGTAGGAACTGCAGGTGTGATTAGTAGTGGAGGTGGAGTGTTGTTGAAGTTGGTGCTGGTGTTGTTTGGAGAATCCACAAACTTGAAGAAAAATTTGGGTTAGGACAGATTAAAAGTATATGAAATGATAAGATTCAAGGAGTATGAATTGTAAAGAATGTTTTAATTGCTGCTTCTTGTGTTATATTGCTTAGGTTGTTCACGCAGAACAGAACTGCATGATAGAGTTTCATATAGCTCTGACCTGCATGGGCCACCAGTAAAACCTGTCACGCCCCGCTTTCTGGAGTACGGGTAGAGGACGCGGCGAGGCCGCTACGCATTTACTATGAAGTAAATACGCTAAGCGTATCTAAGCAATATAAAAATAAATGCACAAGAGACAAGATATAATAAAACATCAACTTTATTTATTCATATTTTTCTATACAATGCATAGAAAAGTAAATACAACTGAATGAAAGCAATGCCTAAACAATTGCATAATAGAAAAGGGAAAGTACTGAAATAAAAGTGTACAATGAACTAAAGCTCTTGGTCTTCAATGAAGTGGTCCAAGTCTTCACTAGTGGACTCGATCTCCGGAGTGTCCAGATCACCCGACGACATTCAAAGAAGAAAGAAAGAGAATGTCGTCAGCGAACAAATCGCTCGGTAAGTCCCAAAGATAAGGGAGAAATAGAATAGGCAGAAAGAGAAGGTAGCCTTTAAAGTTGTATTATATTATTATAATGTTGTGTTAACACTGTGTTTGTAGTTTGGTACAGAAGGATGCTAGTGTATACGAGAGGAGTCTATATATGCCAGAGACTAAAGGCAAGTGTAGTACAAGAAACCGTTTATGCCACGGTACAACAGCAACTGGATTCAGGTTAGGTGTATTAAATCTTACTGTCTCGTGCCACTTCTAACACCTTCCGTACCAATCTACCCCTTAAACCCCGAGATGTCTTGCTGTATAGTTGTATTGTATTGTCTTATATTATAAACTGTATAGATTGTATAATTGGGTGACTTACCGAAAGCATGATTTCAGTAATTGGATGTAACTGTAGAATCATGGATGTAACTGGAGAATCATGTAAATGGAAGTATATCCATGGTTCGGTTCGGTCAAGTTGAATAGATTGAATATATGTATTCGGCATTCATGTTGGATTGTAGATTGTATTTGAATCATATTCAAGTCAGAATATTAATGGGACTCGGTCTGAGTCAGAACAATTATAAAGGAAATTGAAGTCCTGATTGTTTTGATGTTATCGGTAACCGCTGCACATGGGCGACAGGATTTGTGTTTTTTTCAAAGACGATTACCGTATTGATAACACCGTTGTTAAGTTGTCTACCTTAAATAGGCAAGCATCCACTTTTCCGGCTCTCTGAGGCTCAAGAGATTGGTCCCGCTTAAACCTATATTTACTAGGGTCCTTAGGGTAATTTATAGAACTTGAGGGGGGTTTATGTAAAAATACTTTTGTATAATTTTCAAAATACACCCCAAGTATTTAATTATCGTCTTTAGAGTTGTCATAGATGTAGATTTTATATTTGTGACATTTCTAGTGAGAATAACCTATTTTTCATAATACATGGTATTTAATTATAATATTGAACTTGTATGGATTTCATGGTATTTTAATGTAAAGTGATTCTTGTGATTTTGGAAAAGTTGAAGTATTTATATTATAAAAAAAATAGGTATTTTTGATATCATATATATATATATATATTTATAAAAATAAATTTTAATATATATATTATATTTCTAGAAATCTCATTTTCTTAAGATTTTGGTATTTTAAATCTCTCGAGACCGAATGCTTCTTGCGGAGGTCTGCATATCGCACTACTAAGCCCAGGAATGTGCGATAATCCGCATCATCCCAGTCGGGTTCCCCAAATGGGTTGTAGCGGCACTTTGCAAAGATTTATAAAAATACTTAATCCTTCAGAAAATGGTTTTATTAATTCATGGTATTTATTTGAAATGTTTCGTTTTCCCGTATTCTATATTCCCGAAAGGTATTGTGCTATATTGCATATGAGTGTTGTGAGGAGGTAGGTCATTACCTCGTGATCTACTTAAATGTATAGCAAGTTTGTGATGTTTTAATGTCGAAATAAAACTACATGGTATTTTAGTGAAAAAGTACGGTAAAAGTTACAAATTGAAAAAGATTGTCATGAAACTTGTTTAACATATTTATTAATATTTAGTGGTCAATATGTAAGAGTTTTGTATGATTGTATTTAAGAAAATGTTGGATTTTGAGAAAGAACCGAATCGGAACTCGGTTTAACTCCGATTCCGTCGGGTTATGTAATTACGTATTTTTAGAACAAGATTAGAGAAGAGGTAGGGGGACTTACGGGTTTAGCTTAAAGAGGAGAGGGAGAAGGAGTGGACGTAGCTTCCGGTGCTTCGTTTCGTCGCTGGGATCTCCTAGAGTTGTCGCCGGAAAAATCGCCGGAGCTTCACCTTTCGCTTCTTCCAAAGTACACTAGGGTTCTAGAAAATTTCTTGAGAGTTTTGTTCAGAATTTTGGAGTGAGGGGGTAGTGTTTAGGGGTTGTATTTATAGAGTTAGGCTAGGGTTAGGGTGGGTGAAAGGTTAAAATGAAAAAAAATGTGATAAATGTAATAAAATGTATTAAAAGTGGAGTAATTGGGGCTTTAAAAGAGTTCAGGTACTGTTCCAAGGAATTAAACCATACAGATGTGCAGAGAAGACCAAAAGACACAATTTTTGTGTTGGGGACTCGGCGGAATCGGCTAGTCCGGCCGGCGGCGGCGGCCCGAGTCGGCCGGTCTGCTGGCCGAGTTGGCCGATTCCAGCCGAGTCAGGCGGCCGGAACCCTCCCGACGGTTGGTGATCCCCCTGGCATGGTTACTTTTCAGTGTGTAGTGGGGTTTTTGTGAGATATGCACGTGTAAACTCTTGGTATTCTAAAAATTCAAAATAAAACAATATTAAAAAAATAATGTGGGGTATGGGATTTGAAGTCTGATGGCTTGGTTCAGCAGTGCAAGGTATTACCAATGAACTAAAATCTCCTTCTTCTAATTAAAGAGTGAATTAATTACTTATAGTAATCACAATAAATGCAAATATCCCAAGTATACATTAATTTTTAAGCAAATCTTTTTTATACAATGGTTGATTTAAGAAATTGATGATAATGAGTGACCTGCATGGGCCACCAACAAAACCTGTCACGCCCCGGTTCCCAGTGTACGGGCAGAGGACGCGACGAGGCCGCTACGTATTTACTCTAAAGTAAATACGCTAAGCGTATCTAAGCAATATAAGAATAAATGCACAAGAGATAAGATATAATAAAACAATAACTTTATTTATTCACATTCCATTTTACAATACATGGAAAAGTAAATAAATGGAATAAAACAATGCATAAACAGTGGCATAACCGAAAAGGAAAAGTACTGAAATGAAAGTGTACAATGTAGCAAGAGCTCTGGATCGTAAGCAAGCTGGTCCAAGTCCTCGCTGGTAGGCTCGATCTCTGGAAGATCCGAATCACCTGACGACATTGAAAGAAGAAAGAAAGAGAATGTAGTCAGCAAACAAATCGCTCGGTAAGTCCCAAATATAAGGGAGAAATATAATAGGCAGAAAGAGAAGGTAGCTTTTAAAGTTGTATTATATTGTTATAATGTTGTGTTAACGCTGCGTTTGTAGGTTAGTACAGAAAGATGCCAGTGAATACGAGAGGAGTCTCTATATGCCAAAGACTAGAGGCAAGTGTAGTACAAGGAACCGTTTATGCCATGGTACAACAGCAACTGGATTCAGGTTAGGTGTATTAAATCTTACTGTCTCGTGCCACTTCTAACATCTTCCGTACCAATCTACCCCTTAAACCCCGAGATGTCTTGTTGTATAGTTGCATTGTATTGTCTTATATTGTAAACTGTATAGATTGTATAATTAGGCGACTTACCGAAACCATGATATCAGTAAATGGATGTAACTGTAGAATCGTGTATGTAACTGGAGAATCATGTAAATGGAAGTATATCCATGGTTCGGTTCCGTCAAGTTGAATAGATTGAATATATGTATTCAGGATTCATGTTGGATTGTAGATTGTACTTGAATTATATTCAAGTCAGATTATTAATGGGACTCAATCTGAGTCAGAACAATTATAAAAGAAATTGAAGTCCTGATTGTTTTGATGTTATCGGTAACCGTTGCACATGGGCGTCAGGATTTGTATCTTTTTCAAAAACGATTACCGTGTTGATAACACCGTTGTTAAGTTGTCTACTTTAAATAGGCAAGCACCTACTACTCCAGTTTCCTGAGGCTCAAGAGATTGGTCCCACTTAAACCTATATTTACTAGGGTCCTTAGGGTAATTTATAGAACTTGAGGGGGTTTTATGTAAAAATAATTTGTATACTTTTCAAAATACACCCCAAGTATTTATTTATCGTCTTTAGAATTTTCTTAGTTGTATATTTTATATTTGTGACATTTCTAGTGAATAAACCTATTTTTTTCATAATACATGGTATTTATTTGTAATATTGAACTTGTATGAAATTCATGATATTTTAATGTAAAGTGATTCTTGTGATTTTAGGAAAAAAGTTGGAATATTTATATTATCACAAAATAGGTATTTTTGATATCACACACACACACACACACACACATATATAAACTTTAATATATAAATTATATTTCTAGAAATCTCATTTTCTTAAGATTTTGGTATTTTAAATCTCTCGAGACCGAATGCTCCTTGCGGAGGTCTGCATCTCGCACTACTAAGCCCAGGGATGTACGATAATCCGCACCATCCTAGTCGGGTTCCCCAAATGGGTTGTAGCGGCACTTTGCAAAGATTTATAAATATGCTTAATCCTTTAGAAAATGGTTTTATTAATTCATGGTATTTATTTGAAATGTTTCGTTTTCCGGTATTTTATGTTCTCGAAAAGTATTGTGCTATGTTGCATATGAGTGTTGTGAGGAGGTAACTCATTACCTCGTGATCTACTTAAAGGTATAGCAAGTTTGTGATGTTTTAATGTCGAAATAAAACTACATGGTATTTTAGTGAAAAAATACGGTAAAAGTTACAAATTGAAAAAGATTATCATGAAACTTGTTCAACATGTTTATTAATGTTTAATGGTCAACATGTAAGAGTTTTGTGTGATTGTATTTAAGAAAATCTTGGATTTTGAGAAAGAACCGAATCGGAACTCGGTTTAACTCCGATTCCGTCGGGTTTTGTAATTACGTATTTTTAGAACAAAATTAGAGAAGAGGGAAGGGGGACTTGCGGGTTTAGCTTAAAGAGGAGAGGGAGAGGGAGTGGACGTAGCTTCCGGTGCGTCGTTTCGTCGCCGGGATCTCCTAGGGTTGTCGCCGGAAAAATCGCCGGAGTTTCACCTTTCACTTCTTCCAAAGTACACTAGGGTTTTAGGAAATTTCTTGAGAGTTTTGTTCAGAATTTTGGAGTGATGGGGTAGTGTTTAGGGGTTGTATTTATAGAGTTAGGCTAGGGTTAGGGTAGGTGAAAGGTTAAAATGAAAAAAAATGTGATAAATATAATAAAATGTATTAAAAGTGGAATAATTGGGGTTTTAAAAGAATTCAGGTACTGTTCCAAGGAATTAAACCATACATATGTGCAGAGAAAACCAAAATACGCAATTTTTGTGTTGGGGACTCGGCGGAATCGGCCAGTCCGGCTGGCGGCGGCGGCCAGAGTCGGCCGGTCCGCCGGTCGAGTTGGCCGATTCCGGCTGAGTCAGGCGGCCGGAATCCCCCCCGACTGTTGGTGATCCCTCTGGCATGGTTACTTTTTAGGGTGTAGTGGGGTTTTTGTGAGATATGCACGTGTAAACTCTTGGTATTCTAAAAATTAAAAATAAAACAATATTAAAAAATAATGTGGGGTATGGGATTTGAACTCTGGTGGCTTGGTTCAGCAGTGCAAGGTATTACCAATGAGCTACAAGCTCCTTCTTGTAATTAAAGAGCGAATTAATTACTTATAGTAATCACAGTAAATGCAAATACCCCAAGTATACATTAATTTTTAAGCAAATTTTTTTGTACACTAAAATTGGAGTTGTTACAGTCTACCCTTCTTACAAAAATTTCGTCCTCGAAATTTACAAATTTTATTTTAAGGACTAGTTTACAAAGAGGTGAGGATATCTTGCACGCATTTCATTTTCCCTTTCCCAAGTGGACTCTCCTGGAGTGTCTTTTCTCCACATCACTCGGACCAAATTAACTTCCTTGTTCCGAAGTGTCTTCACTTTCCTGTCCAGGATCTCCACAGGTTGTTGTTCACAAGATAAGTCGGGCTGTATTGTGAGCTCAGAATGATCAAGAACATGGCTGGGGTCACTCAAATACCTTCTGAGTTGGGATATATGGAACACATTATGTACTCCTTCCAATGAAGGTGGAAGCGCTAAGCGGTATGCCACTTCACCAACTCGTTCGATTATGTCGAACGGTCCAATATATCTCGGACTTAGCTTTCCCCGTCTTCCAAATTGGATCACTCCGCGGTTCAGAGATATCTTTAAGAACACGTGATCTCCTGGCTGGAACTCCAAGTGACGTCTCTTTGCATCAGCCCGGTGCTTCTGTCGATCTTGGGCTATGCGCATTCTTTCTCTGATAGTATGAACCACATCAACAGTCGCTACTATCATCTCAGGTCCAAGAAGTTCATATCTCCGATGTCGTCCCAACTTAATGGCGATCGACACTTCCTTCCATACAGTGCTGCAAAAGGTGCCATACCTATGCTTGCTTGGTAGCTGTTGTTGTACGAAAACTCCATAAGATGTTGGTGATCTTCCCACGATCTTTTGAAGTCTAACATACATGCTCTGAGCATATCCTCCAAGATCTTAATAGTTCTGACTATATGTTTGTGGATGGTAAGCCGTGCTGAAGTTCAGACTTGTTCCCAAGCTTGCTTGCAGACTCTGCCAAAATTGCGATCTGAATCTGGTGTCACGATCGGAGACAATGCAGACCGGTACTCCATGAAGTCTCACAATTTCCTGTATGAGTTCATGGGTATCAGAGATAGTACATATTTAAAGAGTTTAAATCTTAAGTAGATTATTACCTCCATGTACTTCTTTACTAATGTCTCAGTTGATTGGCCAACTCGAAATGGGATGAAGTGAGCCGACTTTGTGAGTCGATCCACAATGACCCATACTGCGTCGTTACCCTTTATGCTGCGAGGAAGAGCAGTAAAAAATCCATCGTGATGTGTTGCCACTTCCATTCTGGGATTGATAACGGTTGAAGTAATCTAGCTATCCTGTGATATTCAGCCTTTACTTGCTGACACACCAAGCATTTAGCGACGCTTCTGGATACTTCACGCTTCATTCCATGCCACCAGTAATTCTGACGTAGATCTATGTACATCTTTGTACCTCCAGGGTGTACTGAGTAGGGAGAGCTGTGAGCTTCTTTCATTAACTCTTCCCGAACAGGACCTTTTGGTACACACAATCTGCTGCAGTATCTCAAAGATCCGTCTTCATGGATGATGAAGTCTGTTCTGAGTCCATTCTCCATTTGTTCTCTGATCTTTTGCAACTTAGCATCACTTGCTTAAGCTGCTTTGATCGGATTGACAATGGTTGATTGAACTTATAAATTCATCAAACTTGAAGCATTACCTGGCATGACTACTTCAATTTCCATCTGATGCAGGTCTTGTTGAAGCTTCCACTGAGCGGTGAGATGCATTGCTAATGGTAGACGACTAAGAGCATCTGGAACCACATTCACCTTCCCTGGGTGATATTGCAGGTTGATGTCAAAGTCCGCCATGAGTTCTAACCATCGTCTCTGCTGCATATTCAACTCTTTCTGAGTAAACACGTATTTCATACTCTTGTGATCTGTGTATATGTTCACTCGTTCACCAAGAAGATAATGGCGCCAAATCTTGAGAGCAAAGATGACGGCTGCCAATTCCAAATCATGCGTCGGATAATTGCGCTCATGAGTCTTCAGCTGTCTTAAAGCATAAGTCACAACCTTACCGTGCTGATGTAGAACACATCCTAATCCCTTACCGGATGCATCGCAATGCACTTCGAAACCTCTAGATTAGTCCGGTATAACGAGAATAGGCGCTGATGTCAACCTTGACTTGAGTTCTACGAAATCTTGTTCGCATGCTTCTGACCACACAAATTCTTCATCTTTACGTGTGAGCTTGGTCAGGGGCGTTGCTATCTTTGAAAATCCTTCAATGAATCTTCTGTAATATCCAGCTAAACCCAAGAAACTCCGAATGTCCTTCACTGATTTTGGTGTCGGCCATTCGCTTACTGCTGAAAATTTCGCTGGATCCATGGAAATTCCTTCGCCTGATACGATATGTCCAAGAAAACCAACTTGATTTAGCCAAAACTCGCATTTGCTATACTTGGCATATAATTGATGTTGTCATAGAGTTTCCAGGACAATTCGTAAGTGCTGACATGTTCTTTCCGACTCTTGGAATACACCAGGATGTCATCGATGAAGATGACAACGAACCTGTCTAAGTACTCCCGAAAAACTTGATTCATTAGGTTCATGAATATTGCTGGTGCATTGGTCACTCCAAATGGCATCACTAGGAATTCGTAATGTCCATAGCGAGTTCTGAAAGCCGTTTTATGAATATCAGCTTCCTTGACCTTCACCTTATGATGACCTGAACGAAGATCTAATTTAGAGAAAACACAAGATCCACTTAACCGATCGAATAAATCGTCGATGCGCAGGAGTGGATACTTGTTCTTTATCGTTACTTCGTTCAAGGCTCTATAATCGATGCACAGTCTGTATGAACCTTCCTTCTTCTTCACCAGTAGTACTGGTGATCTCCAACTTGAAGTGCTGGGATGAATCCATCCTTTTGCCAATAATTCGTCCAACTGAGTTCGTACTTCCTTCAAACCTTCCGGACATAAACGATAAGGTGTTTTGATCACCGGTTGTTCTCCTGGTACTAAAGCAATGATGCATTCAAGAGCTCGATCGGGAGGCAACTCTGATATATCGTCAGGAAATACGTCGTCAAACTCTCTGTTCCCTCATGGGAACTGAATAAAATCAAATAAAGCAGCAGGGAAAACCTCAAATGAGGCATCACGTGCCCCCATGCGACCGGGCATCACGTGCCCACACGTGACCAGGACTCACGTGCAGACACGTGAACTTTTACAGGCAAAGCCTATAAGCACTGAATAAAATAAATAATTGGAAATGCTTAATCAGTGGGGTCACGTGCCAACACGTGACAATCTCTTAAACCCTCTGAAATAATAGAATTAAATTCTAAATTAAATGCTTAATCAGTGGGGTCACGTGCCAACACGTGATGAGCTCTTAAGCCCTCTGAACTAATAGAATTAAATTCTAATTAAATACTTTATCAGTGGGGTCACGTGCCAACACGTGATGGGTTTCTGAGCCCTCTGAACTAATAGAATTAAATTCTAATTAAATGATTAATCGGTAAGGTCACGTGCCAACACGTGATGAGCTCTTAAACCTTTTGAACAATAGAATTAAATTCTAATTAAAAGGAATCAAAAACCCTAACTGGAAAAATATTTCCCTAAATCTTTCCAAACAGAAAAGATTGCACTCTGTAAAGTGGAGCACCGTTGGATTAAAAATCCAATGGTACAAGGAAATATTTTCCTAAAATCTGCCACGAACAACAAATAAAATATCTTTTGGATTAAAAATCCAATGGTGAATAAAATTCACCGAGTGATCTAAAATGATCATATTGGTTATAAAATCAATCAAAATCTTTCAATGAAAAATTGACTAAACAAACTGATTCTTTTTCTTCTCCTATAAATAGGAGCCAAGAATTAAAGAGAAAGAGAGGCAAGAACAACAGAGAGAGAATACAAAAAAAAGAGAATTTAATTCTCCAGAGAGAAAAGAAGATCTCTTCAGGAAAGAAAGAAACCCTAGGTAAGAGAGGGAAATAGATTATTCTATAAGCTCCCACAAAACAAAAGAGAATTTAATCTCAAATTAAGAGTTTAACTCTTCTAAATAAGAACTTAGTTCTTCCTTTGGTTGAAGATCTGCAGAAGCAGATCTCCCCATAAGCTGAGAATTTAATTCTCATCGGGGAGATTCTGTTATGCAGATCTAAAACCTGAGGGAGTTCAGAGAATTCTATTCTCCCATAAAGTATATAGGAATTTAATTCCTCCAAAAAAGACAGGGTTTAACCCTTAATACAAGAACTTAGTTCTTCTTCATGGTAATAGATCTGCAGAAGCAGATCTCCCCATAAGTTGAGAATTTAATTCTCAACGGGGAGATTCCGCCATGCAGATTTAAAGCTTAGAAGGAGAATTGGGTTTAAAAAATCTAATTCTGTTAAACACATAGGAATTTAATTCCACTAAATAAAATTAGGGTTTAACCCTATAAGAGAATTTAATTCTTATACAAGGGATTTATCTTTCCATGCACCAAAAAGGATCAAGTACCCAACATGATCACGTGGCAACACGTGACTTTCCCCTCCAATGATCACAAGAGAACGAATAAGATTAGGTCACGTGTTCCCACGTGACCCTTGAACAGATTTCTCAAAATGAAAAGGGCAGAATCGATTTTGGGTGCCTCACGTGTCCCCATGTGACCCCTGACAAACACCTCTCTAAAAAAGAGAAGATGGGAAAAACCGAAGGATTAATATCCAACGCATGGGCGCCCTCACGTGTCCCCACATGACCCTTTAACAAATCTTTTTAATATCCAATGCATGGGTACCCATCATGTGCCCACACGTGATGGCCATGAAAATTAAGTGTTTAACACTTACTTGCATATTCTGAGGATAAAATAAAGGAAGTTTGGCCCAACACTCAGGTGCCTCACGTGACCCCACGTGAGCGCTTCTTTGTCTTTTTTAGTGTTTAACACTATTTTGTGCGTTTCATCCTTAGTGTTTAAAACTATTTTAAACGCATCACGTGGGAGCATGTGATGGACGAGTGTACTCTAGTGTTTAACACTATATTTGAACCAATCTTAGCCCAAATTAGCTAAGTCTTCCATAGGCAGGACCCTCCCTTTTGACTGAACCTTAAATACACTCTTGTCTTCCAAAATTGATCATCTCATATGACATTCAAAGCCAAAACCCAGAGCCTTTCAATCAACTTTGGTTCAAGGGTACATCTCTTCACACCTCTGATACACATCGTCGTAATTCTTCAACATTTTCAGAGAGGTGGTGGGTCCCAATGACCAATAACTATCTAGTTTATTTCCAAACCCATGTTTGCATCTGAACTTGGACCGCAATGTCCCTAAACTAAACAATAAGAGCCCTAATGCTCTTTTGTTGGATCTAAATGATCCTGTTAAGTAGATCTTAGTCTAAAATTAGACTAACGTATCCTTAACAAACATTTAAGTTGATCTTAATCTCAAACGGGACTAACGATCCTTAAATCAATCCAACTACAGGTCCCCCAAACAACATTGGTTCAAGAGTACATCTCTTCACTCCTCTGATATTTGTCGTTGTAATCCTTCAACGTCTTCAGAGAGGTGACGGGTCCCAACAACCAGATATTCTACGGACTGTGGGGTCCTTAAACTCATGGACTATGACGTTCTTAAACTTTATGGACTGTGGGGTCCTTAAACTCATGGATTATGATGTCCTTAAACTTTACAGACTATGACGTCTCTAAACTAGACTATGATGTCTTTAAACTCTATGGACTATGATGTCCTTAAACTTCTGAACCGCAATGTCTCTAAACTAAACCCTACAGACTATGATGTCTCTAAACTAGACTATGGCGTCTTTAAACTTCACGGACTATGATGTCCTTAAACTTTTGGACCGCAATGTCCCTAAACTAAACAATAAGAGCCCTAATGCTCTTTTGTTGGATTTAAATGATCCTGTTAAGTAGATCTTAGTTTAAAAACTAGACTAACGTATCCTTAACAAACGTTTAAGTTGATCTTAGTCTCAAATGAGACTAACAATCCTTAAACCCAACCCAAACCCAAATCTAAGAAAATTCAGATTTGGACTAATCCACGCCCTACGGGAGACAACATAAATTAGTCTCCGTATACAATCCACAGGCAACCAAAAATAAAACAAACACATACGACACGAAGTGACCATCTGGAGAAGGAGAAAGTGGTTGCCGCGATGCGGTAGCGTAATTAACTGCAGGGGCTTGCGCCTGCAGGGAAGAGCGTCCCCACAATTAAAACCCCCTCAAATGAGGGGGAATCTGACGAAGTCTGCTACAACGGCTGCATCCGTCTAAACCTCCGATACACGGTGCCATAAATCAACTTGGTATCTTCGGAGAGGTGGACGGATAAAACCAAATAGCATCTGCCCCCAAATTCAGGCAAGACGTCGGTCTTCCCGGTCTTTCGGCGGAGAACAGATTCTGGCACGCCTGGTGGGACCTTTTCCTCTTTCCACTCCACACTTCGTGTGTCGTGTTTCGCGAACGAATCGCGGTTTGCTATGGTTGCCCCTGGATTCGAGGTACTAAGATTTGGTGTCTTGCTTCATGCAGAGAAAGTGGTTTCCAACTGCACAAACCGCAACAATTGCAACAACTCCCACTCTGTCCTCGTAGGAGGAGTGACTTATGGGACCCAAGCGGCTTACCTTTTCACAATGCCGGTAGAACAAGTGACCCAAGCCACCACTGGGCTATTCTTCGGGAACATGATCCCACCAACAAGCTTCAAAGTTCAGATGCCGTCACAGGAATCTGCGAAGAAGTCAGTCTTTGATCGGCTTACAACCACCACGGGCCCTCTCAGCGGGTCGTCCAACTCCACTGACTTAGTCTTCGACAGGCTGGGTCAAAGCTCAAGTGGGCCCGCAAAGAGACTTGCAATACCAGAGAAGGACATTCCGACTCCTGCTACAATTGAGGTCGTCCAGGCTGCTATCCTTACTCGAAGGTCGGTTTTCGACAGGTTGACCATTCCCTCTCAGCAGACGTCTGTCTTTGACAGGCTGGCGCCAATGACAGGCTCTCATCAGAACAGGGGCATGGGAAAGCTGATCCAACAATAGAGGTGATCCCAGCCGCTCGCCATACTCGACGTCGCCACTGGCGCCAGTAAGGAAGGCTAGGGGCAGCTCTCCTTCCGGACTGACTCCGCCAGCTCCAATAGTGGAAGTTGATACTGCTATTCCAACTGGGAACAGCTTTAAACCACTCAGGAGGGTGCGCAAGAACTCTCTGACGGCTGTGCTGAAGAGATCTCCTCCACCTATGGAGAGCGCTACAAAGGCGAAGCTGGAGCAGTCCCCTCAGCGGCTGTCCTCCAAAATTCATAAGGTCTGGCGACAGGTCCAAGACTCCGTGATTGATCAAGACTACCCCCGCCGACAGAAAAAGATGAAAGTTCGGCGAGAAGGGGATCACCCTGTCAAGCCACAAAAGGTGTCATCTGTTTGGGTGCCCGCTGCAACGGCTCCCTCAACTTCGACCGCCCACAAAAGAAGGAGGCCGGAGAAGATCCCTGCGTCTTTGGTAAATCGCAAGGACACTGAATTTAAACGCCCCAAGTCTGGGGGCATGGTGATGCATACTGTTTATATGGCTTCCGGAAAAGAGGATAGCCGTATCTCTACAGGTCACCGACCACTTACACGGTCTGTGACTAAGGCTCATGAGCAACAACAATAAAAGCTCCAAGAATTGCTGACAACCATGGCTGCACTCATTGGACCAAAAGCAGGCCCGGAGACATCTTCGGAGCAGCGTCATGAGCAGGAAACGGATGCCGAATTCCTTCGGAGAATGCTTGAGAACAAGGACAAAGAGGCTGCGGAACAAGCGACCAATATAAAACAAATGGCCCTTTTATTCCAAGATATGGTGGGCCTGATGATCCAGTCGGACCCTCCAGTCGAAGATCCTCCAGTAATAATTGAAGATGATAGAGGAGAGACATCAAATCCTTTGCCGGCTTTGTCAGCAGCCAAGGAGGAGACTATCTCCAAAGCCATGCTCGATGATTATATAGCTCAGCAAATACGAGCTCATCAAGTAAATGAAGCAACCGGCCAAGTCGTCAGAACTGGGCGACCATATCCAGGATGGTACGATCAGATAAAGTACCCGCCAGGATACATAATTCCTAAATTCCATGTGTACAAGGGGACATTCAATCCCCATCAACATGTCGCTCAGTTCAGGGCTCTTTGCGGCAATACTGGAGGTGATGATAAACTTCTACTTCGCCAGTTCGTCGGCAGTTTAGCAGAGACAGCTTTTGAATAGTACTCAGAGCTTCCCAACGACTCCGTTAAGACATTTGCAGAAATGGAGTTACTGTTCACACAAAGGTTCGTAAGCGCTAGCGAACATACCCCAATCACGGCATTGATCAATACCAGGTGATGCCGGGTGAAACATGGGTGCAGTACGCGATACGGTGGCGGAACCTATGGTCGAAGTGCGAACAGCGCATCAAAGAAGCGCCTGCAGTAGGCATGTTCGTGGGTACCCTCGATCCGTAGGCGACCATATCCCAGTTCATGATGTTCTTCAAGCCGACCACCTTCCAGACCTTGATTGACAAACTGGCCCAAATGGATCAGATGGGTCATAGAGCGTCTTCTTCGAAGTTGGAATCTCGAAACGAAAAAGGGAAAGGGAAAGCAACCTTCGTCGCCAATGCTCAGCAGCAGCCTAGTGGTCCAAAACCAGCTGATCGCCAAAGTGATAGACAACGATCCCTTGGATAAAAGATGAGACGCCCTTACTCGTTCCCTCGGGATAAGACGAAGAGGTTATTCGAGCTAGCACTGCGCAACAGGCTCATCACTCTGCCGGAGCCAAGATGCTCAACGCAACCAGGTGACGTTAACAATCCTAATTACTACCCTTACCACCGAATATTGGGTCATCCAATCGAAGATTGTTACATCTTCAAAAGTTGGATCGAAGATCAGTACCAACAGGGCAAGTTCGCGTTATCAGAAAACTGGAAGGTGAACCCACCACAACCCTACGCTCCTAAAAAGGTAGACACGCCGGGGGCATCATGCTCACTTATAGAGGAATCCCCATGGGAGGTGGCCCTTTCAGCTAAGACTAAAAGAATGCTGAAGGACCTTCAAACATGTCCTGCGATTAGGTGGAAAAGCCCGCTGGAGCCCGAGATTATTGAAGGGATGCTGAAGCCACGCCCAACGCTGAAAGTTGGTGATGGTGGACAAAACATTCAAGACAAGCCTCCAAAGTCTTTAAAGAAAAAGAAGAAGGCCAAGAAGCCCGTCCAACCCGACAATAGCCGTACAAGTCTGCATAAATACATCGATGCACTGGAGGAATACAACCAGAAGGCACGGACCCCAATCACGTTAGACGAATTCTTTAAGCATGTTCTTGAGAATGAAGATGATGACGCTGATGAAGGAGACGATTCTTCGGAAGGGCCTAAAGACTATGTGGAGAGCTGCCACATGATCTCTCACTCGATAAATGGTGAAGAAGCACCTGATACAGAGAGACTGGGGGCAGATCCCAAGCCTCAACTCCTAGAACCGTTCGACGAGATGATTGACGTATTCCTAAATGAGGCCCGTCAGAAAAGCAAAGCTGATGGAGAGCGCGAACTGTCCATATTCGAAAAAGCCAAACGCCGGCGACTGGACGAAAGGGTAAAAACACTCCCACCAGATCAAACCACATCCGCCGCCAGCAAAAGCGGGTTCAGGACAAGGAAGTAGTTTGCTAAAGCCCTGTCGATGGGAATGAAGTTACCACCTTCCAAAGAAGATGCTTCAGAAAATACGTATCCCGATGAAACAGAATCACATCCAAACTACTGCTTGTACCATCGGAAGATCATGCACCCTACCGAAGAGTGTAATGCCTTTAAAAATTGACGGCAGGGATACATTGCTCATCGACAGCAGTTCAAGCGGATAAAGCGCAAAATACGTCGAGAGCAGAAGGGCACGACAGATGAGCGCAAAAGAATTGCCGGCAACTGTCACATGGTTGATTCTTGGGGATCGCAAGTTCTCACCTTCGGGTGCGATTCGGATGAAGAAATAGCCCTCGGTCCTCTCTTCAAGAAATCCATCTCTGAAGCAGAAGAGATGAAGACCTGTGAGAACATTCAGCTGCGCAATCGCCCGCTACCTGAAAAGAATCTCGGACCCGCAAGCAAGGGATCGAACAAAAAGGATAAGGGGAAAGAAAAGGTCCCTGAGGATATCACCCTCGATGACCGAGTCGTCGAAGAGCTGGCAGCCAAGGACCCGCCCAAGAAAAACAAGGTGGATTACAACGTTCTGGCACACCTGAGGAAGATACCTTCGCAGCTAAGCGTTCTCGATGCACTCCTGCTATCTAAAGAGGCGAGAGATTCTTTGATCAAGGCACTACAAGAGCCTGAGCAGTTCCAAGCTTTCCTTACCGAAGAAAAGATAAAGGACGAGCTAGAAGAAGTGCATACTGCTGACGTCACTTTCGACGATGAAGATCTCATCCTCGAGACGTGCGAGCACAATCGTCCCCTGTATGTCACCGGATACTGCCATGACATCAAGATAGGGAAGATCTTAGTTGATAACGGGTCCTCTGTCAACCTTCTCAACGTGAGAGTGCTAAAAGAAATCTGCATGAGCATTCAACACCTCGCTCGGGATAAAATCACAATCTCCGGGTTCGACTCTCAGTCATCACGGACGCTCGGGTCTGTGATACTGACATTACGCTTTGGGATGCTCGTCACTGATATCAAATTTCATGTCATTGACGCCAAGACTTGCTACAACGCTTTGCTCGGCAGGCCTTGGTTACACGAATACAACATCATCCCTTCTACACAACATCAGTGTATGAAGTATTTCAAGGATGGTCTTGAGTACACCGTAACGGGGGAGCTAAACCCATTCTCCGTGAATGAAGTCCGCAAATACGAGGACGCAAAGTACTTTCTGCCAGACTTTGAAGACATGGAAAGATGCTATAAACCGGAGAATAAGAAAAAAGCTATCACTACTATTCCGGTCTTCGGGAGTGATACCAAGGAGGAAGAAGAGATAGTCTATTCAGGGCCGCCCCAATGCAACAAGCCGGGACCGTCTACCCCTATTATGGTCTTTAGCAATGACTCTAAAGACGAGGTCAACGCAGTGTTCTCGATCCGCCCATCGATGCAAGCCTTCACTGGAGATGATCAGAGTTTGCAAATCGCCGTGGTCCCGAGAAAGCATTACAAAGAACTCGACACACTCGATACTTATAGTGTACAAAAGCTGCAGACGTTCTACGTCCCTCCCAGGAGGAAAGATGAAAAGGCGATCCTCTTTTATCGATCCGCGGAGAATAAAGTGGAGAAAGAAATCTGGCATGGTGCCGATTCTACGCTTGACAGGATCCAGCCCATCCGTCTGCCCAGATACTACACAGAAGGATTAAAAAGGCTGTTGAGACGCTAAGGCGTACCCTTGAAGCAGACTGCTCGACAAGCTCAGTTCTACAACAGGATCTGGAACATCCCTGGAACTCAGCAAAAATTGCCCAATGGGAGAATGGAAACGATCGGGCTTGGATATGTTCAATCCAAGAAACGGAAGCGATTCCATGGCTGCTACGTTATACATGATTTTGATGAGGAAGGAGATGCTTTGTTAAAAGACACTGCAGTTGAACCTAAACAAGGTCCCGCTATGAAAGTGCTAAGTCCGTCATTCAAAGAACAGATGGATAAGCTAATAAGGGAAGCGGGTCAAACGGTCCGGGATGACCATAGCCGCAAAATGGCAATTTACGAGAAAACCAGGATGCGGAGCCTTCTTCACCAGGTTGCGGAGAATGACGATGCCCTTCGTCGCCAGCCCATCATATAAAAGACCCAACGCAGAGGTAGAAACAAAATGAAGAATGGGAAAAACGTTCGACAGCAGCGAAGCGAGTTCAAGAAGTCACGTGATCGAAAATCGAGCAACCGGGATCTGTCTCTTATAAAGAAGATGGGTCGAGCGTATTCTTTTCCCCAAAATAAGACAAGGAAGATATTCGACCTCGTCATGAAACATCGGATGATTACACTCCCAGAGTCCAAGCACCCCGAACAAGCAGACGAGATCTCTCACTCGGATTATTGCTCCTATCACCGAGCGATAGGACATCCTCTCGAAGACTGCTTCACCTTCAAGAACTGGGTCGAAGACCAATACCAACTCGGCAGATTCGCTCTATCCGACAGTTGGAGGGTAGCCCCACCGCAAAGGCATGTGCCGAAAGCAACGCACATAGCGAGAGTAGAACTTGATCAACATCGGTCTTGGAAACGATCTCGTACCTATCACGTGATAACGCTGTTAGAAGAAGGAATATGAAAGGATATGGCTGACCTCCCCCAGTGCTTCGAAAACGATGATGACAAGGTGATCTCAGAGTTTCTACCAGCGCCAAAAGAGCTAGAAGATGGGATACATACTACTGCAGATAACCTCAGAAAAATCGACTTGGGAACGGCAAACGACCCACAGCCGACGTTCGTCAGTGAGCTGTTGTCTGAAGAAAAGGTGGCTACGCTCAGAGACGTGCTAATGCAGTATAAGTCTGTTTCGCATGGAACTACTCTGAGATGCCGAGGCTAGATCCAGAGATAGCTGTGCATAAATTGGCGATATCCCCGGACGTCAAGCCAGTCAAGCAAGCACCACGAAGAATGCGGCTCGAACTTGAAATGAGCATCAACGCCGAAGTTAAGAAGCTAATCGACTCCGGCTTCATCCAAGAAGTTCAGTACACTGACTGGATCGCCAATATCGTCCCAGTGATGAAGAAGAATGGTACGGTGCGCATCTGCGTAGATTTTCGGGACCTCAACAAGGCTTGTCCGAAGGATGACTTTCCCGTACTGGTCACCGAGTTGATGATAGACAACACGTCCACTCACGAACTCTTCTCCTTCATGGACGGCTCATCGGGATACAATCAAATAAAGATACATCCCGAAGACCAGAAGCATACCGCTTTTCGGACATCTCTGGGCATATTCTTGTAGGGTTCCTAGGCACTGTCACAAGGTTCTACAAGGCATCTACCATGCCCGATTCAAAAATTAGACGTGCCGAACAACCCTAACCAAGATCGTATACTAGAGATTATGCGAAAACTAGCATGTAAAAAACTTTAACACTAAGTGAAAGGGATTGCAACCTTTGTAGATCCGGTCCTTCACTTCTAAAGCTCCGTGTTGACGTACCTTCGCTGCGATCATCAAGATCCCGAACTTGAGTGATGGTTTCCTCGGAGAAATGAGCGGGCTAGGTCGTTGACTTCGAGGCCGAAGATGATCTACGTCGAGGAGACTCAAACTCAAGCTCCATCTTCACTAGGTCATGAACTTTATGAAGAGAACACCCTAAACTAAATGATAAGTAGTAGAGGATGATGAAATAGGAAGTGGGTTTACTTTGGATTTTGATTTCTCACTTTGTTTCTTCACTTGATAAAAATCTAGTAAGTTTTTCTTCTTCTTGAAGAAGAAGAAGAAGAAAGAAAAGAATAATGATAAAATGAATTATGTAAAAATAATAATCAAGTGAAGTCTATCATAATGCAACCATGGGTGAGTTTACCTTTGTAGAGACTAAACCATAGTTTGAGGTAATGGTTTGGTTAATGAAAATCTTATGCAAAACAAAATGAGTGGGCTTTATCAAAGATGCTTAAAAGCTTCATGAAGCTTCAAGCCAAGACAAAGAAAACCACCATTTTGTTTTACCAAAATAAATAAAAACCTAAACCATTATCTTAAATATGGTGTAAGTCATACAAACACCCAAGTTTGCATGTATCATCAATCATGATACAAACTAGTGCACAAACATATATCACATATACAACTTGTGCACATCAAGTGAGAAAATCAATCTTAAGTGAACCAATACTAGTTAATGTAAAGTAATATATCACATATATAATTATACATTAAATCATTAAATCAACACTTGATTTAATGATCCGGTCATATCGCATATAACCGACTAATATCTAGTGTATCAATATATCGAATCAACACTTGATTCGGTAACCCGGCTATATCTCATATAACCGACTGATGATACAAATCGCGAGAATAGAATACAGTATCACATACTGGGATTATTCTCGGTCCCGCACATATCTCATATGCGCTCCTATTTCGTTTCGCTTGAGCCAGGAAACCTCTGTGTAGGACTCTAAAGACTCGTCAATACGCCGGGAGTAGGTGGTGATCATATCAATCACCCACAGGCCGCAAGCGGTCTGCTAAACGTAACGACCACCCGGGTATTGAGCGATCAGAAGATCAACGAGCAAGCCTGCTCACACTCCTGCGAATCCAATCAGTAACACTTACCGCACAGTCCGGTCCGTTCGTCTGATATGTCGCATATCTCGCCTAGGGGTGGTAAACGTCAGACCCCAGTAGTTTGATAAGTCATGCCGATGTAAGGTCCATAACAAGCATGAAACTACTGATAACACTTACCAGTAAATTATTGCAACCCTGGCCAGGGATTTCCAGTTATGGTCAGTCGAGCATACCGCAACATCAACTCTCAATACCAGGAGAGACGACTCCCCTCCTATCGCTCATTGCCTCCATGTGAATCGGGACTGTACCCAAAAACCACCTGTTTGCACGACTCGGTAGAGCCGTGGTAGGGTGGAAATCAAAGCACAGTGGGAGACACACAAGACTCTATGACGATCTCGGGTCAACAGACTAAGCTGTACCAGTGTCACCAGAGAATTGCCATCTGACGTGAGGTATAATACCATCTGGGAGTTCTCGGCGAGTCCGTTCAGTATACCCAGTCTCCACTGAGCACCCGCATACCGTCTCTGATGTCAAACACCAATGGATATGGGATCATCCATTACCCATCACATGGGTCGAGAAGATATACGCTAGTCTACTCTGGAATATCGATGCCCCGTCTCGATATTCCCACGACTAGGAACATTGAAGGATGTACTCATGGACTACCCATGCCCCACTAGTATGATCTGCATCATAGTCCTGCAAGTCGTGTACACATCCTAAGGGCTTTATCAACATGTAATAGAGAGACAGTAATTATACATGTTAAGATAAAGAGCAACTAGATAGCGTACTATCATGTCGAGCAAGAAAGTCCTACCTATATATGTTCCAGCATCCACTACAATATACATCTCATGTACAGTAATAGCCTCTAGGGCATACATATAACTAACAATTCTGCTACAAAGTAATGCCTTTCGGTCTGAAGAACGCCGGCGCTACCTATCAGAGGGCCATGACGAAGATTTTCGATGGCCTCATACATGAAGTCGTCGAATGCTATATTGACGACCTTGTGGTGAAAAGCAAATCGCACGAGGAGCATTAGGAGCATCTAAAAATAGTGTTCCAACGTCTTCAGAAATACAATTTGAAGATGAACCCTCTGAAATGCGCGTTCGGAGTCTGCTCAGGTAAATTCCTAGGATTCATCGTACGACATCGAGGCATTGAAATAGATCCGTCGAAGATCAAGACGATTATGGAAATGCTTCCGCCAAGAACTCTCAAGCAACTGTGGTCTCTCCAAGGGAAGCTCGCGTATATTCGGCGGTTCATAGCCAATCTTTCCGGCAAATGCCGCCCCTACGGTCATCTAATGAAGAAGGGAACTCCGTTCGTCTGGGATTGCAAATGCCAAAGTGCAGTAGACGAAATCAAGCAATACCTGTAGAATCTGCCGGTATTGACAGCTCCGGTCAAGGGAAAACCTCTCATCCTGTACACAACAGCCCTTGAAGGTTCCTTAGGCGCGCTATGGGCACAAGAAAATGACCAAGGGAAGTAGAGAGCCCTCTATTATTTGAGTAGAGTGCTCCTGGGAGCAGAAAACAATTACTCCCCCATTGAAAAACACTGCCTGGCGTTAATCTTCGCGATAACGAAGCTCAGGCACTATGCGTTGGCGCATGACGTCCATCTCATATCAAAAGTGGATCCTCTCAAGTATTTGATGTCAAGAGCCATACTAACAGGACGACTCGCTAAATGGGCCCTGCTCTTGATGGAGTTCTCGATAACTTATCGTCCGCTCAAGGTAGTGAAAGGCCTGGCCATCGTCGACTTCCTTGCTGAGCATCCGATACCTGCCGATTCTCCCTTGAACTGTGAATTGCCAGACGAGCACGCGTTTGACACGATCGACGGGGAAAAAGGAGGGAGTGATACCCGATGGGAACTCTACTTCGACGGAGTATCTTCTATGAAGAAGCGAAAGCACAATTCCCCCATAATCAAATCTGGGTGGGCCTCATCTTCATGACTCCATAAGGAGGGATAATGCACTTTGCCTTTTCCTTAACAGAGCCGAGGACGAACAATGAAGCCGAATATGAAGCTTTGATAGCAGGTCTTAAGATCGCTGTCGACATGGGAATCGAAAACCTCCTCATATACGGAGACTCCCAACTGGTTGTTAGCCAAGTAAATGGCGACTATCAGACATGCAAACCGGAGTTGGTAAAGTACAGTGAGAGAGTGCAGGAACTGCTGACTCAAATTCACTCCTACGCTCTGGAAAGCATTCCGCGTACGGAAAATAGCAAGGCGGATGCGTTAGCTAAGCTCGCTAAAGAACTGGCCGACGAGAACCTCGATGACGTAAGGATCGTTGTGCAAAGCCGCCGGGTTCTTGCTCCAGCGGAAATATCTCCGGAGTCGTTTGAAGAAAAGGGAGCGACGGAGCAAGCGACCCTACAAACAAAAGACCGGGAAAAGGTTAAGGATTGGAGAGAAATCTTTATAGACTACTTCAAATCCCGTCAAACACCTGAAGATACATCCTCAAGACATCAGCTCATGAAACGAGCTCTGTCTTTTGCCTTCGTCAATGATACTCTATATAAGAGATCGTTTGACTCTCTGTGGCTGAGATGCCTAGGACTGGAAGAAGCCAAGAGAGTCGTCTAAGAAATTCACGACGGACTCTGCAGTTCTCATCAAGCTAGACCAAAGATGAAACTGAAGATCAAAAGGATGGGCTACTATTGGCCCACGATGATTCGGGACTGTCTCGAATACGCGAAGCAGTGCCACTCCTGCCAAATTCACGGGGACTTCATCCACCAGCATCCAAATCCGCTACATCCAATGGTGGCTAGCTGGCCGTTCGAAATGTGGGGAACCGACATAATCAGGCCCATTGAACCAGCATCGTCCAAAGGACATCGGTTCATACTGGCAACAACCGATTACTTCTCCAAGTGGGCAGAAGCAGTACTACTAAGAGAAGTGAAGACGGAGAATATCCTCCATTTCTTTAAAACCTACGTCATCTATCGGTTCGGCACTCCGCGACGGATTATCTCCGATAACGGGCCAGCCTATAGAAGTCACAAAATCAGCCGCTTCGCGCAGCAACATAATATAGACTGGAGATACTCTTCGGTCTATAATCCCCGAGCTAACGGTCTAGCTGAGGCTTTCAACAAGACCTTGACGAAGATCGTGAAAAAGACGGTGTCCAAAAATAAAAAGGACTGGTACAAGAGGCCGCATGAAGCTCTTTGGGCGTATCAAACCACGTTCAAAACGGCCACAAACACAACGCCGTATGCATTGGTATTCGGCGCTGAAGCAGTACATCCCTTGGAGATAGAGTTACCCGCTTTACGAATAGCGGTTCATTATGAGCTAACAGACGAAGAGAATGCTCATCTTCGGCTTGAGGAGCTTGATGCCCTTGACGAAACCCGGCTCACGGCGTAACAAAACTTGGAAGCTTACAAAGAAAAAATGACGCGCTCATACGAGAGATTAACTAGGCCGAGAACATTCCGCCGAGGCGAACTCGTGCTAGTGGTCAAGAGACCTATGGTCCCCAATCGTGCCAAATGGGGGAAATTCGAACCGAATTATGAGGGCCCGTACATCATAGACAAAGTCTACCAAGGTGGGGCTTACCTGCTTATGGATATGCATGGCGAAAGACCTTTCAGGCCGATAAAAGGTCGGTTCCTAAAGAAATACTACGCCTGAAGAGTCACGGCCCAGGGTAATGATAGATGACGACGCCTATGTCCGCTCGCTATCTTCCCAGGCCCGAACTCTAGAAGTGGTAGCCAACGAAACCGTTGCAACAACGGACCGAGATGTCCTAAAACTAATAATGGACCGAAACTTCCCTAAACTAACGACTGACCGAAACATCGTTAAACTACTACAAACCGCAGCATCCCATGGCTGACGCAAAAAAAACGGTACGTCCACAAGCAAAATGGGCACGGATGAAAACCCGAAAGGGCTCCGTGAGTAAAAACAGCAGGGCTACCGGCGAGTTTTGTGAAAACCCGAAAGGGCGCAATCTCGTTAAAAGACACTTGCAAGGTCCTCTCGACCTTGTAAGGAGAAAATATCTGCGTGAGAGCCTTACGACTCACAAAGGAGCAAGACACTTAGGGAACCCCATGATTCCTAAGGAGAAAACACACTTACGAGATCCTCACGACTCGTAAGGAGAATTACCCTTTGAGACCCTCACGGCTCATGGGATTCAAAAGTCTTAAGCTATAGGGATCTGAACCTGTTCTTAAGCCGTCACACACCCTACTTTGGCCCTACAAGTGGTTCAATATTGACCCTTGTATAGAATCTACGGGTAAGAATAAACATTTCCCTAACAGAGTCCCATCTGCGACTAGGGATATGCTCGCACGGTGAACAAACCCTTGTAAGTCCTCTCGACTTATAAGGAGAAAACACTCTTGTAAGATCCTTACGACTTATAAGAGAACATACACTCAAGAATCCCTATGATTTTTAAGGAGAAAATGCACTTACGAGATCCTCACGACCTGTAGGGAGAAATACCTTTATGAGACCCTTACGGCTCATGAAGTTAAAACCCTTAGTCGACAAGATCCTAACCCTGTCTGCTAAGCCACCTTTGTTCAAACCGACAAGGGCAAATGATGGTTCACTCCTGGCAATATCCCAGTTGTAGCGATGCTGATGCCTAAATCGGTATCAAGTTCCAAGTCCTTTCACGGCAAATGATGATTCGCTCCTGGCAATATTCCAGTCACAGCGATGCTGATGCTAATATTGGTATCAGATCTTGAGTTCCGTACTCGAAAAAAAATGCATGTAAAATAGCCGAAATGATTGGGCAACTTGCAACAAAATCAGCAAGTAAAATATATGCATACAAAAATAGCCGAAATGATTGGGCAACTCGCAATAAAAAGCAGCGAGTAAAAAAAATAGCCGAAATGATTGGGCACCGCGAAAAATAGCCGAAATGATTGGGCAATTGCGACTTTCGCGATACAAAAAGCTGAAATGATAGAGCATCGCAGAAAGAAAACAAAAAAAATACGATACGAAATGAAACTTTTGCCCTACAGGTGAGGTGAGATCACATCGATCCCTGTATACAATCCAGGGGCACAAACAAAGAGGGAACCATATCATCCCATTAGGCTCCATCAGAAAGAGAGCCAAGTCTTGATGGCAACATCTACAGCCTGGAAACCCACAACGGCGTTCCTTCTCATTCCAGCAGGATGCATACGCGACACAAAACAACGGAGCCATGGCAAAGTCCTTAGTTTCAGGTCCCGACGGTTCACCAACGACCCAGAGACCACCTCGACGTTCGTCTCGATACAGCAGACGCGATGTCGCCCCAGCGTTCTTTCCCCAGCAAGATGCAGACGCGACACCAACAACGGAGCCACGGCAAAGTCCCTAGTTCCAAGTCTCGACGGCCATATCTACTGCCTGGAGACCACCTCGACATTCGTCTCATTACAGCAGACGCCGCGTCATCCACATGACCCCGTCGCGGAAATACGTCATCCACATGACCCCGTCTTGAAAGTACGTCATCCACATGACCCCGTCAAGGAAATACGTCATCCACATGACCCCGTCTCGGAAATACATCATCTACATGACTCCGTCACGGAAACACGTCATCTACATGAAACCGTCTCGGACCCCATCTCGGAAATACGTCAGCACATGACCCCATCACGGAAATACGTCAGCACATGACCCCGTCGCGGAAATACGTCATCCACATGACCCCATCGCGGAAATACGTCATCCACATGACCCCGTCTCGGAAATACGTCATCTTCATGACCCCATCGCGGAAACATGTCAGCACATGACCCCATCGTGGAAATACGTCAGCCATTGACCCCGTCGCGGAAATACGTCATCAACTGACCCCATACGGCCAAAGTCAACCTTCGACCTCCCCGTCAAAGCAATGCTTTGATCCGGGAGCAGGTAAACTCATCAATCACTTACAAGTCCTCTCGACTTGTAAGGAAGAAAATTTTCTTAGAAGATCCTTACGATTCTCAAGAGAAAAAAAACACACTTAGGAATCCTCACGATCCCTAAGGAGAAAATACACCTACGAGATCCTCTTGACTCATAGGGAGAAAAATCCTTATGAGACCCTCACGGCTCATAAAGTTGGGAAAGTCTTAGGAGGCAGATCTGAACCTGACTCCTAAGCCATCGCTGTCCTGCAAGAAGAGCAAAATAGATTATCTACAAAACGCATCTGCTGAAAAGGGACACATCACCATGAAACAAAATACGTCTTTTATTCATAAATCAAAATGAATACAAAGTAAAATCTATAGAAGAATAAAAAAATACCCTCATTCAGGAGTATGTACAAAAAAAACATATACATTGTTTTCAAGCCGGCGGACGATTCAGTAGATTCGTCAGTTCATCCCTTTTCCGCTGGGTATCGGCCTCATAATTTGTTATTGCGATAAGACGGGCCTCCGCCTGTGATTGTTGGGCCTGGTACGAGGCGAGCCGACTTTCAAGCTCCTGTTCGGTAAATTTATGGGCTTCAACCATCTCGCGGGTAAAAATGACGGCTTTATCAATAGCTACCACCTCCCTGATAGCTTCTTGAAGCACCCGCCAGAGTTCATACGCACGAGTGGTCTTGGCCGTAAGTTCAGCTTGAAGTTCCCCCAGCGCATTTGAAGCCAGCTTCCTCTCTGAAAATTTTCGGCGGAGCCTCTTCTCGCATGACAGCATATTTGCGGCGCACCGTTCAATCAGCCCCCGTAAGCTCACTTTTGCAGCCACAAACTCTGAAGGAAGGCGCGTATATTCAAATCTATGCAAGCAAGCCTCCACCAGACGACAAAACTCGACCCAGACTTGCACTAATGCTTCACCATGGCAAGAAAGATGAGAGAAATGTTGGCTTCGGCAGCAAATTCTTCGGCCGTGATCAAGCTACCAGCACGAAGGTCTTCGATCAGAGCTGACAAAGAGTGAAGGTTTAGCTTTGCCATTCGTTCAGAGGCACGTAAAGCATAGGAGCCGGGTGGCATAACGATGCGAGATTCCAGCGTGGTAAGAACTGGCAAAGCTGTTAAGATGTATACACAATCAGCGAGATTTGCATGCAAAGAGTAGATGGAACAACGTCGAAACTTTACTTACCCACAGTCATGCAAGAACGGTCTAAAAGATCCCCAGGCCCGTCAAGAATCTCAACTTCGTCGTCAGCTTCCAGAACTACAGAAGACATCAGCATCGTCATATAAAATAATAATAATGCAGTGAGAAGGGGAAATAACACTAACCTTGCCCGGAAGAGAGGATAATGCGTTGCGGGGATATTGCCTGCGGAGCGGCCATCTCGAGCAAACGCTGGAAAGACTTTCTAGGAGATAGGTCCGCGATGGACACCGCCAATCCTCGTAACTCTGAAAAGATGGAAGGATTCAGGTAATGAAGAGATCATTAAAACAAAAGATAGAAGGATACCTTCGATTCTCCTCTCGCTTTGAACAGGAGGGATAGCCGCTTCGGCAGCTTCCTCCGTACCCTCGGGCACATCATCGGAGACACTTGCTGGTGTGCCGGCTATCAGTCGAGGGGCAGCGGCCACCACTTCAAGGACGGCAATTTCAATTATTTGTTTCGCCATCTCCAGGCCATCGCCAGAAAGGTCCATTAAATCCACAGCCGGAAGGGATATCTCTTTAGGGTGAACGGGCATAAGGGAAACAGAAGCCGCCGATGGAAGCTCTGCAGCAGGAATAGCAACTATAGCGTCCCCTTCCACACCTACCGGTGTCTTATCGGGGATATTTACAGAGTCCACAGTCAAGACGCTACTCGAGCCCAGATTCTCTGCCGTCGCCGAAGTCTCTGCAAGGTTTTACGAAGATAAGAAGACATGGAAAGCAAAACAAATTACTCGCCGAAAGAAAAATACAAAAGAAATGCATACCGATTCGCCAAGATGCCTCGAGTATAGCTTTTTCAAGCCGACGTTCCTTCCTCAGAAGGTATGCTCGCCGGGGTACTGATGGAGGATCTTCATAGAATATTACGGCAGGGTAGGAACTCTTCGAGATGCGCACGTTCTCGGTCTCACCTTGGGAATGCCTTATAGCCTCAGCCAGTTGTGCAGCTTCCTCGGCAGACGCGTCTGGAAAAAGAAGACCATCATCCGACTCTTGCATAGAGATTGGTTCGTCTTGAATGATGGGCTCGGATTCCATTAAAAGGTCAAGTAGACCAGTGACGGTCTACTTCCTCCGCTTCGACCCAGAGCTGGCGCTGAAAGATGATCACTTCCTTCCCTTTGATACTTTGGTGCGACGTTGACCCACTTCGCCTTCAATATCCTCTCTTGGCAGTGTTACCGATGATGACACTACTATTGCTGACGCCGCAGCCGATGAAACTGCTACTGGCGCCTTATCATAAGCCCTCGCTTGAGCTCTAGTGCGCATCGGCATGCCAACTGTGGGAGAAGTCAGACCCGCATCCACCGCCTCAGGAATAAGCAAGGTGCCAACACTCCTCAAGGGAGGGCGAGCCATTGCCCGCGGTCGCGGCAGGACTCCCGTAGCCTGGAGCGGGGCGGGAGCTCTAAGCCCAAAAAGTATCTTCCTCTCCTCAACAATGATGGGACTAACTCGGTGGCGGTACCAACCCGTGAAATCCCCCACACACCTCGGAATATAGTCGGCCTCGGGGATCATGAAATGAGAACCGGTGTTCAGCCGCATGAAATGATGGGTGGCGTTGCGAACAGCTTCGAGAGAAGAGTTAGGCTCCACCATGAATGCCTCAAAGGGAACACCCTGGCCATAACCTAATTTCCGGGCAAAGCAGTGTGGATTATACCGCATAAAAAGAACCGCATCATTTTGGCGGAACACCAAATAACCCGGCCTGATCGAGTACAAGGGCATGGCTTCCTTAGGCTTCAAGTATGGTGCTCCCTCTTTCGATAAATCAAATAGCTGCTGAACAGGTCCCGAAGGAGCAGAGATGACTCGATCATTAAAAACCATCCCGCTTTCATGGGCATAAGGATTAAGCAGCACACGAAGAGCCCCTAACTGAGTCGGATCAGGAGCAGAAGCGTCCACCAACCTCATGAGCCGCGGGAAAGTATAAGCATCATAAAAGCCGGGTCTCTGGTGCGCAGCAAATGCCCCTAGCACGTGCATCTCAATCCATGACGTAAAATAATGAAGAGAGAAACTCACCACATCCACGCCTGGGGTTTAGTTATTGTCTGCAGTGCTTAGCCCGTGGTACAAATGCGATAACCCTGCAATGCCCACGGCTAGTCGCGTCCCTTCGGCAATGCGATGAGCAGGGTAAATGACCGAAGCTCTCATAAAGCGACGATGCATTGGAACGATAAACCAACTGAACCAAACGCTGATAAAACCGACGAAGAAAGTTTCTTCATCCATGCCGGGAGCCGCAATCGACTCAAAAGGTACAGCCGACAAGATTGGGATGTAAAACTGCGGCAGATCTTCTTCTCTGGCCGGTAGCTTATTTAACCCAAACCCAAAGGAGTCGTTGATATTCGCGAACTTCAGAGCCTCCTTTGATAGGACGTCTCCACGAAGGAAGAAGGCAATAAAGCTATTAAAAGTGACGCCATGTTCCTCTGATTCGGTGAACAGCTTCTCAAAGATACCCAGAGTCTTGATTAGACTTGGATACTTGTGACGGATGGCATTTTCAGTTGACAAGCCGTCAAGATTAGCAGGCACAGTTGTGAAAACATACTTGTCAGGAGGCAGCAATTCTTCATAGGGCGCTCCCCTGATCGGCAATCCATAGATTTCGCAAAACTCTTCCAAAGAAATCGAAACTTCGCGATCCCCTAATAAGAAAGTGTTGGTGGGAAGATTCCATTGATTTAGGAAAGCTTTAACCCACCATACATGGGGAGACTGATAATGGAAGAGGGATGCGGACACCGCCTGGTAAAGCCCGACCCTCTGCAGTCGCGCACGATGAGCGGACAAGATGTAACGAGCCCAGAGAAGATAGCCTGTGGGATGGCGAGGGGTAAGCCCTATCTTGTAGACTTGTCCCCAGGGATGGGCTTCACCTTGGCAAATGCGACGCACCAAGATATCTATGGCTGGCACAGGCTGGTGCGGTATCCCAACTGTAGAAGGCTCAAGACGGCCCGTAGGAGTCCAATCCGCCACCTCTACAGCAAAAGCAGTCTGCGGACGATCCAACGGCAAGAATGGGAGGAGAGGTTCTGTTGACGCCTCGCAAAGAAAACTTCGGCGACCGCGGATGATATGACCGTACCAGGCTCCCCACAAAAGCAGATTGGCACAGTCCGGGTCATGAGCTCTAATCATCGCCATCACCTCTTCGTCAGACAGTGACTGAGGAATAGCAGCCTCCGAGCGGATGAAAAGGAAGTATGGAAGAGAAGCCATTGTTCCTGAAACAAAGGAAGGGAAAACTTTTAATGAAACTCACACGTGTATATATATATATCTCTATAAATATATATATAAAAATACAGTGGAAGAAAACGACAAGCCACTTATTTCATGGGACCATTGGTTGCAAAACACATAGGCCCCACAAAATCAATATGGCGGCTCACTAATGATGAGACAGGGTAATCATTATGAGAACAAAATGAAAATTCTCAATAAATGAATAGGGGAGTTTAAACATCTCTGCACATTCCCCCAAGGCAAAACCCATCATGACCTCTGTGCAAATCAAACAGAATCTTTCCTAAAAATTTTGTTTGTTTTGTTAAGAACAGCAGAGGATAGAAAAATTCCAAGAAGTCTTTTTGTTAGAACTAAGTTCTCTGGAGGAATTAAATTCCTTTTGAACAGAGAAATTAAATTCCAAGAAAATTTTCAGAGCTAAGCTCTTTGGAATGGAATTAAATTCCAAAAGAAAATGGGTACCAACATCAATCCCCTAAGATCAGAGAAAAAACGCCTAACATTGGGGGTTTACTACCTAAAGATCGTGCATTCTTAGAGCTTGGAAAGATGAGTTCTTTTTGAAAGAAAAAACCCTTGGTGTGGATTTAAAATCCAAATAAAAATGTCTACAAAAAGTTCCTCGGCCGTTCAAGATCCTTACTTGAAAAAGGATTCCTTTTTGATAGAGTTAAACTCTGGATTTTGTTTTAATGAATAGAGAACTGAGCTCTGAGGAAGAGAATTAAATTCTCAAGACAAGACCGAGAAAGGAAGAAGATGAAGGAGAGGAGGCGCTGCTGAAAAACCCCCTGCATTTATAAGACATGATAGGAAACGGTTCATCTTCCCTGTTCCCTAGGCAAATCCAATGGCCACAGAAGTTACAGCATTGCACTCACGTGCAAACACGTGAGAACAACGCTATGAGGGCATTTGTTCCCTCATTGGAACTGAATAAAATCAAATAAAGCAGCAGGGAAAACCTCAAATGAGGAATCACGTGCCTACACGTGACCGGGCATAACGTGCTCCCACGTGACTGGGCATCATGTGCCCACACGTGACCAGGACTCACGTGCAAACACGTGACCTTTTACAGGCAAAGCCTATAAGCACCGAATAAAATAAATAATTGGAAATGCTTAATCAGTGGGGTCACGTGCCAACACGTGACAAGCTCTTAAACCCTCTGAAACAATAGAATTAAATTCTAAATTAAATGCTTAATCGGTGGGGTCACGTGCCAACACGTGATGAGCTCTTAAGCCCTCTGAACTAATAGAATTAAATTCTAATTAAATTCTTTATCAGTGGGGTCACGTGCCAACACGTAATGGGTTTCTGAGCCCTCTGAACTAATAGAATTAAATTCTAATTAAATGATTAATCAGTAAGATCACGTGCCAACACGTGATGAGCTCTTAAACCCTCTGAACAATAGAATTAAATTCTAATTAAAGGGAATCAAAAACCCTAACTGTAAAAATATTTCCCTAGATCTTTCCAAACAGAAAAGATTGCACTCTGTAAAGTGGAGCACCGTTGGATTAAAAATCCAATGGTATAAGAAAATATTTTCCTAAAATCTACCAGGAACAACAAATAAAATATCTTTTGGATTAAAAATCCAATGGTGAATAAAATTCACCGGGTGATCTAAAAGATCATGTTGGTTATAAAATCAATCAAAAAATTTCAATGAAAAATTGACTAAACAAACTGATTCTTTTCCTTCTCCTATAAATAGAAGCCAAGAATCAAAGAGAAAGAGAGGCAAGAACAACAGAGAGAGAATACAAAAAAAAGAGAATTTAATTCTTCAGAGAGAAAAGAAAATCTCTTCAAGAAAGAAAGAAACCCTAGGTAAGAGAGGGAAATAGATTATTCTATAAACTCCCACAAAACAAAAGAGAATTTAATTCTCAAATTAAGAGTTTAACTCTTCTAAATAAGAACTTAGTTCTTTCTTTGGTTGAAGATCTGCAGAAGCAGATCTCCCCATAAGTTGAGAATTTAATTCTCATCGGGGAGATTCTGTCATGCAGATCTAAAACCTGAGGGAGTTCAGAGAATTCTATTCTCCTATAAAGTATATAGGAATTTAATTCCTCCAAAAAAGACAGGGTTTAACCCTTAATACATGAACTTAGTTCTTCTTCATGGTAATAGATCTGCAGAAGCAGATCTCTCCATAAGTTGAGAATTTAATTCTCATCGGGGAGATTCCGCCATGCAGATTTAAAGCTTAGAAGGAGAATTGGGTTTAAAGAATCTAATTCTGTTAAACACATAGGAATTTAATTCCTCTAAATAAAATTAGGGTTTAACCCTATAAGAGAATTTAATTCTTATACAAGGGATTTATCTCTCAATGCACCAAAAAGGATCAAATACCCAACATGATCACGTGGCAACACGTGACTCTCCCCTCTAATGATCACAAGAGAACGAATAAGATTAGGTCACGCGTTCCTACGTGACCCTTGAACAGAATTCTTAAAATGAAAAGGGCAGAATCGATTTTGGGTGCCTCACGTGTCCCCATGTGACCCCTGACAAACACCTCTCTAAAAAAGAGAAGATGGGAAAAACTGAAGGATTAATATCCAACGATGGGCGCCCTCACGTGTCACGCCCCGCTTCCCAGAGTACGCAAACTTGGGCACGTGACATAGCCAACCATGCTACCTGCGGGTAGGACGCATCCGTCCACAGTCACATTACGGTTGTAGAGATATCAAGAACAGTAAAATAAACTAAACTAATACATGTCCAAATCCATAATAACAAGAATCAATAAACGATAAGTGCGGAAGCTAATGATCCAATACAATGAATAAACAGTACGTCCCATAATGCGGGCTCACATCTGGAAATGAAAAGCAATAAATAAACTAAACCCTAAGGACTCACTGGTCAGCCTGCTGGCTGAAGTACTCCTGCTCGGTCGACGACAAGGGTCCGTAATCTGGGCCATGCAAAACCCAGACGTCAGCGCGTCATGATATCAAGTATATAGCATAAACATGGTAATAAACAATGCAAGCATGAACATGAACAAAGCAACAATAAGAAGTAATAAACAGGGTAATGTGCAGTGGTGACTAAACTGTCCTATCAAGTTTTCTACTCTATAGTCTTTGAAACCAATTGATGAATCGTCGATGTAACTCAATAGTATCCCGTGCGTGCCCGGGACCACGGTCATGATCCTCGGGGCTGAATCCGAGACGTGCCGCTAAGCAGTAAAAGGTAGTAGGATGGATGAGTGATGTCAGCATCAACACTCCGGAGCTGGCCAAGCCCGTAAGACTGATCAGATCAATGTATCGAACTGTTGAGTTACAAGTCGGTTTCACCTTTGATTTCCCCATACCCCCAAGCTATGTATGTCAAGTCAGGTATTCAGTAGTCAAGGACTAATGCCAACGCAAAGTCAAGTAGAAGTAGGTCTGTCTGGATCGACAGCAGGAACGGTTAGGTTTGTCGGCATTAGGCACAAGATCAGGAAACAAGTAATGTCATGGTATAACAGGATGGGTCGGTATGTATGTATATGTCAGGTGTATCAGGGCCAGGCCAATATGTCGTGCAATCGGGTAAGTGCTCACAACAGGTGTACAATCAATAATGAACAACAGCAGGAAACAGTATTTAACCACAGTATTTCATATAACCACAGTGTTGTTTATATTTTCTTATTAACAGGTTCAATCATCTTTAGGGTGCAAAAGCCACAAGGTAAAGCAATATTCACAATTATAAATTAAGGAACTACATGAAATTATACTAAGTATAATAATTATCTCAAGAATAGTTTAACAGTTCAAGCAGATATGATTCAGTCGTTTTATTTAGTTAAAGCATGGAGTGATGTGGGTTAATTAATTACTAGGAACTGTTGTAACGATTCCGATATACTGATAACAGTAATAATACGATATCAAATGCCATCATTAAGTTACGGTATTAAATAGTGTGAATTAAATTGCGTGGCAAGACTAGATCTCGCACGCTAGCATGTTCAAGCAAGTATTCAGATACTTGCCTCGACGGTCTGCAAACGGGAACACGGATGCGATGTCGGCAGAAAACGCGATAGGAAAGCACGGGCCACGGATCGAGTCCCAACAGAGGTCAACGGAATCACACGGACCAGGGGCTTCGCGGGAGCGTCGGGTTCGCCAAGACGGCACGGTCGGGTTCCGGCAACGACAAAAAGGAGCGAAGTTAGCAAAACGATAGGATACAAGCGACTACGACCAGCAAGGGGAATGATTTGCACAAAGGAAGGAAAAGGGAAACTTACAGAGAGGTATACCAGGTGACCCCGGCGAGCTCGACGGCGCTGGAACGCCGGCGAAGCGACGGCAACGGCTGTAGCAAGGGTGAAGGGCCTCGGGTGTGCAGGGGAAGGTGCTGCGGCGATCTGGAGGAGAGGGGGTCGGCTCTGGTGGTCGAGGGGGAGCAGTAGGCGGCCCTGGTGACGACGGCGAGGTCGCCGGTGCGTTCTCCGGTGAACAGCGGGTAGGCAAAGGATGAAGGCTCGGGTTTGCTGTTCCGGCGAGGGGAGGAGGGAAACGACGACGAGGTCGGGTCGAGTAGGGTGAAAGGGAGTCGTGGGAGGCGTCGACGGTGAGAGGCGACGTCGACGGCGAGGTCTGCGAGGGTGGAGGCGAGGTCGGGAATGGGTTGCAGGCGCGGGAATCGTCGGGAGACAGGAGGAGGAAGGTGCGGCGGTCGAGGAGGCGTCGCTGGCGGCGACGGCGAGGTCGCGGTGGCGATGGTGGCTGCGCGAGCATGAGGCTAGGGTTAGGGTTGGTTGGGTTTTCTCGCGAGGAAGAGGATGTGAGGGGCGGCCGCATGCAGTTGAATATATAGAGGAAGAGAGAGAGAGGGATTAGAGAGAGAAAGGGAGATAGAGATTTGGTGAGGGATTGAGGGAAGAGAGAGAGAGAGATGTGGAAAAGGAGCGGGGCCCACGCGGGGAAACCAAGCTCAGTGATTGGTTTATCACGAGGAAAAACATTTGGGATTAAAGATTCTGAAGGATTTAAACTGTTGAGGAAATATAAAACGTATATAAATAGTTTAAGATATTAAATTGAAACGGGCCCTTTTTGGCGCGAAATGAAACATTTTCAAATCGCGCCCGGGTTGCGCCCAAATGTTCCAAATTCAAATTATAAGATTTTAAGCGGGTTCCAAATTTTGAAAATAGGTGTTTAATGATTAAAATGCATGCCCCCAAGTCGGACACTTGCACGCGCGCGTAGTCGCCCAAACTTGCCCGTTTAGCCAAACGGAACGGAATCTCGACACGCGGACGCTACCACGCGACTAGTGGCGACGAGTAGGCCAACATGGACATCTTAAATTTCATTTTAGGAGTTAAAATTTGTTATGTGCCAAAATGACTTAACCGGTTATAATTTAGCCATAAACACCAGAAAATCAGGAAAATTGGAAAAAGCAATATAAAACCCTCGACTTGTAATATAACTAGTATTATTGGGCTCGGGTGTTACATCATACCCAACTACAAAAAGAATTCGTCCTCGAAATTCCAAGAATACAAGATAACTAACTACTGGAACAGGTGAGGGAATTTCTGTCGGATCTCGTCTTCTCGCTCCCAAGTGGATTCTCCATGCGATCGATTACCCTAAGAAACTAGCACAAGGGGGATAACCTTGTTCTTAAGAACCTTTTCTCTTCGATCCTTGATTTCGACTGGTCGCTCCTCAAAAGTCAGGTCCTCTCGTACAGTCAACTCCGAATGATCCAAGACATGAGTCTCATCACGAACATACCTCCGTAGTTGAGACACATGAAACACATCGTGAACTCCTGCTAATGACGGTGGTAACGCCAACCGGTACGATACCTCTCCAACACGCTCCAATATCTCGAAGGGTCCAACGAATCGGGGACTAAGCTTTCCCCGACTTCCAAAGCGAATCACCCCTCTAGTCGGTGATATCTTCAGGAATACCAAATCACCCACGGCGAACTCTAGAGGTCTTCTTGACGTGTCGGCCCAACTTTTCTGTCTGTCTTGAGCTGCCTTCATATGCTTCCTGATTGTATTCACCTTCTCGACTGTCTGTACCACCAAATCTGGTCCTAGTAACCTTCGTTCACCAACATCATCCCAACAAACAGGTGAACGGCACTTACGACCATACAGTGCTTCAAACGGAGCCATCTGAATAGTTGCTTGGAAGCTGTTGTTGTACGAAAACTCTACCAGGTGTAGATGATCTTCCCAAGAACCTTTGAAGTCCAACATGCAAGCCCTCAACATATCTTCAAGGGTCTGGATCGTTCTCTCTGATTGTCCATCAGTCTGAGGATGATAAGCGGTGCTAAACTTCAATCGAGTCCCCAAACTTTCTTGTAAACTCCTCCAAAAGTGCGACAAGAACCGAGTGTCCCGATCGGACACGATGCTTACCGGTACTCCGTGCAATCTGACAATCTCCTGCATGTACCGCTCTGCCAAAGTCTCTGTCGATTGACCAACCCGGAAAGGAATAAAGTGAGCTGCCTTGGTCAACCGATCGACAATCACCCATACAGCATTGTTGCCCTTTGGACTCCGCGGTAAAGCCGTCACGAAATCCATGGTTATATGTTCCCACTTCCATTGAGGAACCGGAAGTGGTTGCAACAAACCAGCAATCCTGTGGTGTTCAGCCTTGACTTGCTGACACACCAAGCACTTAGCCACGAAGCGAGCAATTTCCCGTTTCATACCTTCCCACCAGAAATGCTGTCGAATATCTCGGTACATCTTTGTCCCTCCTGGATGTACAGAGTAAGCTGAACTGTGTGCCTCCTTCATAAGCTCTTCACGCACATCTCCTTTTGGCACACACACACGGCTACCATATCTCAACGAACCATCTTCATGGATCAGTAAATCGGTTCGTAGTCCGGCTCCAATCTGCTCTCGAAACTTCTGCAGTCTAGGATCCTGCGATTGCGCCGCTTTAATCTTCTCAACTAAGGACGATTGTACTTGCAACTGCATCAACTGTCCTGTAGCACGCGGTAGCACAACCTCCAAGTCAAATCTCCGAAACTCCTCAATGATCTCTCTCTGTGCATTCAATAACTGAATTGCTGGTAACCCACTTAGCGCATCTGGCACGACGTTAACTTTTCCCGGATGGTACTTAAGATCAAGGTCGTAGTCGGCCATCAGCTCCAACCATCTGCGTTGCCTCATGTTCAACTCCTTCTGAGTGAACACATATTTCAAACTCTTGTGATCCGTAAAGACTTCAACTCTCTCGCCCAGAAGGTAGTGTCTCCAAATCTTCAGGGCGAAGATCACGGCTGCAAGCTCCAAGTCGTGAGTCGGATAGTTCTTCTCATGAGTCTTCAGCTGTCTCGATGCGTAAGCGACGACTTTCCCATTCTGCATCAAAACACATCCCAATCCTTTTCCAGATGCGTCGCTGTGAATCACCAGTCCTCCTGAATCATCCGGTACGGTTAGGATAGGGGCGGTTATCAACTTCTGCTTCAACGTCTCGAAGGCCAATGCACATCCATCTGTCCACACAAATGGTACCTCCTTACGCGTAAGCTTGGTTAACGGCTCAGCTAAACGAGCGAAGTTCTCCACAAATCTTCTGTAGTAACCGGCGAGTCCAAGAAAACTTCTTATCTCCGCAACATTCTTCGGAACAGGCCAATCCCTAACTGCTGTAATCTTCTCGGGATCAACGGCGATTCCATCGCCCGACACGACATGCCCCAGAAACTTCACTTCTTCCAACCAGAATTCGCACTTACTCATCTTCGCGAATAATTTCTCCTGTCTCAGCGTTTGCAGTGCGATCCTTAAGTGCTCAGCATGCTCCTCCGGAATCTTCGAGTACACCAGAATATCGTCAATGAATACCACAATAAACTGGTCCAAGAACGGTGAAAAGATCCTGTTCATCAAGTCCATAAATATTGCCGGCGCATTAGTCACTCCGAAGGGCATCACTAAATACTCGAAATGCCCATACCGAGTCCGAAACGCCGTCTTGTAAATGTCTTCTGCCTTCACTCGGACCTGATGATATCCTGATCGCAAGTCCAGTTTCGAGAATACCCTCGCGCCACTAAGCTGCTCAAAGAGTTCTCCAATGCGAGGGATCGGGTACTTGTTCTTAATAGTCACCCGGTTTAATTCTCGATAATCAATGCACATCCTTCTCGTGCCATCCTTCTTCTTTACTAAAAGAACTGGAGCTCCCCAAGGTGAGTTGCTGCTTCGAATCCATCCCTTCTCGAGTAATTCACCCACCTGTTTCTTAACTTCTTCCAATTCCACCGGTGCCATCGGATAATAAGATTTTGATACTGGCGCTGCACCAGGAATGAGGTCAATCGCAAACTCCACATCTCGCTTCGGCGGTAAGCCCGAAATATCTTCAAACACATCCATAAAGTCGCGAACAACTGCCGGCTCTTCATTACTATCCACTACCATAGCCGCAAGAACATTGTTCGTCGGCCTAGCCCTAAACTCGACTGGCCCGACAGAACAGCTTCCTCCGATGAAAATAAACTCAGGGTGTCCGGGAATCTGGAAAATTACTTTCCTTGCCCTACAATCAATGTGTGCGTGGAAAGTGCCAAGAAAATCCATTCCCAAGACTACTTCGTAACTGCCCGTATCAATCACCAAGAAATCTGCAAAAAGCTCCCATCCACAAACAACAACCGTACAATCTTTACATTCCTTACTAGCTATGATTTTCCCATTCCCAGTGTGTATGTCCCAGAAACTAGACAGGGTCGTACAGGTGATCGAGTGTGTAGTTATAAATTTGGATGACATAAAATAGTGGGATGCTCCGGAATCAAATAATACCAATGCGGGAAAACCATGGACGAGCAAAGTACCTGAAACCACTTCTCCTGATGCTTTGGCTTCCTCAGCTGTCAATGTGAAAGCTCAACCCTGGTTGGGTCCTTGTGTCAGCTGCTTCTGCCCTTGGAACGGTCTCTGCGGAGGCTTCCGTATATCATCTCTCGTGCGAAGCTTCGACGGACAAGTACCAACTGCGTGATCGGCTGCCCCACAAACCAGACAAAGTCCCAGTCTCCTACGACAATCCTTCTGCACGTGCCCAGGTAATCGGCAGTAATCACAAATCACACTCTTCCTTCGATCAACGATCACAGGCTTCTTCATTGGCGCTACACCTCGACGGTCCACTGGAATACCTCTGCGCCCATGATCTCGGTTAGGTACAAATGCAGGCTTCCTGGCCGCAACTGTTGTCTGGTGAAGGTTCCCTTTCGATCCTGATAAACTCTGCTGCTCTCTGGCTGCCGTAAGAACCTGTGAGAAAGTGGTCAAACCCAGGGAGACAATCTGCCTCTGGATGTCCACATCCAAACTGCGCAAGAACCTTCGCGCCCTGTCTGCCTCCTTGGCGACTAAGGGTCCAGCGAAACGGCTAAGTCTCGTCCACTCCGCTGCATGTACATCCACAGCTGCCCCATTTTGTCTCAGTCCAATAAATTTCTCCTCCATTTCCTCCCGTGCAGTCCGCGGGAAGAACTTTTCCAAGAAACTTTTAGAGAAATCCGCCCAACTGATTGGCTTGGACAAGCGGGTCTCCTCCACAAGCCACCACTCTCGGGCGTAATCCACCAGCTGAATGCGCACCACATCAACTCTCTTGTCTTCTGGGATCTGTGCCGCAATCAATAAATTCTCTGTGTCCACAAGCCACTGCTCGGCTGGCAACGGCTCCTCCAAGCCAGTGAAAGTAGTAGGACCCAACCGTCTGAAATCTGCCACGGTCCCTACTCGGTCGGCTGGCTTCGCTACGGCGGTGTTTACAGACTGCTGCATAACCTGCAAACCCTCCTGAAATGAATCTGCTTGCTGCTGGATCAGCTCAGTTTGCCTCTTCTGATTTTCTAACATCCCACGTATCACTCCTAACATGGCGGCTTCGTCCACACGCCTCTGATACGTCTTGAAATTCTTATCTGCCATGGTCCTGAAATCAAAACAAACAACATTAGCATGATGATAGATTCAATATATAAATCAAAGCTAGAACTCCAAGATACTTAAATAGAGTACTGCATTGTAGCTATGCCGCGGTATCATAGCCGCAATTACTTAACTCCACCCAAGTCGCCTAAGTCCTAGAGATAACAAGAAATTAGGTTTTTGAGTTGACAAATGCAAAGTAAGTTTGCACGTCGACATGATCCGGAAGAATGATTCAAGGATAGTAAAATGGTCAAAGTGGCAGGACATGTTTCCTAATCATGGGTATTCTGATTCGTGTATCGGGTGCAATACCCAACTACAAGAATCAACCCAATTAACCTATGGCTCTGATACCAAAAGAACCATGTCACGCCCCGCTTCCCAGAGTACGCAAACTTGGGCACGTGACATAGCCAACCATGCTACCTGCGGGTAGGACGCATCCGTCCACAGTCACATTACGGTTGTAGAGATATCAAGAACAGTAAAATAAACTAAACTAATACATGTCCAAATCCATAATAACAAGAATCAATAAACGATAAGTGCGGAAGCTAATGATCCAATACAATGAATAAACAGTACGTCCCATAATGCGGGCTCACATCTGGAAATGAAAAGCAATAAATAAACTAAACCCTAAGGACTCACTGGTCAGCCTGCTGGCTGAAGTACTCCTGCTCGGTCGACGACAAGGGTCCGTAATCTGGGCCATGCAAAACCCAGACGTCAGCGCGTCATGATATCAAGTATATAGCATAAACATGGTAATAAACAATGCAAGCATGAACATGAACAAAGCAACAATAAGAAGTAATAAACAGGGTAATGTGCAGTGGTGACTAAACTGTCCTATCAGGTTTTCTACTCTATAGTCTTTGAAACCAATTGATGAATCGTCGATGTAACTCAATAGTATCCCGTGCGTGCCCGGGACCACGGTCATGATCCTCGGGGCTGAATCCGAGACGTGCCGCTAAGCAGTAAAGGGTAGTAGGATGGATGAGTGATGTCAGTATCAACACTCCGGAGCTGGCCAAGCCCGTAAGACTGATCAGATCAATGTATCGAACTGTTGAGTTACAAGTCGGTTTCACCTTTGATTTCCCCATACCCCCAAGCTATGTATGTCAAGTCAGGTATTCAGTAGTCAAGGACTAATGCCAACGCAAAGTTAAGTTGAAGTAGGTCTGTCTGGATCGACAGCAGGAACGGTTAGGTTTGTCGGCATTAGGCATAAGATCAGGAAACAAGTAATGTCATGGTATAACAGGATGGGTCGGTATGTATGTATATGTCAGGTGTATCAGGGCCAGGCCAATATGTCGTGCAATCGGGTAAGTGCTCACAACAGGTGTACAATCAATAATGAACAACAGCAGGAAACAGTATTTAACCACAGTATTTCATATAACCACAGTGTTGTTTATATTTTCTTATTAACAGGTTCAATCATCTTTAGGGTGCAAAAGCCACAAGGTAAAGCAATATTCACAATTATAAATTAAGGAACTACATGAAATTATACTAAGTATAATAATTATCTCAAGAATAGTTTAACAGTTCAAGCAGATATGATTCAGTCGTTTTATTTAGTTAAAGCATGGAGTGATGTGGGTTAATTAATTACTAGGAACTGTTGTAACGATTCCGATATACTGATAACAGTAATAATATGATATCAAATGCCATCATTAAGTTACGGTATTAAATAGTGTGAATTAAATTGCGTGGCAAGACTAGATCTCGCACGCTAGCATGTTCAAGCAAGTATTCAGATACTTGCCTCGACGGTCTGCAAACGGGAACACGGATGCGATGTCGGCAGAAAACGCGATAGGAAAGCACGGGCCACGGATCGAGTCCCAACAGAGGTCAACGGAATCACACGGACCAGGGGCTTCGCGGGAGCGTCGGGTTCGCCAAGACGGCACGGTCGGGTTCCGGCAACGACAAAAGGGAGCGAAGTTAGCAAAACGATAGGATACAAGCGACTACGACCAGCAAGGGGAATGATTTGCACAAAGGAAGGAAAAGGGAAACTTACAGAGAGGTATACCAGGTGACCCCGGCGAGCTCGACGGCGCTGGAACGCCGGCGAAGCGACGGCAGCGGCTGTAGCAAGGGTGAAGGGCCTCGGGTGTGCAGGGGAAGGTGCTGCGGCGATCTGGAGGAGAGGGGGTCGGCTCTGGTGGTCGAGGGGGAGCAGTAGGCGGCCCTGGTGACGACGGCGAGGTCGCCGGTGCGTTCTCCGGTGAACAGCGGGTAGGCAAAGGATGAAGGCTCGGGTTTGCTGTTCCGGCGAGGGGAGGAGGGAAACGACGACGAGGTCGGGTCGAGTAGGGTGAAAGGGAGTCGTGGGAGGCGTCGACGGTGAGAGGCGACGTCGACGGCGAGGTCTGTGAGGGTGGAGGCGAGGTCGGGAATGGGTTGCAGGTGCGGGAATCGTCGGGAGACAGGAGGAGGAAGGTGCGGCGGTCGAGGAGGCGTCGCTGGCGGCGACGGCGAGGTCGCGGTGGCGATGGTGGCTGCGCGAGCACGAGGCTAGGGTTAGGGTTAGTTGGGTTTTCTCGCGAGGAAGAGGATGTGAGGGGCGGCTGCATGCAGTTGAATATATAGAGGAAGAGAGAGAGAGGGATTAGAGAGAGAAAGGGAGATACAGATTTGGTGAGGGATTGAGGGAAGAGAGAGAGAGAGATGTGGAAAAGGAGCGGGGCCCACGCGGGGAAACCAAGCTCAGTGATTGGTTTATCACGAGGAAAAACATTTGGGATTAAAGATTCTGAAGGATTTAAACTGTTGAGGAAATATAAAACGTATATAAATAGTTTAAGATATTAAATTGAAACGGGCCCTTTTTGGCGCGAAATGAAACATTTCCAAATCGCGCCCGGGTTGCGCCCAAATGTTCCAAATTCAAATTATAAGATTTTAAGCGGGTTCCAAATTTTGAAAATAGGTGTTTAATGATTAAAATGCATGCCCCCAAGTCGGACACTTGCACGTGCGCGTAGTCGCCCAAACTTGCCCATTTAGCCAAACGGAACGGAATCTCGACACGCGGACGCTACCACGCGACTAGTGGCGACGAGTAGGCCAACATGGACATCTTAAATTTCATTTTAGGAGTTAAAATTTGTTATGTGCCAAAATGACTTAACCGGTTATAATTTAGCCATAAACACCAGAAAATCAGGAAAATTGGAAAAAGCAATATAAAACCCTCGACTTGTAATATAACTAGTATTATTGGGCTCGGGTGTTACATCACGTGTCCCCACGCGATCTTTTAACAAATCCTTTTAATATCCATTGCATGGGTACCCATCACGTGCCCACACGTGATGGCCATGAAGATTAAGTGTTTAACACTTACTTGCATATTCTGATGATAAAATAAAGGAAGTTTCGCCCAACACTCAGGTGCCTCACGTGACCCCACGCGAGCGCTTCTTTTTTTAGTGTTTAACACTATTTTGTGCGTTTCATCCTTGGTGTTTAAAACAATTTTAAGCGCATCACGTGGGAGCACGTGATGGATAAGTGTACTCTAGTGTTTAACACTATATTTGAGCCAATCTTAGCCTAAATTAGCTAAGTCTTCCAGAGGCAGGACCCTCCCTTTTGACTGAACCTCAAACACACTCTTGTCTTCCAAAATTGATCATCTCATATGACATTCAAAGCCAAAACCTAGAGCCTTTCAATAAACTTTGGTTCAAGAGTACATCTCCACACCTCTGATACATGTCGTCGTAATTCTTCAACGTTTTCAGAGAGGTGGTGGGTCCCAATGACCAATAACTATCTGGTGCATTTCCAAACCCATGTTTGCATCTGAACTTGGACCGCAATGTCCCTAAACTAAACAATAAGAGCCCTAATGCTCTTTTGTTGGATCTAAATGATCCTGTTAAGTAGATCTTAGTCTAAAATTAGACTAACGTATCCTTAACAAACATTTAAGTTGATCTTAATCTCAAACGAGACTAACGATTCTTAAATCAATCCAACTACAGGTCCTCCAACCAACATTGGTTCAAGGGTACATCTCTTCACTCCTCTGATATTTATCGTTGTAATCCTTCAACGTCTTCAGAGAGGTGACGGGTCCCAACAACCAGATATTCTACGGACTGTGGGGTCCTTAAACTCATGGACTATGACGTCCTTAAACTTTACGGACTGTGGGGTCCTTAAACTCATGGATTATGTTGTCCTTAAACTTTACAGACTATGACGTCTCTAAACTAGACTATAACAACAACTGAGCCTTTTATCCCAAGCATATGGGGTAGGCTACATGAACCAACATGAGAATCACGCCGGGTCCAGCACATGAATCCTCCGCCTCCACTCACTCCTATCGAACAATATACTTTCATCGAGTCCTTTGGCAACCATATCATTTCGTATCGCCTCCATCCATGTTTTCTTCGGTCTTCCTTTTGCCTTTTTGCCATTGCCCATATCTAAAGTATCTATTCGTCGAACCGGTGCTTCCATAGGTCTGCGTCACACATGACCAAACCATCTTAGCCGGTTTTCCTGCATCTTCTCCTCCACAAGTGCTACACCAACTTTTGCACGAATATCCTCATTTCGCACCTTATCTTTTCTAGTGTTAACGCACATCCAACGAAGCATACGCATCTCCGCTACGTGCAACTTCTGTGTATGATGCTTCTTAGGAGCCCAGCATTATATACCATATAATAAGGCAGGCCGAATAGCGCTCCGATAAAACTTCCCTTTCAATTTTAACGGAAAGTTACGATCACATAAAATCCCTGTTGCACTCCTCCATTTCAACCAACCAGCTTGGATCCTTTGATTAACATCACTATCGATCTCCCCATTCTTTTGGATGATGGAACCTAGATATCTAAACTGTTCGCTCGGTGATATCTCTTGCCCTTCCAATGTTATACCAATATGGTTTTGACGTCTCTAAACTAGACTATGATGTCTTTAAACTCTATGGACTATGATGTCCTTATACTTCTGGACCGCAATGTCTCTAAACTAAACCCTACAGACTATGATGTCTCTAAACTAGACTATGATGTCTTTAAACTTCACGGACTATAATGTCCTTAAACTTTTGGACCGCAATGACCCTAAACTAAACAATAAGAGCCCTAATGCTCTTTTGTTGGATCTAAATGATCCTGTTAAGTAGATCTTAGTCTAAAAACTAGACTAACGTATTCTTAACAAATGTTTAAGCTGATTTTAGTCTCAAATAAGACTAACGATCCTTAAACCCAACCCAAACCCAAATCTAAGAAAATACGGATTCAGACTAATCCACGCCCTATGGGCGATAACATAAATTAGTCTCCGTATACAATCCACAGGCAACCAAAAATAAAACAAACACACACGACACGAAGTGACCATCTGGAGAAGGAGAAAGTGGTTACCGCGATACGGTAGCGTAATTAACTGCAGGGTCTTGCGCCTGCAGGGAAGAGCGTCCCCACAATCAAAAACCCCTCAAATGAGGGAGAATCTGACGAAATCTGCTACAATGGCTGCATCCGTCTAAACCTCCGATACACGGTGCCATAAATCAAATTGGTGTCTTCGGAGAGGTGGACGGATAAAACCAAATAGCATCTGCCCCTAAATTCAGGCAAGACGCCGGTCTTCCCGGTCTTTCGGCGGAGAACACTCCAAGTATTTAATTATCGTCTTTAGAGTTTTCATAGATGTAGATTTTATATTTGTGACATTTCTAGTGAGAATAACCTATTTTTCATAATACATGGTATTTAATTGTAATATTGAACTTGTATGGATTTCATGGTATTTTAATGTAAAGTGATTCTTGTGATTTTGGAAAAGTTGAAGTATTTATATTATAACAAAAATATGTATTTTTTATATCATATATATATATATATAAATTTTTATAAAAATAAATTTTAATATATATATTATATTTCTAGAAATCTCATTTTCTTAAGATTTTGGTATTTTAATTCTCTCGAGACCGAATGCTCCTTGCGGAGGTCTGCATCTCGCACTACTGAGTCCAGTGATGTGTAATAATCTGCACCATCCTAGTCGGGTTTCCCAAATGGGTTGTAGCGGCACTTTGCAAAGATTTATAAAAATACTTAATCCTTTAGAAAATGGTATTATTAATTCATGGTATTTATTTGAAATGTTTCATTTTCCCATATTCTATGTTCCCGAAAATTATTGTGCTATGTTGCATATGAGTGTTGTGAGGAGGTAGGTCATTACCTCATGATTTACTTAAAGGTATAGCAAGTTTGTGATGTTTTAATGTCGAAATAAAACTACAGGGTATTTTAGTGAAAAAGTACAGTAAAAATTACAAATTGAAAAAGATTGTCATGAAACTTGTTCAACATGTTTATTAATGTTCAATGGTCAACATGTAAGAGTTTTGTATGATTGTATTTAAGAAAATGTTGGATTTTGAGAAAGAACCGAATCGGAACTCGGTTTAACTCCGATTCCGTCGGGTTTTGTAATTACGTATTTTTAGAACAAGATTAGAGAAGAGGGAGGGGTACTTATGGGTTTAGCTTAAAGAGGAGAGGGAGAGGGAGTGGACGTAGCTTCCGGTGCGTCGTTTCGTCGCCGAGATCTCCTAGGGTTGTTGCCGGAAAAATCGCCGGAGCTTCGCCTTTTGCTTCTTCCAAAGTACACTAGGGTTCTAGGAATTTCTTGAGAGTTTTGTTCAGAATTGGAGTGAGGGTATAGAGTTAGGCTAGGGTTAGGTTAGGTGAAAGGTTAAAATGAAAAAAAATATGATAAATGTAATAAAATGTATAAAAAGTGGAGTAATTGGGGTTTTAAAAGAGTTCAGGTATTGTTCCAAGGAATTAAACCATACAGATGTGCAGATAAGACCAAAAGACACAATTTTTGTATTGGGGACTCGGCGGAATCGGCCAGTCCGGCCGGCGGCGGCGGGAACTTGGTATGGGCATATCATCCGGGGCCGCCACAGCTTTCTTTGCGAAGTGCCAACAGAGGCTCTTCGCCCAATTTTGCCGATGGAGCGTCCGCAAACTGCTTTTGTGGTGGAGGCGGCTGATTGGACTCTAATAGGCCGGCTTGAGCCGTCGATAGCTAGGATACCAAACCAGCCTTTGCCGGCCATAGACATCTTGGGGCATCGCATTTGCCAAGGTGAAGCCCAACCATGGGGACAAATGTATAAGATAGGGCTTACCCCTCGCCACCCAACGGGCTATCTTCCTTAGCCTCGATATGTTCTGTCCGCTCATCGTGCACGATTGCAGAAGGTCGGGTTTTATCAGGCGGTGTACGCATCCCTCTTTCATTATCAGTCCCCTCATGTCAGGTGGGTTAAAGCTTTCCTGAATTAATGGAATCTTCCTACCAACACTTTCTTTCTAGGGGATCGTGAGGTCTCGATTTCTCTAGAAGAGTTCCGCGAGATTTACGGATTGCCGATTAGGGGAGAGCGCTATGAAGAGTTGCTGCCTCCCGATGAGTATATATTCATGACCGTGCCTGCTATGCTTGACGGCTTAACAACCGAAAACGCTTTCCGTCATAAGTACCCCAGTCTAATCAAGACTCTGGGTATTTTCGAGAAGCTGTTCGCAGAGTCAGAGGGACAGGGCGTCACCTTTAAAAGCTTCATCGCCTGCTTCCTCCGTGAAGGTGTCTTATCAAAGGAGGCTCCGAAATTGGCGAATATTAACGACCCCTTCGGGTTTGGGCTGAACAAGCTGCCGGCCAAAGAAGAAGATTTACCGCAGTTTTACATCCCGATCTTGTTGGCCGTGTCCTTTGATTCGATTGCGGCTCCTGGCATGGACGAAGAGACCTTCTTTGTCGATTTTATCATCCTTTGGCTTAGCTGGTTCGCCATTCCAACGCATCGTCGCTTTATGAGAGCTTCAACCATCTATCCAGCTTATCGCGTGGCTGAAGGGACACGACTGGCCATGGGTATCGCGGGGCTATCACACTTATACCATGGGCTGAGCACTGCGGCCAATACTTCAACCCCGGGTGTAGATGTTGTGAGTTTCTCCCTCCACTACTTTACGTCGTGGATTGAGATACATGTAATAAGGGCGTTCGCAGCGCATCAGAGGCCGGATTTCTATGATGCTTACACCTTCCTGCGGCTCATGAGGCTGGTGGATGCTTCTGCTCCTGATCCAACTCAGCAAGGAGCCCTTCGTGTATTGCTTAACCCATATGCTAACGAAGGTGGGATGGTATTTAACGACCGAGTCCTCTCTGCTCCCTCGGGACCTATTCAACAGCTATTCGATTTATCGAAAGGGGGCGCACCATCCTTAAAGCCTAAGGAAATTATGCACTTGTATTCGATTAGGCCGGGTTATTTGGTGTTCCGTCGAAATGATACGGCTCTTTTCATGCGGTATAATCCGCACCGCTTTGCTCGGCAATTGGGTTATAATCAGGGTGTTCCCTTCGAGGCATTTTTGGTGGAGCCCAGTTCGTCTCTGGGGGTTGTTCGTGACATCACCCATCACTTCATGCGGCTGAACACCGGCTCTCGTTTCATGATCCCCGAGGCCGACTATATTTCAAGGTGTGTGAGGGCTTTTACGGGTTGGTACCGTCATCGAGTTAGTCCCATCATTGCCGAGGAGAGGTGGATACTCTTCGGATATAGAGCTCCCGCCCCGACCCAGGCCATGGGTGTTCCGCCATGACCGCGGACAGTGGTTCGCCCTCCATTGAGGGGTAACAATGCCTTACTTATCCCTGAGGTGGCGGATGCGGAATCGACTCCTCCCACAGCTGGTATGCCAATGCTTCGGATATAAAACCCAGGCAAAGGCTTCCGATAAGACGCCAGCAGTAGTTTCATCAGTTGCGGTGTCATCAATGGCAGTGTCATCATCGGTAGTACCGCCAAAAGAGGATATTGGAGGCGAGGTTGGGCAGCGCCGTATCAAAGCACCAAAGGGGAGGAAGCGATCCTCTTCCTCTAGTGTCAGCTCCGGCTCGAAAAGGAGGAAGAAGACAGTTACCGATCTGCTCGACCTCTTGCTCGAATCTGAAGTTGTTGCCCAAGACGAACCCATAACCATGCAAAAGCCGGATGATGGTCTTCTCTTTCTAGGTTCATCTGCCGAGGAAGCCGCACAATTGGCTGAGGTTATAAGGCGCTCACAGGACGAAACTGAGAACGTGGGTGTCCTGAAGAAACCTTATCCTCCCGTCATATTCTATGAAGATCCCCCATCACTACGGCGGGTATATATGGGTCCCCTGCGACAGGAGGATAAGATAGCCCTCAAGCAGCCTATCTCAGCCGCTTCCGAAGATGAGCTGGCATTGAAGACCGGTGGCCATGAATCTGCATTTGAACCCCGGCGAGCACACATCCTCAGGAAGGAACGTCGGCTTGAAAAATCCATACTAGAAGCATCATGGCGCATCGGTATGTGTGCTTTACGTATTTTTTCTTTCAACAAATAATTTGTATCGCTTTTTATATCTCCTTATCTTTGCGAAAACTTTGCAAGGACTTCAGCAATAACAGAGAATTTGAGCTCAAGTCGCCTCCTGACTGTGGACTCTGTAAATGTCCCCGATGAGGCATTAGTAGGTGCGGAGGAGGTCGTTACAGCTGCTATTCCTGCTGTGGAGCTTCCATTGGTAGCCTCTGTTCCCCCGGTGTCTGTTATCTCAGAAGAGGTGCCCTTATCGGCCGTAAATTCAATGGATCTTTCCGGTGACAGCCTGGAGATTGTGGGACGGGTAGTTGAGACCGCCGTCCCTTCATTGGAGCCTGAAGTAGCGACCGTTGCCCCTCAATTGGAAGCTGTCATACCAGCAAATGTCTCCGGTGATGTTCCTGAGGGAATGGAGGAGGCTGCCGAAGCTGCTATCCCTCCGGTTCAAGACGGGAAGAGTATCGAAGATAGTCTTCTTATACTTTGTTTTAATAGTCTTCCTATTATCTGAACTTTTCCTTCCTTTCAGAACTATGGGAATTGGCGGCTTCTATTGTGGACATATCTCCCAGGAAATCCTTCCAGCGCTTACTTGACATAGGTGCCCTACAGGCAATATCCTAGCAAAGCATAGTCCTTTCTTCCGGGTAAGGTTGGTGTTCTTCGACCCTTTTTGTTTTATTATTATTTTTTATAATGACGCTGATATGCGCTCCACAGTTCTGGAAGCCGACGACGAGGTCGAGATCCTCGATGGGCCTGGGGATCTCTCAAACCCTCCTTGCATGACTGCGGATAAGTAAGGTTTTATCTTTGGCATTGATTTGCCCATTCTATGTTTGTGACTTTCACTGACTGTTCACATATCTTGACAGCTTTGCACACCCTATCTCCATTAAAATCTTGGATCTTCATGCCACCGGGTCCTTATGCCCGGTGTTGGGGGTCAAAATTTGCACCCCAGTTGACCGGGTCAAAGTCAAGGTCAACCCCAAGTAAGCGGGCCCAAGCCCAAGCAAGTGGGCCTATGCCCAAGTCGAGCCCCGCGGCCGGCCTCCCCATGCCAACATAAAAATCATATAATAAATAATTTTAATGTAATTTTTTATGCATGAATGGGCATAAAGCCAAATTTTTGTAAAGCCCATGGCTTATATGCAAAAGAAATGAGCACATGAGGCATGAGATAGGCAAAATGCCATTTTGTAAAGCCCAAGGGGCTATGTGTAAATGTGTAAGCCTATATAAGGCAACATGATGATGAATAAAGGATGGACTTTTCATTCTCTAAAACTCTAGGATTTGTGCCTCCTTCTTCTCCTTCCTCAAGGTTCCAAACCTTCTCTTTTCTTTTGAATTAAATCAAGAGTTTTACTCTTTCTTTTCAAAAACTAAATAGTAAGAGGAGCATAGATCTTCTATTAGATCTCAAAAGGGGGAGACTTTTAAGTCTCACCCCCTTTTCTCCAAGATCCAGCCGATCAAGAGGAGGAAGAAGGAGACCCATCTCTAAAAATCCAACTTTGGACAAAATCCCAGTCAAGAGAAGATCCAAGACTCAAGAGAGAAGAATCTCTAAAGATTTTTAAGGAGTTCAACTCCAAGACCCAAATCCTCAAAGGAGTTTAACTCCTAATCCAGATCCTTAGGAGTTTGACTCCAAATCTAAATTTTTTGGAGTTTAACTCCACTCAAAATCCTCTTTAGGAGTTTAACTCCCATTTCTGGGGGTAAAAACCCTTCCTTTCGCTAGCGCCCACGTGCCGGGCACGTGAGGCGCCAGCGCCCAAAGCGCTAGCGCCCGAGCGCCCACGTGCCGGGCATGTGAGGCGCCAGCGCCCAAGCGCGAGCGCGAGCGCCAGGCGTCAGCGCTAGCGCCCAGTGTCTGCGTGTTATGCGCGTGAGGCGCTGGCATCCACGCGTCCTTTGGACACCATTTTCCCCCATTTTACACACACTCCATATTAAAAATACCTCCCCCGTTAGAAAAAATTTCTAACGGGGCGCTGTCCCGCACCCCGCAAGAGGGCTGCTATCCCTCTTGACCCCTAGCCCGCTATCCGGGTAGCGGGACCCCCATAAAAACTCTGCGTGGCCCCCGATATATCCAAAACCCCTTCAAAACACAACACTGCACATTGAGTTCGCATGACCTGTTTGACCCGTCAATCGGAGGTTCTCTCGCTCCAAAGACGAGGGGTAATTAACGGCAGCTTAGTCCGCGGTTGTCGAAGATTCGGATCCCCACAATCAATAAACCCCAGCCTACCCTAGGCAGGGGGAATCTGTAATGCGCCTGACGAGCGCGCGTGTATTCCCATCTCAATGGGGTGACGAAAAACACCCAACACCCGGCGTGCGTCCGAACGGATGGCGAGACAAAGCATCTACTCCCTGACGGCTCTTATTGAAGACCTTCGCACTGGTACCTTTATCTCGGCCGAAGAATTTGCTGTCGAAGCCAATGCTTCCTTGTCCGTTCTCACTACCTATCATGATGAAGCATTGGTATGCGTCTGGGTTGAGTATTGTCGCCGAGTGGAAGTCTGCCTACATGGGCTTGAATGCTTCCGCCTTCCCTTCGACATCTTAACCTTGAAATCGAGTCTGCGGGGATGGATCGAACGGTGCGCAGCCAATCTGCAGTCGTGCGAGAAAAGGCTCAATCGGAAGTTTTCGGAGAGGGAGTTAGCTTCGAATGCTTTTGGGGAACTTCAAGCTCAACTCACTACTAAGACCACTCGTGCATACGAACTTTGGCGGGCGCTTCAAGAAGCTATCACGGAGGTAGTAGCTCTTGATAAAGCCGTTATCTTTACCCGCGAGATGGTTGAAGCTCACAAAGTTGCTGAAAGGGAGCTTGAGAGTCGACTCGCCTCGTATCAGGCTTAACAGTCTCAGGTGGAGACCCATCTTGTGGCCATAACAAAGCTTGAAGCCGAGGCCCAGCGGAAGAATGACGAATTGACGAACTTATTGCATCATCCGCCGGCTTGAAGATATATATGTTTTTTTTGTATATTCTCCTTTTCTTGTATTCACTCCTGAATGAGAGAATATTTTGCGACATGTATCTTGTATTCATTTTGAATTCATGAATAAAAGACATACTTTATTTCTTATTAGCGTGTCCCTTTTAGCAAATGCGTTCCGTAAATAGTTTATCTTGATCTCCTTGCAGGACAGCGACGGCTTAGGAAACAGGTTCAAGTCTGCTGCCTAAGACTTTTCAACTTTATGAGCCGTGAGGGTCTCATAAAGACTTTTCTCCCTACGAGTCGAGAGGATCCCGTAGGTGTATTTTCTCCTTAAAAGTCGTGAGGATTCCTAAGTGCGTTTTCTCTTGAGAGTCGTAAGGATCTCACAAGAGAATTTTCTCCTTTACAAGTCGAGCGGACTCGTAAGTGGTTAGTGAGTTGACTTGTTTCCGAGTTGAAGTATTGCTCCGATGGGGAGGTCGTTGGTTGACTTGTTTCCGAGATGGAGGTCATTGGCTGACGTGTTTCCGAGATGGAGGTCATTGGCTGACGTGTTTCCGAGACAGAGGTCATTGGATGACGTGTTTTGCTGACGTGTTTTAGAGACAGAGGTCATTTGCTGACGTGTTTCCGAGACGGAGGTCATTGGCTGACGAGTTTTCGAGACGGAGGTCATTTGCTGACGTGTTTCCGAGACGGAGGTCATTGACTAATGTTTTTCCGAGACGGAGGTCATTGGCTAATGTACTCCACTTTCTGCGGTGTCGGGTTGACTTACTCCGCTTTCTGCGGTGTCGGGGCTGACTCTAGGTTATTTGTGAACCGTAGAGTCTTGGAACGGGGACTTTGTCGTAGCTCAGATTGATAGTGTCGCGTCCATGCCCTGCTGGCATGAGGAGGAATGGCGTTGTTTGTCTTCTGGGATGTAGATGTTGCTGTCGAGATCTGACTTTCCTTTTGACAGTGTTTGTTGGGATATGTGGTTCCTTTTTCGTTTATGCCCATGGATTGTATACAGGGGTCAGTATGGACTTACCTGCAGGGCAAAAGTTTCACTCTTTCATTTTTTTATTTCTTTCCGCGATGCTCTATCATTTCAGCTTTTTATATCGCGAAAGTTGCGATTGCCCAATCATTTCGGCTATTTTTCGCGGTGCCCAATCATTTCGGCTATTTTTCTTTTTCTTTACTCACTGCTTTTTATTGCGAGTTGCTCAAACATTTCTGTTATTTTTACATGCATATATTTTACTCGCTGATTTTTATTGCGAGTGCCCAAACATTTCGGCTATTTCATATGCATTTTTTTGTGAGTATGGAACTCAAGATCTGATACTAATCTTAGCATCAGCATCACTGCGATTGGAATATTGCCAGGAGCGAATCATCATTTGCCGTGAAAGGACTTGGAATTTGATACCGATTTAGGCATCAGTATCGCTATAACTGGGATATTGCCAGAAGCGAATCATCATTTGCCTTTGTCGATTTAAACAAAGATAGTTTAGCAAACAGGGTTAGAATCCTGTCGACTAAGGCTTTTGACTTCATGAGCCGTAAGGGTCTCATAAAAGTGTTTCTCCCTACGAGTCGTGAAGATCTCGTAGGTGCGTTTTCTCCTTAAAATCGTGAGGATTCTTAAGTGTGTGTTCTCTTATAAGTCGTAAGGATCTTACAAGAGTGTTTTCTCCTTATAAGACGAGAGGACTTACAAGTGTCATTCACCACATGAGGAAATTTCACGCCATTGGTAGAACTGGGTGGGGAAACATTTATTTGTGCCTGTGGATTGTATACAAAGGTCAACATTGAACCGTTTGTAGGGCAGTCTGGGAAATGTGATGGCTTAAGAACATGTTCATATCCCTGTAGCTTAAGGTTTTTGAATCTTATGAGCCGTGAGGGTCTCAGAAGAGGGTTCTCCTTACGAGTCGTGAGGATCTCGTAAGTGTAATTTCTCCTCAGGAATCGTGGGGATCCCTAAGTGTGTTGCTCCCTTGTGAGTTGTAAGGATCTCACGCAGGTATTTTTTCCTTACAAGGTCGAGAGGACCTTACAAGTGTGCATGAATTTTTTTTAAGAGTCTGCACCCTTTCGGGTTTTCACAAACATCGCCGGTAGCCTTATTGTTTTTACTCACGGAGCCCTTTCGGATTTTCATCCGTGCCTATTTTGCTTATGGACATACCGTTTTTTTTTGTTTTTTTTTTACCTCAGCCCTAAGATACTGCGGTTTGTAGTAGTTTAAAGACGTTTCGGTCCGTAGCTAGTTTCAGGACATCTCGGTCCCTTGTTGGTTTAGGGACGTCTCGGTCCAATGTTAGTTTAAGGACATCTCGGTCCATAACGATTTTGAAGCAAGTTTTCGCTGGATACTGCTTATAAAGTTTGGGCTTAGGAAGATAGCGAGCGGACATAGGCGTCATCATCTATCGTTAACCTAGGCCGTGACTCGTCAGGCGTAGTATTTTTTCAGGAACCGTCCGTTTATTGGCCTGAAGGGTCTTTCGCCATGCATATCCATGAGCAAGTAAGCCCTACCTTGGTAGACTTTGTCTATGATGTACGGGCCATCATAGTTCGGCTCGAATTTCCCCCGTTTAGCACGATTGGGGATCATAAGTCTCTTGACCACTAACACGAGTTCACCTTGGCGAAATGTTCTCAGCCTGGTCAATCTCTCGTATGAGCGCGTCATTTTTGCTTTGTAAGCCTCCAAATTTTGCTGCGCCATGAGACGAGTTTCATCGAGGGCGTCGAGCTCCTCAAGCTGAAGATGAGCATTCTCTTTGTCTGTTAGCTCATAATGAACCGCCACTCGTGGAGAGGGTAGCTCTATCTCCAAGGAGAGTACTGCTTCAGCGCCGAATACCAATGCATACGGAGTTGTGTTTGTGGCCGTTTTGAACGTGGTCCGATACGTCCAGAGAGCTTCATGCAGTCTCTCGTGCCAGTCCTTCTTATTTTTGGACACCGTCTTCTTTGTGATCTTCATCAAGGTCTTGTTGAAAGCCTCAGCTAGACCGTTAGCTCAGGAATTATAAACCGAAGAGCATCCAGTCTATGTTATGCTGCTGTGCGAAGCGGCTGATTTTGTAACTTCTGTAGGCTGGCCCGTTATCGGAGATAATCCGTCGCGGAGTGCCAAACCGATAGATGGCGTGTGTCTTGAAGAAATGGAGGATGTTCTCCGTCTTCACTTCTCTTAGCGATATTGCTTCTGCCAAGCTAGAGAAGTAATCGGTTGTTGCCAATATGAACCGATGTCCCCTGGACGATGCTGGCTCGATGGGCCCGATTATATTGGTTCCCCACATTTCGAACGGCCAGCTAGACACTGTTGGGTGTAGCGGGTTTGGATGCTGATGGATGAAGTCTCCGTGAATTTAGCACGAGTGGCACTGCTTTGCGTATTCGAGGCAGTCATGGATCATCATGGGCCAATGGTAGCCCATCCTTTTGATCTTCAGCTTCATCTTTGGCCCGACTTGATGAGAACCGCAAAGTCCGTCGTGAGTTTCTTGGACGACTCTCCTTGCTTCTTCCGGTCCCAAGCATTTCAGCCACAGAGAGTCGAACGATCTATTATATAGAGTATCATTGACGAAGGCGAAAGACAGAGCTCGTTTCATGAGCTGATGTCTTGAGGATGTATCTTCAGGTGTTCGATGGGATTTGAAGTAGTCTAAAAAGACTTCTCTCCAATCTTTAGCCTTTTCTTGGTCCTCTATTTGTAGGGCCGTTTTCTTGGTCGCTTCCTTTTCTTCAAACGACTCCGGAGATATTCCCGCTGGTGCAAGAACTCGACGGCCTTGTACAACGATCCTTACGTCATCGAGGTTTTCGTCAGCCAGTTCTTTAGCGAGTTTGGCTAATGCATCCGTCTTGCTATTTTCCGTACGTGGTATGCTTTCTAGGATGTAGGAAGGGATTTGAGTCAGCAATTTTTGCACTCTCTCGCCGTACTTTACCAACTCTTGTTTGCATGTTTGATAGTCGCCGTTCACTTGACTAACGACCAGCTGGGAGTCTCCGTATATAAGCAGGTTTTCGATTTCCATGTCGACAGCGATCTCAAGACCTGCTATTAAAGCCTCATATTCTGCTTTATTGTTTGTCCTCGGCTCTGTTAAGGAAAAGGCAAAGCGCATTATCCTTCCTTGCGGAGTCACGAAGATAAGGTCTATCCTAGATTTGATTATAGGGGTATTGTGTTGTCGCTTCTTCATGGAAGATGCCTCATCGAAGTAGAGTTCCCATCGGGTATCACTCCCTCCTCTCTCCCTGTAGATCGTGTCAAACGCGTGCTCGTCCGGCAATTCACAATTTAGGGGTGAATCGGCAGGTATCAGATGCTCAGCGAGGAAGTCGGCGATGGCCTAGCCTTTCACTGCCTTGAGAGGTCGGTATGTTATCGAGAATTCCATTAAGAGTAGGGCCCATTTAGCGAGCCGTCCCGTTAGTATGGCTCTTGACATCAAATACTTGAGAGGATCCACCTTTGATATGAGATGGACCTCATGAGCCAAAGCATAATGCCGAAACCTCGTTATAGCAAAGATTAGCGCCAGGCGGTGTTTTTCGATAGGGGAGTAGTTGTTTTCTGCCCCCAGGAGAACCCGACTCAAATAGTAGAGGGCTCTCTCTTTCCCTTGATCATTCTCCTGTGCCCATAGCGCGCCTAAAGAACCTTCAAGGGCTGTTGTGTATAGGATGAGGGGATTTCCCTTGACTGGAGCGGTCAGTACCGGTGGATTCTGCAGGAATTGCTTGATTTCATCGAGTGCACCCTGGCATTTACGATCCCAAACGAACGGGGCCCCTTTCTTCATCAGGTGACTGTAGGGACGGCATTTTTCGGAAAGATTGGCTATGAACCGCCGGATATACGCGAGCTTTCCTTGGAGAGACCGCAATTGCTTGAGAGTTCTTGGCGAAGATATTTCCATAATCGCCTTGATCTTTGATGGATCTATTTCGATGCCCTGGTGTCAGATGATGAACCCCAAGAATTTGCCTGAGGAAACTCCAAACGCGCATTTGAGAAGGTTCATCTTCAGATTGTATTTCCGAAGACGCTGGAACACTACTTTCAAATGCTCCCAATATTCCTCATATGATTTGCTTTTCACCACGAGGTCATCGATATAGCATTCGACGATTTCATGTATGAGGTCATCGAAAATCTTCGTCATGGCCCTCTGGTAGGTAGCGCCTGCATTCTTCTGACCGAAAGGCATCACTTTGTAGCAGAATATGCCCAGAGAAGTCCGAAAAGCGGTATGCTTCTGGTCTTCGGGATGCATCTTTATTTGATTGTACCCTGATGAACCTTCAATGAAGAAGAAGACTTCGTGAGTGGACGTGTTGCCTATTATCAGCTCGGTAACCGGTACGGGAAAATCATCCTTCGGACAGGCTTTGTTGAGGTTCCGAAAGTCCACGCAGATGCGCACCGTCCCATATTTCTTCATCACCAGGACAATGTTGGCAATCCAGTCGAGGTATTGAACTTCTTGGATAAAACCGGAGTCGATTAGCTTCTTAACTTCGGCGTTGATGCTCATTTCAAATTCGAGCTGCATTCTTCTTGGTGCTTGTTTGACTGGCTTGACGTCCGGAGATATCGCCAATTTATGCACAGCTATTTCTGGATCTAGTTCTAGCATCTTAGAGTAGTTCCATGTGAAGCAGTCTTTTACTGCATGAGCACATCTTTTAGTGTAGCCACCTGCTCTTTAGACAGCAGATCACTGACGAACGTTGGTCGTGGGTCGTTTGTCATCCCCAAGTCGATTCTTTTCAGGTTGTCCGCAGTAGTATATATTCCATCTTCCAACTCTTTTGGCGCTGGTGGAAATTTTGAGATCAATTCCTCTTCATCCTCGTTTTCGAAGTACCAGGAGAGGTCATCCATATTCTTGGGCACTCCTTCTTCTGACAGCATTATTACGTGACAGGTACGAGATCGTTTTCAAGACCGATATTGATCTGGTTCTACTCTCGCCATATACGGTGCTTTTAGTACATGCTTTTGTGGTGGGGCTACCCTCCAACTGTTGGATAAAGCGAATCCGCCGAGTTGATATTGGTCTTCGACCCAGTTTTTGAAGGTGAAGCAGTCATCAAGAGGATGTCCTATCGCTTGGTGATAGGAGCAATAATCCGGGCGATGAACCTCATTTGCTTGTTCGGGGTGCTTGGACTCCGGGAGCGTAATCATCTGAGTTTTCATGACGAGGTCGAATATCTTCCTTGTCTTATCTTGAGGGAAGGAATATGCTCGACCCATGTTTTTCGTTAAAGACGGATTCTGGCTGACCTTTTCTTGATCACGTGGCCTTTTGGATCTATTTTGCCGCTGTCGAACGTTTTTTCCGTTCTTTGACTTGTTTTTGCCTCTGCGTCGGGCTTTTTTCTTTTCTTGGGAATGCATGGCGGGCTGATGGTGAAGGGCATCGTCGTTCTCCGTAGCCTGCTGAAGGAGGCGTTGCGTCTTGGCTTTCTCGTAAATGGCCATTTTGCGGCTGTAGTCATTCTGAACCTTTTGACTCGCTTCCCTTATTAGCTTGTCCATCTGTTCTTGAAATGATCGATCCGGCACTTTTATGGCAGGACCTCGTTCTGGTTCAACGTCAGCGTCTTTTAAAAGAGCATTCTCTTCTTCATCAAGGTCCATTATGACATGGCAGTCATGGAATTGCTCCCATTTCTTAGGCTGGACATATCCAAGCCCAATCGTTTCCATTTTTCAGTTAGGAAATTTTCGCTGCGTTCCGGGGACGTTCTGAATCCTGTTGTAGAACTGAGCTTGTCGAGGAGTTTGTTTGAATGGTACGCCTTGGTATCTTAATAACCTTTTCAATACCTCGGTGTAATACCTGAGAAGACGAATGGGTTGGAGCCTGTCGAGCGCAGGATCGGCACCATGCCAAACTTCTCTTTCGACTTTAGTCTCCGTGGATCGATAGAATAGTCACCTTTTCACCTCTTGGCTTGGGAAGGACGTAGAACGTCTGCAACTCTTGCACACTATATGTCTCCAGCGCATCAAGCTCTCTGTAGTGCCGCCACGGAACCATGGAGATTTGCAAACTCCGGTCTACTCCAACGAAGGTTTGCATCGACGGGCGGACAGAGAATACGACGTTGGTTTCATCTTCGGAGTCGCTGCCGAAGACCAAAATTGGAGTGGATGGTCCGGGTTTATCATTCCGCTTCTGAGGCTGTCCCGAGTAGACTATTTCTTCATCCTCCTCGGTATCGCTTCCAAAGGTAAGAATGGGATTGACGGGCTTCTGTTTAAGCTCCGGCTTATGACACTTCTCCATGTCTTTGAAGTCTGGCAGGAAGTACTTGGCGTCTTCATATTTTCGGACTTCGTTCATAGAGAATGGGTTTAGCTCTCCCATAACGGTGTACTCGAGGCCGTCTTTGAAATACTTCATACACCGGTATTGTGTAGAAGGAATGAAGTTATATTCGTGTAACCAAGGCCGACCAAGTAGAGCGTTGTAGCAAGTCCTAGCGTCGATGACATGAAATTTGATGTCTGTGACGAGAAGCCCAAAGCGCAATGTTAGTATCACGGACCCGAGCGTCTGTGACGACTGTGAATCAAATCCAGAGATAGTGATTTTATCTTGGGCTAAATGCTGAACGCTCATGCAGATTTCTTTTAGCACCCGCACGTTGAGAAGGTTGACAGAGGACCCGTTGTCAACAAGTATTTTCCCTATTTTGATGTCATGGAAGTATCCAGTGACATATAAAGCACGGTTGTGGTCGCACGAACTAAGGAGAAGATCCTCGTCATTAAATGTAATGTTAGCCGTGTGGACTTTTGCCAGCTCATCTTGCATTTTCTTCTCTGTGATGAAGGTCTGGAACTGATCGGACTCTTGTAATGCCTTGACCAAGGAATCCCGTGCTTCTTTAGACAGAAAGAGGGCATCCAGTATGCTTAGTTGTGAGGTTATCTTCCTCAAATGTACTAGGATATTGTAATCCACCTCGCTTTTCTTAGGCGGGTCCTTGGTTGCGAGCTCTTGACAACTACATCATCGAGGGCAATCTCCTCATGGATTTTCTCCTTCCTCTTGTCTTTTCTGTTCGAACCTTTGTTTGGAGGTCTGAGATTCTTTTCAGGCAACGTACGATTACGCAGCTGAATGTTCTCGCAGTTCTTCATCTCTTCTTCTCTTTCAGGGGTGGATTCCTTAAAGAGGGGGTCAATGGTCATTTCTTCATCAGAATCGCTCCCAAAGATGAGAACTTGCGATCCCCTGGTATTAACCACGTGACAGTTGCCGGCAGCTATTTTGTGCCCATCTGTCATGCTTCTCTGCTCCCGACGAGCTTTGCGCTTTATTCGCTTGAATTGTTGTCGATGGGCGACGTATTCCTGCCACTACTTCTTGAAGGCATTACACTCTTCGGTAGGGTGTGTAATCCTCCGATGGTATAAGCAGTAGTTTGGATGTGCATCTGGTTCGTCAGGGCACGTACTTTCTGAAGTGCTTTCTTTGAAAGGTGGCAACTTCATTCCCATTGACTGGGCCTTAGCGAGTCGTTCCCTCGTCTTAATCCTGCTTGAGGAAGAGTGCTACTAAAATGGAGACGAACCTTTGCCGGTAATAAGGGAGCTTTGACCCGGTTGGGGTATTTTATGGCTTCTCATTACCGGAGCTTTTTCAGCTTGACGTCGACGCTTGGCCTTTTCGTATATGGCCGTTTCACGCTCTCGGTCAGCTTTGCTCATCTGAAGAGCTTCGCTCAGCAGCCTGTCAATCAATTCGTCTGATGGCTCCAGGGATTTTGGTTCCGGTTCTGCCCCCAGTCTCTCTGCATCAGGAGCTTCTTTACCATCTATTGACGAGTGAGAGATCATGTGGCAGCTCGCCACATAATCCGCGGGCTCTTCTGAAGAATCGCCTCCTTCATCAGCGTTATCGTCTTCATTCTCACGAACATGCTTGAAGAATTTGTCCAATGTAATTGGGGTCCGTGCCTTCTGGTTATATTCTTCCAGTGCATCGATGTATTTCTGCAAACTTGTACGGTTGTCGTCGAGTTGGACGATCTTCTTGGCCTTCTTCTTTTTCTTTAAAGACTTCAGAGGCTTGGCCCGAAGGTTCTGTCCACCATCACCAACTTTCAGCATTAGGCGTGGCTTCAGCATCCCCTCAATAATCTCAGGCTCCAGCGGGCTCTTCCACATAATCGCTGGACATGCTTGAAGGTCCTTCAGCATTCTTTTAGTCTTAGCTGAAAGGGCCACCTCCCATGGGGCTTCCTCTATAAGTGAGCATGATGCCTCCGGCATGTCCACATTTTTAGGAGCGTGCGGTTGTGGCGGGTTCACCCTCCAGTTTTCGGACAGCGCGAACTTGCCCTATTGGTACTAGTCTTCGATCCAACTTTTGAAGATGTAACAATCTTCGATTGGGTGACCCAATATTCGGTGGTAAGGACAGTAATTGGGGCTGTTAACGTCGCCTGATTGCGTTGGGCATCTCGGCTCTGGCAGAGTGATGAGCCTGTTGCGCAGCGCTAGCTCGAATAATCTCTTCGTCTTATCCCGAGGGAACGAGTAAGGGCATCTCAGCTTTTCTTCGAGTGATCGCTGTTTATCGTTTTGGTGAGCGACCGACTTCGGGCTACTCGGTTGTTGCTGAGCGTTGGCGACGAAGGTCGCTTTCCCTTTCCCCTTTTTATTCCGAGGATCCGTCTTTGAGGAGGACAGTCTATTGCCCATCTGGTCCATTTGAGCCAGCTTGTCGATCAAGGCCTGGAAAGTGGCCGGCTTGAAGAACATCATGAATTGGGAAATAGTTTCCTAAGGGTCAAGGGTCCTCACGAACATGCCCATGGCAGGAGCTTCTTCTATGCGTTGTTCGCATCTCGACCACAGGTTCCACCACCGAATGGCGTATTGAACCCAGGTTTCTCCCGGCTTCACTCTAGCGTTAATTAGTGCGGTGATCGGGGTGCGCTCGCTAGCGCTCGTGAATCTTTGTGTAAACAGTAGCTCCATTTCTGCAAATGTCTTGACAGAGTCATTCGGGAGCTCAGAGTACCATTAGAATGTTGTCTCCGACAAACTGCCAACAAACTGGCGAAGCAGCAGTTTGTCGTGACCCCCAGTATTACCGCACAGAGCCCTGAATTGAGCAATGTGCTGGTGTGGATTACCCGTCCCCTTATACACATGGAATTTAGGGATCGTATATCCTGGCGGGTACTTTATTTGATCGTACCAACCCAGATAGGGTCGTCTAGTCTTGACGATTTGGCCGGCCGCTTCGCTCGCCTGATGAGCTCGTATCTGTTAAGCTATATAGTCGTCTAGGGAGGCTTTGGAGATGGTGTCTTCCGTGGCTGCCGATAGAGCCGGAAGAGGGTTTGATGTCTCCCCTCTGTCGTCTTCAAGGATTATTGGAAGGTCTTCAGCTGGAGGATCCGGCCGTATCATTATCCCGACCATATCTTGGAACAAGAGCGCCATTTGTTTCATGTCGGCCGCTTGTTCTGCGGCCTTTTTGTCTTTCTTCTCGAGCATTCTTCGGAGGAACTCGGCGTCGGTTTCCTGTTCCTGGTGCTGCTCCGACGACATCTCCGGGCTTTCTTTCAGCCCAGTGAGCGCGGCCATCTTCGTTAGCATCTCCTGGAGCTTTTGCTGTTGCTTCTGAGCCTTTGTCACAGACCGGGTGAGTGGTCGATGACCCGTGGAGATACGACTATCCTCTTTCCCGGAAGCCATGTAGATGGTGTGCACTACCATGCCTCCAGACTTGGGGCGTTTGGATTCAGCACCCTTGAGATTTGTCACAGACACATGAATCTTCTCCGCCCTTCTCCTTTTATGGGCGGTCGAAGTTGAAGGGACCGTTGCAACGGGCAACCATATAGACGATACCTTCCGTGGCATGGCAGCGAGATGGTCCCCTTCCTGTCGACCCTTCATTTTCTTCTGTCGGCGGGGGTTCAACTACAGAGTCTTAGACTCTTCGCCAGACCCTGTGGATTTTGGAGGACAGCCGCTGAGGGGGCTGCTCCGGCTTCGCCTTTGTGACATTTTCAGCGGGTGGAGAAGACATTTTTAGTACGGCAGTTGGAGAATTCTCGCGCACCCTCCTGAGCGGCCCAAAGCTGTTCCTAGTTGGAACAGCAGCGTCAATTTCCACCATCGGAGCTAGTGGAGTCAATCCAGAAGAGGAACTACCCCCAGCTTTCCTCACTCGGCGCCAGTGGCGACGTCGACCATGTCATGCCCCCTGCTTTAAGGAGAGACTGTTGTTGGTGCTAACCTGTCAAAGACAAACGTCCGCTGAGAGGGAATAGTCAATCTTACGAAGGCTGACTTTTGGACAGGGGAAGCACTTGTAACGACCTCACCCGAAACAGAAATTGGGATGGCCAGTCTTGCAAAGACCGATCCCTTGGCAGAAGAAGCCCCTCTGACGACTTTGTTTACCGGAGCTAGGATGGCTATCCGCTTCGGGATAACTTCTTCAGGTATTGCAGGCTTCTTCACAGGCCCACTTGAGCTTTGGCCTAGTCTGTTAAAGACCGATACGTTGGATTTGTACGACCTATTGAGAGGGGCTGTGGTAGTGGTAAGCTGATCAAAGACCGACTTCTTCGGAGCTTTCAGTGATGGCACTGGGGCGTTGAAGCTCATTGGTGGGAGCATGGTCCCGAAGAACAATCCCGTGGTGGCCTGTGTCACCGGTTCCACCGGCATTGCGAAGATGGAGGCCGCTTGGGGCCCGTAAGATACTCCTCCAGACGGGGTGGAGCGGGAGTTGTGGTTGCAGTTAGTGCAGTTGGAAGTCATTGACGCCATCTTTTCTTCTGCACGGAGCAAGACACCAAATCTTAGTACCTCGAATCCAGGGGCAACCATACTAAACCGCGATTCGTTCGCGAACTTGACACACGAAATGTGGAGTGGAAAGAGGAAATGGTCCCACCGGGCGTGCCAGAATCTGTTTATCGCCGAAAGACGTGATCGGAACGTGGGGACGTCTAGCCTGAATTTTAGAGGCAGATACTATTTGGTTTTATCCGTCCACCTCTCCGAAGATGCCAAGTTGATTTATGGCACCGTGTATCGGAGGTTTAGACGGATGTGGCCGTTATAGCAGACTTCATCAGATTCCCCCTCATTGTGAGAGGTTTTTGATTGTGGGGACGCTCTTCCCTGTGGGCGCAAGCCCGTGCAGTTAATTATGCTACCGCATCGCGGTAACCACTTTCTCCTTTTCCAGATGTTCACTTCGTGTCGTGTATGTTTGTTTTGTTTTAGGTTGCCCGTGAATTGTATACGGAGACTAATTTATGTTGTCGCCCGTAGGGCGTGGATTAGTCCAAATCCGTATTTTCTTAGATTTGGGTTTGGGTTGATTTAAGGATCGTTAATCCGAGGCCAACGCGGGCCAACGCAGTAGCGCCCCGGCCGTCAATCCGAGGCCAACACGGAAACAAAAACTTTTTATAAAACTGGCGCTATCGTAGGCTTTTACCTAGATCATACCATTAACACTAAACTAGCTAATTACAAAGATGATAGAAAGGCTATACCAATCGATCGATGTCCTTCATTGTTTAGCCACCATCCCTAGCTCCTCGCGGCATCCCCGATCTCGCTCGATCTCCGGTCTCCTTGTCAAAAAGGGCACCACATCAAGAAGTATTTTTACGGGCTCCCGCTTCAAACCGAAGCAACTCGGACATGAAGTTTGCTAGCCGACATGTCCAAGGTGAAGTAGAGAATGTGTGTGATAACTTTGTCTCAAGCATCCATTGATTCTCAACTCATGAGATTGTATGGATGGAGGTTGAGGATGAAGCCATGGATGAAACTTGTGAGCTAGAGAAGGAAGAAGAAGAAGGGCTAGACTTATTATTGTGTTGGAATGAAAAATGAGAGCACTAGAACTAAATCTCAAGACCAACCCCACTACTAGTGGCTGTCCATTCTCTCTCCACACATCATTTCAATACAATAATCAATCACAAATGTTGACATAGCACAAAAAATAAGACCATGAGTCATCACCCATGCACATGCCACATTAATTGCTCTTCATGATGATTTCCACCACAAAACATTTAAACCAAAATGTTTAATTCAAAAAGAGAATGGAAACATCTAAAGTAAACTCGTGACGGATCACAAGGATACCCCTCACCTGTATATACATACCTGCATCCGCATTCCGACTGAATGCGAATGCAATGAGACTAAAGTAATCCAACAAATCTAATACTAGGATCCGGCTTAAACCAAAGCCCACTAGTATGATCCGTCCGATCATGATCCGTGCACGAGTGCACGTATATGATCGAACCCTGCCATAAAACCATACGGCCTCTACAACGTTTCGCCTGAACCTTGGGAAACTATCTGTGGGGGACTCTAAAGACTCGTCAATACGCTGGTAGTGGGTTTAACCACAAGCACGTCAGTGGTACTAGCTGTACGTAACAGCTACACATGTTTTGACCAAAAAGGGAGGCTGATGAGCGAACTCATCCAGAAACCCTTACTGAGCCTGTCGGTGACAATATCTGTATGGTCTGGCCCGTTCGTCTATAAGCATCGCATATCGGGCCCAGGGGCTGGTAACGTCAGACCCCCAATAGCGGTATAAGTCGTGTCGGAGTGTAGCCCAGAACACCCTGAGATACTACTGGAATACCTACCAGTAAATCTCCTACCTTGGCCAAGGACTTCGTGTAATGGCTCTCCTAGACACAACGCGATCTCACCCCCAATACCGGGAGAGACGAAACCCCTGCCAATCCGCTCACTGCCTCCATGTGGCTTGGAATTATACCCAACTAAAACCTGTTTGTATGACTCCTTTGAGCCGTGGTAGGATAGTAATCAAAGTACAGTGGGAACTCACACGAGACAAATGACGATCTCAGGTCGATGAACTAACCTGTACACATGTCACCAGGGAACTGCTATCTGACGCTGGGTACAATACTAACTAGCAGGTTCCCGGCAAGTCCTGTCCGGTGTACTCATAACCCAATGAGCACCTGTATACATCTTAGGTAAACCAACTGACACCAATGGCTTGTGAGACCGGCCACCGTCTCTTGTCGGGGTCTCGACTGTATACACTAGTCTACTAATGGAGTATCAATGCCCAGTCTCGAAACTCCCACGACTAGGGACACTTTAAGGATGTGCTTATAGACTACCCAACTCTCACGTATATGATCGTCATCATACTGTTGGTAGTCAAACAAGAATCCTAAGGGCTCTATCAACGTGTAATAGTGATCTGTAATATCACCTAAAGCATGTACACGATGATAAAGATAAACCAGATAGCATACTATCATCTTGAGTAAGACTGTCCTACCGGTATAAGTCCTCCCTCAATCATTGAAATCACGTGCCTGAGATCCAATAATTGACTTGAGGGCACTATAGCCAACAATCTCCCACTTGCACTTAAGGCTAATTATTGCGATGTCGCATACTCACAGCCTGTGTGATATCGAACACCCAACTCCTCTACTAATCAGTTTCACAAAGCTCGTTTGTAAAACTATTGCTTTCGAGAAATAACCTCAGTGAGTGGATCCGCTCTGATGTTTCTTTCTATGTCTCTCTTTATCTCAAGTTCGCGGAGAAAGCCATCTCCCGAAATGAGCAATACCTGTCTTAGAATATGTCTGGATATCTGATGGGACCCAGTTCACAAACGAACTCTAAATCCAGAAAACTTCTTAGACTGTATCGTCAACTAAATTTAATCAGTATCCTGCATCATGCCTCCCTCAGTATCCGCTTGGACCACCTATCCAAACTACTGTCCCTCATCAGAGGGAAAACTATAACTCTGACAGTCACTCTGTCATCCATGTCACTTTGGAAGCCTGGAATGATAACCGTCTCCTGAAGGAGGCCGTCGTTATCAAATCCCTAGAATATCCACTTATGTTCTAAAACTGCTTCCGAACGTTTCTCCAGAATTGGATTAATATCAACTTATTGCAGCTAGTGCAAAAACAACATCTGGTGTGGTACTTGACATCTCATGATTGACTCAATTGACTAAACAAGTGATATGCCAATCATGTACATCTCTATCCCCTTTAGTCTGTAAGACACTTTTAGAGAGGGTGACTCCATCACCTGCAGGTACACTACCATGCCAGGAGTCGTCCATTCTAAAACACATTTAGAATACTTTCTAAGTACCCAGATTGGAAAGCTACCAAAATCTAGATTTAAAACCATAGATATAGTAACCAGAATGTCTGATATTATATCCATATCCTATATGGAGAAACCACTGTGTGACAACCAAAGTATAACCGATCGTAATATAGGAATTTCACTTCCTACTATGTGTATATCATCCAAATACCAGGACATTACACCCTACAACTTTCTTAACAGATCCATCCCCTATTCTGATGAAGTCAAAGCCCATGACCGTCACATCAAAAATAGATGATCTATCTCCGCTATATCTGCTTTAGTCTATAAATAGACACAAACTACTTGTCCACTTCCGCTGCTCCCACGGACTACGACAACCCTCTGGCAGAGTCATATACACGTGCACTTCTAAAACTAGTTTAGAACGACGCTATACTCATCCTTCTGCCGGGTCTCATAGTCTAGAACAGCAATAGTGTCAAGTCTGAGTAAACAAGAACCTCCCTACCACCGTATTTAAGGATACCGAAGTACCTCTCGGGTGCCTGAGATTACTCTTCATATCTGCGGAGTGGCTAATGGAATGTCAATCCAGATTGAATCTTTTGGTCCTATTAAATTTTCAGTAATCGTTTGCGGTTCTGGAATCACTCCCAGTTCTACCATACTCCCACTACTGTTTTCTGAAAAAATCCATTTTAATAAAACTGTGGCGAGTCAAGAACAATATCGCTATTGATTTTCCAGATGGTAGAAAATCAACCCTCGTCATAACCCGGGTCAACCCACAAACAACCATTACAGAAACATGCCTTGAGTTATCCAGAGTCTGGTTTTAAGCATAAGTCGAACAACCCCATATACCTTAACATCGTTAAGATATGATCCATTCTATATCTAATATAGAAACAGAGGCACTGATTTAATTGGAACCAGATTCAAATCATGCAGCTGTCTTCAGTGCATGTCAACTAAATGGAGAGAGGTCGGTCAGCATTACTCAACTTAGGAGTGCATCCAAATATGAGTAACTTGAAAGAGAAACAAGTTTCTCAAAATCATTACTATCAACTGAATACCAAACACAAGTATCTACATCTTCGATCACCTTGAAGAATCCCGATACTTGCAACACCTGCTTTTCTACTTTATTCTTATACTTATAACTTCTCAAAACCTAGACCTTGTATTTCTACGAAACACTTGTCTAAAAGCTAGAGAAGTCATAAGTAAACAGAATATAGTACGATGACCAACCCCTCTGTCCTTATGGACACTGGACAATATACAATACTTTGTATAAGTCCCCTGAGTTGAATAACTCAAACCCTGTGCGTCGTAGGTTGAAAACTGTATTTATGGTTAAGAAGAATTACACCGCTGTTTAATACTCCTTACCTAACCATCAACTGATATAGGTAAATGTCATGGACATAATTTCAAAAAGCTATATCTCACTTTATAAAATAAACGTACAGATATATCAGTTTGAAATTGGTGCATAACAATGGATATTCAAAACCAAATATTTGTCGTCCGGCAAAAACCCAGGCGATTTTCTCAAATATCACTGATTACAACGAATTCCGATATAATGAGGATGATCACCTATTCCCCAATAACTTACTCCCACTCATCATCTGTAAAACCATACAGATGTGAGAATCAAACCTGGTAAATATATACCCTGGAGTAAGGTCTATTTGGGAAATCAGTTTTCTATTAACAATGCACAGTGAAACTGAAACATGAAAATGTTTTGAAAGGGTATCCGGGTATTCCTAGTGATACCTCTTCCATTATCAGATTCACGACTGTAACCGTATATTTCTTTGCCATCTCTCCAAATCCCTTTATTTTTCTTTAGTTGTTACCTTCTGTACACCATCGTTAGGCTAAATGGTTTTCTTCCTTCCCTACCGTTCGGCACCAGCCTATGGTTTGGAAGAAGACTATCCAATAAGCATAATAGGTGTACTCTCATAATCCTAGGAGTACTCGCAATCTGAGAGAAGGTAATGATAAAAGACAACTGAATAAACTTTATTCCTATTTCTCCTGAACCAGAATCGATTCTCGAACTGGAACAAGTTCCTTCGAGTTCGTATATAACCATACGATGGAGTATCCAATAACTGTAGATTTTCGTAGTGATACAGGGTGTTCTGGAGAAATACAAAGGTGAAGTAGGAGTGGCGATGAAATACGTGGTTTGGTCGTGAATGATAGTAGTTGCAATTTACTTTGCCCTCTTTCTAATCCCTTTATTTGTCTTTACTTAATACCTTCTGTACATCACACTTAGACTGATTGGTTTTCTTCATTCCCTACCTTTTGGCACCTGCCTATGATTTGGAAGAAGACTATCCAATAAGCGTAATAGGTGTACCCTTCTCCTAATCCTAGGAGCCCTCACAACCTGAGAGAAGGTAAAAGGAAAAGACAACTGAACAGTCTTATTCAATCTCTCCAGAACCAGAATCCATCCTCGAATCTGGAACAAGTTCCTTTCGTATATAACCATACGATGGATTTATCCAATGGAAGTGGATATTCGTAGTAATACGGGGTGTTCTGGAGAAATGCAAAGGGTAAAAGGAGTGGTAATGATGTATGCAACTCAGACAATCCAAAAGCCAGTGTTTTAAGAAAGTTCAGTTAATTTGGTCACTGAGTCATAGTCAAGGGTCGGGTCATGGTCACTGCCAAAGAGAGAGAAAAGAAACACTCTGCGTGCACTCTAACCTAGATCAGAATGGTTATCAATTTATCTAATCAGGAAGCCTCCCACTGTATCATCAAATTCTCCTCCAAACCTGAAAGAAGAATTAGTCGGGATCACCCGAGGAGTAAACCAACTCATCAGTGGGAATCGGGATCCAACTATCATCGCATGATAACCTGATAGAATCCACTCACGTTATCACACTCCAGAAGGTATGCGCATGCCTGGCAATTTTCCTGTATGTTTGAAACAACCGATGTGATTTTTACCCTATGCTCTTATGACCTTGACGAAGGTCAACAAATCATAAGTCACATGTCAATCTACCCGTCATTGTCCAGGTTAATTTGAACCCATTCATACTCGTCCTTGACGAAGGTCAACAAGGCTGTACGACTGTCCCAAACCCCGCATCTATCTATGCAACAGAAAGGTAACAAGCAGCTACCATACACTATGTCTTGACGAAGGTCAACAAACATAGCATGAATACTAAGTGTTACCCGTCTGAAATGACGGAGGGCTACGAATGGTTTTTGGCGAAAAACCTTTAACGTAATGAACTTGATATCGTTGAAGGAACCGGATAGCTTTTTACAAATATATAGTGGCGAAAACCTTTGCTAAAGAGATCACTCCCGGTGAAGGGATCTCGGCTCTTTCCCCGTAGAATGAGGTGCAGGATATTCTAACTGAATACCACGATGCAAAGTAAAAAGTAATCAACTATAGTGAATTTATTACCCTGAAGCAAACTTCTGCCCAAGGGGTCACTCCTGATGAAGGGATCTCGGCCCTTGCCTCGTCGAATGAGGTGCTGGATATTCATAACCGAATACCACTGTGCAAAACAAAAGAAAACGTCCTTGTAATAACAGCTTTTTGAAAATTGTTCCAACAACATCTAATAGGTTTGTTTTCCTTGCATTGATTTGAATCAATGCAGTCCCATCAATTAATCACACCACAAAAGAACGAAAATATGATGTACGTATATGCCATCCGCATTCGCCACTAGGTCCCGTCATCACCCGTTAGGTTACTTAACTAACGACAGAGCGGGGACTGGACTAGCGCGGGTGTAAAACATATACAACATCTACTAGTATATATATAACAATATATAATAATCGCTCAAGGCGTGATAAATGCAACATCACAGAAATGTAATAAGCATCACAGAACAATACAGATAATCTGGGAGCCTCGGGTTTCTTTTGAGCCGTAAGTGAAACCCGACGTTCCCCTGGTCGTGTGGATAGCTTGTGCAATGAAAACCTAGACCCCTACAGGCACGGAAAGTTACCCGCCAAAAACATATGCGAGGCAGCCCCCTTCAGCAAAGTGAATGGGCCACCCAGCACTTCACGTTATCCGGTAACTTGAGCACCCCTCCTTGGGTCACCCTATATCCCCTACGAGTGCGGCGAATAGCCCGCCAATTCTAAAGTGAAGCCCCCTCCGTCTCAAAGCCATGAGATGCGGGCTCGTTGCCCTCTAGAACCCGGCTATCCGTGCACTCCACCGTGGGGTAATCCTAGTACAGAAAAGAAAATATGTACAACGGTGACATCGACCTCAATCCGGTCGTGCCCCAAACAAATAATATACAAACAGGCAGTGACGGCAGTCCACATGTCAGACGCTCGCCCCGCGATAACAAATGTACAAATAAATCCCAACTGCACTACCATTGCACGCAACCTATCCACCACGACAAATCCGCAACATCACAGCACAACACAGAACATCAACGTGAATGTCACGTTCGCAAACTCGTCTAAAAGGACTATAGCAATTAGACGAGTTGTACCGCTCGAATGACATTCACGGTCGCAGACAACAATGTAAGTACTGTGAACTAACTTATTTAAAATTTCGATCGACAAAATTTCCCGAAGTGGTCCCCAAGTACAAATCCAGCACTCAAAATAATCTGGGCCAAAACTAAATATTCCAGAAACCACAATTCCATAGAAAATACACCCAGAAGAAAAATGGTGCACTGAAGCCCTAAAACAGTGGCGGAACCGTGGCCAAAACGTTGGTTATGCGGTGGTTCCGCGGTGTTTTAGTGGGCTCAGTCGACCAAATTTCTTCTGTGGTCTTAAAAACGCCTGCATGATTTTCTGACATACTGAAAATAATTTTTCGACCACTTAAATTTCGACAGAAACTTTGATAATGGAATTGCGGTTTTGGAAATTTCGTTCGATCAATATTTTAAACATGTTAGAATAAGCTAGTAAGGGGTTAATGGTGTGGCTCTGATACCATGTAACTCTACGGTAGCGCCCCGGCCGTCAATCCAAGGCTAACACGGAAACAAAAACTTTTTATAAAACTGGCGCTATCGTAGGCTTTCACCCGGATCATACCATTAACACTAAACTAGCTAATTACAAAGATGATAGAAAGGCTATACCGATCGATCCATGTCCTTCGGTCTTTAGCCACCGTCCCTAGCTCCTCGCGGCATCTCCGATCTCGCTCGATCTCCGATCTCTTTGTCGAAAAGGGCACCACATCAAGAAGTATTTTTACGGGCTCCCGCTTCAAACCGAAGCAACTCGGACATGAAGTTTGCTAGCCGACATGTCCAAGGTAAAGTAGAGAATGCGTGTGATAACTTTGTCTCAAGCATCCATTGATTCTCAACTCATGAGATTGTATGGATGGAGGTTGAAGATGAAACCATGGATGAAACTTATGAGCTAGAGAAGGAAGAAGAAGAAGGGCTAGACTTATTATTGTGTTGGAATGAAAAATGAGAGCACTAGAACTAAATCTCAAGACCAACCCCACTACTTGTGGCTGTCCATTCTCTCTCCACACATCATTTTAACACAATAATCAATCACAAATGTTGACAAAACACAAAAAATAAGACCATGAGTCATCACCCATGCACATGCCACATTAATTGCTCTTCATGATGATTTCCACCACAAAACATTTAAACCAAAATGTTTAATTCAAAAAGAGAATGGCAACATCTAAAGTAAACTCGTGACGGATCAAAAGGATACCCCTTACCTGTATATACATACCTGCATCCGCATTCCGACTGAATGCGAATGCAATGAGACTAAAGTAATCCAACAAATCTAATACTAGGATCCGGCTTAAACCAAAGCCCACTAGTATAATTCGTCCGATCATGATCCGTGCACGAGTGCACGTATATGATTGAACCCTGCCATAAAACCATACGGGCTCTACAACGTTTCACCCGAACCTTGGGAAACTATCTGTGGGGGACTCTAAAGACTCGTCAATATGCTGGCAGTAGGTTTAACCACAAGCACGTCAGTGGTACTAGCTGTACGTAACGGCTACCCATGTATTGACCAAAAAGGGAGGCTGATGAGCGAACTCATCCAGAAACCCTTACTGAGTCTGTCGGTGACAATATCCGTACGGTCCGGTCTGTTCTTCTATGAGCATCGCATATCAGGCCTAGGGGGCTGGTAACGTCTGACCCCTAATAGTGGTATAAGTCGTGTCAGAGTGTAGCCCAGAACACCCTGAGATACTACTGGAATACCTACCAGTAAATCTCCTTCCTTGACCAAGGACTTCATGTAATGGCTCTCCTAGACACAGCGTGATCTCACCCCTAATACCGGGAGAGATGAAACCCCTGCCGATCCGCTCACTGCCTCCATGTGGCTCAGGACTGTACCCAACTAAAACCTGTTTGCACGACTCCTTTGAGCTGTGGTAGGGTAGTAATCAAAGCACAGTAGGAACTCACACAAGACAAATGACGATCTCGGGTCGATGAACTAACATGTACACATGTCACCAGGGAACTGCTATCTGACGCTAGGTACAATACCAACTAGCAGGTTCCCGGCGAGTCCTGTCCGTTGTACTTATAACCCAATGAGCATCTGTATACATTTTAAGTGAACCAACTGACACCAATGGCTTGTGAGACCGGCCACCGCCCCTTGTCGGGGTCTCGACTGTATACACTAGTCTACTAATGGAGTATCGATGCCCAGTCTTGAAACTCCCACGACTAGGGACACTTTAAGGATGTGCTTATAGACTACCCAACTCTCACGTATATGATCGCCATCATAATGCTGGTAGTCAAGCAAGAATCCTAAGGGCTCTATCAACGTGTAATAGTGATCTGTAATATCACCTAAAGCATGTACACGATGATAAAGATAAACCAGATAGCATACTATCATTTTGAGTAAGACTGTCCTACCGGTATAGGTCCTCCCTCAATCATTGAAATCACATGCCTGCGATCCAATAATTGACTTGAGGGCACTATAGCCAACAATGTCCAGGTTAGTTCTTAGGGCTGAGGTGTTTGCTTCGTCGTCGAAATGCTCGACCCGGTGGCTGGGGATCCCAATCTCTACCGGATCCATTGCCTCGGTTCCATAGCAGAGGCTGAAAGGGGTCTCTCCGGTGTGGATTTTCCTCGACGTGCGTAGGGCCCATAGGACTCGGGGTAATTCCTCGACCCAAATGCATTGGCGTCCTTCTAAGCGTGTCCGAAGTCCTCGGAGGACGTCCCAATTAGCGACCTCGGCTTGCCCGTTGCATTGGGGATGTGTGATCGCGGCAAATTTCATGAGGATGTGATATTCGCTGCAAAATTCCTTAACTCTTTCATTTTCGAAATTTGTCCCGTGGTCGGTGATGATGCACCTCGGGATGCCGAACCGGAGTATCGCGTTGTTCTGCAGGAACTTAATAGTTGTGGTGGCGTCCGGTTTCCTTATGGGAACGGCCTCGATCCACTTCGTGAAGTAGTCCACTGCGACAAGGACGTACTTGTGCCCGCCCGTACCGTTTGGGAACTGGCCTATCATATCCATTCCCCACTGGGCGAACGGCCACGGGGAGGTTAGGGTGGTTAGCTCGGTAACGGGAAGGCGAGGTATGCTTCCGTGGAGTTGGCAGCTCTTGCATCTCCTGACCAGCTTTTGGGCGTCCTGATGAATGGTCGGCCAGTAGTACCCCTGGAGCAATACCTTCTGGATTAAGGTGCGGGCCCCTTGGTTCGCGCCGCCGACCCCTTCGTGGATCTCACGGAGGACGTAGTCGACTTCGTGGGGGTCAACGCACCACAGCAGGGGCTGAGTGAAGGACTTCTTATAGAGGTTCCCCTTGCTCCAGACGAAATGGCGAGCTCTGGCTCGGAGACGGCGGGCTTCTCCTCGATCTTCTGGGAGCATACCTTCCCTTAAGAATTCTATGAGGGGCTTCCTCCAGTCCCGGCCTTCTTCCCGGGCTGTATATACTTGAAGTATTGTTGCCCTGTCTTCCACACTGGGCCGTGGCAAGACCTCGAACATGATGCTCCTCTTATTGTTGGGCGAGTAGGATGATGCCAGCTTACTCAAGGCGTCGGCTTGGGCGTTGAGCTGTCTGGGGATTTGCTCTACCTGGACTCCATTGAAGTCCTTTCGCAGTCTTCTTATCTCGGCCAGATACTTCACCATCAGAGGCTCCCGTGCCTCGAATCGGCCGGTCACTTGGCCAACGACTAGGGCGGAGTCACTGCGGATCCGAATCGTTTTCAGCCCCAGTCCCGAGGCTATGCGCAGTCAAGCCAGCAAGGCCTCGTATTCCGCCGCGTTATTTGAGGCCTTGAACCCGAGCTTCAGGGAATACTCCATTTCTGCCTCGTTCGGGCCCTGAATGATGAGGCCGGCACCGCAACTTTCCTTGGTCAGGAGCTGTCGACGTAAAAGATCCAATCAGGGACTGAGTCGGGCTTCCCGTCGGCAGAGGATTGAGCTGCGGGGGCCGGCGTTGACTCCGGCTCTTTGCTGGGGATGGTAGACTCGACGACAAAATCGACCAGGGCTTGTGCTTTGATAGCTTACCTCGGACGGTATTTTATGTCGAACCGGGACAACTCCCGCCTCCACTTTTCCAAGCGGCCAGAGGACTCGGGTGAGGCGAGGATAGCCCCCAAAGAGCACTCGGTAAGAACGAGGATGGTGTGGGCCTGGAAATAGTGCCGCGGCTTCCTTGAGGCTACAATGAGTGCCAAGACGATCTTCTCTATGGCTAGGTACTTCGTTTCTGCGTCTTTGAAGAAGTGGCTCACATAGTATACCGGCTTCTGGACCCCGTTGGCCTCTCAGACGAGCACTGAGCCCGTTGCTCGGTCGAATACCGCCAGATATAGAGATAGCTCGTCCCCTTCAACCGGTCGGGTGAGCAGCGGCGGGGTCGCTAGGTGCTTCTTCAATTGGTCAAAGGCGGTCTGGCACTCCTCCGACCACTCGAACCTCGGAATTTTCCTTAGAGCCTTGAAGAACGGGAGACACTCCTCCCCAGACCTCAACATGAAACATGACAGAGCCGCTACCCGCCCTATCAGCCGCATGATCTCGACATTAGTCTTGGGCGCGACCATATTGAGGACGGCGTTGATTTTCTCCGGGTTAGCTTCGATCCCACGGTGAGTGACCATGAAACTGAGGAACTTTCCTCCGGTGACCCCGAATGCGTACTTGGCGGGGTTCAGTTTCATCTTGAACTTGCGGAGGATGTCGAAGGTCTTGCCCAGATCCTTGGTGTGGTCGACCGATGAGACGGACTTGACGAGCATGTCTTCGACATAAAATTCCATGTTCCTGCCGATCTGCGGTTTGAACATGTGATTGACCAAGCGTTGGTACGTGGCTCCGGTGTTTTTGAGGCCGAAAAGCATTACCTTGTAGTAGTATACCCCCCGGTCCGTTGTGAATGCGGTGGGATCTTCGTCTACCGGATTCATACGGATCTGATTGTAGCCGGAAAAGACGTCCATGAAGCTAAGTAGATCATAGCCTGCTGAGCTGTCGACGAGCTAATCTATCCGAGAGAGGGGATAGTTGTCATTTGGGCCCTTGTTGAGGTCGGTGAAGTCGACGCACATGCGCCGCTTCTCGCTTGACTTTTTCACCATGACCACGTTTGCCAACCAATCGGAGTAAGGCACATTCCGAATGAAGTTGGCGGCGAGGAGCCTGTCTACCTCGTCCTCGATTGCCTTCTGCTTGATCGGGGCGAAGCTTTGCTTCTTCTGCCTGACGGGTCGGGCCGTAGGATCTACCTCAAGCTTATGAGATATGATTTTGGGGTCGATCCCAGGCATGTCAGCAGGAGCCCAGGCGAACACGTCGAAGTTGTTTCTGAGGAAGCCAACCAGGTCGTTTTGCCGAGTCCCTGTCAGAAGCGACCCGATCTTAACGGTTCGTTCAACGTCCCCTTCTACGAGGGGGACCTCTGTCAATGGCTCCACCGGGGTGCCTCGGACCTCCTTTTGCTCGTCCCGAGTGTCCAGAGAACCCCTGATTTCACTCTCGGCCTCAACACTGTTGTTTGCCCGCTCAGACGAAGATGTTGCAGCGAAGCAAACCTTTGCAGTCCGTTGGTCTACGTAGGCCCAACCTATCCCGCCTTGGTCGAGTGGGAACTTCATCGCCAGGTGGTAGGTCGATATCTGGGTCCTGAGAGAGTTCAGCGTTGGGCGGCCGAGGAGGATGTTGTAGGCCGATGGGATTCTCGCTACGATGAATTCCACAGGCACTGTTCGCGAACGGCCGGCCTCCCCGACGTTAAACTGCAGAGTGATTACCCCTTCCGCCGGGATGGAATGGTTGGTGAATCCTGACAGGACGTGGGAGGTCGGCCTTAGGTCTGCCGAGGTGAGCCCTATGCGCAGAAAGCAGTCGTAAAAGAGTATATCCTCCGAGCTTCCCGAGTCGACCAGTATCCTCTGCACTTCGTAGTGGTGGACCCGAGCTGTGATCACCAGCGGGGCATTGTGGGGGCAAGGATATACCGTGGAGGTCCTCATCGTAAAAAACGATCGACTCGGTCTCACTGGCCTTCTTCCTCGGACAACTGTTAGCCTCCACGACCGGCGTGGGGTGCTGAGCCTCGTAGGTACTCGACGTACCCTCCGCTGATATAACCATGATTTGGCCGATTGTCAACTCGCCGGGAGGGGGACGTTGCTCTTGCTCACGGTCAGCCTGCCGCTTGTCTCGCAAGTATGTCCCCAGGTGCCCCGAACGAATAAGCTCCTCGATGTAGTCTCGGAGCTGCTTACAGTTCTCCGTGGAGTGGCCTTGCAACCTGTGGAAGCCGCGGTAGGGGCCCCGGGTGCGCTTTGCCGTCATGCGCGAGACTGGGGGGAGTTTGAAGAACCTTTCGCCCTTAGCCTCCTCTAGTAGTACTGTCTGGGAGACGTTGAGCGGGGTGTACTCCTGAAACTTCGGGGAGTAGGGCTTTGGCCGCTCAAGCCTCTTTTTCTCTTCCCTCGACCTTTTCTTCTGGTCAGTTTGCTCTGCCCGGGGGAGATTTGCGTTCACCTCGAACTCGAGCTGGATCTCTCGCTCGGTCCAGGCCTTTACCTCGGCCATGGTCTTAGGTTGCGCTAATGCAAAGGAGCGTAACCACTCATTGTGTCTAAGACCTGACCTGAGGGCCGTAATGACCGTCTCGTCCCGGTGTTCTGGGATCTCGAGGAGGGCGTTGTAGAAGCAGGTCACATACCCTTTGAAGGTTTCCTTGTCCTCACTTCTTATCGTGACGAGGTGGTTGACGGTCCGCTTCTGCCGTCTGTTCCCGACGAAGTGGCCGAGAAATTGGGTGGCCATCTCGTCGAAGGTTGAGATCGAGCGTGGTGCGAGTTCTCGGAACCAGTCTCGTCCGGAGCGGATGAGAGTGGCTGGGAAAGCTCGACATTGGGCGGCGTCGGAACAGTCCTGGAAACTCATCCCGGCTGTGAACGCGTCCAAGTGGTCCTTCAGGTCTGACTTTCCGTCGAAGAGCGAGACCTTTGGGGGCTTGTTCCGGAAGGAGACATGGACGGCGAGCAGCTCTTCGGTGAAGGGTTTTGTGAGCGAGTCGGCGGCGTACTTAGCCCCGTCGCTCGAATGACGACCTTCCCGATGCATACCCTCGATCTTCCTTTCGAGGGCGTCGAGTCGGCCGTGGTATCCCGAGGAGTCGGCATACTCCGATTTTTGGCCTCGGCTGCCAGAGACCTCTGCATGGCCTCGGCCCCGATTCCCTTCGATGACGTTCCTCAGGTCTCCTGGTGAGGTCGTTTTCGAGCTGCCGTGGCGAGTCCCGTGCGCATGACCCCGTCGAGGGAGGGGGTGCCGATCATGCCTGGGTGCAGGTGAGCTGACCGATACCTCCTTGGGAGGGACGGGGGCGCGATGGGGCTCGGGGCGAGGCGCTCTGGCGCAAGACCTCGGAGTTAAACTGTGCGGCGCCCACCGGGTCATTGAATATGTCGGCCCCGGGGATCTGCAGCCGCCAGAGACAGCGAGGCAGTGATCGATTGTGCCATCATGGGTAGAGTCATCTCTCCCTCTGTAGGGGTTCCTATCCCGCGGAGGGGGAGCAGCGACCTGGGGAGCTTGCCCGGCTGTTTGGACATGGACGAGCGCATCTACAACTGACGTGAGTCGATCCCGGGCGGATACGGCGCGAATGGCGTTTGGTGGAGGAGGGGATTCTCCCTCGTCTCCACTGTGGGGAGGCCGACGGCTGGTGCTTGGATCGTCACGGTGACCGCTTGCCATGTAGTCGAGATCTGAAGATGAATTTTTGGTTGAGTGGAACTAGATTCTCACAGACGGCGCCAACTGATGGAGGTCTGGATCTCCTTCAGATGTTATCTTCCGTTGATCTCTTCGCGTAATGGCGGGCGGCTGAGATTTGATATGGAGGTTGTCTCCTTTCGCGTGCGGATCTCAATGGGCTTGGATTTGAGGTTGAGCCGAACTACCTGCAAGGAAGTCCTGGGGTGGTTGTACCACCGAGGACCCTCCGACGATCAAGTTAGTGGTGCAAGTTGGACAGAGTAGCGGCTTAGCGGAAAGAATCGCGTACCTCGATCGTCTGAGGGAGGAGTTTATATAGCTGCAGCAATGGGCAGGCAGGCGTGAGAATCACGCCGGCCGTTACGCCCCTGGCGTCACGCCCGCGTGATAGACGGGATCCCGCATTAATGACTAGACAGGCTCGTTAATGGGGGACCGTGGTGGCGTGGGACGCGGGATCGTGGGCGGCGAATATCTCGCGCATGGCGAGATTCGCGGAGCCGTGGCGGAGGCGCCAGTGATCAGTGCCGCGGGTCGGTCTGGTTGAGACCGAGGAAGATGAGCTCGACGGGAGGCTCGGGCACGAGTGGGAGGCCGAGGCGTTTTGGTTCTGTGATAGCTCGGGGGAGAGCCGAAGGGTGGTCTGGGAGGCCGCCGGAGGTCGGGAGACTCCTCGGGCCTACGACCCGAGGTGCGATCCCAACCGAGATTACCGATCCTCTCTCGTGGGTTCCGAGACACGTCATCTGCAACGTGTCAGCATATGGAGAGTCATCGATATCGAGGCTCATCAAGAACAAAAACGGTTAATACTAAAATACTTAGACATATATATTTTATTTTTTTTATAAAAAAAATATCACTAAAAAGAAATATAATTAGATCTATTGCTTTTAGGATGGGCCCATAAGAAAGTATTGAGAACCATTATCGAATAAATCTTGTGAAATTTGATCCCTTCAAAATTATTTGGCTCGGGAACCCTTAATGAATACTGATACAACCATTTTGCAAAATAGAAAAATTTAAAAACAGCATTTTCGAAAATGGATTTCTGATAAAAACTGAATAAGAAAACCCAGGCTACTAAAACAAAATAGAGATCTCCTCTTTTTCCCCTTCAATTTTAGCTATATAAAAAAAAATCACTGAAGAGGTTAGATTTACATATACCCCGCAGGATAAAATTCATGTGGAATCCACATTTAAAATAAAAGCTTGGAAGCAGTTTATCCAACGTACGTGGTGCGGTACAAGAACAATTAAGATTAGAGGCGAAACCGGGCGGGGTCGGATCGGTTTTTCATCAAAAATATATCCGAGTCCGAAGATTAAACCCTAAACCCAAAATCCGTCCGGACCCAACAGGTTTACGAATCGAGATGTCCGAACACTCAAATTCGGGTTCGAGCTGGTTTCGGGGTTTTAATGAAGGGGTCAGGTTCATCGAAAGTCAAAACCAAAGCAGATGGGCTCATTGATAGATACAAAGCCAGTTCACCTGCCCGGTCTGGTTCACCTTACCCGCTGGCTTGGACGAATACAGTTCACTGATTTGAATCACTTAAACTACCCATTTACAAACATATACTTCTAAGGCATCACAAAATAACCATAATGCATTACAAATACTTAGCACTTAGGCATCAAACATTAAACTATTATAACTAATATAGTAAAATGCAAAAAAATAAAAATAAAAAACTCAGAAGTAAACATAAGGGAAAATTGGTTAATCAATTGCGAATTAAAAATTAAGTTTATAGAAATTGTATCGGTTTTAAAACGGATGCGGACGGGTTCGGATGCGGGCCGAGTTAACTTGCGGGTTCTGCAAACGGATTTGAAGTTTAGCGTGAACCCTAACCCGAAATGTTACCAATTCCTTTTAAACCCATCCAAACAGATTATGACGGATATTTTATATGAAAAAACACTAAGGGCCTGTTTGGTTGCAAGATTATGAAATTTGGATTCCAAAATAGTATGGTTGAAATTTCTGGATTTGGTAATTTGTTGTTTGGTTGGTTTTGGATTCCTAGTATTGGATTTGTATATTCTTGTAATCTTTGTTTGTTTGGTGGAAATAAACCGGGATTTGGATTTGAGGATTTTAAAGAGAGCTAGATAGATAGAGGATTATTAAATAAATAAAGTATACGGATCCCATCCAAAGTACACTGAATAGTGCCAAATTCTTGAAAATCCTTAAAAAATTTTAGGTTTCAAGAATCATTGTTTTGATGTGGGTCCCCCATAAAAAACAAAGAAATCCTAAAAATCCAAATCATCGATCAAACACAAAATTATGGAATTTTAGGATTCCATGATCCAAATCCATACTAATCCTGCAACCAAACAAGTCCGTCGTTCAGGTTTAAACCCATCTTACTTTCCTGGTTGAGATCGAAATGGAAAATCCGCGGCCAAACTGCCATAATTTACCAATCACGGCTCCCTTTTCTCCACATCATCCTTGTTCCTTCCGCGCGCGCTCTCTCTCACTGTCGCTCTCACACAACGATCACCATTCCACTCTCCTCATCATCCCCAAAACCTAAATTTTTTTCCAGAATCCCAATCATGCCCATAATCCCTAGTCCCAATCCCCTCTCTTTCCTCATCCCCAATCCCAACCCCAATCTCAAACCACGCAAATCCCAATTCCTCCGCCTCCGCGCCGCCGCCAACGCCTCCTCCTCCGCCGGAGCACCCTCCCCCGGATGGTTCCGCCCACCCGCCAGCTCCCCGCCCACTAGCTCACCCTCCACTCCCAAGGCCAAAGGAGAAAGCAAGAAAGCTGATTCTAGCAACAAGAAGAAGAAGAAGAAATGGTGGTGGTGGTCTGGAGACAAGGAGAGCTACCTGGTCGATGATTCTGACGCGCTTCCGCTTCCGATGACTTATCCTGACACCGCTCTGGTGACGGCGGAGGAGATCGACAAGCGACTGCGCTGCGATCCCCAAGTTGAGGTTTGTGTTAAAAATCGCGTCTTTTGCAATCAATCGGGACAATTCGGTTCACAAAAATCGTGTTCCATGAAATGCCTGATCGGTTGCTCCCTTCATTGATATAATAGCACGACCTCTGCGTGTTTGACAGAATGCTTTAATAGAAAACCGTTTCTCTACTTATGCCTGCACGCTAGTAAATTCGTCGTCTTTTATCCGTTATGTGCTGTACGCATGCTTCATACTAGCTATAGTTAGTTTTTGTTGTAATTTCTATAACTGGTCCTTGAAAGAATCACGAACCACACTAGGAGTCGCAGCTAAAAATCTATCAGGATCGCATGCAAACAAACTACTTGAAAAAGACCGACCGAATAATCTTCCAAAACACACCGCAAGTTATGAGAAGCACACACCAAACAACACAATCATAAGATTTTACCTAGGTTCGACGCAACTGCCCCTAATCCTGCAATCCGACGACAAGAACTTCCACCATCAGGATTACACGAGAACGTCCTCACCAATCACCATCCAATACAAAGTAATCTCTATTCCTCTTGTTCTAAAACCCTTGGCTATTTGGCTTTATATTTATAGCATACATCAATTTAGAGGTAAGACTTAGATTTAAACTAGGATTACAAAGAGATAAGTTTAAGATTTAAATTAAGGATTAATTTATAACTTAATCATCGACCCTTTCTCGATCCAGGCTTTAAATCTTGGGCCAAATCTTGGCTAATTTAAATCAAAATCAATAGGTTTTAATACTAGAGCGTGCCTCCTGCAATGATCTAGTGTTATTAATTGAACCCAGCTTTCATTTTTAACCTCCATCAACGTACGAGTATAAATAGTTGTAGAGATGATATATTCGTTGTCGAATAATGATGTGTTTGTTTATTTGTGGTAGGATTGCAAGGAGGTGGTTTACGAGTGGACGGGCAAGTGTAGGAGTTGCCAGGGAACGGGGTGGGTTATCTATTACAGTAAAAAGGGGCGAGAGACCGTCTGCAGGTGCATTCCTTGTCTTGGAATCGGTAGGTGTTACTATCTTTGTTTGTTTATTTTCTGTTACTCTTCAGCCTATAATTGTTTGTTTAAAACTTTAAATCTATTTCATGTGGGGCTCGGATTATCCAAAGATTTGTGTCATTGATTCTCATTATATTGATTTGATTGAAACATGGGAACACTTGGTTGAGTTTGCACTGTATAGTCTGTATTACCCATACTTGCTGAAACTAGCTATAGAACTCACATCAGGACAAGATGCTCGATTAGGAACATCTTGTACTGGCCTTGGAATTAGTAGACTAAAGATAGAGCTAAATCTTGCGAGTGTTAGCAATGGTTGTAATTTCAAACTCGATATCGTTTTGTACTGGCCTTGGATTTGCATAAAATCAATATTGTTTCAATTAGAGTCACTATGAAAACCAGCCTAATTATGTGGGCACTGGTTCCAGAACTTCTTTCGTATACGATCTCATATCATACCAGAGAAGCTTCTCCACATTGATGATGATAACCTTCCCATAGTTAGAAGTATAGAATGGTGTATATAGATGTCAGTGTAGAGCTTTTTAATATCACGGTCACAAAGCTATTGATTGATTTGATCATTAATGGTATCAACATCACAAGCTGCAAATTGGAAGAGAAGATAACACGGCTAAATTACTTTTCCAACCTTTTTCTACCGTGTATTGTGTCAGATTCAAGAAAGAGTAAGTTATTTAAAGGGTGGGGGGGGGGGGGAGAGGACTAAAGAATAAGCAATTATATGGATAGATGGAGAGAGTATGAAGACACAAGAACTTAAAAACATAGAGACAAAATGTGCCAAACATATGTCTAACGGGGAAAATAGATAAAAGCAAAAGATTGACGCGGGCTGGCCTAGAAGTCGTATATTAGTTATCTCTAATAATCAGGAGAGTTGTTGCCCTTAATCTACTTTGTAAGGATCAATAGATAGAAGCAGCTTTTCACAATAACTTGGTCTTTGTTCAGTGACTAGTATCTATAAGTTCTTATATGAAATAAGCTCGTAATATCTACTTTCAAATGTTCTCAACATTTTCTTATTTCATGTGTATAATCTATATTAAAATGGCCAACTATCATACACCACAAGCATCCACACACAGATACACAGACGGCCGGTTCCCGTTATTACAAAACGGGCATTACATTTAATTGAAGAGATTTTTTAATATATCAACCGTAAAACTCAGATAATTCTATATTTCACCCCCGAAAACTTTGAAATTCTATATTTCATCCTCAATACCTTTAAGTTATCCAAATTTTGCGATGGTTACTTTCATAGTGGAATATTCCCTATCATCCATTAAAGGCTATTTTAATGGTCAAATTTCCCTCAAATTATCATCTTCATTCTGCAGGTTGGAATACATATGAGTCAGGCTTTTTCAATATCTCTAATCAATTTGTTTTTCAATTGTTAACAACCTATTCAAAATACATGTAAATAATATAAAAGATATAGTGTAGATCAAGGAAAAAGCCCTTATTTTCAAAATTTTAGGGGTAAATGGCTCATTGCTACAATGGTTTTCTTTTTCAATGTGCCTGCCAAATGTAAAAAATCCACCAAGTCACTAAATTATAGCAAAAGAGTAACATATTTTGTAGCTTGACAAGACAAACACCAAAGTATTTGAGTTCTTTTTCTTCCATACAATATATGAAGGATTACTGAGCAAACTAGGGTTCCTAGAGCCAAGAAATGATAACCTAGCACCGAATTTTTGATGTTTGAGAAGCCAAAAGTAAGGTTGCAACAGGAGAACATGATGAGAAAGGAGTGTTGGTCATTTTCTCTAATTTTTTTGGAACATAGATTAGCTTTACCTAACTACTGTTACCACATACCAGCGCCGGCTTTTGGAGATTTTGGGTTCCAAAAAAGTTTTTGAGGTGGAATATAGAATTTCAAAGTTTTGGAGGTTGGGGGATATATATAAAAAAATCCCTCAATTAAATCATAAGAGCAAAGGGGCTATACGCAGCGGGGCTACGCACCCCGTTGCACAATAGACCCAGCAACATGGGTGTGGGGCCCACACACTTAAGTGCGGGGCCCCACTGTCACGCCCCGCTTCCCAGAGTGCGCTAAGATTGGCATGTGACAGAGCCAACCATGCTGCCTGTGGTTAGGAAACATCCCTCCACAATCACATTACGGCTGTCTAGGAGATATCAAGAACAGGAAAATAAAATAACTATCTAGTACATGTTCATGGGCTAGAATAAACGAGTCAAGAAATAATATGCGGAAGCAATAGATCCAATAAACAATAACAATCTGAAATGTACGTCCTAAATACGAGCTCACATCAGGAATGAAAATGCCGAAAGAAACTAAACTAAAATACTAACAGGGTCCTCACTGCTCGGCCTGTCGGCTGAAGTACTCCTGCTCGGCCTGCGACAAGGGTAATGGATCTGGGCCATGCAAAATCCAGACATCGGCGCGTCACAATATCAACAATAATATAAACAGGGGTAACAGGAATGCAGGCATGAATTATAAAAAGGTAACATGAATGTAATAAGTGAGCAGGGATATAGAACAGTGAAGTGTAACAGTATATGTGAAGTGCAGCGGTGAAACTAAACTCTACTGGGTTAACTACTCTCAAGTCTGTGAAATCAATTTGATGAATTATCGATATAACTCAATAGTATCCCGTGCGTATCCGGGACCACGGTCCAGATTCTCGGGCTGAATCCGAGACATGCCGCTAGGCACTAAACAAGAAACATGTACAGATGAATGATGTCAGCAGCAGCATCCCCGGGCTGGCCTAGCCCGTAAAACTGATCAGTATAAGTATCGAACTGTCGAGTTACAAGTCAGGTTTCATCATTGATTTTCCCATACCCTCAAATTATGTGTTCAAGTCAGGTATTGATAAATCTGAAGCTAATGCCAACACAGGATCAAGCAGGAACATGTTTGTCTATACAGACAACAAGATATGTCTATTGGGACAACATGTCAGGATTGCCGGCATTATAAACAGGATCAGGTAATATGTCAAGTAATGGTGTATCAGATCATGTCAAGTAGTGCACAGTGTATCAAATGGGTACCCAATAGTACAATGTAGCAAGTATTGAATCAGGGTAAAAGTACGGATGTACGATAAAAGCATGGATGCACAAATATCTATCAAGGGTTACATTTTGACTATGTAGGATGCACATTATCAAGCATGGGGTACTAATATAATAATAATATGGGTTAAAGTAATATGGCATGCAGCTAGGTATGCAGAATTAATGGTATGGATACACAATAAAATATGGATGCATAAATAACTATCATGGGTTGCAACTATAGTTCCATTACTATGTAGGATGCATATTATCTAGCATGGGATGTTAATGTAGCAGTAATATGAAATAACGTGGCTTGGCATGCAATTAGATATATAATTAATGGTATGGATGCACAAATATCGATCAGGGTTTATATTTACAGCTCCAAGACTAAGTGGGATGCGCATTAAGCATGGTGTTACTACAACAATAACAAGTATTAATACGATCTATAGATACAGCTATATATATTTTAAATGATATGGATGCATACGGGTATCCGAAAACTGTAAAATTGTAATATGGATGCACCATAAAATAAACATGTAATGTTATTATTAATATGGATGCAATTATAATAACATAGCATGTAGCAAGACAAACTTGCCTCGATCGGAACACACGATGGATGCGTACGGCACGTCCGACGTCGGTAAATCGTCGCAATGTACACGCGCGCTCACAGAACAGGATCAGGTAAAGCAAGAAGGTAACCACGCAGGCTGGGAACTTCCACTGGATTACTCAGATCATCGGCAGCGGCACGGCTCCGGCGGTGAGGTGTGCAGGGGTCGGGTACTTGGGTTCTGGAGGTGTGCAGGGTTGCAGGGAAAGAAGAGGAGCTCGGGGGTGGCTTGGGGGTATTGGTGAGAAGGAGAGAGGAGGAGAAAGAATGATGACGAGGATGTGAGCGAAGAGAGAGATCGACGAAGGCGGCTCGGGTTAGGGTTCGTCGCCGCGATGCATGGGGTTTTAAAGGAACGAAGAGGAAGAAAAGAGGATGGAGGTAACTATAAGATGTAAAGGGAGGTGACGAGAATCGAGGAGTGAACAGTGTCGCGGGATGAGAGAGAGAGGAAGAGAAAGAGAGAGATGTGAATTCTGTTAAGATTTTAATATAAAAGTATTTATATAAAGAAAGAGGGGGAGAGAGAACTGTTGAAGATTGAAAAAATAATTTAGTTATAAAAAATTTAAACGTATAAACAATTATAATAACAGTTAGTAATATAAAATATAATATTAGTTAAATTTTGAGATTTTGGCTAATACAAAAATAGTCCAAAACATGCCCGGATCGGGTCTAAAAATCCAGTTTTAAAATACGAAAAATATACGTGTCAACCAAAACCAAAATTGGACATCCGGGTAACGAAAAAGCATACCCCCAAGAACGGATGCACGCACGTGTGCATAGCCATCCAAACAAGTCCGTTTCACTGAACGGGATGAGAACAAGATGCGCGGTTACTACGACAGGGTTAGGGGTATCATGCAGGCCATGCAATATATTTTTAAAATATTTTATGTGACTTCAAATGTTATATTAAAATATGCAGATGCCAGATATAATGGCAGTATGCAGTATGTATAATATGAAAGTGCACGGATCCACGTAACAAGTCAGGATAAATCACAAACATGAATCAAGACCGGTTTCAAGCATGTGAGTCGGGTCGGATGCAAATACAGATGTCAAATACACTATTCGCACCCAAAACACGGTAAATCAGGAAAATAGCACAAATAAAGAAATACATAACGGAACTGGTATAAACAAACTAGGGTGTTACACCCACCCTTTGGGTCTGTTGCGCAGCAGGTTGCATACGAACCTGCTGTGTAGACCCACTTTTCTCAAATCATAATTACACAAATATTAATGACCCAATAATTTGTGAAGTAGAGACATTAAACAGAGAAAAAAGCATAATTTGATCTTATAAAAGCTTTTTTTAGAGTCGACCCAACCTGTCAAACTCAAATCATTTCATAATCTTCTTGCAAACACTCTTGAATGCTTTGATAGAAACCTTGCTGGTCCGACTTTATGATCCAGTTATATCAATTATATGCCACATGATAAGGTTATATATTATGTGTCATTGGAACCCATGCATAGTACAAACATGTAAAATAACATAGGGGGTGTATTTATGAAACGGTGCATGTGTTTATATACTCGTTCGTCATGTCTTACATTCCATTTCCTTGTCTGAAAATATTTGGAAGCAGCTCGGTTTTCTAAATAGAAGGTAGCATATGGCTATGTTACCTGAACTCATATGCACACTTCTTATTTCACTTCACATATTTTTTTTATGTCTTTGTACTCCTCCAGCGCTTCACATCTATTATTATCTTTGCTCGATTTTTCTTCAATAAACAATCTTACCCTCTCAGCTTTCTTGACGATTTATATATGTTAGATCAGTCTTTAATGGCCATATAGGCCCGCGCTCTTCTCGTGCTAGTTACCAGAATTTATTAACTAAAGAGTAAATACTAATGTGGTATCATGATCACAATGATTTACAAGCTCATGCACTAATCCTATCCTTACCAAAATTTAGCAGAAGCTGCTGAAAGCAGTCCAATCTGGAAACTTTTGTCAAACATTGTTTATGGACATTTTTTTTCTTGATGATGTTAGCACCCTTCAGATTAAATTTTCCTCTTTTTTCTCCTCTTTTTTTTATATTTAAATTTTCACTCTTTTTCTAGACGTCATTTTGGTCGTAAGAAGAGGGAGATATTTTTAAACCACCATGTTCAGGAGATTTCTTGCCTACAAGTTGGCTTATAAGTTTTGTTGGCAAGTCCAATTTGTTTCTGTTTCGTTTGAATGTAGAAGGTCGATGCCACGTCGACAATTGGTCATAATTATTTTCCCATGGAACCTTCCCATTATCCAGTTTCCTATAGACGACAAACACTTCTTTCGAACTTGATGCGGCCATGACGGCGAAGATGACTTTTATGGTCTGCCTAAGAGCTTCATGGATTTTTGTAACTTGATAACCACTTCTTTCGAACTGCTTTATGGGAAGAGGCTGAAGTGTTTGAGGCAGTTCCTGACATGTACAAGGATGAAGTGACGAGGCAGATCCTGACATGTACAAGGATGAAGTGTTGAGGCAGTTCCTGAAGTTTAATCCCATTTATCCTTGGAACACTTTTCAAAGTTGCATCTCACCATCAACTCATAGACATCTTCTGGATTCTAAACAGACACTTTTTAACCTTTTAATATATGACCAAAAACAAGTTAACTCTATTCACATTATCTCATAATTAAATCCTTTTCTTTGCTACATATCCTATTAATTTAAGTCTTTCATATTTTCCCCAAAGGATAGATCTTTGCTAGCTTTCCAGTACAACCTTTAAAATTGGATTCTAAATGGAGCATTTTCTTTTATGCCATACTTTCTTAATGATTCGGCACATGCTAACCCCATACTCATCTTTGGACTGTACAATTTCTGTTTCTTTCCCCTGCGGTGGTGCAAGCAGGGAATGGTGTTGGTTAGTCGGATAGCTTTTGGTGGTCACCAAAAATGGCGTGTAAATTTCTTATAGTTTATTGAATTGATAGTTTTTTTCCTTTTTATAAATTAAGTAGTAGCACTCTGTACTCTTAGTGCAGACTGCGTAGTTCTCATTATTTGCTTACATTGTTCCAATCCTCTCTTGTCCATAATTTTCCTGGATAGCTATTTGAACTGTAGGAGTGTTCTGGGACATTCAGGCATAAATGCTTACAAAACGATGTTTTGAATTTTCTCTATAGCTGCACTCCTTTTGATGGTAAAAGGCTTAGATGACGATGATAAATCTTCTGCTGGTTCCTCTTGTTAAGGACTCTTGATGCAATTTCCTTTTCATTTGTATCCTTAAAGGTTATGTTACTACTTCGTTCGCTTAATATATGATTTTGAAAACTACATTGCTAGTGCTTTATTTATAACCTTTTCTGTTTGTTTGTTTGTTTAGGATATGTTCAGAAAATAACAGTTCGAAAGGACATTGATGTGATGGAAGATCTGGATAATGAAAAGCCGCCTTGATCAATCAATTGTACTTACTGATTCATTTCCAAATTTGCTTTTACACCTGCTAAGAAAAGTCTTCCGATTAATGGAGAGAGATCCATTTCCACTCCTGCGGATACTATTAATTATCTCATTGAGCTACAGATATGTAACTTTTTATTTTGTCCTTTATTTTGTAATGTTACTTGCCACAGTGTGATGGCAAAATATAAGCTCATATATCAGAATCAATAGGGATGATTTTATTATATTTTTTCAAAAAAATAATATTGTTAGGCTCTACAGCATGGTTGTCAAGATTCTGCTTTGGTTTAAAGTGATTAAGAGGAGAGTGTACATGACACAAATCTATTGATTGAACATTGTAAGAGTTAAGCCAAATTGGCTTGTCTGAGAGTGGTATGATATTATCTTTCTCAAGGCAGGTTGCCAGGTTCTTAATTTCTCTTAAAGTTGCAAATTATTAGATCAGAATGCATGAGATTCTGGAAAATCTTGTGAACAATGCATGGTGTGCAAAGCTATTATTGGTTGGTTTTTTGCTCGCATGGTTTTTTGCGTGGTTCAGGTATCAACAACTTCAATATCAGTATAATTGTTTGTCAACAATTCTCTTTGTGATGTTTGTTTTTACCCTCTTCATGAAGCTATTTTTCCCCATATGCAGGGTTGTGGGTTTGTTCACCTGAGTTACTGTTGGCGCAAGGAGAAACTTGAATAAAGAAATATGTATTGTTCAAGAGAAGCTACTGAAGGTACACAATAAAAAAGGAAAAAAGAATTTTGAGTCCCTCTGTTTTTCCCATTACCATAAGTAATGCAATTAAAGAAATCCCAAATGGAAGACTGAAGGAATCATCTTTAATAACTTGCATATTGAGTTCCATATTCTATACTTTTCCTTCATCTTTTATGGCACTATGCATTCATGAAAGCACAATCCTAATCCTAGGATTTGAAGTAAGCTGTCATGTCCTGTTCCAGGCAAGAATCCTGTTACCCAAGACTCCCTAACTTTATAATTCAAACAAGAATCTATATTCACTGTACGAGCTTAAGTTTTTTTCATATAACATATCTACCCAGGTTTACTGTATTAATTTACATTGAGTCGAAGCTCCGAGTTCTAAACTACCAGTACAACTTAATGAAGAAGCTCCCCTTGAAGCAAGTAAAATGGCTGTCTGTAAAGGACAGGCAAGTCTCCGACTTGATGCTCACCTTTCAGCCCAACGCAGATGAGATGAAGCAAGTCTTTCAGAAGATCGATAAAAACGGAGACGGGAAGATATCCACAGAAGAACTGAAGGATTATCAAGTGTATACATTAGAAACTAAGGTGGTACATTATATATGCATCAATAACTAGCTATTTCTATTTGCATTTCTATTTGCATCCAGCCGTTGAATCGCAAATCCAACACCGAAAAACATAGGAAGATAAGATTCCCTCTAAGAAGAGGAGAAAATAGGGGGATAACCATTTCTCCTCTTCTTAGAGGGAATCTTATCTTCCTATGTTTTTCAGTGTTGGATTTGCGATTCAAGGCTGGATGCAAATAGAAATAGCTAGTTATTGATGCATATATAATGTACCACCTTAGTTTCTAATGTACACACTTGATAATCTCACACATGCAACAATAATGTGCTTATATATATGAGATTAATGGAGGAAAGAGGCCATAGGAGGTGATTTCCTCCTATGGCGTGGAAAAAATATAACCTCCACCATTTTTTCCGACGATCGGCACCCATCATCATCATCGTTATCATCTAAGATGTGCGTACACCAAATTTCATGTGATTCCACAACCTTTTCAACGTTGATTTAGTGGGTTCAAAATTAACGGTTTACCGACAATAGAACTTTTTACTTTGCTAAATCAACGGTGAAAAAGTTGTAGAATCACATGAAATTTGGTTTACCCACATCTTAGGTGATAACGATGAAGATGATGGGGGCCGATCGTCGAAAAAATTGGTGGAGGTTGTATTTTTTCCACGCCATAGGAGGAAATTTCCTCCTATGGCCTTTTTTCTCCATTATTCTATATATATATATATATATATATATATATATGGGCACTTATTTAGCTTGTTGATTCATTAACTACCTCTTTGGATTGAAGAAAGAAACCAGCTTCGCCAACATATCCTTGCTATCCAGGTTCCCCAGAAAGCTCGGTCCCCTTTTGACTTGTGGATTCATTCTCGGATCGTCCAATTTCATAGATGAACGCAAAGCACGTGAACGTTTGTTTCTGATAGGATTAAATCCTAGGGTAGCGTCTCATGTATTAGACACGTGAGCGCCGACGTTCCAAACACGTGGATACCTGCTTTAGTAAGAATTAAATTCTCTGACTATGCCACGTGCATAGCACGTGAGCATCAGCGTCCAAGTTGAAGCAGTTTTGCTTCGGGTAGAATTAAATTCTATATGGGAAAATATTTTCCTAAACAAGAAAGATATTCTTTATTACACAGAGAGCCGTTGGATCAAAAGATCTAAAGGTAGAATTAAATTCTATTTGAGAAAATATTTCCTAATCTTTCTAATACAAGAAAGATATGCTTTGTTAAATAGAGAACTCTCAGATTAAAAAATCCAATAGTGATTAAAAATCACCATTTGAATTAAAAAATATAATTAAATTATATATATGGAAAAATATTTTCTTAATATTGTTAAAAACAGGAAAAATATATTCTGTTAAACAGAAAGCCTTGGATCTAAAATCCAATGGTGATTAAAAATCACCACATGATTATGAAATCAGATTGAGATCTTTCAAATAAGCGATCTTCTAAACTAATCAACAAGTTTTCCTCACCTATATAAAGGACCTGAGATTTTAAGTCTCAAAAGGAAAATCGACCCCATAAGGTGATAAAAATGCTACAACTGATAAATTAATTCTCTTACTGAAGAAAAATTCCTTCTTGCTTCCTTCAAACCTTAGGTAAAAAAAAAAGCAGACATCAAAATATCTCCTTTGCCTAATATATATAAATGCAAGGATTTAATCCTTTATAAAGAATTTAATTCTTTCTCTAGATCTGAGATCCGCAAGACAAATTTTCCATAAGTTGAGAATTTAATTCTCATCGGGAAAATTTTGTTCTTCAGACTAAAAATTTAGGGGGAAAAACTAGATATGAGAAAAGAAACATAAAGAAAAGAAATAGAATGTATATTTCAGGAATTTAATTCCTCTAAAACAGGATTCAACCCTTCAAAAAATTTAGTTCTCATAAAAAAGGAACAGCAGAACTTAGTTCTCAAAAACCCAATTCCAAATCTTCAAAAATAGAGATTTTGGTGATCATTAATGGCCAAAATACCATTAATAGAAGTTTAAATTTTTTCAAAAAATAAACAGAGATTAAATCTCCAAAGATCTGGTGTCTTACGTGCCTCACGTATGAGCGCCTATAAATAAAGACTCAGCGTCTTACGTGTCTCACATGTGAACGCCCATAAGTAAAGATCTGGCACCTCGCGTGCCTCACGCGTGAGCGCCCATAAATAAAGATTCAACGATTCACGTGCCTCACACGTGAGCGCCAATAAGTAAAGATCTGGTGCCTCACATGCTACCCGCGTGAGCGTTTAAAAATTGTTAAGCTGGAGCGCCTCACGTGATGCCCACGTGAGCGCTGTATAAAAGTGCTTAGCACTATATATTCAAAGTGTTTAAGTGCGCTAATAGGGAAACACCCAAATCTGAGCACCTCATGTGATACCCACGTGAGCGCCAGAGCAGAATTTGGATATTATATCTATAATCAAAAGACTAAGTGCTTAGCACTGTTAGATGATAAAAAAGCCCAAGACTGAGCCCAAAATTGCCTAAGTCTCTGAAATTTTCTTGAACCTATATTGTTCATTGCAGCCGAGCCCATATTCTCATATATTTAAATTGATCTTAATCTAAAATCAGATTGACGGTTCTTAAATAAAATAAAATATTTCCTGAACTGATGGAACATACAATCTAGGTTCAAATCCAAATATATATGTACGGATATGGACTAATCCGTGCCCTACGGGCAACGATATAAACTAGTCTCCATATACAATCCACGGACAACCCCAAAATAAACAACATAACACGACACGAAGTGATCTACCGGAGAAGGTGAAAGTTGTTATCGCAACACGATAACGTAATTAACTGCATGGGCTTGTGTCTGTAGGAAAGATCGTCCCCACAATCAAAATCCCCTCAAAGAGAGAGAGAATCTGATAAAGTCACGCTACAACGGTCGCATCTGTCCAAACCTTCGATATACGGTGCTATAAATCAACTTGGCATTTTCGGAGAGGTGGACGGATATGTCCTAAAAAGCATCCGTCCCTAAATTCAGGCAAGACGACCTATCCCGGTTTGTCTCTATTTTCGGCGGTAAACAGATTTTAGAACGCCCGATGGGATTTCTTTCTTTTTTCACTTCGCACTTTGTGTGTCGTGTTTCGCGAACAAAATCGTGCTTCACTATATCCATGGTTGCCCTTGGGTTCGAGATACTAAAATTTGGTATTTCATTTATGTGCCAGACAATCAATGGCCTCCCACTACACTTCCTGCAACAACAACTCTCTCTCTATCCCAGCTGGAGGAGTGACGTATGGGCTTAACGCGGCCTCCATCTTCTCGATACCGGTGGGACATGTTACTCAAGCCACTGCCGGGCTATTCTTTGGGACCATGTTCCCGCCCGTTAGCTTTGGCGCCTCAACGCCCCAAGAGAAAGCTCCCCAAAAATCTGTCTTTGATCGGCTAGCTACTGTGGCGGCTTCTATCAGCAAGCCGTCCAATTCTAAAGTCTTAGTCTTCAATAGGTTGAAGAAGAACCCGAAGGGTGCCGTAAAGAAGCTCACGATTCCAGTAGGGGTTTCTCCAAAATGTTTATCCCTCCCCGCTGCTACCACGTGTGAAGCCAGCAAAAGTTCTTCACCTCCAAGACGGTCGGTCTTCGACAGATTGACCAACTCTGCTTCAGCTCCACTAAGAACGTCCGTTTTCCATAGGCTTGCAACATGCAAAGCTCCCCAGCAATGCCGGAGGCACGATGAAGACACCTCTAATGCTGAGGCAGTTCCTACTGCTAGGCATGCTCAACGTCGCCACTGGCGCCGGGTGAGACAGGCCGGAGCAACTCTCCTTTTGGGCTTACCCCACCAGCTCCGATGGTGGATATTGACGCTGCTGTTCCAATTGGGAATAACTTCGACCCGTTTAGGTGGGTGCACAAGAACTCCCCGACGACGGTACTAAATAGATCACCTTCACTTGCAGAAGCTGCAGTGCAGGCAAAGCCAGAGCAGCATTATCAGCGGCTGTCCTCACAAATCCACTGAGTCTGGTGTAAAGTCCAAGGCTCAGTGCTCGATGAAAGCTATTCTCATCGACCGAAAAAATCGTAGGTCTGACGAGAAAACGACCACTCCTCTACTATACAACGGGGGATTTCTCGTAAAGAGGTGCCTGTCATGGTGGCTCCTCCTACTCTAACTTCTCATAAAAGGGTGAGGCCGGAGAAAATTTTGTCGCCAGCGGCAAAATCCAAGGCGAAAGCTCCAAACACCTTAAGTCTAGAGGCATACCGTATATACGTCTATATGACTAATGGTAAAGAGGAGAGCCGTGCTTCTGTGAGTCACAGACCGCATACCCGGTCATTGACGAAAGCTCAGGAGCAATAGCAGAAGCTCTAAGATATGCTTACCAAGATGGCAGTATTTACCGGACCTAAAGAAAGTCCAAACAAAGAAACTAAGCAGCGCTAGAAGCAAGAAGCCGATACAGAGTTCTTGCGATGGGTACTGAAAATGAAAGATAAGAAAGCTGCAGAGCATGCTGCCAACATAAAGTAGATGGCTCTTATGTTCTAAGATATAGTTAGGATGATGATCCAATCAGAACCACCGGCTGAAGATCCTCCGGTGAATATCGAAGATGATAAAGGAGAAATATCAAATCCTCTTCAGGCCTTATCAGCGGCCAAGGAGGAAACGATCTCCAAGGCAGCATTGGATGATTACATTGCTTAACAAATTAGAGCTCATCAAGCCAATGAAGCTGCAAACCAGCTGGTCAAAACTGGATGACCCTATCCGGCCTGATACGACTAGATAAAATACCCACCGGGATATACGATCCCGAAGTTCCACATATATAAAGGAATCAGTAATCCCCATCAGCATGTTGCACAGTTCAGGGCGCTGTGTTGCAATACCAGAGGCGACGACAAACTTCCGCTTCGCCAATTCGTCGGAAGCTTATCAGAGACAGCTTTCAATGGTACTCGGAGCTCCCAAATGACTCCGTTAAAACTTTCTCTGAAATGGAACTACTGTTCATGCAAAGGTTCGCCAGTGCAAGTGAACGCACTCCAATCATAGCGCTGATCAATGCCAGGGGAAACGTGCATCCAATATACGATCCGATGGCGGAACCTGTGGTCCAAGTGCGAACAACGCATTGAGAAGTCTCCGACCGTGGGGATGTTCATTGGGACTATTGATCCCCAGTCGAATATGTCCCAGTTTATGACCTTCTTCAAGCCCACCACGTTCTAACTATTGATCGATAAGTTAGCACAGATGGATCAGATGGGTTATGGTCCTTCCTCTTTAAACAACGACCTCCGGAATAATAAGGGCAATGGAAAAGCAGCCTTTGTCGCTAATGCGCAGCAACAATCGAGCGGTCCAAAAACAGCTGCTCGCCAAAACAACACCCGTACGCGCCTGTCCTTGGAAGAAAGGTTGGTATGTGCGTATTCGTTCTCTCGCGATAAGACGAGAAGATTGTTTAAGCCGGCAATGCGAAATAATCTGATCACATTGCCAGACCCGCGGCGACCCGCACAAGCCGGCGACGTCAATAACCCTAACTACTGCTCCTATCACAGTGTAGTGAGCCATCCAATTGAGGACTGCTACGTCTTCAAAAACTGGATCGAGGACCAGTAGCAGCAAGGAAAGTTCGCACTATCGGATAATTGGAGGATATATCCGCCCCAAAAGCATACTCCTAAAAAGATGGATGCGCAGGAGGTATGCTGCTTGTTCATGGAAAAAGCTCCATGGGAAGTATTTCTTTCAGTAAAAACTAAAAAGATACTGAAAGATCTACAAGCATGCCCCACAATCAAGTGGAAAATCCCACTTGAGCCCGAAATTATAGAAGAGATGTTGAAACCGCATCCCGCGCCGAAAACCGCTGACAAGGGGAAAAGTCCCCAAGTCAAGCCTTCGAAGTCTTCTAAGAAAAAGAAAAAGATTAAGAAGCATGTTGTAACATTTCAGAAAAATAAAATATATTTTTAGAAATTTAAATAATTAAATAATAAATATTAGGGATATTTTTAAAATATGAAGATTGGTTTTTAATGAAATAGTATAACTATATACCGATAATTTGGAGGATATTTGGAAAATTAATATGAATATTGATTTTGAAGGGATTTATGTAATTTGGGCATTTTACGTTTGATTATAATTAATTTTAAATAAATCAATATTATGTTCGATTAATATTTCATTAATTATGTATTTATCTTGCTTAAGTATGTGACATGCACCATGTCATGTTTTAAAAACACTTGCTACATATTTTAAACCATACTTTATTTCAATAAAATGGTTTTGTTTTGGTTTTAAAAAGAAAAAAGAGAGAGAAGATATTTAGTTGAGAGAGAGAATGATAGGACTTGTATCTTGGCATGTGGGGGAGAGAGAGAGGGGGAGGTTTTTGTAACCATGTGCTCATCTTTATCTCATCTCCACTCCCTTCTTCATCTCATTTCTCCATCTCCTTTCTCCTCCTCAACCTTCTCTATCATCCACATACATCTTCAAATCCTCACTAAAATCTCATAACCCCTTTACAAAAATTGATCCCAAGCTCACCACAAACCCTATGGAGGCCTCAAGTTTGGATTTTGAAGACTTTGGGCAACTCAAGAAAATTCTTGAGTTGCCAAATGAGGTATAACCTTTCATCTTTGGTTAAGATTTTAGAGTCTCTAACGTTCTAGTATAGTTTAGAGTTTAACTTGTGAGGTTGGGTGATATTTGAAAATTCCTAGAAGAGAGTTAGGGCTTATATGGAGTTGTGATGGTGTAGTTGAGCATAATTAGTGACCACAACGTGTCAATTTTGGACAAACATTTAGTGTAGAAAACCCAAAACTTGAGTTTAGATATTTCAAATGTCGGTATTGTGATAATTATGAGGACTACAGGGAATCTGGAGCTACTGGGGGAAATTGTAAGAAAATTAAACAAGTACACTGACCTAGATTGACCATTATAAGACCACCACGAGAAGACGAGCCCCGTACCCTACCAGAAAACCGGCGGCGCCGGATAATTTATTGATCTCGCCGGCTAATTTTTGGGTATAGATGTTGTGGTTTTCCCTGTAGCTCATATACCTTGTAACCTAGCCCCTATATTGTTTGTTTATTCCTATATTACCTGAAGCAAAATCTGGGAGCATTTTAGTTAGTTCTTGACTATGTTTTTTTTTATTTCTAAAAACTTGGTTTTGGTATTTGAATTGGGATTTGGTCATTGAACGTTTGTACGTCGACGACGAGGGTCGTTTGGTTGTTTTTACACGTGTAGACCATAGGTTCTTACCTATATGCGTTTCATGTGTCGTTTTAGTTTTCTTGTTTGATTCGTCTCTATGATATAATGCATTGAAAACTGTAGGTACCCCGCACGGACTTCGTACGACAAGGGAGAGCGCGGCGTCATCGATTTCGGTAAGCGAGGATCAATGTGAGTAGATGTATATCTATGGGGGAAGTCGGGTGGATGGCGTGTAGCACCCCCGCATACATATGATAGGTTATTTATATATTATATATATTTGTTGGTGCAAGTTTTGGATACTTAGCAAGTAGAGTCTTAGGAAATCGTAGGATTAGAATAAGCGCGTTTGTAAGAGGATTTTACCTTAGTCTTGAACTTAGGATATGTGTAGTCACACAAGCGCGCACGCACACACACACACACACTTGGTTTTGTGTGTGTATATGTGTGTGTGTGTGTGTATGTATGTGTGTGTATGTTTACACACACACACACGTGAGATGACGATAGTATATAATATGGAGATGAGTCGATATGATTGGGCATGATGCCGTGAGATTTTGATATATGATTGAGTCATGATATGATATGCGATATGATATTATGATGGATCGTTGAGCGATATTTATTCACACACACGATAACACGTGAATTGATGATAATAGATTTGTACGAGACTTTAGATCCGTACCCCTTGATATTGATATTGTACGATAATGATACCGTTCGACTGATGATATATATGATATGTGACTCGTACCCTTGATTTTTGAGGATGCCGTACGATGGATTTTACCGTACGAGATGTGTATGATGATTGATCCGCACTCTTGACTCGAGAATGTCGTATGATGTATTAATACCTTACGTGATGATATGAGGCTGGATCGCCGACTATTAGATATATCGACTTGGGATATTATAGATTTCTTATCACCTTCGACTAGATACTTAGTTTAGTCTTTAGTTGCATAGATATAGGTTAACTTAGGCTCGAGTCATACCTATTCTCAAAACCGACGAATCGTAGGCTTTTTCAAAGAATAAAATGAGGGACGCTACGGATTTTCAAAAGACGTTTCTTTTCTCAAAATACCGTAGTCTCTACTTTTCTAAAAACAACGATTCGTGCTATTTAAACACAATAAACGATATGGCTCGTATATAGTTTTATATACCTTATTGTTGCTTCTGCATGTTTACTTTCTGTTATGATCTCGTCTGCTAGGACACTTGCACCATTACCGATAATGCGTATGTTCCACGTACACTTGCTTGACGGCTCACACACATCATCATCGGTAATTGCCATGTCACGCACACTGTAGTAACCGTTATTGCATTTTATACACTGATTGTGGTAGCTAGGTAGCATTTCTGATATCATACGCCAATTATAACATTGCATTTTGTATTTAGATGCCACATGCATTGTTTACTTATATTCTGATTTTATACAGCACTTGGGCTCTATGCCGATATCCATTATTAGCTCATGATTTTGAGATTTCATGATTTTCATGAGATTTTGGAATTTAGGGAAAACCTCAAAGAAATTTTATAAACTTATTATCTTTTCAAAATAGAAATTGCAGTTTTCTCGTGATATGATATGTGTGGTGTCCACCATGAGTTTTCTCGGTTCTTGAGCCACGTGTGTACACATACCCGATTCGAGGAGAGAGACGCCGTATGCGGGTACATGGTGGACCCGGTAAGATACCCCGGGCAAGAAGGTCTTATAGCGAGAAGTTGAGCCTAGGAGGGGAGCACTACCTACCGGTGATATTTGACGCGGCAGACATTCGGAGGATACCGATCGTAGTCATGTGATCAGATGATTTGGGCCGATCCGGACTGACGAAGCTCGAGATATATTGTATTATGTGTCGCTGATGGATACAGATTTTATAATGTTTTCGAGTGTCGATGTTTGGCACTCAAGTTTATCATGATTTCTGTATGTCGATGCTGGACATACCCATGGATGATGCATTCAAGCACAACATACATAACATGTAGTTATTCTATGACACGGACACGAGTACTTGACCTTAGACATCCGCTTATATTGATTACTCATATTGTTACTCACTATTACCGTGTTATTACTATTATTATGACCTAGGAGATGTCGTACATTCGGTTTCTACTCGCTGATGTCTTCTACTCACGAGTTGGCAACTCACCCCCGTTGTGCCACAGTTTCTTGCAGGTTTTGCCGTACAGCTTCCGTTGCGGCTTGCTGGCACACCACTTCCTTCAGGGTGTTTGCTTTGATAGGTGGGACACATTGCATCATGACCACTATTATTACTTGTATAGTTTATTTCAGTTGTATCTAGTTAAAACTCTATCAACCAGACTTGTTTATTTAGTAGACTTAGATAACCACAGTTTGTTTATTCTTTCGGCCTTAGAGTCGCGCTTATGTATTTATTGTTGTTTCTGGTTTTCCTGATGTTTAGTTTTCTTGCTTTCTTTCTGAGTTTTGATCCTCGCCTTCGGTGTTGTGTATTTGCATTACTTGTGTGGTTATTTCCGCCAATTGGAGAAGAGCTATCTCCCGCTTGGGGATGCCTATATTTATTGCTTGTACCATTTTCGGGTTAAAATATACAAAGGAGGTGCTGCCGAAATTTTAAATGACGAAAAGGTTTTCAAGTTAAATACAGAGATTCTGTTTTTCATATGTTATCGCTTTTATTTTAAAGAAAGAACTTGTTTTCATTATACCGTTGTTTCAAAACTTCACCTCCACTATTTTCCCTAAAAAGTTTAGATTTCTGGGCTTTTGGTTTACTTGAATTAGGTGGGGTCCTATAGACTTCACACAATTCAAGTGCCAGTCATATGCCTATTCCGGGTCGTGACACCTGTGCAGCCTGCTGAATACGTCGACAAGCGCATGAACATCCAAAAATATCTAGATGCACTGGAATAATACAATTAGAAAGCATGAATGATAGTCACACTCGAAGAATTCCTTAAGCATATTCTTGAGGACGAGGATAGTGACGATGATGAGGAAAACGACTCATCATATGAAGCGGAGGAACGTGTAGCAAGCTACCACATGATCTCCCATTTGTCCATATATGATGAAGAAGCTCCGTCGGTGTCGGACAGCGACACAGATGAACTGGGGGAAGAATCGGCACTAAACTCTCCGAAACTGCTGGAAGAAAATCCGATTGAAAGGCTGCTGAAAAAAGCCTTCCAAAAGAGCAAAGATGACCAAGAACACGAGTAGACCATTTATGAAAATGCTAAGCGTCAGCGGCTGAACAAAGAAACTGTGGCGAGGACGAGTCATAAAGCTCTCAGACCAAACTAAGGCATGCCTGCAACAAGTAAGAGCAGGATCAAAACTGAGAAGCGATTTGCCAAAGCCCTATCAATGAGGATGAGGCTACCACCTCTCGTGATATACACTCCTCGGGTCCCATATTTCGATGGTGGAGAGGGACACCTAAAATACCGCGCATACCACCGAAGGATCGCTCATCCTATTGAGGAATGCAACACCTTCAAGAAGTGGTGGCAAGGACATGTTGCTCACAGAAAACACTTCAAGAAGGTGATGTGTGAATTCCACGCCCGTTTAGATGGGAATGGTAAAACGACATTGCACAAAGAAGCAACTGGCAGCTGTCATATGGCTGGTACCAGTTCAAAAGGGAAAAACCTCGGGTTCTCATGTTCGGGAGCGATTCTGAGGATGGGACGCCTCTCGACTCTTTTTTTGAAAGTTCCACCTTAGAGAAAGAAGAAGAGGAAAAGGATTGCGAGAACATTCAGTTACGCAACCACACGCTGCCTGAAAAGAATCTCGGACCTGCAAATAAGAGTTCAAGTAAAAAGGATAAAGGAAAAGGGAAAATGCCCGACGAAATTGCCCTTGATGAAAATGTAACCAAAGAGCTTGCCGCGAAAGACCTGCCTAAGAAAACTAAGACGGATTATAATATCCTTGTGCAGCTGAAGAAAATACCCTAACAACTGAGCATACTGGATGCTCTGCTCTTGTCCAAAGAGTCACAAGACCCTTTGATCAAGGCCTTGTAAGAGCCTGATCAGTTTCAAGCCTTCCTCATAGAAGAGAAGATGAAAAATGAACTGGCAGAGATCCACACGGCTGACATCACATTCAGTGATAAAGATTTACTCCTCGGTACATGTGAACATAATCGACCTCTCTATGTCACCGGGTACAGCCACGACGTCAAGATAGGGAAAATCCTTGTCGACAACGGATTTTTCGTCAATCTTCTCAACGTAAGAGTGCTAAAAGAAATATGTAAGAATGTTCAACATCTTGTCCGAGATAAAATTACTATCTCGAGGTTCGATTCGCAGTAATCACGGACGCTTGGTTCCGTAATATTGACGCTCCGCTTCGGGCTGCTCGTCACTGACATCAAATTCCATATCATTGACGCCAAAACATGTTATAACGCTTTACTCAGCAGGCCTTGGCTACACGAGTACAACGTCATCCCTTCTACACAATATCAGTGTGTGAAGTATTTCAGAGATGGTTCGGAGTACACCGTCACGGGAGAGCTCAATCTTTTCTCGATGAACGAGGTGCGAAAGTATGAAGATGCGAAATACTTTAAACCGGACATTGAGGATACTGAAAGGTGTCACAGACTGGAAGATAAGAAAAAATCCGTGGCCACCATCCTGGTCTTCGGAAGCGATACTAAAGAATACGAACAAATAGTCTATTCGTGACAGCCTCCGAGAGAGAACAATAAGCCCAAACTATCGACCCCTATCTTGGTTTTTGGCAGCGACTCTGAAGATGAGACGAACGTGGTGTTCTCCATTTGCCCATCAACACAAACTCTTGCCGAAGCGGATCAGAGTCTACATATTATAATGGCTCCGTCTTGACACTACAGAGAACTTGACGTACTCAATACATACAACGTGCATGAACTGAAAACTTTCTACGTGCCTCTAAGACGAAAAGATGAAAAGGCGATCCTCTTATACAAATCTATGGAGACTAAGGTGGAAAAAGAAGTCCGGCATGGTGTCAATTCCACTCTTAACAAGTTCCATCCCATTAGTATGCCAAGATATTAAGCGGAGGGATTAAAGAAGCTGTTAAAGCGCCAAGGTGGCATACCTTTTGAACAAATGGTTCGGCAAGCCCAATTTTACAAAAAAAATTGGGATATTTTCGGGACTCAACGAAAGAAAGCCCACGGGAAGATAGAAACAACTGGGCGGGGATATGTTCATTCCAAGAAGCGGGAGAGAATCTATAGCTGCCACGCCATAAACAGTTCGAATGGAGAAGAAAATGTTTCTCCAAATGGTCATGCTGCCGAATAAAGGAAAAGTCTTGCTCGAAGAAACTTAAGTCCGCCACTCGAACAACAAATTGATAAGGTAATAAAATAAGCTTGTCAAGCTAGCCAAGACAACTACAATCAAGAAATGACCATATATGAAAAGGCCAAGACGCAGCGTCTCAGTCAGCAATCAGTGGAGGGAATAGATCATGATACTCTCCATTCACAATCCGCTGTGTACCCCTGTGAAAGAGGAAAATCCCGAAGCGGAGATGGGAATGAGGCAGCAATCACGAGCAACGTTCAAGTACGACAAAGCAAGTCCAGAGCGCCATCTGAGTAAGGAAAGTTCGCTCTTATCCCGTCCCACATAAAGAAGATGGGTTGGAAATACTCATTTCCTCGAGACAAGACAGGAAAGATCTTCAGCCTTATCATGAAGCACCAAATAATGACACTTCTGGAGTCTCGGCGTCCCGAATAGATAAATGAAGTTCATCACCCGGGTTATTGCTCCTATCACCGAGCAATAGGTCATCCCCTTGAAGACTGCTTCACGTCTAAAAACTGGGTAGATGACCAATATCAATAAGGCAAGTTTATGTTATCCGACAGCTGGAGGATAAGCCCACCGCAAAAGCACAATGAAAAGAAGACCTATACTGTTAGGATGGGACCAGCTCGACCGCGAAAATGGAAGTGGACACATACCTGTCATATGATAACACTCTCAAAAGATGGACATGATGAGAATATGATTGACCTTTTCGGATTCTTCATAAACGAAGACGATGGCAAGAAGATCTCAGAATTTCCACCGGCACCAAAAGAGCTGGAAGATGAAATACATACCACGGCGGACAACCTAAGTAAAATCAACTTGGGAACGGAGGATGATCCGAGGTCGACGTTTGTCAGTGAGCTATTGTCCGAAAAACAGGTAGCCACATTAAAATATGTGCTTATGCAGTACAAAGACTGCTTCACTTGGAACTATTCTGAAATGCCGGGTTTAGATTCAAAGGTAGCGGTACTCAAGCTGGCCATATCGCCAGACATAAAGCCAGTCAAACAGGCATCAAGAAAGATGCGGCTCGAACTTGAGATGAATATCAACGCCGAAGTCAAGAAATTAATCGAGTCCGGTTTCATCCAAGAAGTTCAATATTCCGACTGGATCACTAATATCGTTCCGATGATGAAGAAAAATGGGGCTGTCCGCATTTACGTGGACTTTCGGGACCTCAATAAGGTATGCCCGAAGGATGACTTCCAAGTGCCCGTTACCGAGCTGATGATCGATAACACATCCACCCATAAGCTCTTTTCTTTCATGGATGGATCTTCAGGATATAACCAAATAAAAATGGACCCCGAGGACCGGAAATATACCGCTTTCCGGACTTCGTTGGGCGTATTCTTCTATAAAGTGATACCCTTCGGTTTGAAAAACGCCGGAGCTATATACCAAAGATGTAACGACTCTGAATTTACTGTACGAAAAATTTTCAATTTAATGTACAGAAAGAAGTTTGCAAGCCCGAGTACAATTTAAAAGTTAATTTTGTTTAAGAACAGCAAGAAACAACTTGTAGCTCACTGGTAAAGCCCTTACACTGCTGTGACGTAGCCCTTGTGTTCGAACCCTATCAGACACATTATATTTTTTTATTTTTCTTTTAAACTTTTTGGAAGCCCAAAATTTTACACGTGCATTGCACATAAAAATGAAAAGTCTGGAAAATTAAACATGTGGAAAAGAGTTTAAATACAGAAGAGTACACGTGTCCAAAAACCAAAGCCCTAACCCCAACATTTGACCGACGAGATCTTCACTTCGGTCGGCGCCGATGGTCCCTCCGTAGGTAATAAGGCCCGTGCTTTGCACAAGTATCTTTTCCCCTACCCCTAACTCTCTTGCACTGCAATCAAATATAGACTCCTCAATTCCCCAATTTATCACATTTTAATTCACTCTTTTAATTCCAAAACCCTAATTCCACACTATAAATACTATCCCATGCCCTAGCCCTTCCTCATTCTGAAAATTCTAGCCAAAACTCTCAAATTTTCTCAAGTATAAGTGGAGTAGAAGAGGAGTTAGCCAACAGCCAACTTCCGGCAAGGAATCGAGGCTATTCCGGCAACTCTGCGACGCCATGACTATCAATCTATCTTCTTCAACCTATCCTTAAACTTATTCACTTATAAGTCCCGCTCTATCCCTCTCTTTTTTCTTGAAAAGTTCTCTTTTTCAAAACACGTCGGTAAGTGGAGTTAACACCGACCATTTATTCTAAACCCCAAAAAGTTCACTTTTTCTCACATATTTTTCATCCATATTCTTACACCATATTTGTAATCATATAACTAATATTTAGAACAATTTTCACTCAAAAATATTATGAAACATAACCTTCATTTAACATTTACATTAAAATACCATGAACTTCACATATATCTCTTTTAGTATTTTTATTGTTAATTATACTTTTAGAAAACATCATGGGGTAATGACCTACCCCTCACATACACACATGGTTTCATAAAACGATTCTCTTTGAACCTATTTTTTGGGCGAATACAATATATTTCATTAAAATACCATCTACTATAAAAACGGTTTTCTTTTAGATTGTATTTAAAATCCCTTTGCAAATATGCCTCTACAACACTTTTTAGGGGACCCGCTATTGGATGGTGCAGATTATTGCACATCCTTGGGCTAGTAGAGCAAGATGCAGGCCTCTTCACGGGGCATTCGGTTTCGAAAGGTTTTTAATATGATTTTTAAGGAAAACGAAATTTCTACTTAATAATCAAAATTAATTTTTAATAATTATATAAATATTATAAAATCCATATATTTTCAAAATATAATAATAACTTATATTTTTTTCAAATAAAAGAATTACAAGTTTCATCAAAATACCATCAAGATATCAATACAAGATAAATTTACAGTAAAATATCATGAACTATTCAAGTTAAGTCAATTATCACTAAAACACATCAATTCTTAAAATTCATATTCATGGAAACCCTAAATAATATAAATAATTTCTCGAGATTATTTTGAACTATATCTTAAAAATATTTTCATAAAACCTTCTCGAGGTATATAAAATTACATTTAAGGAGTTTAGTACATATAGGTTTAAACGGGATCAATTCTCTTGAGCCTCAGGGAGCCGGAGAAAGTGAGTGCTTGCCTATTTAAGGTAGAAAAATCTAACGGTGTTATCAATAGTAATTGTCTTGGAAAAAGACACAAATCCTGCCGACCATGTACAACAGTTATCGATAACTCCCGAATCTAATTCAGGATCCAAATCAGTTCTAAATGTCTGACTCAAGTCAGAGTCTAAATCAAGCTTGAATTCAACTCAAACCAGAATCCAATTCAAACATGAATCCAAACCCTAACATGTATACTTGAACCTGAACCTGAATAATTCAACTCAAATCAGAATCCAATTCAAACATGAATCCAAACCCTAACATGTATACTTGAACCTGAACCTGAATACCAGAATAATATTAATATGTAAACATGACTTGACTTGAACGAATCATGACTATAACTTGACTTGATTACATGACTACTTGTTTACATTCTGAACCTGATTACATGAACAACTTGTATCCATGGTCTCGGCAAGTCTGATAATTATAATCTATATAAAACATTACACGGGGTTAAAGGCAAGTCTGATAACTATAATCTATACAATGCAATACGGGGTTAAAGGGGTAGATTGGTACGGAATGTGTTAAAAGTGGCACGAGATGATCACTAAAAGACACCTACATGAACTTTCGTGCCGTTGTCCCATGGGTTTTGATGGGGCCTTGTACTACATGTTACCATAGTCCACGGGGTAAGATGAACTTCTCTTGTATACACTGATACCTTCTGTACCAAGCTACAAACAACTACGTTAGAATAACAATCTTATACCTGTACACCTTAATAGTTCAATTCTCTAAACTTGCTATATTCCTGTCTTTCTTTTGGGACTTACCGAACGCTAGTTTACTGACGATATTCCTGTCTATTTCTTTCTTTGGAATGTTCATCAGGAGGACACGACTCTCAGGAGACTAAGCCCAGTCAAGAGTACTTGGATCGGATTGAGGCACAGCCAGACTACTAGCTTTACTTGTACTTATCTTCCAGTTTGTATGCCACTGTTTAGGCATTGCTTTTACTATTATACTTTTCCTTTTCAAATTAGTTGTATTGTAAAGATGAATGTTAATAAAATTTGCTGTTCATTATATCTCTTGTCATTTCTTGTGCATTTCATATATTGCTTATTTACGCTTAACGTATTTATTTCTGAGTAAATACGTCGCGTGCCTACCACGTCTCTATCTCCGTATACTGCAAAGCGGGGCATGACAAAAGAGCCATGATGAAGATATTCGATGATCTCATACACGAGATCGTCGAATGTTATATCGACGGCCTTGTGGTCGAAAATAAATCTTATGGGGAACACTGAGAAAGCGTCTTTGGAACTATAATCTGAAAATGAACTTTCTAAAGTGCGCGTTTGGAGTCTCCTTAGGTAAATTCTTAGGCTTCATCATCTGTTTCCTAGGTATCAAAATTGATCCTTAAAAAATCAAGGCGATTATGGAATGCCCTCACCAAGAACCCTTAAACAACCGCGATCTCTCCAAGGAAAACTTGCGTATATCCGGTGGTTCATAACCAATCTCTTCGGAAAATGTTGTCCCCGTAGCTATCTGATGAAGAAAAGGACCCCGTTCGTCTGGGATCAGAAATACCAAAATGCATTGGACGAAATCAAACAATACCTACAAAATCCGCCGGCATTGGCTGCTCCGGTTAAGAAAAAGCCCATTATCCTATATACAGCAGCCATTGAGGGTTCTCTAGACGCACTATGGGCACAGAAGAACGATCAAGGAAAAGAGAGAACTCTTTACAATCTAAGTCGAGTTCTCCTGGGGACAAAAAGCAACTATCCCCCTATCGAAAATCACTGCATGGCTCCGATCTTCGCAATAACGAAGCTCGGATACTACGCCTTGGCGCATGAGGTCCATCTCATATCAAAGGTGAATCCTCTTAAATATCGGATGTCAAAGGCCATACTAACAGGAAGGCATGCCAAATAAGCCCTACTGTTGATGGAATTCTCAGCAACATATCGGCCCCTCAAAACGGTGAAAATACAAGCCATCGTCGATATTCTTGCGGAACATCCGATACTAGCCGATTCTCCCATAAACTGCGAGCTGCCGGATGAACAAGCTGTAGGGTGTTTTTCGTCACCCCATTAAGATGGGAATATGCGCGCGCTTGTCAGGCGTACTACAGATTCCTTCTGCCTAGGGTAGGCGGGGGTTTATTGATTATGGTGATCCGAATCTCCGGCAGTTGGGGACTAAGCTGACGTTAATTACCCATCGCTTTTGGAGCGAGGGAATCTCCGATTAACGGGTCGAACCGGTCATGTGAACTCAATGTGCGGTGTGTGTATGTGTGTCTTGAAGGGTTTTGGATATATCGGGGGCCTCGCAGAGTTTTACGAGGGTCCCGCTACCCGGATAGCGGGCCGGGGGTCAAGGAGGCTAGCAGCCCCCTTACGGGGTGCGGGGCAGCGCCCCGTTAGAAATTTCTTCTAACGGAGGATGGTGTTTAGTGTGGAGTGCATATAAAATGGGGGGGAGAAGGAGCATCTTAAAGACGCGCACATGGCACGTGGGCGCTGGGTGCCCACGGGTCACGTGCCTGGCACGTGCGCGCTTAGCGCCCACGGGTCACGTGCGCAGCACGTGACCGCTGGACGCTGAGCACCCGCGTGTCGCGTGAGGCGCACGTGGGCGCTTAGCTCCCACAGGCCACGTGCCTTGCACGCGACCGTGGAGCGCCCGAGAGTCACGTGCGCTGCATGCGACCGCTGGGTGCTGAGCTCCCGCGGGCCGCGTGAGGCGCACGCGCCCGCTTTAGCGCCCGTGGGTCATGTTCTATGCATCCGACCGCTGGGCGCCCGCAGGTCACGTGCGCGGCACGCGACCGCTGGAACACCAGTGGAAAAGGGGCTTAGCCTCTGGGTTAGGAGTTAAACTCCCAAAATGGGTTTGATTTATGGAGTTAAACTCCAACAGATCTTGAATGGAGTTATACTCCTAGAGATCTTGAATGGAGTTAAACTCCTAGAGATCTTTGGATCTTCTTTTGAGCCTTGGATCCTCCCGGAATGGGATTTTTGGAGATGGGTTTCCTTCTTCCACCTTTTTGTTGGCTGGATTTTTGGAGAAAAAGGGGGATGAGATTCAAAATCTCCCCTTTAGAGATCTGATGGGAGATCCGAGCTCCGTTTTGTGGGTTTTATGGTGAAAAACTATTTCATTTTGGAAAAGAGAGTTAAACTCTTGATTTAATTCCAAAGGGGAAGAAGGTTTTAGAACCTTGAGGAAGGAGGCACATACCCTAATTTTTTTGGGGAGAATGAATTGTTCTTTTTTTCATTATCATGTTTCCTTTTATAGGCATACAAATTTACATATAGCCCATTGGGCTTTACAAAATGGCATTTTGCACATCCCATGCCTCATGTGCTCATTTATTTTGCACATGGGCCATGGACTTTACAAAATTTTGGCTTTATGCCTATTCATGCATAAAAAAATTGCATTAAAATTATTTATTACATGATTTCATTTTGGCATGGGGAGACCGGCCACGGGACTCGACTTGGGCATGGGCCCACTTGATCTAAGCTTGGGCCCGCCTAGTTGGGGTTGACTTTGATTTTGACTTGGTCAACCGGGGTGTAATTTTTGACCCCAACAAAGTGCTCCCATCAATAAATGCACACTACATATGTGAGTCGTGTGCATGAAATTGATGGATCTTCTTTCGCGTGGAGGCGGCTTGCTTTGGTTCCCGCTTTTTGGGAAGCCGACACTGCCCTTTTCACGACATGGACGGTCGATGCTTGACATGTCCCCGAGACGGAGTGTCCGTGGTAGACGTTTCCCCGGCATGTAGTGATTTGGTTCCCGCTTTTTTTTGGAAGCTGGCACTGTCCTTTTTATGACAAGGACGGTCGATGCTTGACGTGTCTCCGAGACAGAGTGTCGGTGGTTGACGTGTCTCCGAGGCGGAGTGTCTGTTTGACGTATCCCCGGCATGGAGTGTCTATTTGACGTTTTCCTGAGACGGAGTGTCACTGGTTGACTTTTCCCTGCACGGAGTGTCGCTGGTCGACGTGTCCTCAGCACGGAGTGTTGCTGGTCGACTTGTCCTTGGTATGGAGTGTCGCTGTTCGACGTGTCCACGGCACGGAGTGTCGCTGTTCGACGTTTCCCCGGCATGGAGCGTCGCTGGTTAACCTGATTTCGAGGCGGAGCATGATTCCGACAAAGAGGTCGGTGGTCGACTTGTCCCCGGCGCGAAGTGTCGCCGGTCGACTTGTCCCCGGCATGGAGTGTCGCCGGTCGACTAGTCCCCGGCATAAAGAGTCGCTGGTCGACTTGTCCTCTGCATGGAGTGTCGCACTGTTCGACTTATCCCCGGCACAAAGTGTCGCTGGTCGACTTATCCCCGGCACGGAGTGTCGCTGGCTGTTCGACTTGTCCCCGGCACTGAGTGTCGCTGGTTGACTTGTCTTCGGCACGAAGTGTCGCTGGTTGACTTGATTCCGAGGTGGAGCATAATTCCGGCAGGGAAGGCAGATACACGAGGCGAAGCATGATTTCAACACGGGGTACACTCTGAGACGAAACATGATCCCGACGCAGAGCTTGCTGGTTGACTTGATCCTGCGACGGAGCATAATTCCAACGGGGAGGTCACTGGTTGATTCCAAGCCGAAGCATAATTTCGACAAGGAAGGCAGATACACCGAGGCGAAGCATGATTTCGACACGGGGTACACTCTGAGACGAAGCATGATTCCGACACCGAGCTTGTTGGGTGACTTGATTCCGAGACGGAGTATAATTCCAACGGGAAGGTCACCGGCTGATTTCGAGCCGAAGCATAATTCCGAATGGGAAGGTAGATACATCGAGGCAAAGCATGATTTCGACATGGGGTACACTCTGAGACGAAGCATGATTTCGACGTGGATTTTTCTGGTTGACTTGATCCCGCGACGGAGCATAATTCCAACGGTGAGGTCACTGGTTGATTCCGAGCCGAAGCATAATTCCGACAGGGAAGGCAGATACACCGAGGCGAAGCATGATTTTGACACAGGGTACACTATGAGACGAAGCATGATTCCGACATAGAGCTTTTTGGGTGACTTGATTTCAAGAGGGAGCATAATTCCAATGGAGAGGTCATTGGCTGATTCCGAAATAAAGCATAATTCCGACAGGGAAGGCAGATACACCGAGGCGAAGCATGATTTCGACACGGGGTACACTCTGAGACAAAGCATGATCAGACGCAGAGATTGATGGTTGACTTGATTCCGTGATGGAGCATAATTCCGACGGGGAGGTCACTGGTTGATTCCGAATCGAAGCATAATTCCGACCGAGAAGGCAGATACACCGAGGCGATGCATGATTTTGACACGGGGTACACTCCAAGACGAAGCATGATTCCGACGCAGAGCTGGTTGGTTGAATTGATTCCGCGACGGAGCATAATTCCGATGGGGAGGTCACTGGTTGATTCCGAGCCGAAGCATAATTCCGACAAGGAAGGTTGTTACTGCCCTTTACTTGGATGGTCGGCGCTGGATTTGACTCTGATTTGAGGTGATTTGGGTTGACATCAGTATCGCTACACTGGAATATGGTACCATAAGTGAATCATCATTTGCCATGAGAGGATTAGGAGATTTTGGTTTTGGTTGGCATCTGCAATGCTGCACTGGAATAATGCCAGGAGCAACTCATCATTTGCCACGGGAGGATTTGGGAATTGGTTTTTAGGTCGGCATCTGCATTGCTGCACTAGAATAATACCAGGAGCAACTCATCATTTGCCTTTGCCTATTAGGGAGCGATGGCTTAGGAGACAGGTTTAGATCCCTATCATCTAAGACTTTTCAATTTTATGAGCCGTAAAGGTCCCATAAAAGCATTTTCTCCCTACGAGTCGAAATGATCTCGTAGGTGTATTTTCACCTTAGGAGTCGTGGGGACTCCTAAGTGTTTTACTCCTTTGTGATTCGTAAGGATCTTACGTGGGAATTTTCTCCTCACAAAGTCGAGAGGACTTTGCGAGTGCGTTTCATCTCTTTTTCATGAGTTTGCGCCCTTTCAGGTTTTCACAAACTCGCCAGCAGTCCTGCTGTTTTAACTCACGGAGCCCTTTCGGGTTTTCATCCATGCACATTTTGCTTGTGGACATACCCTTTTTTTCCTTTTTATTGTTTGGGAATCTTCATCACTGGTGGGATTTTAAATGTGGTCTCGCCGGTAGGATTTGGGAGAGATTGGGATCGTTTTACGCCCGTGGATTGTATACGGTTTTGCAGGATGTATGATCCAGACCGTAGGGCCAGAAGAATTTAGGGACTTTGTTGGCGTCTGCATCGCTGCACTGGAATATGGTACCAGGAGCGACTCATCATCCGCCGTTGGGGTATGGGATTTGGAATTTGGTTGGCGTCTGCATTGCTGCACTGGAATATGGTACCAGGAGCGAATCATCATTCGCCCTTTGAGAATTTGGATTTTGGTTGGCGTCTACATCGCTGCACTGGAAAATGGTACCAGGAGCGACACATCATTCGCCGTTGGGGATTTGAGTTTTTGACGGCGTCTGCATCTGTAACAACCGAGTTCAGTTATACAAATTTCTGTTTCCGTATTTGTTTGTCTGTGGTATTTTATTGATTTATCTTGTTTGGGTGCGAATGGTAGTTTACTTTTACATTTCATTCGACCCGACCCGCTTGCTTGAACTGGTTAATTTATATTTATAGACTACCCTGGCTGGTTAAATAGACACGTGCATCTCATGGATACTACATATTAACATTTCACCTAGCATCGCGTATTTTACATATAATATTTTAGATCACGTAAAATAAATTAAAATTGCATTTCATAGCCTGCATGATACCTCTAACCCCGTGGTAGCGTCCGCACATCTTATTCTCGTTCCGTTCAGTGAAACGGACGTGTTTGAATAGCTACGCGCACGTACGCGCGTCCGTTCTTGGAGGTATGCATTTTAGTTACCTAAACCTTTCATTTTAAAATTTGGAAGCTGCATATAATTTTCGTATTTTAAATCTAAATTTTTAGACCCGACCCGGACGCATTTTGAAATATTTTATTTTCCCGCTAAAATTCAATTATTTAAATTTTCTTAAATTTAATTATAATATTTTTTATACAACCCATAATATTTTTTTAGAAACCAACTTAAATATTTTTTATACCTAAAAATCCTAATCCTCTCTCTCCCATTTTTTCCCCGAGCCAATCAACTTTTTCATTTGATTGCGCTGGGCCCCACACCTCTCTCTCTATCTCTCTCCCCTTCGCTGCTGTCTCTCTCTCTCTCTTCCACTACGCGACGACTTTATCTCCTCCCCCTCTCTCTCTCCTCTCGATCTCTCTCTCTCTCTCCCTCTCTCAGAATCTCTCTCTCTCTCCTCTCATATAAATTTTCTCTCTCCTTCTCTGTATATATACTTCTCCTTCCCAGTTTAAAGAAACCCATCACCACGAAACCCTAGCCTTTGCCTCCACCTCGCCGTCGTACGTAACGCCGACAACGCCATTCCCGACCTCGTCGCCTCCTCACCCTCATCTCCTCCGCCTCCATCTTCTTCCTCCCTTCAGAGCAGCCCTGCACACCTATATAAACACCCGAGCCCTGCACATCGTTTCACCGTGACGATCGCCGGAGTGATCTCGTCGTCGTCCATCGTCCCATATCGACGCAACGGTGAGCCGCACACCCCCTTCCTCCTTCTTTCTTTTCTTCTTCCTTTCTTGTATTTTTCTTTCTTCTGTTTCTTTTTTTTATTAGCCGCTGTCCTTCTGCAGATCGTTCGTCGGAGCTCCATCGACGCCGTCGACCCCCTCACGACCCTCTTCGCCGACCACAGTAAGCCTCCTCTTCTCAATCTTCTCCTTCCTCCTTCCATTCTTCTCTTTTCTTTTTCCCTTGCATTTCTTCCATTAAAAAAATGTTCACTGTTTTCTTTGTTTGCCGGAATCCGGCCGTGTCGTCGACGATCCCGACGACCCAGCAAGCATATCTGACCCGTGTGATCCCCTCATGCGTTGTGTGGATCCGTTCCGTGCACTGTGCGCGCGTTGCGACTTTTCCCGCCGACGTGTGACGTTCCGTATAACCGTTTCTGATCTGTCGAGGCAAGTAAAACTTGCTACATGATACTTATATTATTTTATACGTATCTAATCGCATGTTAAACCTGTAAATTAAATCTAAGACCATATGTTCCATTTTAACACTTCGATGTCCATTTATATCATTTTAGATTCAGAACTTGAAACATACCATGTTGCATTTTAGTTTACTGTACGTGGTACCCACGTCCATATTTAAATCACATAATAATTATTTGCATAGCCCATAGTACCCTTTTAATAGTTTATACCATATTGGACACCTGTTTGCATATATCTAGCCTAATATATATATTCAAAGTGCATCCCTAGATCATTTAATACATATTAATGTGATTTTAACATTCCATATTTGATAAAGTGTATTTAATTAATGTTGGAACTATCCCCTTAACCCAAATCGATAACCGTGCATCCATATGCTTTAATCTGTATCTATTTGCATACCACATTACAATGTTCCATTTTATTATTCCATTAGTACCTCATGCTTGTTTTGTATACCCATGCTTATTTTAGTTTGATTATGAACACCCACGTGACATGTTGTGCACCCCTGACATGACTTGATACACCTACTACTTGACACGACGTGATACCGTGCACTTCTTGACATGACATGATACCTAGATATTGCCTAACTTGACTTGAGGTACCATGGCTTTCTCTGTTACCTGATCTTGATACTAATGCCAACAAACCTGACCTGTTGTCCCTACGGACATTTCCTGTTGTCTATCCAGACAAACCTATACATGCTTGATCCTGTGTTGGCATTAGCTCCAGATTATTAATACCTGAGTTGAACATATATAACTTGGGGGTATGGGGAAATCAATGATGAAACCTGACTTGTAACTCGACAGTTCGATACCTTTTCTGATCAGTCTTACGGGCTAGGCCAGCCCCGGGGTGATGCTGCTGACATCACTCGTCATTACCTACTACCCTTTACTGCCTTGCGGCACGTCTCGGATTCAGCCCGAGAGTCATAGACCGTGATCCCGGGCATGCACGGGATACTATTGAGTTACATCGATGATTCATCAAATTGATTTCAAATACTTGAGAGTAGTTAACACAGTAGACTAGTTTAGACTGCTCACTGCACACTACCCTTCACTGTCCTTATTTATATTGCTGTTATACCTGTTTTACCATTTATGAGCATACTTGCATGTCTTGCTACCCCTGTTTACATCATTGCTTGATGATATGATGCACCGACGTCTGGGTTTTTCATGGCCCAGATTCTTTACCTTCGCTACAAGCCGAACAGGAGTATTTCAGTCAGCAGGCTGAGCAGTGAGGACTTGTTACTAGTTAGTTCTTTTACTTTCGTTTTTTTTCATTCCTGATGTGAGCCCGCATTATGGGACATACATTCCAGTTATTCTTGTATTGGATCTTTTGCTTCCGCATTATTTTATTCTTGATTCGTTTTATTCTGGCTTATAGACATGTGTTAGATAGTTTATTATTGTTCTTGATATCTCTACAGCCGTAATGTGACTGTGGAAGGATATTTCCTATCCACAGGTAGCATGGTTGGCTATGTCACGTGCCCATCTTAGCGTACTCTGGGAAGCGGGGCGTGACATGTCCTGCCACCTTACCGTCTTACCATTTTTGAATCTTAACCTCCTCCTGATTCTACTTTTACGATATGCAAACCTCCTTTGCATATCGACTCGAAACCTGGTTTCCTTTTGTTTATCTCTAGAACTTAGGCGACTTGGGTAGAGTTATGTGATTGTAGCTATGATACCGCGGCATGGTTACAATGCGGTACTCTATTTAAGTAACTTGGAGTTCTAGCCTTGATTCATATCCTTGATCTATAATTTGAATCTGTTATCATGCTAATCCTTTTGGTGCTTTGATTTCAGGAACATGGCAGACAAGAATCTGAAAACGTACCAAAAGCGTGTTGACGAAGCCGCTATGCTTGGAGTAATACGTGGTATGTTGGAGAACCAAAAGCGACAGACCGAGCTGATCCAGCAGCAAGCTGAATCTTTTCAGGAAGGTTTGCGGACCGTTCAGCAGTCCGTGAACAATGTTGTGGCCATACCAGTGGATCGTGTGGGAACCGTAGCAGATTTCAGGAGACTGGGTCCGTCTGTTTTTACTGAGTTGGAGGAGCCGTTGCCAACGGAGCAGTGGCTGGTTGACACGGAGAATTTTCTCGTTGCGGCACAGATCCCAGAAGATAAAAGAGTGGATGCGGTACGCATCCAATTGGTAAACTACGCCCATGAATGGTGGGTTATGGAAGAGACCCGCTTGCCCAAGCCGATCAGGTGGGCGGATTTTTCGAAGAGTTTCTTGGAGAAGTTCTTCCCGCGGACTGCACGGGAGGAAATGGAAGAAAAGTTCGTCAGTTTGAAGCAAAACGGCGCACCTGTAGATGTACATGCAGCTGAGTGGACGCGGCTCAGTAGATTCGCTGGACCTTTGGTTGCCAACGATGCTGATAGGGCAAGGAGGTTCATGCGCAGTTTGGATGTGGACATCCAGAGGCAGATTGTCTCCCTGGGTTTGACCACTTTTTCCCAAGTACTTACAGCGGCCCGAGAGCAGCAGAGCCTATCTATGAAGACTGGGAGTACACACCAGCCAGCAGTTACAGTACAGAAGCCGACATTTGCACCGAACCGAGCACATGGACACAGAGGTATTCCAGTGAACCGGCGTGGCGTAACACCGATGAAGATGCCTGTTGTTGTCGATCAGAGGAGGACCGTGATTTGTGACTACTGCCATTTACCTGGGCACGTGCAAAGCGAACGTCGAAGGAAACATGGACTCTGTTTGGTTTGTGGATCGGCGGATCATACTATCAACACCTGTCCATCGAAGCTTCGCATGAAGGATGATGTTCAGAAGCCACCGCAGAAACCGTTTCAGGGAAAGAAGCAGCCGACTCAGGGACCCAATCAAGCTCGAGCATTTACCTTGACGGCTGAGGAAGCCAAGGATTCAGGAGAAGTTGTTTCAGGTATTCTACTTGTTCATGGTTTTCCCGCATTAGCGTTATTCGATTCTGGTGCATCCCATTGTTTTATGTCGTTTAAGTTTATTGCTACACACTCGATTACTTGCATGGCCATGTCTAGTTTCTGGGACATACACACTGGGAATAGGAAGATCATATCTAGTAGAGAATGTAAGGATTGTGCAGTTGTTGTTTGCAGACGGGAGCTTTTGCAGATTTCTTGGTGATTGATACAGGCAGCTATGAGGTCGTCTTGGGAATGGATTTTCTCGGCACTTTCCACGCTCACATTGATTGTAGGAGGAAGAAAGTAATTTTCCAAATTCCCGGACATCCAGAGTTTATCTTTACTGGAGGAAGCAGTTCTGTCGGGCCAGTCGAGTTTAAGGCTAGGCCGACAAATAGTGTTCTTTCGTCGTTGGAGGTTGCTAAAGATGAAGCGCCAGCTGTTGTCCGAGATTTCATGGACGTGTTCGAGGACATATCAGGTTTACCGCCGAAACGAGACGTGGAGTTCGCGTTTGATCTTGTCCCTGGTGCAGCGCCAGGTTCTAAAGCGTACTATCCAATGACTCTAGTGGAGTTGGAAGAAGTCAAGAAGCAGGTTACTGAATTACTTGAGAAAGGTTGGATTCCCAGCAATAACTCGCCTTGAGGAGCTCCAGTTCTTCTTGTTAAGAAGAAAGATGGCACAAGGAGGATGTGCATCGATTATCGAGAATTAAACCGGCTGACTATTAAGAACAAGTATCCGATCCCTCGCATTGGCGAATTATTTGAGCAGCTTAGTGGCGCGAGGGTATTCTCGAAGCTGGATTTGCGATCCGGATATCATCAGGTCCGAGTTAAAGTAGAAGATATTTGCAAGACGACGTTCCGAACTCGGTATGGACATTACGAGTACTTAGTGATGCCCTTCGGAGTAACGAATGCACCGGCGATATTTATGGATTTGATGAACCGAATCTTTTCACCATTCTTGGACCAGTTTATTGTGGTGTTCATTGATGATATTCTGGTCTACTCGAAGAGTATTGAAGAGCATGCAGAACACTTGAGGATCGCACTGCAGATATTGTGGCAAGAAAATTTATATGCAAAGATGAGCAAGTGCGAGTTTTGGCTGGAAGAAGTGAAGTTTTTGGGGCATGTCGTGTCTGGAGATGGAATCACCGTTGATCCCGAAAAGATTGCAGCAGTTCGAGATTGGCCGATTCCGAAGAACGTTGCGGAGATCAGAAGCTTTCTTGGACTTGCCGGGTATTACAGAAGGTTCGTGGAGAACTTTGCTCGTCTGGCAGAGCCTCTGACCAAGCTTACGCGCAAAGCAGTACCATTTGTGTGGACGGATAAGTGTGCGTCAGCTTTTGAGGCGTTGAAACAGAGGTTGATAACCGCTCCTATTCTGACCGTGCCAGACAATTCCGGAGGATTGGTGATTCACAGCGACGCGTCTGGGAAAGGATTGGGATGTGTTTTGATGTAGCATGGGAAGGTTATAGCGTATGCATCGAGACAGCTAAAAACCCATGAGAAGAATTACCCAACTCACGACTTGGAGCTAGCAGCTGTGATTTTCGCTTTGAAGATTTGGAGACACTACCTATTGGGCGAAAGGGTCGAGGTTTTCACCGATCATAAAAGCTTGAAGTATGTGTTCACGCAGAAGGAGCTTAATATGAGGCAGCGCAGATGGTTGGAGTTGATGGCTGATTACGATCTTGATCTTAAATACCATCCGGGGAAAGTTATTGTTGTGCCGAATGCGCTTAGTCGGTTGCCAGCAATTCAGATGATGACTGCACAGAAGGGACTTATTGAAGACTTTCGAAGATTCGATTTGGAGGTTGTGCTACCGCATTCTTCGGGACAGTTGATGCAGCTGCAAGTACAGTCGTCGTTAATCGAGAATATTAAAGCAGCGCAATTGCAGGACCCTAAATTGCAAAAGTTTCAAGAACAGGTTGAAGCTGGACTTCGAACAGACTTAATGATCCATGAAGATGGTTCATTGCGTTATGGTAGCCGTTTGTATGTGCCAAAGGGAGATATTCACGAAGAGCTTATGAAGGAAGCGCACAGTTCAGCATACTCCATACATCCAAGAGGAACGAAGATGTACCGAGATATACGACAGCATTTCTGGTGGGAAGGCATGAAACGGGAGATTGCCCGCTTTGTGGCAAAGTGCTTGGTGTGTCAGCAAATTAAGGCCGAACATCAAAGGGTTGCTGGTTTATTGCAACCACTTCTGATTCCTCAGTGGAAGTGGGAACATATAACAATGGATTTCGTGACGGCTCTACCATGAAGTCCGAAAGGTAACAATGCAGTTTGGGTGATTGTTGACCGATTGAACAAGGCAGCTCATTTCATCCCTTTTCGAGTTGTCAATCAACAGAAACCTTGGCAGAACGTGTCACGCCCCGCTTCCCAATGTATGGCGAAGTGGGCGCGACGAGGTCTGCTACGTATATACTCAGAAGTACATACGCTAAGCGTATCTAAGCAATATAAAATAAGTACACAAGAGACAAGAAATAAAAAGAACAGCAACTTTTATTTATTAACATTCTTTGTACAATGCATGAAAGGAAATACAACTGAAATAAAAAGATGCCTAAACAGTGGCATATCAGGAAATGAAAGTACTGAAAAGAAAAGTGTACGATGAAACTACAGTGCAGGGTCTTCAGTAAAGTGCTCCAAGTTTCCTTACGAGGGCTCAACTTCTGCCGGGTCCAAACCACCTGACGACATTCAAAGAAGAGAGAAACAGAATGTCGCCAGCGAACAAATCGCTCGGTAAGTCCCAAAGATAAGAGGAGAATAGATAGAGAGTAAGAGAGAGAGAAAGAGAGAGAGAGAGTTTGCTTTTATAGTTGTATTAAATTGTTATATTGTTGTAGTATTACGTTAACGCTGTTCTTGTAGCTTGGTACAGAGGGATGCAAGCGTATACGAGAGGGGTCTCAGTATGCCAGAGACCAGGGCAAATGGAAGTACAAGGCTCCGTTATACAACCCAGAACAACGGCAATTGGATTCATGTTAGGTGTCTTAATCTTACCGTCTCGTGCCACCTTTAACACCTTCCGTACCAATCTACCCCTTAAACTCCGCGATGTCTTATTTGTATTATTATCTTGTAATTTGTGTTGGTTGTATGATTGATTGACTGACTGACCGAAACCATGATATCAGGAAACGGTTATAACCGTAGAGTCATGTAAATGGAATACTGGGAAACATATAAAAGGAATATATCAATGGTTCGGTTCAGCCAAATTGTATAAACTGATAATTGTATTCATGGATTCATGTGTTCATATTGACTTGGAAACTTGTAGATTATGGTTTGACTTGAATCATATTCAAGTCAGATTAATCAGACTCAAACCCGAGTCAGACAATCAGAAATGTGAATCGAAGTCTTATAATTGCTAGGGTCCTTAGGGTAATTTATAAAACTTGAGGGGGTTTTATGTAAAAATACATTTATATACTTTTGAAAATACACCTCAAGTATTTATTATTCGTCTTTAGTGTTGTAATGAGGGTGGATTTTATATTGTGACATTTCTAGTGAGAATATCCTAGTTTTAGGTATTTATCTGTAATATTGTTTATTTGAAGTTTATGGTATTTTAGTGTAAAATATATTCTTGTGATTTTTAGAAAAAGGTAGAAAATTTATATTATAATAAAATAGGTATTTAAAAGATAAATATACATATGCTTATACAAAATAATTTTAATAACTATTTTATATTCCAAAAATCTCATTTTCTTAAGATGTCGTATTTTAAACCTTTCGAGACCGAATGCTCCTTGCGGAGGTCTGAATCTCGCACTACTAGCTCGAGAGTGCGCGATTAACCGCACGATCCCGAACGGGTTCCCCAAAGATGGGTTATAGCGGCGCCTTGCAAAGATTGTAAAACACTAATCTTTTAGAAAACGGTTTTATAAAATAAAAGGTATTTATTCGCAAATTGTAGTTTTCCGTATTTTAGATTCTAAGGTTTTCTAAGCCAACTAGCCTATTTCTAAATGGTCTAAACGACAAGTCGTTAGAAACCTCAAATCGCCTCTTCACCGCCAATTGTGGCCAGGTAAGTACAAGTGAGGAAGGAGGGATCCGCTCACGAATCATGAGGCGGGCCTTTTAAAGTTACCCAAGCTCACTTGCCTAGCCTAGACACCACAAAGTCAGTTTAGATAAACGATCGATGTCCACAACTTATCGTATTTTCCTAGTAAGAAATATTTACTTAAAAGTGTAACAAATCTAAAACCTTGAAGATTATGGTATTTTAATTAAAATTTTGTTTTATCGTATTCTAAGTTTTGATGATATCATTTTAGGGTTGTATTTGCATGTGTGTGGAGGTAGGTCATTATCTCGTGCTCTATTTTAAATGTATATTAAGGTTAAGGGGTTAAATGTGAAATTGAAACTTCATGGTATTAAAGTGAAAATATGGTAAATTGAAAAGGTTATCATTTCATGTGTGAAAACTTATTCAAATTGACTTTTACAAGTTTAATGGTCAAGATAGCGATGTTTAGGAATGATTTAATTGCTTAGAAGAAGAAAAATAAACATTATGGTATTAAAGCGAAAAGGAATACGATATTGCAAAAGCTTATCTTTCATGTGCGAAACTTTGTCCAAATTAATTGTTATGTGATTAATAGTCAACATGGATGAGTTTAGGTATTATGCAATTAGTGACAAGTGAGATTTTATAGAAAAACCGAATCGGAAATCGGTTTGTTCCGATTTCCGTCGGGTTTCATAATTCCGTATTTTTGAGAAGTAGAAAGAAGAAAAGAACGGGACTTACGGGTTTCGATCTATACTAAAGAGTATAGAGGAACTAGAGAAGTTGCCGAGGCGATACTTCGTCGCTGGTTGTTTCTAAAAACGTCGCCGGAATTCCCGCCGGAATCTCGTCGGAGCTTCGCCGCGAACTTGTTTTCAAAGCACATACTTCTTGGAAAACTTTTGAGAGAGTGGCTCAAGATTTTGGGGGGTGAGAGGGTAGTGTATAGGGTTGGTATTTATAGGGTTAGGTTAGGGTTAGGGTAGATGAAAAGTTAAAAATAAAAATTTGATAAAATGTATTAAAAGTGGAGTAATTGGGGTTTTTAAAGAGCTCTGGAAGTGGTATGAGGCTGAAACTTTTCAGGTGCGTAGGGAATATGAAAAGAGACAACTTTCATGTTGTGACCATCGCCGGAATCGGCCGAATCGGGGGTGACTCGGCCGTGACTCGGTCGGATCACTGAGTCAGCCGAGTCAAGGCCGAGTTGGCCGATTCCCGGCCGAGTCCGGTGGCCTGGATCCCCCCCCGACGGTTCATCTAACTCCTGCAAGTGTTACATGTTTGGGTGTAGTGGGGTTTTTGTGAGATATGCACGTGTAAACTCTTGGTATTCTAAAGGTTTTAAAAAAAATCAATATTAAAAATAATGTGGGGTATGGGATTTGAACTCTGTAACACCCGAGCCCAATGCTACTAATTTCTGTTACTTGATGAATGGAGTGTGACCCTTATTTCATTTATCTTGCTTGTTTGTTACTTATTGTAAACTTTTACCCGGCAAATTCATTTCTACATATAACAATTTTTGGCATCTAAAATAAAATTAAAAATATTCATCTTGGCTTGCTTGACACCCCTAACCCTGTGGTAGCGTCCGTGCATCGTGTTCTCGTCCCGTTCAGTGAAATGAGCGAGTTTGGACGGCTACACGCACGTACGTGTGTCCGTTTTGGGGGTATGCTTTTTTATCATAAAACACTTCATTTTAGATTTTGGATCCCGCTTAAAATTCTATTATTTCAATTTCAAATGTTTGGACCCGACCCGGACGTGATTTGGAAATGTTTTATTTTGCGCCAAAATCCCAAATTTCAATATTTTTTATAACCATCGTATAATCTTAGGTAACCATATATTTTACTGTTCAACTTAAATCTTATAAATCTTTTTTTTAAGTATTTTTCCTAACACCTGAATCTTTCAGCAGCCAATCAATTCTTTTAAATCCTTGGGCCCCACCCTCTGCGTCTCTTTCTCTATCTCTCTCTTTCTCTCTCCCCCTCATCTCTCTCTCTCTCCCCCCTTCAAATCTCTTTCTCTCTCTCATACATTTTAAAAACTTCTTTTCCCTCCTCCATTCTTTTTCTCACGAGAACCACAGAGAAACCACCTCGCGCTGCCCGAGCCACCGCCGTCTCCCTCCTCGCCGCCGCAGCCCAACACCGACGACACCATCACCGGCCTCGTTGCCTCCTCATCCTCCCCTCACCAAGCCTCCTCCTCCTTCTCCCTTCTCCCTGTGCACCCCGACCAGACCAGCAACCCCGTGCACCCCTGCACACACCGCCGGATCTGTCACCGCCGACGGCCTCGACTCCGTAGCCCCGGCCTCGCAAACACTCCTCGGTGAGATAACTTCCCCTCCTCTTTCCTTTCCTCCTTCTTTCCCTTCTCTGTAAAAGATTTTCATGAAGTGCAGGTTCTTGCGCTGCCGTCGTAGGCCACCGCCGGAGCTCCGTCGACGAGGTCGACCGTCACCCCCGTCCCACGGATCATCGTGAGCACCCTTTCTCTGATCCTACATCCTTTCTTCGCTGTTTTTCTGTTTCTTTCTTGATCCCATGTCTTGACATTCACTGTTCACATTTTTGGCCGGAATCCGACGATGCCGACGACGTGTCCCGACATTCCAGCGAGGTGCCCCGACCCATGTGGTTCCATTGTTCGTTGTTTAGGTTCATTCCGTGAACCGTGCGCCCGTCGCGAGTTTCCCCGCCGACGTTTATCGTTTCGTTTTTCCGATCCGCGACCCGTCGAGGCAAGTACCCCTTGCTACATGCTATACAATATTTACATATATAATATGACAACCTAAACCTATAAATTTAACCTTGGTACGATAATTTCCCACTTTTCATGTACAATATTGTTATATATCATTTTATCTTAAACTTGGAACCTACAGTTTGCAATTGAACCTAATAACCACATTTACCTGTTTAATCACATTTTAATATTGACATAGCTTATGGCATTTATCTCTATAGTTTGATTCCATTCGGACACCCGTATGCATTTTTTTAACCTGTAATAGCTATACTGAACCGTTATATAAATCATTGCACCTCTACAAGTTCTTAAACCTGTTAACATGACTAAACGGCTATCATTGTCTTAATGCACTCTTGTAATCATCTCTGTGACACAATTGATAACTGTATTGCAAATCGAATGAATCTGCCTATTGCTTAATTCATTACTTGTATCATGTTGTTGATAACCATGCTTGATTATATAACTGATTGTGAGCACACATGTGTATCGTTTACATCTTGACCTGACTTGCTACATGCTTATTGATTGACCCGATATGGTACCGTACATTGTTGACTTGACCTGATGAACCATGACCTGACCCGTTACCTGATCCTGTGTCTAATGCCAACAAACCTGACATGTAGTCCTCATGGACCGTTCCTGTTGTCTATCCAGACAACCTGCTCTTGCCTGATCCTGTGTTGGCATTAGCTCACGATTACTGAATACCTGACTTGACATACATAACTTAGGGGTATGGGGAAATCAAAGGTGAAACCTGACTTATAACTCAACAGTTCGATACCTGTTCTGATCAGTCTTACGGGCTAGGCCAGCCCCGGAGTGATGATGCTGACATCACTCGTCTGTACCTGCTACCTTTTACTGCCTAGCGGCACGTCTCGGTTTCAACCCGAGAGTCTTAGACCGTGGTCCCGGGCATGCACGGGATACTATTGAGTTACATCGATGATTCATCAATTGGTTTCAAAGACTTTAGAATAGAAAACCTGATAAAACAGTTTAGTTTACCCACTGCACACTACCCTGCACTGCTCTGATTCATATTATTGTTACCCTTGTTCTATTCATGTTTATATTGCATTGCCTACTACACTGTTCATATTATATTACTTGATGACATGACGCGCTGACGTCTGGGTTTTGCATGGCCCAGATTCTGTACCGCTATCGCAGTCCGAGCAGGAGTACTTCAGCCAGCAGGCTGAGCTGTGAGTGTCAGCAATAGTTAGTTTTATTTCCTGCATTTTATTCCTGATGTGAGCCCGCATTATGGGACATACATTCCAGTTATTTGTATTGGATCTTTCGCTTCCGCATTTTATTATTCTTGTTTCATGATTTATTTTGGATTATGGACATGTTTTAGATAGTTTATATTGTTCTTGATATCTCTACAGCCGTAATGTGACTGTGGATGGATACTTCCTACCCACAGGTAGCATGGTTGGCTATGTCACGCGCCCATTTTAGCGTACTCTGGGAAGCGGGGCGTGACATGGTTCTTTTGGTATCAGAGCCATAGGTTAGTCGGGTTGATTCTTTTGTAGTTGGGTATTGTACCCAATACACGAATCGGAATACCCGTGTTTAGGAAACATGTCCTGCCACCTTACCGTTTACCATTCTTGAATCACATTCTTCCTGATTATATCTTTTACGATGTGTAAACTTTCTTTGCATATCGACTCAAAAAAACGGATTCCTTGTTATCTCTAGGACTTAGGCGACTTGGGTGGAGTTATATAATTGTGGTTATGATACCGCGGCATAGTTACAATGCGGTACTCTATTTAAGTATCTTGGAGTTCTAGCCTTGATCTATATTCAGAATCTATCATCATGCTAATGTTGGGTGTTTTGATTTCAGGAATATGGCAGATAAAAATTTGAAGACGTACCAAAGGCGTGTGGACGAAGCCGCCATGCTTGGAGTGATAAGAGGAATGCTGGAAAATCAAAAGAGACAGACCGAGCTGATCCAGCAGCAAGCGGAATCATTCCAGGAAGGTTTGCGGACCGTTCAGCAGTCCGTAGACAAGGTTGAAGCTAAACCAGTTGATCGAGTGGGGACCGTAGCAGATTTCAGGCGTTTGGGTCCGTCTACATTTACTGGTTTGGAGGAGCCGTTGCCAGCAGAGCAGTGGCTAGTTGACACAGAGAACTTGCTTATTGCGGCACGGATTCCAGATGAGAAAAGAGTTGATGTGGTACGCATTCAGTTAGTGAACTACGCCCGAGAATGGTGGCTTGTGGAGGAGACCCGCTTGCCCAAGCCGATCAAGTGGGCGGACTTTTCAAAGAGTTTCCTGGAGAAGTTCTTCCCGCGGACTGCACGGGAGGAAATGGAAGAGAAATTCATCGGGCTAAAGCAGAATGGAGCACCCGTGGATGTGCATGCAGCAGAATGGACGAGACTCAGCAGATTCGCTGGACCTTTAGTTGCCAACGATGTAGACAGGGCACGGAGGTTCATGCGCAGCTTGGATGTGGACATCCAGAGGCAGATTGTCTCCCTGGGTTTGACCACTTTCTCACAGGTTCTTACGGCAGCTCGGGAACAGCGGAGTTTATTTGGGATGAAAGGGAGTTTGCAGCAGATGGCAGTTGCGGCAAGGAAGCCCGCATTTGTACCTAACCGAGCTCATGGTCGTAGAGGTATTTCAGTAGACCGTCGAGGTGTAGCATCCATGAAGAAGCCTGTGATCGTTGATCGAAGAAGGAGCAAGATTTGTGACTACTGCCGTTTACCTGGGCACGTACAGATGGAGTGTCGAAGGAGGCAGGGACTCTGTTTAGTTTGTGGAGCGGCAGATCACAATGTCAGTGCTTGTCCGTCGAAGCTTTGTACGAGAGATGATATTCAGAAGCCTCCGCAAAAACCGTTCCAAGGACAGAAACAGCTGACTCAAGGACCTAATCAGGCTCGAGCTTTTACCTTGACAGCAGAAGAAGCTAAGGCGTCAGGAGAAGTTGTTTCAGGTACTTTACTCGTTCATGGTTTTCCCGCATTGGCATTATTTGATTCTGGTGCATCCCACTGTTTTATGTCATCCAAGTTTATAGCTACACACTCGATTGCCTGCACGACCCTATCTAGTTTCTGGGACATACACACTGGGAATGGGAAAATCATATCTAGTAGGGAATGTAAAGATTGTACAGTTGTTGTGTGCGGACGGGAGCTTTTTTGCAGTTTTCTTGGTGATTGATACGGGCAGCTATGAAGTCGTCTTGGGAATGGATTTTCTTGGCACTTTCCACGTTCACATTGACTGTAGGGCAAAGAAAGTAATTTTCCAGATTCCCGGACATCCTGAGTTTACCTTCACTAGAGGAAGCAGTTCTGTCGGGCCAGTCGAGTTTAGGGCTAGGCCGACAAATGATATTCTTGCAGCAATGGAAGTTGATTTAAGTGAAGAGCCGGCTGTCGATCGTGATTTTATGGACGTATTTGAAGATATATCGGGTTTACCGCCGAAGCGAGACGTGGAGTTCGCAATTGATCTTATTCCTGGTGCAGCGCCAGTGTCCAAAGCGTATTACTCAATGGCACCAGTAGAGTTGGAAGAAGTCAAAAAACAGGTTGCTGAATTGCTTGAAAAGGGTTGGATTCGAAGCAGTAACTCACCTTGGGGAGCTCCAGTTCTTCTAGTAAAGAAAAAGGATGGCACAAGAAGGATGTGCATCGACTATCAAGAATTAAACCGGGTGACTATTAAGAACAAGTATCCTATCCCTCGCATTGGAGAACTTTTTGAGCAGCTTAGTGGCGCGAGGGTATTCTCGAAGCTGGATTTGCGATCCGGATATCATCAGGTCCGAGTGAAAGCAGAAGATATTTGCAAGACGGCGTTCCGAACTCGGTATGGACATTACGAATACTTAGTGATGCCCTTCGGAGTAACGAATGCGCCGGCAGTATTCATGGATTTGATGAACCGAATCTTTTCACCGTTCTTGGATCAGTTCATTATGGTATTCATTGACGATATTCTGGTTTACTCGAAGAGTTTTGAAGAGCATACTGAGCATTTGAAGATCGCACTGCAAACGTTGAGACAAGAGAAGTTATATGCAAAGATGAGTAAGTGCGAGTTTTGGCTGGAAGAAGTAAAGTTTTTGGGGCATGTTGTGTCGGGCGATGGAATTGCCGTCGATCCCGAAAAGATTGCAGCAGTTCGTGATTGGCCAATTCCAAAGAATGTTGCTGAGATAAGAAGTTTCCTTGGATTGGCCGGATACTACAGAAGATTTATGGAGAACTTTGCTCGTCTGGCGGAGCCGTTGACCAAGCTTACGTGCAAGGAGGTACCTTTTGTATGGACGGACAGATGTGCGATAGCTTTTAAGACGTTGAAGCAGAAGTTGATAACCGCCCCTATTCTGACCGTACCAGACAATTCCGGAGGATTGGTGATTCACAGCGACGCATCTGGGAAAGGATTGGGTTGTGTCTTGATGCAGCATGGTAAGGTTGTAGCGTACGCATCGAGACAGTTGAAGACCCATGAGAAGAATTACCCAACTCATGACTTGGAGCTTGCGGCTGTGATTTTCGCTTTGAAGATTTGGAGACACTACCTTTTGGGCGAAAGGGTCGAAGTTTTTACTGATCATAAGAGCTTGAAGTATGTGTTCACGCAGAAGGAGCTTAATATGAGGCAGCGTAGATGGTTGGAGCTGATGGCTGACTACGATCTTGATCTTAAGTACCATCCGGGGAAGGTTAACGTCGTGCCAGATGCGCTTAGTCGGTTACCAGCAATTCGGGTGTTAACCACGCAGAAGGAGATCGTTGCAGATTTTCGAAGATTTGACTTGGAGGTTTTGCTACCGCATTCTACGGGACAGTTGATGCAGCTGCAAGTACAGTCATCGTTGATCGAGAATATTAAAGCGGCTCAATCGCAGGATCCTAGACTGCAAAGGTTTCGAGAGCAGGTTGAAGCCGGACTACGAACAGATTTACTGATCCACGAAGATGGTTCGTTGAGTTATGGTAGCCGTTTGTGTGTGCCAAAGGGAGATGTTCGTTAAGAGGTTATGAAAGAGGCATACAGTTCAGCTTATTCTGTACATCCAGGAGGCACAAAGATGTACCGAGATATTCGACAGCATTTCTGGTGGGAAGGCATGAAGCGGGAGATTGCTCGCTTTGTAGCAAAGTGCTTGGTGTGTCAGCAAGTTAAGGCTGAACATCAAAGGGTGGCTGGTTTATTGCAACCACTTCCGATTCCTCAGTGGAAGTGGGAACATATAACCATGGATTTCGTGACGGCTTTACCGCGGAGTCCAAAGGGCAACAATGCTGTATGGGTGATTGTTGATCGGTTGACCAAGGCAGCTCACTTTATTCCTTTCCGGGTTGGTCAATCAATAGAGACTTTAGCTGAGCGGTACATGCAAGAGATTGTACGATTGCATGGAGTACCGGTGAGCATTGTGTCCGATCGGGACACTCGGTTCTTATCACACTTTTGGCGGAGTTTACAGGAAAGTTTGGGGACTCGATTGAAGTTTAGCACAGCTTATCATCCTCAAACTGATGGTCAGTCGGAGAGAACAATCCAAACTCTTGAGGATATGTTGAGAGCATGCATGTTGGATTTCAAGGGTTCTTGGGAGGATCATCTACATTTGGTGGTGTTTTCTTACAACAACAGTTTTCAGGCAACTATCCAGATGGCTCTGTTTGAAGCTTTGTATGGCCGTAAATGCCGTTCACCTGTTTGTTGGGACGATGTCGGTGAACGAAGATTGTTGGGACCAGATTTGGTTGTGCAGACAGTTGAGAAGGTTAACACTATCAGAAATCATATGAAGGCAGCACAAGACCGACAGAAGAGTTGGGCAGACACGTCAAGAAGACCTCTAGAGTTCGCCATGGATGATTTGGTATTCTTGAAGATATCACCGACTAGAGGGGTGATTCGTTTTGGGAGTCGAGGAAAGCTTAGTCCTCGATTCGTTGGACCCTTTGAGATCTTGGAGTGTGTTGGTGAGGTAGCGTATCGTTTGGCGTTACCGCAGTCCTTGGCTAATGTGCACGATGTGTTTCACGTATCTCAACTCCGTAAGTATGTTAGAGATGAAACACATGTATTGGATCATTCGGAGCTAACGGTACGGGAAGACTTGACTTTTGAGGAGCGACCGATTGAAATTGTGGATCGAAGGGAAAAGGTTCTTAAGAACAAGGTTATCCCCCTTGTGCTTGTTTCTTGGGGTAATCGCTCGCATGGAGAGTCCACTTGGGAACGAGAAGATGAAATCCGGCAGAAATTTCCTCACCTTTTCTTGTAGTTATCTATCTTTGTATTCTTGGAATTTCGAGGACGAAATTCTTTTTGTAGTTGGGTATAATGTAACACCCGAGCCCAATGCTACTAATTTCTGTTACTTGATGAATGGAGTGTGACCCTTATTTCATTTATCTTGCTTGTTTGTTACTTACTGTAAACTTTTACCCGGGAAATTCATTTCTACATATAACAATTTTTGGCATCTAAAATAAAATTAAAAATATTCATCTTGGCCTTCTTGACACCCCTAACCCTGTGGTAGCGTCCGTGCATCGTGTTCTCGTCCCGTTCAGTGAAACGGGCGAGTTTGGATGGCTACACGCACGTACGTGTGTCCGTTTTGGGGGTATGCTTTTTGATCATAAAACACTTCATTTTAAATTTTGGATCCCGCTTAAAATTCTATTATTTCAATTTCAAATTTTTGGACCCGACCCGGGTGCGATTTGGAAATGTTTTATTTTGCGCCAAAATCCCAAATTTCAATATTTTTTATAACCATCGTATAATCTTAGGTAACCATATATTTTACTGTTCAACTTAAATCTTATAAATCTTTTTTTTAAGTATTTTTCCTAACACCTGAATCTTTCAGCAGCCAATCAATTCTTTTAAATCCCTGGGCCCCCCCCTCTGCGTCTCTTTCTCTATCTCTCTCTCTCTCTCTCTCCCCCTCAAATCTCTCTCTCTCTCTCCTACATTTTTAAAACTTCTTTTCCTTCCTCCATTATTTTTCTCACGAGAACCACAGAGAACCCACCTCGCGCTGCCCGAGCCACCACCGTCTCCCTCCTCGCCGCCACAGCCCAACGCCGACGACACCCTCGCCGGCCTCGTTGCCTCCTCATCCTCCCCTCACCAAGCCTCCACCTCCTTCTCCCTTCTCCCTGTGCACCCCGACCAGACCTGCAACCCCATGCACCCCTGCATACACCGCCGGATCTGTCGCCGCCGACGGCCTCGACTCCGTAGCCCCGGCCTCGTAAACACTCCTCGGTGAGATAACTTCCCCTCCTCTTTCCTTTCCTTCTTCTTTCCCTTCTCTGTAAAAGATTTTCATGAACTGTAGGTTCTTGCGCTGCCATCGTAGGCCACCGCCGGAGCTCCGTCGACGAGGTCGACCGTCACCCCCGTCCCACGGATCATCGTGAGCACCCTTTCTCTGATCCTACATCCTTTCTTCGCTGTTTTTCTGTTTCTTTCTTGATCCCATGTCTTGACATTCACTGTTCACATTTTTTGGCCGGAATCCGACGATGCCGACGACGTGTCCTGACATTCCAGCGAGGTGCCCCGACCTGTGTGGTTCCATTGTTCGTTGTTTGGGTTCATTCCGTGAACCGTGCGCCCGTCGCGAGTTTCCCCGCCGACGTTTATCGTTTCGTTTTTCCGATCCGCGACCCGTCGAGGCAAGTACCCCTTGCTACATGCTATACAATATTTACATATATAATATGACAACCTAAACCTATAAATTTAACCTTGGTACGATAATTTCCCACTTTTCATGTACAATATTGTTATATATCATTTTATCTTAAACTTGGAACCTACAGTTTGCAATTGAACCTAATAACCACATTTACCTGTTTAATCACATTTTAATATTGACATAGCTTATGGCATTTATCTCTATAGTTTGATTCCATTCGGACACCCGTATGCATTTTTTTAACCTGTAATAGCTATACTGAACCGTTATATAAATCATTGCACCTCTACAAGTTCTTAAACCTGTTAACATGACTAAACGGCTATCATTGTCTTAATGCACTCTTGTAATCATCTCTGTGACACAATTGATAACTGTATTGCAAATCGAATGAATCTGCCTATTGCTTAATTCATTACTTGTATCATGTTGTTGATGACCATGCTTGATTATATAACTGATTGTGAGCACACATGTGTATCGTTTACATCTTGACCTGACTTGCTACATGCTTATTGATTGACCCGATATGGTACCGTACACTGTTGACTTGACCTGATGAACCATGACCTGACCCGTTACCTGATCCTGTGTCTAATGCCAACAAACCTGACATGTAGTCCTCATGGACCGTTCCTGTTGTCTATCCAGACAACCTGCTCTTGCCTGATCCTGTGTTGGCATTAGCTCACGATTACTGAATACCTGACTTGACATACATAACTTAGGGGTATGGGGAAATCAAAGGTGAAACCTGACTTATAACTCAACAGTTCGATACCTGTTCTGATCAGTCTTACGGGCTAGGCCAGCCCCGGAGTGATGATGCTGACATCACTCGCCTGTACCTGCTACCTTTTACTGCCTAGCAGCACGTCTCGGTTTCAGCCCGAGAGTCTTAGACCGTGGTCTCGGGCATGCACGGGATACTATTGAGTTACATCGATGATTCATCAATTGGTTTCAAAGACTTTAGAATAGAAAACCTGATAGAACAGTTTAGTTTACCCACTGCACACCCCTGCACTGCTCTGATTCATATTATTGTTACCCTTGTTCTATTCATGTTTATATTGCATTGCGTACTACACTGTTCATATTATATTACTTGATGACATGACGCTCTGACGTCTGGGTTTTGCATGGCCCAGATTCTGTACCGCTATCGCAGTCCGAGCAGGAGTACTTCAGCCAGCAGGCTGAGCTGTGAGCGTCAGCAATAGTTAGTTTTATTTCCTGCATTTTATTCCTGATATGAGCCTGCATTATGGGACATACATTCCAGTTATTTGTATTGGATCTTTCGCTTCCGCATTTTATTATTCTTGTTTCATGATTTATTTTGGATTATGGACATGTTTTAGATAGTTTATATTGTTCTCGATATCTTTACTGCCGTAATGTGACTGTGGATGGATACTTCCTACCCACAGGTAGCATGGTTGGCTATGTCACGTGCCCATTTTAGCGTACTCTGGGAAGCGGGGTGTGACAAACTCTGGTGGCTTGGTTCAGCAGTGCAAGGTATTACCAATGAGCTACAAGCTCCTTCTTGTAATTATGGAGTTATTTAATTACTTAAAATGATAGCAGCAAGAGTAAATACTCCAAGTATACATTAAATTTAAAGTAATTTCTTGTACACTAAAAATGGAGTTATTACATTCTTGTAACCTGTAATTAAAAACAAAATAATTACTTATATCTTGTGCTCAGTCTAAAATACCCCTTTATGATTTTGAAAAAAAAATTTAAAATTTTGTGTAGAAAAGTGTATAGGAAAATTAGGGTTGTTACATTCTACCCTCCTTATAAAAATTTCGTTCTCGAAATTTGTAAAAGGAAAGTGTAACAGTGCAAAGAAGTTTGGTGGTTGTAGTATAGATAGTGTATAAAATAACAAAGAAGTACAAGGGTGAAAAAGGCTTACCGGTGTTACCTTGACCTACAGTCTCGGATTCTACGGCTTCTAATGTGAAGGCCTGTCGCCGTGGTATATTCCTTCTAGCTGGAGGCACATTCTGCCTTTGAGGCCTGTTTCTCTGCCCTCTAGGCATGTCCCTCATTGCCTGTTGGAATTGGCGAGTAGGCTGTGTAGGTGGTGGAGCAGGTAGTGCAGGACGAGTTGCAGGAGCCTGGATGGTTGGCCGCTGCGGTTGGTTGGTGTGTGTGTGAGATGAGTTGTTGTTGTAAGGACAGTTTCCAATGTCGTGGTTGGATGCGCCACAAATTACACACAAACCTTTTGCGTGCCTACAGTCCTTCCACGAGTGTCCCTTCCTATGGCAGTAATGGCAAATTTCTTCAGCTCTTCTGGGTTCAAACGATGGCCTGGAAGAGGCTCCACCTGCCATCTGGTTGGCAGGGCGTTTGACTCCTGCAGACTGAGGTCTGCCTCTTGCTTTTATCACTGCCTCATAACTGCGGGCAGCTTCCAGAGCATCCTCATGAGTTAAAAATTTTCCTGTGGCTAAAGCAGCCTGAATCTCCGTATCCAGTCCTTGTTGGAAACGACGGGCTCTGATATCGTCTGTCGGTATCAAGTGTGCTGCGAATCGGCTTAACATGGTGAATTCAGCATCGTATTCATCTACCGATTTGTCCCACATTGATCCTTGCTGTAGATGAATGAACTGCTGCTCCATAGCAAACCTGGCAGTCACAGGGAAGTATTTCGCGTCGAACTTCTCGCGAAACGTTTTCCATTCAATAGGCTGCGCAAGACGGCTTTCTTCCTCCTTCCACCAGTTCCGTGCATTGTCCGTGAGTTGCAGCTTTGCAACTCGGACCCAAGATATTTCTGGCACTTGTGCTGCAGTCAAATCATCCTCGATACTTTGAGCCCATTCCTCAGCTTCCAGAGGGCTCCCTTTTCCTGAGAACTGCTTCGGATGTAAAGCCCTGAATTGCTTTACCCCCGGAGCATCAGTTTCAGGACGGTTCAAGAGTTGTTGCTGTCCCTTGAGAAGACTGCGGATTGCATCAAGTAACACTGTTTGCTGGGTAGGTGGCGCAAGAACAGCTGGTGTGAGAGGTAGTGCTGGAGGTGTGTTGGTGCTGGTGTTGTTTGGAGAATCCATAACCCTGAAGAAAAATTTGGGTTAGGACAGATTCAAGTATATGAAATGATAAGATTCAAGGAATATGAAATGGCAAGATTCAAGGAACATAAATTATAAAGAATGTTTTAGTTGCTGGTTCTTGTGTTATATTGCTTAGGTTGTTCACGCAGACCAGAACTGCATGATAGGGATTCATACAGCTCAGACCTGCATGGGCCACCAACAAAACCTGTCACGCCCCGCTTCCCACTGTACGGCGAAGTGGGCGCGACGAGGTCCGCTACGTATATACTCAGAAGTACATACGCTAAGCGTATCTAAGCAATATAAAATAAGTACACAAGAGACAAGAAATAAAAAGAACAGCAACTTTTATTTATTAACATTCTTTGTACAATGCATGGAAGGAAATACAACTGAAATAAAAAGATGCCTAAACAATGGCATAACAGGAAATGAAAGTACTGAAAAGAAAAGTGTATAATGAAACTACAGTGCAGGGTCTTCAGTAAAGTGCTCCAAGTCTCCTTGCGAGGGCACAACTTCTGCCGGGTCCAAACCACCTGACGACATTCAAAGAAGAGAGAAATAGAATGTCGTCAGCGAACAAATCGCTCGGTAAGTCCCAAAGATAAGACGAGAATAGATAGAGAGAAAGAGAGAGAGAGTTTGCTTTTATAGTTGTATTAAATTGTTATATTGTTGTAGTATTGCGTTAACGCTGTTGTTGTAGCTTGGTACAGAAGGATGCCAGAATATACGAGAGGGGTCTCAGTATGCCAGAGACCAGGGCAAATGGAAGTACAAGACTCCGTTATACAACCCGGAACAACAGCAATTGGATTCATGTTAGGTGTCTTAATCTTACCGTCTCGTGCCACCTTTAACACCTTCCGTACCAATCTACCCCTTAAACCCGCGATGTCTTGTTTGTATTGTTATCTTGTAATTTGTGTTGGTTGTATGATTGATTGACTGACTGACCGAAACCATGATATCAGGAAAAAGTTATAACCGTAGAGTCATGTAAATGGAATACTGGGAAATATGTAAAAGGAATATATCCATGGTTCGGTTCAGCCAAATTGTATAAACTGATAATTGTATTCATGGATTCATGTGTTCATATTGAGTTGGAAACTTATAGATTATGGTTTGACTTGAATCATATTCAAGTCAGATTAATCAGATTCAAACCCGAGTCAGACAATCAGAAATGTGAATCGAAGTTTTATAATTGCTAGGGTTCTTAGGGTAATTTATAAAACTTGAGGGGGTTTTATGTAAAAATACATTTATATACTTTTGAAAATACACCTCAAGTATTTATTATTCGTCTTTAGTGTTGTAATGAGGGTGGATTTTATATTGTGACATTTCTAGTGAGAATATCCTAGATTTAGGTATTTATCTGTAATATTGTTTATTTGAAGTTTATGATATTTTAGTGTAAAATATATCCTTGTGATTTTTAGAAAAAGGTAGAAAATTTATATTATAATAAAATAGGTATTTAAAAGATAAATATACATATGCTTATAAAAAATAATTTTAATAACTATTTTATATTCCAAAAATCTCATTTTCTTAAGATGTCGTATTTTAAACCTTTCGAGACCGAATGCTCTTTGCGGAGGTCTGAATCTCGCACTACTAGCCCGAGGGTGCGCGATTAACCGCACGATCCCGAACGAGTTCCCCAAAGATGGGTTGTAGCGGCGCCTTGTAAAGATTGTAAAACACTAATCTTTTAGAAAACGGTTTTATAAAATAAAAGGTATTTATTCGCAAAGTGTAGATTTCCGTATTTTAGATTCTAGGGTTTTCTAAGCCAACTAGCCTATTTCTAAATGGTCTAAACGACAAGTCGTTAGAAGCCTCAAATCGCCTCTTCACCGCCAATTGTGGCCAGGTAAGTACAAGTAAGGAGGGAGGGATCCGCTCACGAATCATGAGGCGGGCCTTTTAAAGTTACCCAAGCTCACTTGCCTAGCCTAGACACTACAAAGTCAGTTTAGATAAACGATCAATGTCCACAACTTATCGTATTTTCCTAGTAAGAAATATTTACTTAAAAGTGTAACAAATCTAAAACCTTGAAGATTATGGTATTTTAATGAAAATTTCGTTTTATCGTATTCTAAGTTTTGATGATATCATTTTAGGGTTGTATTTGCGTGTGTGTGGAGGTAGGTCATTATCTCGTGCTCTATTTTAAATGTATATTAAGGTTAAGGGGTTAAATGTGAAATTGAAACTTCATGGTATTAAAGTGAAAATACGGTAAATTGAAAAGGTTATCATTTCATGTGTGAAAACTTATTCAAATTGACTTTTACAAGTTTAATGGTCAAGATAGCGATATTTAGGAATGATTTAATTGATTAGAAGAAGAAAAATAAACATTATGGTATTAAAGCGAAAAGGAACACGATATTGCAAAAGCTTATCATTTCATGTGCGAAACTTTGTCCAAATTAATTGTTATGTGATTAATAGTCAACATGGATGAGTTTAGGTATTATGCAATTAGTGACAAGTGAGATTTTATAGAAAAACCGAATCGGAAATCGGTTTGTCCCGATTTCCGTCGGGTTTCATAATACCGTATTTTTGAGAAGTAGAAAGAAGAAAAGAACGGGACTTACTGGTTTCGATCTATACTAAAGAGTATAGAGGAACTAGAGAAGTTGCCGAGGCGATGCTTCGTCGCTGGTTGTTTCTAAAAACATCGCCGGAATTCCCGCCGGAATCTCGTCGGAGCTTCGCCGCGAACTTGTTTTTAAAGCACACACTTCTTGGAAAACTTTTGAGAGAGTGGCTCAAGATTTTGGGGGGTGAGAGAGTAGTGTGTAGGGTTGGTATTTATAGGGTTAGGCTAGGGTTAGGGTAGATGAAAAGTTAAAAATAAAAATATGATAAAATGTAATAAAAATGTATTAAAAGTGGAGTAATTGGGGTTTTTTAAGAGCTCTGGAAGTGGTATGAGGCTGAAACTTTTCAGGTGCGTTGGGAATATGAAAAGACACAACTTTCATGTTGTGACCATCGCCGGAATCGGCCGAATCGGGGTGACTCGGCTGTGACTCGGTCGGATCACTGAGTCGGCCGAGTCAAGGCCGAGTTGGCCGATTCCCGGCCGAGTCCGGTGGCTTGGATCCCCCCCGACGGTTCATCTAACTCCTGCAAGTGTTACATGTTTGGGTGTAGTGGGGTTTTTGTGAGATATGCACGTGTAAACTCTTGGTATTCTAAAGGTTTTAAAAAAAAATCAATATTAAAAATAATGTGGGGTATGGGATTTGAACTCTGGTGGCTTGGTTCAGCAGTGCAAGATATTACCAATGAGCTACAAGCTCCTTCTTGTAATTACGGAGTTATTTAATTACTTCAAATGATAGCAGCAAGAGTAAATACTCCAAGTATACATTAAATTTAAAGCAATTTCTTGTACACTAAAAATGGAGTTATTACATTCGGAGAGAACGATCCAAACTCTTGAAGATATGTTGAGAGCTTGCATGTTAGACTTTAAGGGTTCATGGGAGGATCATCTACATTTGGTGGAGTTTTCTTACAACAACAGTTTCCAGGCGACTATTCAGATGGCTCCATTCGAGGCTTTATATGGTCGCAAGTGTCGATCACCTGTTTGTTGGGACGATATTGGTGAACAAAGATTGTTGGGACCAGATTTGGTTGTGCAAACAGTTGAGAAGGTTAACACTATCCGGAACCATATGAAAGCAGCACAAGACCGACAAAAGAGTTGGGCAGATACGTCGAGAAGACCTATAGAGTTCCCGTGGGTGATTTGGTATTCTTGAAGATATCACCGACTAGAGGGGTGATCCATTTCGGAAGTCGAGGAAAGCTTAGTCCTCGATTTGTTGGACCTTTTGAGATTTTGGAGTGTATTGGAGAAATGGCATATCGATTGGCGTTACCGCAATCCTTGGCGAATATTCATGACGTGTTTCACGTATCTTAACTCCGTAAGTATGTTCGAGATATAACACATGTGTTGGATCATTCGGAGCTGACTGTACGAGAAGATTTGACTTTTGAGGAGCGACCCATGTCGATTATGGATCGAAGAGAAAAGGTTCTTAAGAACAAAGTTATCCCTCTTGTACTTGTTTCTTAGGGTAATCGCATACATGGAGAGTCAACTTGGGAACGAGAAGATGAAATCCGGCAGAAGTTTCCACATCTATTCTTGTAGTGTGTTGATTGTTTATCCTTTCTTGTTCTTGGAATTTCGAGGACGAAATTCTTTTGTAGTTGGGTATAATGTAACAACCGAGTTCAGTTATACCAATTTCTGTTTCCGTATTTGTTTGTCTGTGGTATTTTATTGATTTATCTTGTTTGGGTGCGAATGGTAGTTTACTTTTACATTGCATTCGACCCGACCCGCTTGCTTGAACCGGTTGATTTATATTTATAGACTACCCTAGCTGGTTAAATAGACACGTGCATCTCATGGATACTGCATATTAACATTTCACCTAGCATCGCGTATTTTACATATAACATTTTAGATCACGTAAAATAAATTAAAATTGCATTTCATAGCCTGCATGATACCCCTGACATCGTGGTAGCGTCCGCACATCTTGTTCTCATTCCGTTCAGTGAAACAGACGTGTTTGGATAGCTACGCGCACGTACGTGCGTCCGTTCTTGGGGGTATGCATTTTAGTTACCTAAACCTTTCATTTTAAAATTTGGAAGCTGCATATAATTTTCGTATTTTAAATCTAAATTTTTAGACCCGACCCGGGCACATTTTGAAATATTTTATTTTCCCGCTAAAATTCAATTATTTAAATTTTCTTAAATATAATTATAATATTTTTTATACAACCCAGAATATTTTTTTGGAAACCAAGTTAAATCTTTTTTAAAATTTTTTTTACCTAAAAATCCTAATCCTCTCTCTCCTATTTTTTCCCCGAGCCAATCAAAATTTTCATTTGATTGCGCTGGGTCCCACACCTCTCTCTATCTCTCCCTCCTTCGCTGATGTCTCTCTCTCTCTCTTTCACTACGCGACGACTTTATCTCTCCTCCCTTCTCCCTCTCTCCTCTCGATCTCTCTCTTCTCTCTCTCTCCCCTCTCGTATAAATTCTCTCTCTCCTTCTCTATATATATACTTCTCCTCCCTAGTTTAAAGAAACCTATCACCACGAAACCCTAGCCGCCGCCTCCACCTCGCCGTCGCACGTAACGCCGACGACTCCATTCCCGACCTCGTCGCCTCCTCACCCTCATCTCCTCCGCCTCCATCTTCTTCCTCCCTTCAGAGCAGCCCTGCACACCCACAGAAACACCCGAGCCCTGCACATCGTTTCACCGCGACTATCACCGGAGTGATCTCGTCGTCGTCCATCGTCCCAGATCGACGCAACGGTGAGCCGTACACACCCTTCCTCCTTCTTCTTTCTTTTCTTCTTCCTTTCTTGTATTTTTCTTTCTTCTGTTTCTTTTTTTTATTAGCCGTTGTCCTTCTGCAGATCGTTCGCCGGAGCTCCGTCGACGCCGTCGACCCCCTCACGACCCTCTTCTCAATCTTCTCCTTCCTCCTTCCATTCTTCTCTTTTCTTTTTCCCTTGCATATCTTCCATTAAAAAATGTTCACTGTTTTCTTTGTTTGCCGGAATCCGGCCGTGCCGTAGACGATCCCGACGACCCAGCAAGCATATCTGACCCATGTGATCCCCTCGTGCGTTGTGTGGATCCGTTCCGTGCACCGTGCGCGCGTCGCGATTTTTCCCGCCGATGTGTGACGTTCCGTATACCCGTTTCTGATCTGTCGAGGCAAGTAAAACTTGCCACATGCTACTTATATTATTTTATACGTATCTAATCGCATGTTAAACCTGTAAATTAAATCTAAGGCCATATGTTCCATTTTAACACTTCGATGTCCATTTATATCATTTTAGATTCAGAACTTGAAACATATCATGTTGCATTTTAGTTTACTGTACGTGGTACCCACGTCCATATTTAAATCACATAATAATTATTTGCATAGCCCATAGTACCCTTTTAATAGTTTATACCCTATCGGACACCTGTTTGCATACATCTAGCCTAGTATATATATTCAAAGTGCATCCCTAGATCATTTAATACATATTAATGTGATTTTAACATTCCATATTTGATAAACTGTATTTAATTAATGTTGGAACTATCCCCTTAACCCAAATCGATAACCGTGCATCCATATGTTTTAATCTGTACCTATTTGCATACCACATTACAATGTTCCATTTTATTGTTCCATTAGTACCTCATGCTTATTTTGTATACCCATGCTTATTTTAGTTTGATTATGAACACCCACGTGACATGTTGTGCACCCCTGACATGACTTGATACACCTACTACTTGACACGACGTGATACCGTGCACTTCTTGACATGACATGATACCTAGATATTGCCTGACTTGACTTGAGGTACCATGGCTTTCTCTGTTACCTTATCTTGATACTAATGCCAACAAACCTGACATGTTGTCCCTACGGACATTTCCTGTTGTCTATCCAGACAAACCTGTACCTGCTTGATCGTGTGTTGGCATTAGCTCCAGATTATTAATATCTGACTTCAACATATATAACTTGGGGGTATGGGGAAATCAATGATGAAACCTGACTTGTAACTTGACAGTTCGATACCTTTTCTGATCAGTCTTACGGGCTAGGCCAGCCCCGGGGTGATGTTGCTGACATCACTCGTCATTACCTACTACCCTTTACTGCCTTGCGGCACGTCTCGGATTCAGCCCGAGAGTCATAGACCGTGATCCCGGGCATGCACGGGATACTATTGAATTACATCGATGATTCATCAAATTGATTTCAAATACTTGAGAGTAGTTAACACAGTAGACTAGTTTAGACTGCTCACTGCACACTACCCTTCACTGTCCTTATTTATATTGTTGTTATACCTGTTTTACCATTTATGATCATACATGCATGTCTTGCTACCCCTGTTTACATCATTGCTTGATGATATGACGCACTGACGTCTGGGTTTTGCATGGCCCAGATTCTTTACCTTTGCTACAGGCCGAACAGGAGTATTTCAGTCAGTAGGCTGAGCAGTGAGGACTTGTTAGTAGTTAGTTCTTTTACTTTCGTTTTTTTTCATTCCTGATATGAGCCCGCATTATGGGACATACATTCCAGTTATTCTTGTATTGGATCTTTTGCTTCCGTATTATTTTATTCTTGATTCGTTTTATTCTGGCTTATAGACATGTGTTAGATAGTTTATTATTGTTCTTGATATCTCTACAGCCGTAATGTGACTGTGGAAGAATATTTCCTATCCACAGGTAGCTTGGTTGGCTATGTCACGTGCCCATCTTAGCGTACTCTGGGAAGCGGGGCGTGACAGCATCGCTGCACTGGAATATGGTACCAGGAGCGTCTCATCATCCGCTGTTGGGGTATGGGATTTGGAATTTGGTTGGCGTCTGCATTGCTGCACTGGAATATGGTACCAGGAGCGACTCATCATTCGCCCTTTGAGAATTTAGATTTTGGTTGGCGTATGCATCGCTGCACTGGAATATAGTACCAGGAGCGACTCATCATTCGCCGCTGGGAATTTAGGGATTTGGAATTTGGTTGGCGTCTGCATCGCAGCACTGCAATATGGTATCAGGAGCGACTCATCATTCGCCATCAGGACATTCAGAGTTTGGTTGCATCGCTGCTCTGGAATATGGTACTAGGAGCGACTCATCATTCGCCGTTTTTTTTAATTTTTTAACCGCGATTGCTCTATCATTTCAGCTTTTCTTATCGCGAAGGTCACGATTGCCCTATCATTTCGACTTTTTATTCGCAGTTGCCCCATTATTTCGGCTGTTTATTTTCATTTTTATTTTACTCGCTAATTTTTATTGCGAGTTGTCCCATCTTTTAGCTCTTTTTATTTATTTATTTATTTACACATTTTTTTACATCCCCAGTTTAACGACTTAGAGATCAACTGTTCCCAGTTTAACGACGTGGTGGTCATCTGTTTCCAGTTTAACGATGTGGTGGTCGTCGGTCATATTCGCTTCCTGTGGTCTTTTTGATTCCGGCAATTGTAGACCGTTTTTAGGGCATCCTTGAATATTTTACGGACTTTGTCCCTTCTGAAGGAATAGACCTTATCCAGCTTCTCTTTCAGTGGAGCTTCTCCTCCCTCTCCGAACACTGGCTTCCGAGGCTGGTTGGTATTAGGCCCGCTCATCCCTTGCTTGTTTCGGTTAGCCTAAGTGTTAAAAGATTCTGTATCGTCGGAATTTCCGCCTTTGCGATTATCCTCCTTTCGGTATCTCTAGGACCTATTGTTATTTTGGGAATCAGAGGAAGACTCCTGCTTTGAGCGATCCAACATCTGTACTTTCCTGGTCAGCTCTTGAAATGTTTTGAGACCCGCGGTGAATAGAACCGGGGCCATCCAATTGTTGAGATTTCCGACGAGAAGGCTGACAGATTGGTCCTGCTCTATCGGCGGTTCATATTTGACGGAAAGATTGCGCCATCGAGAAATAAAATCCATGCTGCTTTCGCTGTTCTTTGGCTTGGTCCTTACGAGGTCGGCAATGGTGATCTTATCGCTGATGCTCATGAACCTCTGCCGAAACAGAGACTCCATTTGAATGAAAGTTGCGATGGAGCCATCCGGTATGCTCGCGTACCAGTCGAAGGTGACATCAGTTAAGCTATTAAAAAACTGGCAGAGGAGAAGCACATTATTTCCCCCAGTATTCCCGCATGAGGATTTAAAATGGGCAACGTGCTGATTCACATTTCCCGTCCCATCAAATCTTCCGAATTTGGGGATAATATAGCCGCCAGGAAATTCTACCAGATCATACTGAGCAGGATACGGTCTCCCACTACTTTTGATAACTTTTTGCGCTTCGGCTTCGGCTACCAAGGTTTTGACTTTGTTGGCAACCAAATCCATGATTTGATCTTAAGTTAGTGGGCTGCTGTCATCGGTAGCCAAGACATTTGCCGAGATAGGATGCGACTGGCTTTCGTGCGGTGCTCCCACCTTTGGATTTGGGGGAATAGGCGTTAACTGCCTTGGGACACCGTTTCCCGGTTCATGAGCAGAGCCCTGCGCTTGATTGGGTGGCTGAGAAGCAAGTTGGGCCATGAGTTGTAAGACGACATTTGTCAAGTCGTCAATTTTTTAGTAGAGCTTGGCCATCTCCTTGTCTTTGTTTCTGAGCTGCTTTCAGAGCTCCTGGAGAAGTAGCTACTCTGCGGTCTTAGGATAGAAAGTTGGCTCAGCTTCGCTTTCCGATCCCGACTCCTCATGAACCGAGGGCTCTCTCTGCTTATCAGCCTCACCGGAAGGGTCTTCATTACCTTCCAGAGGAGGCTGGTCTTGGAATGTGGCAGCTATATTCACACCAGATTGGATTTGAGATGTGGTGGCCCAATCCTTGCTCTTGCTGCGAAGGTTGTCACTGGGACGCGTGCCCACCATGTAGACTGTGTGGATAACACATTCAGCCATGTTTTCATCACTGGCAACTGGTTTCACGGAGCGGTCTGAGCTTTGGAACTTCACAAATTTTAACATGGCCGGAGCCCTAGCCTTTCTGTTGGCTCTGTATCTGAGCCGCTTCTGTCTCAGCTTCTCTGTTTTGAGCGCCCGGCAGACTTCTGCTCTTCGGGAAGCTGCCATAGGCCGAGTGATGGGGAGGCTTGAGAAGACATCCGCCCGCATGTCCGTCGAAGGTATCGCCTGGGCTTGCCCGTGACGTCTGGCAACTTCTTTTGTTCTGACAGCTTTGCCCCCAGCTGGGGCCATGGAAAGCCGTTCATACACCGATTTGCGTTTGGGTTGGGGCGCCCTCGAGACCACCACATTTTGCCTCTTTCCTTTCAAGGCCGGTTTATCTGTTATCGGAGCTTGAGGAGCTGGGATGGTGCTAGCTGGCATGTACAGAATAAAGCCAAATGGTAGCAGCGGCTCCTCCCATTGTCGCCCGAGACTGGCTGGGAGGACTGTCCTGGCATCCATCTTCATCGTGTAGGAGATGGGAGCTGTGTCGAGAGCTAAGCTTATCCTTGGAGACATTTTTGCTACGTCCAAAGATTGCAATTGGAAATTGTTAACCTGCATAAAGAAGCATGATTTTAATACAGGCAATCAATGTATATGCTGATTGAGTTCGCATGAACGTTTAACCCGAAATATGGGAGGAGAGAAAGGTCCCACCGAGCGTTCCAGAATCTGTAGGGTGTTTTTCGTCACCCCATTGAGATGGGAATACGCGCGCGCTTTTCAGACATACTACAGATTCCCCCTTGCCTAGGGTAGGCGGAGGTTTATTGATTGTGGGGATCCGAATCTCTGGCAGCCGCGGACTAAGCTGCCGTTAATTACCCCTCGCCTTTGGAGCGAGAGAACCTCCGATTGACGGGTCAACTAGTCATGCAAACTCAATGTGCAGTATGCGTATGTTTTGAAAGGGTTTTGGATATATAGGGGGCCCCGTAGAGTTTTACGGGGGTCCCGCTACCCGGATAGCGGGCTGGAGGTCAAGGGGGATAGCATCCCCTTTACGGGGTGCAGGGCAACGCCCCGTTAGAAATATTTTCTAACGATGGATGATGTTTAGTGTGGAGTGCATATAAAATGGGAGGAGGAGGAGCGTCTTAAAGACGCATGCATGGCACGTTGGTGTTGGGCGACCACGGGTCATGTGCCTGGTACGTGGGCGGCGGCGCCCACGGGTCATGTGCCTGGCGCGTGAGCGCTTGGTGCCCACGGGTCACGTGCACAGCACGCGATCGCTGGGCGCCAGCGGATCACGTGTGCAGCATGCGACTGCTAGGCGCTGAGCACCCGCGGGTCGCGTGAGGCGCACGTGGGCGCTTAGCACCCGCGGACCACGTGCCTTGCACGCGACCGCGGGTGCCCACAGGTCACGTGCGCTGCACGCGACTGCTGGGCGCTGAGCGCCCGAGGGTCGCGTGAGGTGCACGTGGGCACTTTAGCGCCCGCGGGTCACGTGCCATGCACGCGACCGCTGGGCGCCCGCGAGTCACGTATGCGGCACGCGACCACTAGGAACACCGGCGGAAAAGGGGCTTAGCTCCTCAGTTAGGAGTTAAACTCCCAAAGGGGGCTTTGGAGTTGAACTCTTAACAGGGACTATGTATAGAATTGGAGTTAAACTCCTAAAAAGGGAGTTTGATTTATAGAGTTAAACTCCAACAGATCTTGAATGGAGTTAAACTCCTAGAGATCTTTGGATATTCTTTTGAGCCTTAGATTCTTCCGGAATGGGGTTTTTGGAGATGGGTCTCCTTCTTCTTCCTTTCTGTGGGCTGGATCTTAGGGGGAAAAGGGCGGGTGAGACTTAAAATCTCCCCTTTTGGGGATTTGATGGGAGATCCGAGCTTTCCTTTGTGAGTTTTATGGTGAAAAACTATTTCTATTTGGAAAAAGGCAGAGTAAAACTCTTGATTTAATTCCAAAGGGGAAGAAGGTTTTAGAATCTTGAGGAAGGAGGCACGAACCCTAAAATTTTAGAGAATGAATTGTTATTTTTTTTCTTTTCTTTTGTTTCATTATCATGTTGCCTTTTATAGGCTTATAAACTTACATATAGCCCTTTGGAATTTACAATATGGCATTTTGCCCATCCCGTGGCTCATGTGCTCATTTATTTTGCACATGGGCCATGGACTTTACAAAAATTTGGCTTTATGTCCATTCATGCATAAAAAATTACATCAAAATTATTTATTACAAGATTTCATTTTGGCATGGGGAAGGCCGGCCGCGAGGCTCGACTTGGGTATGGGCCCACTTGATCTGGGCTTAGGCCCGCTTACTTGTGGTTGACTTTGATTTTGGACTTAGTCAATCGGAGTGTAATTTTTTACCCCAACACCGCTACCTGGATAGTGGGCTGGGGGTCAAGGGGGCTAGCATCCACCTTACGGGGTGTGGGGCAGCGCCCCGTTAGAAATTTTTTCTAACGGGGATGATGTTTAGTGTGGAGTGCATATAAAATGGGGGGAGGTGGAGCATCTTAAAGACGCGTGCATGACACGTGGGTGCTGGGTGCCCACGGGTCATATGCCTGGCGCGTGGGTGCTGACGCGTGGGTGCTGGTGCCCGCGGGTCACATATCTGGCGCGTGCGCGCTTAGCGCCCACGGGTCACATGCGCAGCACACGACCGCCGGGCGCCGAGCGCCCGCGGGTCGCATGAGGCGCACGTGGGTACTTAGCGCCCGCGGGCCATGTGCCTTGCACACGACCGCGGGGCGCTCGAGGGTCACATGCGCTGCACGCGACCGCTTTAGCGTCCGCGGGTCACATGCCATACACGCGTCCGCTGGATGCCTACGGGTCACGAGCCATGCACGCGACCGCTGGGCGCCCACGGGTCACGTGCGCGGCACGCGACCGCTGGGAACACCAACAGAAAAGGGGCTTAGCCCCTAGGTTAGGAGTTAAACTCCCAAAATGGGTTTGATTTATAGAGTTAAACTCCAACAGATCTTGAATGGAGTTAAACTCCTAGAGATCTTCTGTAACGCCCCGCTTCCCAGAGTACGCTCAGGTAGGCGCACGACATAGCCAACCATGCTACCTGTGGATAGGAATTATCCTTCCACAGTCACATTACGGTCATAGAGATATCAAGAACAATAATAAAACTATCTAGCACATGTCCATAAGCCAAAATAAACCGAGTCAAGAATAATAATGCGGAAGCAAAAGATCCAATACAAGAATAACTGGAAAGAATGTCCCATAATGCGGGCTCACGTCAGGAATAAAATACCGAAAAGTAAAAGAACTAACTACCAAGAGTCCTCACTGATCAGCCTGATGGCTGAAGTACTCCTGCTCGGACTGCAGCAAAGGTACGGAATCTGGGCCATGCAAAACCCAGACGTCAGCGGGTCATAACATCAAGCAATAATATATACAACAGGGTAGCAAGACATGCAAGTATGATCATAAATAGTAAGCAGGTATAACAGCAATATAAGTAAGGACAGTGGAGTAATGTGTAGTGAGTAATCTAAACTGGTCTATTGGGTTAACTACTCTCAAGTCTTTGAAATCAATTTGATGAATCATCGATGTAACTCAATAGTATCCCGTGCATGCCCGGGACCACGGTCTAAGACTCTCGGGTTGAAACCGAGACATGCCGCAAAGCACTAAAACAGGAAATATGTAAAGACGAACGATGTCAGCAGCAGCATCCCAAGGCTGTCCTAGCCTCTAAAACTGATCAGTATAGGCAAGCAACTGTCGAGTTACAAGTCAGGTTTCATCATTGATTTCCTCATACCCCCAAGTTATAAGTGTTCAAGTCATGTATTCAAATAATCTGGAGCAAATGTCAACACAGGATCAAGCAGGTACAGGTTTGTCTGGATAGACAACAGGAACGGTCCGTGAGGACAACAGGTCAGGTTTGTTGGCATTAGACACAAGATCAGGTAACAGGTAAGACCATGGTACATCAGGTCAAGCCAGGTAATATATAAAGGTGTCACGTTATGTCAAGAGTTGTACGGTACCATATCGGGTCAATTAATATGTGTAGCAAGTCATGTCAGAGTGTACAAGATATCATGTGGGTGCTCATAATCAACTAGCATAAGCATGGGTATACAGAACAAGCATGTGTACTAATAGAACAACAAACCGGAACATGTAATATGATATGCAAATAGGTACAGACTAAACTATATGGATGTACAGTCATCAATTAAAGTCAGGGTTATAGTTCCAACATGAAGTATCATACCTTAAATGAACATAGAATATTAACATCACATTATCATGTATTAAAAGAACGCTTGATGCAAGTATATGTAAAAGGGTTAAATGGATGTAATAATATGTATAAAACAGGTTAGTTGGATGCAAACGGGTGTTGCACAGGGTATAAAATATAAAAGGGTACTGTGGACTATGCAATTAATCGTTATAGGATTTAAATATGAATGTGGGTACTATGTATAATAGAACTAAATGCAACATGGTATGTTTCGAACGATGAATCTAAAAATGATATAACGGGACGTCGAACTGTTAAAAATGGAAACTATGGTTTTAAATGTAAACTACAGGTTTAGCGTGCACTCAAATGGATATATAGCAATTTAAATAGCATATATAGTAATTCAAATAGCATGTAGCAAGTTTTCACTTGCCTCGACAGATCGCGATACGGGAAACGGAACGTCTCCCGTCGGCTAGAAAAGCCGCGACGCGCGCACGGTACACGGAATGAGTCCAAACGACGAACAGTGGGATCCCACGGGTCAGAGGTCCTCACTGGGTCGTCGTGATCGTCGCCGTCGTCAGAAATCCAGCGATCTACAGAGGCGAAGGATTTTGCAGCAATGAAAAGAAATGTTCAGGAGAAGAAGAGAATACACAGGGAAGAAGAAGGAGGTACGAGAAAGAGAGAGAGGGCTTACAAGGGTTGGACTGGTAAGGCAAATGGGAGACGGGATGGTGTCGGTGAGATCGACGGAGCTCCGGCCAGGGATGTGCAGGGGGTGCAGGTTCTTGGCGCTCGGTCGCAGCTAGGGTTTTATTTTGGTGTAGGTTGGGTTTTAGATGTAGGGTTCTGGCGTTGGAGGGGGAGCGGAGGAGAGGGAGGAGATGGCGATGGCGACGGGAAATGGTCGGCGGTAATGGAACGGTGGGTTCTTGGGTTCGTGTAGGGTGTGCAGGGTTTCTTGAGCGCTCGGGAGCGAAGAAAGAAGAGGAAGAAAAGAAGATGGAGTCGACGAGGGTGCGGGAATGGCCGTCGAGGTGATGGGATTGTGGAAAGGGAGAAGGAGGCCGAGCTTTGAGGGTTAGGGTTTGTTTCACAAAGGTTTCGTGGCGCTAGGGAAAAATATAGAAGAAGAAGAAGAAATAGTGGGCAGTGACGATAAGAAACGAGGCGGTGTTGGGACCTAAGTCTACCGCGAGAGGAGAGAGAGGGAAAAGCGAGAGGAGAGAGAAAGGCTTGAGAGAGCGAGATAGAGGAAGAGAAAGGGAAGGAGAGAGACTCGGTGAGAGAGAAAGCTCGTGGGGGCCACCCAAGCGAAAGAGAAGAGGTGATAGGTGGAAACGGAATGGGAGAGAGAAAGAGAGTTTGTTACAGAAAGATTTAATAATTTAAAGATTCGCTGGCCTAAAGATTCAAGCTGTTTATACAATTTTATCATAATAACATATTAACCAAAATTTAGGGTTTCCCAGTAAATACAAATTTAGTCCAAAACGTGCCCGGGTCGGGCCTAAAATTTTAGATTTGAAATACGAAAATTATTTGTAAGTTCCAAAATTTAAAACGAAAGATTATGTACCAAAAATGCATACCCCCAAGAACGGACGCATGTACGTGTGCGTAGCCATCCAAACACGTCTGTTTCACTGAACGGGACGAGAACAAGATGCAAGGACGCTACCACAGGGTTAGGGGTAACAAGCAGGCCATGCAATGTATTTTAATAAATATTTTCAGTGACTAAAAAGTTATATGTTAAAACATGCGGTGCCAGATGAAATGCCGATATGCAGTTTATACTAGATGCACGTGTCAAAGCAACGAGTCAGGGTAACCTAAAAATATAAATCAAACAAGTTCAAGCAAGCGGGTCGGGTCGAATGCAATGTACAAAGTAACTACCATTCGAACCCAAACATGATAAATCAAGAATAGACCATGGATAAGTAAATACGGAAACTGGAATTGGTATAAATGAACTCGGGTGTTAGATCATACCCAACTACAAAAGAATTTCGTCCTCGAAATTCCAAGAACAGGATAGGATAACAAACAAGAAATTTCAAGAATAGATGTGGAAACATTCATCCGGATTTCATCATCTCGCTCCCAATTTGGTTCTCCATGCGAGCGATTACTCCAAGAAACAAGTACAAGAGGGATAACTTTGTTCATAAAACCTTTTCTCTTCGATCCACAATTGACATCGGTTGCTCCCCACAGGTTGAATCTTCTCGTACAATCAGTTTCGAATGATCCAACGTGTGTATTTCATTTCAAACCATAAAACACGTCATGAATATTCGTCAAGGATTGCGGTAACGCCAATCGATACGTTACCTCACCACCACGCTCCAAAATCTAAAAAAAATCCAACGAATCGAGGACTGAGCTTTCCCCGACTACCGAAACAGATCACGCCTCTAGTCGGTGATAACTTCAAGAATACCAAATCACCCACTGTGAACTCTAGAGGTCTCCTCGATGTATCTGCTAACCTCCTTTGTCGGTCTTGTGCTGCTTTCATATGATCCCGGATAGTATTAACCTTCTCAATTGTCTGTACCATCAAATCTGGTTCCTACAATCTTCGTTCAACGACATCGTCCCAGCAAACAGGTGAACGACACTTGCGACTATATAAAGCTTCGGGTAGAGCCATCTAAATAGTCGCCAAAAAACTGTCATTGTAATAAAACTCCACTAAGTGTAGATGATCCTCCCATCAACCCTTGAAGTCTAACATGCAAGCTCTCAACATGTCTTCAAGAGTTTGGATCGTTCTCTCCGACTGGCCATCTGTTTGAGGCTGATAAGCTGTGCTAAACTTCAATCTAGTCCCCAAACTTTCCTGTAAGCTCCTCCAAAAGTGTGATAAGAACCGAGTGTCACGGTCGGACACGAAGCTCACCGGTACTCCATGCAATCTTACAATCTCCTGCATGTACCGTTCTGCCAAAGTTTCTGCTGATTGACCAACCCGAAAAGGAATGAAATGAGCTGCCTTGGTCAAACGATCAACAATCACTCAAACTGCATTGTTGCCCTTTGGACTCCGAGATAGAGCTGTCACGAAATCCATGGTTATATGTTCTCACTTCCACCGAGGAATCGGAAGTGGTTGCAATAAACCAGCAACCCGTTGATGTTCAGCCTTAACTTGCTGACACACCAAACACTTTGCCACAGAACGACAGTATCCCGTTTCATGCCTTCCCACCAGAAGTGCTGTCATAGATCTCGGTTCATCTTCCTAGACGTACGGAATACACGGAACTGTGTGCCTCCTTCATAACTTCTTCGCGAATATCTCCCTTTGGCACACACACACGGCTACCAAAACGCAACGACCCATCTTCTTGGATCGGTAAATCTGTTAGAAGTCCAGCCTCAACCTGTTCTCGAAACTTTTGCAATCTAGAGTCCGACGACTTCGCAGTTTTAATATTCTCGAACAACGACGAATGTACCAGCAGCTGCTTCAATTGTCCCGAAGAATGCGGTAGCACAACTTCCAAATCAAATCTTCGAAAGTCTTCAATGAGTTCCTTCTGTGTAGTCAACGTCTGAATTGCTGGTAACCGACTGAGTGCATCCGGCACGACATTAACTTTCCCCGGATGGTACTTAAGATCAAGATCGTAGTCAGCCATCATCTCCGCCAGACGAGCAAGGTTCTCCCACGAACTTCCTGTAATACCCGGTAAGTCCAAGAAAGCTTCTGATCTCTGCCATGTTCTTCGGAATTGGCCCATCTAGAGCTGCTGCAATCCTTTCGGGATCACGGCGATTCCATCACCATGCCCCCCCTAAAAACTTCATTTCTTGAAGCCAAAACTCGCACTTGCTCACCTTCGCATAAAATTTTCTTGCCACCATGTCTGCAGTAGTCTCAAGTGTTCTGCCCTCTTCAATACTCTTCGAGTAGACCAAAATATCATTAATAAACACCACTATAAACTGGTCCAAGAATGGTGAAAAGATTCGGTTCATCTAGTCCATAACGAGTACGGAACGCCGTCTTGCAAATATTTTCTAATTTAACTCGGACCTGATGATATCCGGATCACAAATCCAGCTTCGAGAATACCCTCGCGCCACTAAGCTGCTCAAAATTTCGCCAATGCGAGGGGTTGGGTACTCGCTCTTAATAGTCACCCGGTTTAACTCTCGATAATCGATGCACATCCTTCTTGTGCCATCCTTCTTCTTAACTAGGAGAACTGGAGCTCCCCAAGACGAGTTATTGCTGCGAGTCCAACCCTTCTCATGTAATTTAGCAGCCTATTTCTCGACTCCTTCCAACTCCACTGGTGCTATAGGATAGTACGCTTTTAGAGACTGGCGCTGCACCAGGAACAAGATCAATCGCGACTCCACGTCTCGCTTCAGCAGTAAAACCTGATATGTCCTCGAACCCATCCATGAAATCTCGAACAACGGCTAGTGCTTCACCTTTCTTAACCTTCATCGACGAAAAATCATTAGTTGTCGGCCTAGCCCTAACTTCGAATGGCCCGACAGAACTTCTTCCTTCAAACAACCTCTGGGTGTTCGAGAATCTGAAAATTCGCTTTCTTTTCTCTACCCTCAATGTGAGTGTGGAAAGTGCCGAAAATCCATTCCCAAGACAACTTCATAATTGCCGATAACAATCACCTCGAAATCTATAAATAGCTCCCATCCGCCAACAACAACAAAACAATCCTTATACCCTCTATTAGTTATGATTTTCCCATTCCCAGTGCGTATGTCCCAAAACTAAACAGGGTCGTGCAGGTAATCGAGTGTATAGTAATAAACTTGGACGACATAAATCAATAGGATGCACTAGAATTGAACAACGCTAATGCGAGAAAAACCATGAACAAGTAGGGTACCTGAAACGACTTCCTCTGAGGATCTAGTCTCTTCATCCGTCAGGGTAAAAGCTTGGGCCTGATTAACTCCTCGAATTAACTTCTCCTGGCCCAGAAACTGCTTTTGCGGTAGCTCCCGAGCCTCCTTCAATCTTATCTTTGACGGACAAGTATCAATGGTGTGATCCGCTGATCCGAAAACAAGACAAAGTCCAAACCTCTTACGACAATCTCTTCGATAATGACCCGGTTATTGGCAGTAATCGCACAACACCCTTCTCTTTTGCTTGGGCAAAACTGGCCTCCGAACATTCTCTTTCTTACAAAGCTTCGACGAACAAGCATTGATAGTGTGATCCGCCGATCCACAAACTAAATAGAGTCCACGCTTTCTTCGACACTCCTTTTGCACATGCCCAGGCAAACAGCAAAAGTCACAAATCACGCTCCTTCTCCGATCAGCAACGATTGTTTTCTTCATTGGTGCTACATCATGTCGGTTCACCGTAATATTTCTACGTACGGGCATTCGGTTTGGTGTAAATGCCGGCTTCAGCTCGGTCTGCCTTTTAAGGTCCTCAAGTAAGTCACGAATTACTCCAAGCAAAGTGGCGTCATCCATACACCTCTGGTACGATTGTAGATCTCTGGCTTCTATGATACTGCAACCAAGACACCAAAGAGGATTAGTATGATAACAGATTCAAATATAGATCGAGGATATGAATCAAGGCTAGAACTCCAAGTTACTTAAATAGAGTACTGCATTGTAACCATGCCGCGGTATCATAGCTACAATTACATAACTCCACCCAAGTCGCCTAAGTTCTAGAGATACACAAAGAACCAGGTTTCGAGTCGATATGCAAAGGAGGTTTGCATATCGTAAAAGTATAATCAGGAGGAGGTTAAGATTCAAGAACGGTAAAACGGCAAGGTGGCAGGACATGTTTCCTAATCACGAGTATTCTGATTCGTGTATTGGGTACAATACCCAACTACAAAAGAATCAACCCGATTAACCTATGTCTCTGATACCAAAAGAACCATGTCACGCCCCGCTTCCCAGAGTACGCTCAGGTAGGTGCGTGACATAGCCAACCAAGCTACCTGTGGATAGGAATTATCCTTCCATGGTCACATTACGGTCGTAGAGATATCAAGAACAATAATAAAACTATCTAGCACATGTCCATAAGCCAAAATAAACCGAGTCAAGAATAATAATACGGAAGCAAAAGATCCAATACAAGAATAACTGGAAAGAATGTCCCATAATGCGGGCTCACATCAGGAATAAAATACTGAAAAGTAAAAGAACTAACTACCAAGAGTCCTCACTGATCAGCCTGCTGGCTGAAGTACTCCTGCTCGGATTGCAGCAAAGGTACGGAATCTGGGCCATGCAAAACCCAGACGTCAGCGCGTCATAACATCAAGCAATAATATATACAACAGGGTAGCAAGACATGCAAGTATGATCATAAATGGTAAGCAGGTATAACAACAATATAAGTAAGGACAGTGGAGTAATGTGTAGTGAGTAATCTAAACTGTTCTATTGGGTTAACTACTCTCAAGTCTTTGAAATCAATTTGATAAATCATCGATGTAACTCAATAGTATCCCGTGCATGCCCGGGACCACAGTCTAAGACTCTCAGGTTGAAACCGAGACATGCCGCAAAGCACTAAAACAGGAAATATGTAAAGACGAACGATATCAGCAGCATCATCCCAAGGCTGGCCTAGCCTCTAAAACTGATCAGTATAGGCAAGCAACTGTCGAGTTACAAGTCAGGTTTCATCATTGATTTCCCCATACCCCAAGTTATAAGTGTTCAAGTCATGTATTCAAATAATCTGGAGCTAATGCCAACACATGATCAAGCAGGTACAGGTTTGTCTGGATTGACAACAGGAACGGTCCGTGAGGACAACAGGTCAGGTTTGTTGGCATTAGACACAAGATCAGGTAACAGGTAAGACCATGGTACATGATTGAATACGAATTCTTGTTGTGTCGGTTTATAGAAAATTGTATAGAAATCACAACCAAAAATATTTTGACCGCAATCAATAACGGTGTCGAATGTAGCGCGTTAGTAAGCGCGGATCGTCCACAGGGAAAGTGTAATCGTTCGTGTTTCGATTTAGATGAGTTGAAACTTTAAAGAAAAGAAAACAAACAGCAATTCATGATTTAAAGATTTGAAGTTCAAGAATTAGAAAAATCTAGTCTAAATCAAGAAACGATAAAATCAAGAATTGAGAATTTGTGATGATTTCCAAACCAACAATCAAGAATTGAAGTGAGGCTCATAGGAATCGATCGGATCTATAGATGTGATGAAATCTAGCGATTACGTATTCTTATCCATCGATGAATTGATACTAGATCGATGATGATCAACGAGAATTAGGGATTTCTTGTGAAACTAGGCTTTCATCATTTATCCCTTGTTCCTTCGTCGATATCATTCACATTCTAGCCTCTAGTAAATTCAAAAATCGATCGTGAATCCCTAATTTCGAGCGATCACAATCAAGAAAGTATCGCACCGAAACTAGGTCGTCGATTCTTCAATTTACAAGAGTTTACCAAACTCATAGTACTTAAGAATCGTTTTAAGATTTGTTACATCATCATTCTATTGATCGTCTCGACTCCTTTATAAGCGGAGTTTTACTCAAACATCACAACAAGAACCACAATCACAAATTGAGATCGAATCATGATGCAAGAATTTAAAGAAAGCAAGATTAAAGAATTTCACCTTTTATTTATCAACAATTCCGTTACAAATCTCTCAAGAACTACAAGAGGAAGAACTCGATCGTCGATTTGGCTTCGCTCGTCTCCTTGAGTCTCGGATCGGCTTGGATCACTTGCTCGATTGAAGATCGGCTCCGCTCCTAAAAGGTTGAAGGCTTCTCGCTTGAATGGTACTCGGGATCTTGAATTTGGCTTTGGATTTTGGATTTAGGGTTACAAGTTGTGTCACTCAACTTGTATTAGAAATGAGGGAGATGAGAGATTAATGAGCAAATGAACCTTAGATCTAGGCTCCCTTTTATAGACCTTGTAACCCTAGATCTAGAATTCAAAATTTGAATTTCTCTCCAAAAGTTTGTTAGCTAGAAAGGCTTCTAGAAGTAGTTAGTTGGAGGGAGCTTCTAGAACTAGGTTGTTAGGAGGTTGATTAGCTTAATCAAGATTAGCTTGATTTAATGATCCTTGCTGATCTGGCAGAAGCTTCGAGAGTCATCTGGAATTTGACATAGCTTGCTGAGATGTATGCACTGAGAGAGGCATTCTGCAGTAAATTTCACCTGATGACGTGGCAATAGGGCCGCGGATCCGCGGCCCAATAAGAGGATCGGTGTTCACTTTTCCACTGTGGCTTTCTGCTAGCTTTTGGATATTGTTCTGATATGTTGAATTTTACAATTCCTTCTGTATCAATGCCGGATCAAAGATCTTTGAGTTGGCGTATTTTTTATCAGCAATTTGACAATTTTGGCTCGGTTCCTGAAATTTCCTGCACAGACTTTGAAACAAGTGTTGCGCTACACAAGAATGATGCGATGCCATGATAAACAGTCAATTTCCCTAAAAATGCCGGTTTTAGAGTATAACACATGTAATCTGGCATTTCAGGGATGTTTTGCTAATATGTGCAATATGAATACCGAACACTTCTAGATGAGTGCAAATGATAGGGAATTGACATGTTAAAAATACATTATTTTCGACTGATCAGTACATCAGGTCAAGCCAGGTAATATATAAAGGTGTCACGTTATGTCAAGAGTTGTACGGTACCATGTCGGGTCAAGTAATATGTGTAGCAAGTCATGTTAGGGTGTACAGGATATCATGTGGGTGCTCATAATCAACTAGCATAAGCATGGGTATACAGAACAAGCATGTGTACTAATAGAACAACAAACTGGAACATGTAATATGATATGCAAATAGGTACAAACTAAACTATATGGATGTACAATTATCAATTAGAGTCAGGGTTATAGTTCCAACATGAACTATCATACCTTAAATGAACTTAGAATATTAACATCACATTATCATGTATTAAAAGAACGCTTGATGCAAGTATATGTAAAATGGTTAAATGGATGTACTGATATGTATAAAACAGGTTAGTTGGATGCAAACGGGTGTTGCACAGGGTATAAAATATAAAAGGGTACTGTGGACTATGCAATTAATCGTTATATGATTTAAATATGAATGTGGGTATTATGTATAATAGAACTAAATGCAACATGGTATGTTTCAAACGATGAATCTAAAAATGATATAACGGGACGTCGAACTGTTAAAAATGGAAACTATGGTTTTAAATGTAAACTACAGGTTTAGCGTGCACTCAAATGGATATATAGCAATTTAAATAGCATATATAGTAATTCAAATAGCATGTAGCAAGTTTTCACTTGCCTCGACGGATCGCGATACGGGAAATGGAACGTCTCCCGTCGGCTAGAAAAGCCGCGACGCGCGCATGGTATACGGAATGAGTCCAAACGACGAACAGTGGGATCCCACGGGTCAGAGGTCCTCGCTGGGTCGTCGTGATCGTCGCCGTCGTCAGAAATCCAGCGATCTACAGAGGCGAAGGATTTTGCAGCAATGAAAAGAAATGTTCAGGAGAAGAAGAGAAGACACAGGGAAGAAGAAGGAGGTACGAGAAAGAGAGAGGGGGCTTACTGGGGTTAGACTGGTAAGGCAAATGGGAGACGGGATGGTGTCGGTGAGATCGACGGAGCTCCGGCTAGGGATATGCAGGGGGTGCAGGTTCTTGGCGCTCGGTCGCAGCTAGGGTTTGGTTTTGGTGTAGGTTAGGGTTTAGATGTAGGGTTCTGGCATTGGAGGGGGAGCAGAGGAGAGGGAGGAGATGGCAATGGCGACGGGAGATAGTCGGCGGTAATGGAACGGTGGGTTCTTGGGTTCGTGTAGGGTGTGCAGGGTTTCTTGAGCGCTCGGGAGCGAAGAAAGAAGAGGAAGAAGAGAAGATGGAGTCGACGAGGGTGCGGGAATGGCCGTCGAGGTGATGGGATTGTGGAAAAGGGAGAAGGCGGCCGAGCTTTGAGGGTTAGGGTTTGTTTCACAAAGGTTTTGTGGCGCTGGGGAAAAATATAGAAGAAGAAGAAGAAGAAAGAGTGGGCGGTGACGATAAGAAACGAGGCGGTGTTGGGACCTAAGTCTACCGCGAGAGGTGAGAGAAGGAAAAGCGAGAGGAGAGAGAAAGGCTTGAGACAGAGAGAGATAGAGGAAGAGAAAGGGAAGGAGAGAGACACAGAGAGAGAGAAAGCTCGTGGGGGCCACCCAAGCGAAAGAGAAGAGGTGATAGGTGGAAATGGAATGGGAAAGAGAAAGAGAGTTTGTTACAGAAAGATTTTATAATTTAAAGATTCGCTGGCCTAAAGATTCAAGCTGTTTATAAGATTTTACCATAATAACATATTAACCAAAATTTAGGGTTTCCCAGTAAATACAAATATAGTCCAAAACGTGCCCGGGTCGGGCCTAAAATTTTAGATTTGAAATACGAAAATTATTTGTAAGTTCCAAAATTTAAAACGAAAGATTATGTACCAAAAATACATACCCCCAAGAACGGACGCACGTACGTACGCGTAGCCATCCAAACACGTCCGTTTCACTGAACGAGACGAGAACAAGATGCAAGGACGCTACCACAGGGTTAAGGGTAACAAGCTAGCCATGCAATGTATTTTAATAAATATTTTCAGTGACTAAAAAGTTATATGTTAAAACATGCGGTGCCAGATGAAATGCCGATATGTAGTTTATACTAGATGCACGTGTCAAAGCAACAACTCAGGGTAACCTAAAAATATAAATCAAACAAGTTCAAGCAAACGGGTCGGGTCGAATGCAATGTACAAAGTAACTACCATTCGAACCCAAACACGATGAATCAAGAATAGACCATGGATAAGTAAATACGGAAACTGGAATTTGTATAAATGAACTCGGATGTTACATCTTGAATGGAGTTAAACTCCTAGAGATCTTTGGATCTTCTTTTGAGCCTTGGATCCTCCCGGAATGGGATTTTTAGAGATGGGTCTCCTTTTTCCTCCTCTTCGTTGGCCGGATCTTGAAGAAAAAGGGGGTGAGATTCAAAATCTCCCTTTTAGAGATCTGATGGGAGATCCGAGCTCCCCTTTATGGGTTTTATGGTGAAAAACCATTTTTTTTGGAAAAGGGGGAGTTAAACTCTTGATTTAATTCCAAAGGGGAAGAAGGTTTTAAAAGCTTGAGGAAGTAGGCACAGACCTAAATTTTTTTTGGGGAGAATGAATTGTTATTCTTTTCATTATTATGTTGCCTTTTATAGGCTTACAAATTTATATATTGCCACTTGGCTTTACAAAATGGCATTTTGCCCATCCCATGCCTCATGTTTTCATTTATTTTGCATATGGGCCATGGACTTTACAAAAATTTGGCTTTATGCACATTCATTCATAAAAAAATTATATCAAAATTATTTATTACATGATTTCATTTTGGTATGGGGGAGGCCGGCCACGGGGCTCGACTTGGGCATGGGCCCACTTGAAATGGGCTTGGACCTGCCTACTTGGGGTTGACTTTGATTTTGACTTGGTCAACTGGATTGTAATTTTTGACCCCAACACAAGCGTTCGATGTAGTCGAAGAGGAGAAAGAAGAAAATAAGTCCCAATGGGAGCTCTATTTAGATAGAACGTCTTCTATGAAGCGGCGAAAAATAATACTCCCATAATCAAATCCAAGGTAGGTCTTATCTTCGTAAACCCGCAGGGAGGAATATTGCATTACGCCCTTTCCTTGACGGAACCCAGGACTAATAATGAAGCAGAATAAGAAGTTTTGATAGCCGGTCTTGAGATTGCTATCGATATGGGTATCAAGGATCTCCTCATATATGGAGATTCTCAGCTAATTGTCAGTTAAGTAAATGGTGACTACAAGACATGCAAGGCAGAACTAATAACGTATGGTGAAAGAGTGCAGCAGCTGTTGACCCAAATCCCTTCCTATATCCTGAAAAGCGTATCGCGAGTGGAAAACAGTAAGACGTATGCGTTAGCCGAATTGGCTAAAGAATTGACTGACGAAGTCCTCGATGACGTAAGGATCATTGTTCAAAACCGCGGGATTCTAGCGCCAGCAAATATACATTCGGAAGCCCTGATAGAACTATCCGAGAAAAAAGAAATGACTGAACGAGAAGTTCTCCAAATAGAGAACGAAGAACAGGTCGAAGACTGGAGAGAAGTCTTCATATGCTGCTTTAAGTTCTAAAGCACACCTGAAGATGCGTCATCTAGATTATCAGCTCATGAAACGAGCTCTGTCATTCGCTTTTGTCAATGATACTCTATACAAGAGATCCTTTGACTTCGTATGGTTAAGATGCTTAGGGCCGAAGGAAGCAAAGAAAATCGTCCAAGAAGTACACGATGGATTTTGCGGCTCTCATCAAGCAGGACCAAAAATGAAGCTGAAGATAAAAATGATGGGTTATTATTAGCCCATAATAATTCAGGACTGCATCGAATATGCGAAGCAGTATCACTTGTGCCAAATACACAGGGACTTCATACATCAATACCCAAATCTGCTGCATCCGACAGTAACTAGTTGGCCATTCGAGATGTGGGGAACAAATATAATCATCCCTATCAAACCAACGTCATCCAGGGGACATCGATTTATACTGGCAACAACCGATTACTTCCCTAAGTGGGCAGAAGCAGTGCCGCTAAGAGAGATGAAGACGGAGGATATCCTCCACTTCTTCAAAACCCATGTCATCTATCGGTTCGGAACTCCGCGACGGATAATCTCGGATAATAGACCAGCCTATAGAAGCCACAAAATAAGCCGCTTCGCACAGCAACACAAGATAAACTGGAGATACTCCTCAGTCTATAATTCTCGGGCTAATGGTCTAGCTAAAGCATTCAATAAGACTTTGACCAAGATTATAAAAAAGACGGTGTTCAAAAACAAAAAGGACTGGCACGAGAGGCTGCATGAAACTCTTTAGGCGTACCGAACAACGTTCAAGACGACCACAAATACAACACCATACGCATTGGTGTTTAGCGCTGAAGCAGTACTCCCACTGGAGATAAAACTCCCCTCATTACGAGTGGCAGTTCAATATGAGCTAACGGATGAAGAAAATGCTCATCTTAGACTTGAGGAACTTGATGCTCTCGACAAAACCCGCCTTATAGCACAACAAAATCTGAAGGCTTATAAAGTAAGGATGACGCGGTCATATGAAAGACTGACCAGGCGTGTCATGCTGGTTCTCAAAAGACCAATGATTCCCAATCGTGTAAAACGGGGGAAATTCGAGCCAAATTATAAAGGCCCGTATATCATAGATAAAATATATCAAGGTGGAGCTTATTTGCTCATGGACATGCATGGCGAAAGGCTATTCCGGCCGATAAACGATTAATTTCTCAAAAAGTACTATGCCTGAAGAGTCACGATTTAGATCAATGATAGATGACGACGCTTGGGTCCGCTCGCTATCTTTCTGAGTCAAAACTCTGAAAGTGGTGCCAAATGATATTCGTCCTAAACATGAAATAATGGACCGAAACGTTCCTAAACTAATGACGGACCGAAACATCCCTAAACTAATATATTGCCCTACGGTGAATCTCCACATCGAGCACCGTATACAATCCACGGGCATGAAATAATTCATATCCTTTCCAGGTCCCATATGATGCGATCTTTCAAAAAATGTCGTGATCTACAACTGTTAGTGCATTACCTTACGGGCCACCTAAAAAATGTATGTCCACAAGCAGAATGAGCACGGATGAAAACCCGAAAGGGCCCATGAGTAAAAACAGCAGGACTACCGGCGAGCTTGTGAAAACCCGAAAAGACGCGAACTCATTTAAAGAAAGGAAAAGATGCACCTGCAAAGTCCCCATGGTTTTGTAAGAAGAAAACATTTGCGTGAGTTACGACTCACAAAAGGGCAACGCACTTAGGAATCCATACGATTCCTAAAGAGAAAATACACTTACGAGATCCTTACGACTCGTAAGGAGAATATACCCACTATAAGATTCTCACGGCTTATAGGATTCAAAAAAGCCTTAAGCTATAGGGATCTAAACCTGTTCTTAATCCATCAAAACCCCACAAATTTATGCCCTACAGGCTGTCCAATATCGACCCTTGTATACAATCCACGGGCGTAAATAAATATATTCTCGACTAAGTCCCATAAAAAACGAGAAATATTACTCGACGAGGTGAACGCCACTTACAAGTCCTCTCGACTGGTAAGGAGAAAGCATTCCTGTAAGGTCCTTATGACTTACAAGAGCAATATACACTTAGGAGTCTCCACGACTCCTAAAGAGGAAATACACCTATAAGATCCTCACGACCCATAGGGAGAAATACCTTTACGAGTCCCTTATGGTTCATAAAAATGTAAAATCCTTAGCTAGCAGAGATCTAAACCGGTAACCTAAGCCACTATTTGGCCGAAATTGGCAATGGCATATGATGAGTCGCTCCTGACAATATTCCAGTTGCAGTGATACTGATGCCGAAGCTACTATGGGATTTCAAGTCTCCGACTCACAGTAAAATTGATGAGTAAGTAAAAAAAAATAGCCGAATTGATTGAGCACTGCGAATAAAATAGCCGAAATGATTGGGTGATCGTGACTTTCATGATATAAAAAACTGAAAAGATAGAGTATCGCGGAAATATTAAAAAATAATAAAATAATTTTTTTCTTCCCTGCAAGTAGGTCTGCAACGACTCTTGCATACAATCCATGGGTATAAATGAAAGAACGGGAACAATATCTTTCCACCATACTTCGTTAAAAGAAGAGCCAATTCTTGACGGTAAAGCCTAGAGACTACCTCGACGTTCCTCCCCATTCCAACAGGGTGTGGGCAAAACTATCAAATAAAATCGGAGCAAGGGCATATTCCTAGCTCTAGATCTCGATGGCGATACATACAGCAAAGAGGTCATACAGATGCCTACCTTACTTTAGCAAAGAATCGGTGTGACACTAAACCGAAAGCGAAGTGACGACAAGTGATTAGTTTCGGGTCTTGATGGCAAGCCTAAAGACCATTGGATATGATCTCACTCCAGAAGGGTGCGGTTATGACTCATTGGGCTTCAAATCAAGCCTAACCTCAAGTAAAGCGTCACGGCAAAACCTAACGCTTAATCTTCCGATGGTAATATGGATATTCCAATCTAAGAAGATCACTTTAAGAGGTCTTGTCCAGCCTCAAAAGGGAACAAAGACACGACAGACGCGTGGCTACACGAGCAGCAACCCAAGGGATTGCATATCGAGAATATATCAGCCAACGTGATGGTACGAGAGACTTAACCCAGTATCACAAACCTAACGGACTCTTATATCGGCAGGAGTTATGCACGATTGACGTTTGGCTGAATTTTCCTTCACCTAAGGGTGAGACGAATTGAACGCTCCGAAACGAGTAAATAAACTAATTTCAGCACAAAAAGAAAAGAAAAGTGTAGGTATGAAAGGAAAAGATACTTTTCATTCATATTTCAAAAAAAGGAACTATATACTCTTAGCAAAAAAAACCCGCATCATCCAAGATCTGCAGTAGCAAGACACTAAATTCCGGACATGGGTTCTCAAACTCAAAAGCAAGTTTGAGCAAGCCACCTTCAGCTTCATCGACCATCTTCTTATGCATCTTTTCTCGGATGCAAGCATCAAGATCACCGTTGATATCCTCCATCCTCTGATACGACGATATTATTGCTTTTTGTTGAAAGACGTGGTCCAAGATAGTGACGAGATCATCTCTCCGTTTATTCAAGATCAGGCCCATCAAATATATTGAATGCACCTTGTTTTCAGCGTCATCGAGTGCCTGGAGCGGCATAGCCTTAAGACACCCAGGTAAGGCTTCCCAAATCGATCCAACGATGATCTTCAAAAGGGCAGAGCGTTGGGAGAGAAATCGGCCGTTGTGATCATGGAAGCGGCGTATCATATCATCGCATTGGGCGGCAGTATATTCTTGGCTTTGAAGGCAACCTTGAATGCAAATCTTTTCGTAGAAGACAATCTCTTCAATGTCATACAAGCGACTAGCCATTGTCCCTAAAAAGGGACAAAAGAAGCGTCAGCCAATGGACATTAGTTCATTTCATGGAACTACTGGAGGCTCACTAACGATTGGAATATATGCCCAGTAGAGAAATCTAAAAAGATTCTCTAAGGTGGGCTTTAATAATAAAGTTTTTAGAGCTGAGCTCTATTTTATAAAATGGTATAAAATATCAAAATTTCCTTAAAAGGAAAAATAAACGAGAACGAAAGGGAATTTAGTCCTAAAAATCCCCAAAACAGGGAATCTCGCATCAAAGATCGTCAGAGCAAAGCTCTGTTGAATCATAATAAATGAAATCCTCAAAGGGGAGTATGATCTAAAATAAAAAATTAAAACTAAGTTCTATAACAACAATTGAAGTCTAAAATTTCAAGAAATCCCCAAAAGGAATATGCTATAGCCAAGCTCTGTGACCAAAACGGGGTTAATTTTCCAAAGTTTCTGAAGAACAATGTCCCAAATAAAATAGCCAAGCTCTGTTGAAGTGTCACGCCCCGCTTCCCAAAATACGGAAAACGAGGGATGATTAGACCAGCCATGCTCCTACGGTCAAGGAATCATCCCGCCGTAGTCACACTTCGGCTTCTAGCATTACATGGTAATCAGTAAATAAAGCGCAGTGGTAAAGGAATCACATCACTAATTTATTACATTAATATTCCATTGTTCACAAATTACAGATAATAAGAACAAATACTAACCAAAGTCAAACTTACGATCACTATTATGGAAAGCAGAAAAATAGAAAGTACACCAGTCTAAATCTCCGTGAACTCGAAGGGTAGATCCGTCTCCTGTGCAGGTCCTCCCGCGGGATCTGAGCATGCATACTCAGGTCGTCAGAGCGACACAATAACAATATTATTATAATAAGATGAAACAGGTATACGAGGTAATACTGGTGTAAGAGCAATGTAAGTAATCACTATGTTACTATATGATGCAGAATATGTTATGTGTCCCTATCGGTCTCTAGGTCATATTTAAAATCATATAGTGGAAGGAGGATCATGTTTAACAGGAGTCTCGTACATACCCGAGACAACGGCCCACATGCTCGAGACATAACCCTGTCAGCCGGATCGCTAGATCCTATCCTACATGTATCAGTATCTCTGTTCGAATGATCATCCTCTAAACACGGTCCCGCTAAATACGATACTCTTTCCACTTTGATTTCCCCTTTTTCCCCAGATTCTCACTAGCTATGATCTTGATCTAGTTGTGTACAAGTATACCAATGGCACGGTTTTATTACTGTTCACTGTATCAATCACTGTCACGAATATTCACTTTCCATTGGTGTACTCGTCACAACTAAACCAACATCTATCACGTACGACAATGCAATGTCCACACGTACTAACACTGAGTATATGGCAAGGGTATGATATATGTATGTATGCTACCAATGAGCTCTGTATGTTATGAATCAACATGCATATCATTAACTAAAATAAATTGCATGAACTACTATGTTAAGAATTCAGCAAAATGATACAAGTAAGATAAATAGAACACTTAGTCAGTGATTCATCAAAATTTATTTCAGTTCAATCGGGATTCCGGTTTTCAAGATATAGCAGTTTCATTTTAAGTGCGCGTGGCTGGAAATTCAGTTTCAGAACTGAACGTCCGTTTCGCGACACGAATTGCACCCGATTGGGTTCAGAATTTATCGACGTTACAGTTACATGAAATCTAGGGTTTCCAATAGAGTATTCAACGCAATAGACGTATCCTCAATCGCATCTGTACGCTGAAAGTTATGCACAGTTTAATCTCAATATGTCATTTCTGAACCTGTTCTGGACAGATATACGTTCCGCCCTTTTAAATACATTCTAAAATAGAAAACGGCGATGAAATGGAATGGAACCACTTGGTTTGTTTTACTAACAGAAATATATTTAATCTACTGTAAAGTTCCGTAACGTACGATTTCAGGAAACACAGTGACGCAGGTCTTTGGACAGAACACAATAATCAGAGACGCTCTGGACTGCAGTCCAGAGTCGTATTCCGATCCAATTATCTTCATGGTTACATAACAGAAATCATCAGAATTTTACATAGGGTTAAATTTCGTCGAGTCGGCTTCGATTTAAGCCCTCAAACGCATCTTTCCAATATGTGTATGATTTATGGTGTTTTTACTCGTTTTCAGGTACGAGAGAATTCTAGTTTTAACGGCATGTTTGAGGGTATCGATTTTTGTTACTAACAATCGTATTATCCAGCGAGTTTCACACACGATATTCATCATTATAAGGGCCAACAGAAAGTATCGGTTTCCGTCAAGTTAAACAGTTATTTCCATTGGGATCTAGCATCGAACACCTAGGTCACGATACGTATCGGTAATCGGTAAGTTTGTAAACTACGTGATCTAGGTTTATAACACTATTATTATAGCATGAAGCAAGTAAATACTTGCCTGGAAGATGTCTCGGGGTCGCACGGCAGCAACGGTGTCACGAACGTGCGATGTACGCCGCAAAACGAATTGCGCGAGTTTGGCTCGCGAAGCGGATTTTGCGTCGGAGTTGCCAAGTGCTCGCTGGAGGTATAGAGTGTGCTCTGTGGGTGGCCTGGGACTTGCTGGGGTCGACGATATCGGCGGCGGTCGCTCCGGCGAGTGCACGGAGAGTGCGCAGTGAGGGGAAAGGATGTGGGCTTTTGGTGAGAGAGAGAGAGCAGTGGGGACTTGGGGTTTATGGTGATGGTGATGATACTGAGGAGGTTAGGGGGTCGCAGAGGTGGTTCAGGTCAGTGTGGGGAGGCTCGTCGGCGTCGTCGTCGAGGGGAGCGTCGAAGTTGCAGTGGGTTCGTGAGGGTTCGTGGGTGAAAATCTTGAGGGGCTGGAGAGTTTTGAGGAGTTGAAAAGTGAGAGGGAGATGAGGAGTCGTGGCCGGGGTCGTGGGCGACGGCGAGGGCGACGTGGGGAGTTCGGGGACGTGGGGGTCGTGACGAGGGAAAGGAAACGAGCGGGAAGAAATGAGATGGGGAAGAGGAGGTAAAGAAACGGGTCGGGTAGGGTTGAGGAGGCGGGCCGGGGATGAACGGGCCGGGCTCGATTAAAATTCCTTTTAAAAAATAGAAAACAGAAGTGGGCTGAGAAGGAACGGGCTGGGGCTAAATGATTTTAGGAATTTTATTTAAAAAGTTTGTGGGCTGAAGGAAAGAAATGGCTGGGGGAAAAATCAGTAAGGCCCGGCTTGGAGTTTTAATTTAAGGATTTATTTTAAAAGAGTTTTGAATGGGCTGAGGTATTTTGTAAAGGGTTTGGGGTTTTACTTTATTGGTTAAAATTTGGTTTTAGTTTTATTTAACTTTGATTTTGAATCTTGGGTTTTAACTTTTAGGGTTTGGAAAAATATACATATTAGGTTTAAACAACCAATTCGAAATATGAGGGAAAAGAAAAGAAACCACTGGAATCCAGAAAATAGGAAACTTTTATTGAAATGGAAATGGGGATTTACATGAAGAAGACTCTTACCAAGAAAACTTTGGCAAAGTAGGTCTGCAATGCAGATTTGTAGAAAAGTGAAGAATTAAGCTTCTCGATAGTGCTAGGCTTTAATGGAGAATAAAATTCTTAAGGAAGAAGAAAAGATAGAGGCCCAGCTGTCGCCTAGGGCTTAATACCCTATTTAGAAAGTGAGGGGGTCGATTCAGATTCCCCGTATCCCGAGGCGGATCGGCTGGCTAAAAGGCTGGACACCATTACACTCATGTGAAACCCACGTGAGAACAATGGTGGGGGCATTTGTTCCCTCATAAAAAATAAGGCATCGTCTCACGCTCTGGGCATGTGAGTGTCGGCGTGCAAAGCACGCGGACGCTTGTCTCTGATAGAATTAAATCTTAAGGTAATGCCTCACATTCTGGGTACGTGAGCGTCGGCGTGCAAAGCACGGGGACGCTTGTCTCTGATAGGATTAAATTCTAGGGTAGCGTCTCACGTGTTAGACACGTGAGCGCCAGCGTGCAAAGCACGTGGATACTTGCTTCAATAAGAATTAAATTCTTTGACTACGCCACATGCATAGCACGTGAGCGTCAGCGCCCAAGTTAAAGCAGTTTTGCTTCGGATAGAATTAAATTCTACATGTGAAAATATTTTCCTTACCAAGAAAGATATTCTCTATTACACAAAGTGCCGTTGGATCAAAGATCCAATGGTAGAATTAAATTTTATTTGAGAAAATATTTCCTAATCTTTATAAAACAAGAAAGATATGCTATGTTAAACAAAGAACCCTTATATTAAAAAATATAATGGTGATTAAAAATCACCGTTTGAATTAAAAGATAGAATTAAATCCTGTATACAGAAAAATATTTTCCTAATCTTGTTAAAAATAAGAAAAATATATTCTGTTAAACAGAAAGTCTTGGATCTAAGATACAACGGTAATAAAAAATCACCACCTGATTATGAAATCAGATTGAGATCTTTCAAGCAAGGGATGTTTTAAACTAATCAACAATTTTTCCTCACCTATATAAAGGACCTGAGACTTCAAGTCTCAAAAGGAGAATCAACCCCATAAGGTGATAAAAAAGTTATAACCGAGAATTTAATTCTCTTTCTGAAGAAAAATTCCTTCTTGCTCCCTTCAAACCCTAGGTAAAGAAAAAAACAAAGATCAAAATATCTTCTCTGCCTAATATATATAAATGCAAGGGTTTAACCCTTTATAAAGAACTTGTTTTTTTCTCTAGATCTGAGATCCGCTAGACAAATCTCCCATAAGTTAAGAATTTAATTCTAATGGGGAAGATTTTGTTTTTCAGACTCAAGATCTTGGAAAAAAAAATAGACATGAGAAAAGAAACATGAAGAAAAGAAATGGAATGTATATTCCAGGAATTTAATTCCTCTAAAACAGGGTTCAGCCCTTCAAAGAATTTAATTCTCATAAAAAAGGAACAGAAGAATATAGTTATCAAAAACCCAATTCCGGATCTTCAAAAATAGAGATGTTGGTGATCATTAATGGCTAAAACACCATTAATAGAATTTTAACTTCTTTCAAAAATTACACAGAGATTAAATCTCCAAAGATCCGGTGCCTCACGTGCCTCACGCATGAGCGCCCATAAATAAAGACTCAGCGCCTCACGTGCCTCATATGTGAGCGCCCATAAGTAAAGATCGGGCACCTCACGTGTCTCACGCGTGAGCGCTCATGAATAAAGACTCGGCGTCTCACATGCTTCACACGTGAGTTCTCATAAGTAAAGATATGGCGCTTCACATGCTACCCACGTGATATTTTAAAAATTGTCAAGCCGGAGCGCATCACGTGATATCCACGTGAGCACTGTATAAAAGTGCTTAGTACTATATATTCAAAGTGTTTAAGCGCCTAGCACCGATAGGGCAACGCTCAAGTGTGAGCGCCTCACGTGATACCCACGTAAGCGCCATAGAAGAATTTGGATATTATATCCATAATCAAAAGACTATGTGCTTAACACTGCTAGATGATGAAAAAGTCTAAGACTGAGCCTAAAATTGGCTAAGTCTATGAAATTTCCTTGAACCCATATTGTTCATTACAGCCAAGCCCATATGCTCATATATTTAAATTGATCTTAATCTAAAATCAGATTAACAGTCCTTAAATAAAATAAAATATCCTCTGAACTGATGGAACATACAACTTAGGTTCAAACCCAAATATATATGTACAGATTTGGACTAATCTGCGCCCTACGGGCGACGACATAAACTAGTCTCTGTATACAATCCACGGGCATTCCTAAAATAAACAACATAACACGACACGAAATGACCTACCGGAGCAGGTGAAAGTTGTTATCGCAACGCGATAACGCAATTAACTGCAGGGGCTTACGCCTGTAAGGAAGAGAGTCCCTATAATCAAAAACCCCTCAAAGAGGGAGAATCTGATAAAGTCATGCTACAACGGTTGCATCTGTCCAAACCTCTGTTATACGGTGTCATAAATCAATTTGGTATCTTTGGATAGGTGGACAGATATGTCCCAAATAGCATCTGCCCCCAAATTCAGGCAAAACGGTCTATCCCGGTTCATCTTTGTTTCGGTTGTAAACAACCCATTTTAGGATATGCGCAACCCATAAGTCCCTAATTTCTTCTCCTTCTCCTTCTTTTCTAACACCGTTTCTGTCTCATCCGTTTAGTTATACCAATATTGCCATGTTCAAAACAAAATTCATCATAACAGTAAGAAAAACAAATTAATCCTCTATAATCATTGCAATGCATGTAACTCTATATTCTTTAAAAGAGATTTTGATATGTTAATTGATATAGTTAATGTCACCTTAGATTGAAAAGAAAATAAAGTAGCAGATAAATAGTATATTCAATTCCGTGTGGTAGTTTGCTGTTAAACATGTTATAGACATCGCACAGCGTAATGACCTACTCTACACACGTACACTTGGAATCATAGCACGATCATTTGTTTGTCACAAAGAATTGAATCACACTAAAATACCCTCAAGTTATATAACGTCGAATTTAAATCTGTAATTCCTTTTCCTTTGCAAATACGCCTCTACAACTCTCTTTAGGGGACCCGTTTATGAGTAGTGCGGATTATCGCACATCCTGAGGGTGGTAGAGTGAGATGCAGAACTCCTCACGGAGAATACGGTTTCGAAAGGAAAAATACGGATTTAAAAGAAAATAACAATTTTTATAAAATTTAATATAAAAGAAAATAATACAAGTTATGTTAATTTGGGTTATCACTCTTTCTAAAATATCAATTAAAACAAGTTTTTTTAAATTAAAGTTTTTAAGAAAATACACTCAAATTTCAAAATGATAGATTTTTCATTATAATACCATAAGTTTTTAAAAGCTAGATTTTGACACTAAAATACCACAGAATATAAAATACGTTTTTATGAAAAATCTTGACATTTCAATTAACATATTTTTATAAAAAACACCTTCGAGATTGTAGGATGAATTAAAACCCCTTGAGAATTTTTAAATGCCATCTTTCACATAAATATCTTAAAAATCAAAAGACTAGTTTAGGCTACGTGTTTAGCTTGCAGATTGGTTTGAGTGGCATCTCCTCTTGTCAGTGCCTCAGGGTTGCCGGAGACAATGATGTACCAGTTGCCTCTCCCTAAATGTAGATCGTAATTTTAGAAAAATTAATCACATCGGACTTGAACTTGACTTGAATTCCAATCTAACTTGAACTCGAACTCGAACTTAAATTTGAACTTGAACTTAAATCCGAACTTGAACTTAAATCCGAACTCGAACTTGAACTTAAACTTGACTTAAACTTAAAGTTAAACTTGACTTGAACTCGAATTTGATTTGAATCCGAGCTATATACTTGAACACTTCACATGACTTGTACTAAACCTTTATGTTTGACCCAACTTGACTTGAACCATGAGTACAAATGACATGACTTGCACTTTACATAACCACATAATTCTTAATATGAATTCAATCTTGAAAACTTGACATTATACCTCATCTTTTGTATTCATGAATTCGATCAAGACTTGTAATATTAATCATAGATTAATATACGCAGAGTGTTCAGGTAGTTTAAGTATGAGTTCAACAAAATCTCAGGAGTCCCGCTAGTACATGAACTCCTGGATCGGATCGCGTCCTCCACAGTTTGGGGTCCCAATACCACACTCTTGATCGGGTCGCGTCCTCCACAGCTTGGGGTCCCGATACTACATCCTTGATTCGGGTCGACTCCTCCACCGCCGGGGTCCCGATGCTACTGCAATGATACATTAGGATTATATTCAATGTATTTATAAGGGTGTATTTCAGCTCTAACTATAAGTTATAAATTAAGTTTGTTAAATAAAAGAGAGAAACTCCTTTTAGCTCATTGGTTAAGACTCTCCACTTCTGATCTTTAGCTTGCGTGTTTGAATCCCACCAGCCCCAATTATTTTAATATTTTATTTTAACTTTTTAGAAGTCCAAGAGTTTGCACGTGCATTACACGGAGAAACGAAAAGTTGCTGATAGGTGTAATATATTGCATATTTTTCTAACCTATTTATCATTTTATTGTCATATATTATACTATTTCGGTATTTTTTGTGAACTATTATAAATAACAGGATTTGGATGCAAAAAGATAGAAAATTGTGCTAAAATGAGGATTATGTGTGTACAATAGAGACTTAAAGGATTTATTCAGAAAATCAAAAAACGGTTTGCAAATTTGGAACAAATTTGGGAATATCATTGCAAATTAACAAAGGTTGGAACAAATAGAGATGAATCAATCATCACAACAACAAATCAATTGGAGAAACCAAATCAAATTATAAACAACAAATCAACCGGCCTAATTATATGCCAAAATTGGGAACAATTCGGAGATCCACGCAACTGCAGAAAGACAGTGAGATATTCAAGATATTATATGCTCAAAATCCTTCTAAATCAACAAAGAAAACACACAAAAAAACTGGAGACACGACACCATAAAACGGCGGCGGATCAGCGGCGCTTCTAGTCAAACGGCAGCAGATCGACGGTCGATTTTGGGACGTTCGATGTGATTTTTTATGGGCACGGTCTTCTTTCTACATAGATTAATATAAAATGTAGGGTTTCGTCTTTCGAAACTTCTAAAGATATCATATCAGCACCCAACAGAAGCATCTAGATTTCCACGGTTAAAATTTGAGATTTTTAGGAAAAAAAATTGATTCTCTTGTATCTTTCATTACTCGTTCTCCAAACTTTCTTAACCCTATATAAGCACCTGTATAGCTCTAGAGTTTCATATCTCTTCCATAGATTTCAAAAATTAGGATTTTCAAAAGTGGGAGAGATCAAGAGTAATTATAAGTTTTATTTCATAATGAATAAAGTTTACAATTTCCTTTCTATGGGTAACTAATTATTTTTCTTGGGTTTTGTATTGACTTTCATTCTATTGTTGGATGTGTTTTATGATCTTTTTTTCTTTTACTTCATCATGAATTGCTTTTGATATAATTCATTTCTTATATTTTTCATCATATAAATTAGATCTTATAAGGATAATTGACGCTTTGAATTGGATATAAGGATTGATGATACGCCTAAAAACTAATTAGGATAATGAAGATTTGAAAAACTAGAACCCTAATTAAGGACGGTAAAAGATATGGTTTTTATTAAAATAAATTCAACTTAGATAGTTAAAGAGTTCTAGCTTAATCAACATGATAGTTTAAATTATCTACCTATTACTATTAATCAAAGATTCAATCTAGGTCATTCTTAATTATCTAGAAATAAGTTTTTAATATAGTTTCTAAATGATCTTTTATAATTGGTAGTCTATTTTTAATTAATTTAATATAACCTATGCTTTTATATTAAGTAATAGAAATATATTAGAAATAGATAAAGAAAAGAAGTAGTATCTTTTAAATCAACCATAGAAAGATAAGTAATACAAAAACCTTAAAACTTTCTCTCTCATAAAAACCCCATTTTTATTTGCACTTTTAAAAAAATCTAAATTTTGAACTTAGTTTAAAAGTAGTTAGCTCGCCTCTCTGTGGGAACGATCTTCAAGTACGATTGCGATAACCTGTATACTTACAGTTAAATTTGTAGACTAATAAAAAACTCCATCAAGTTTTTGGCGCCGTTGCCGGGGAGGTATAGTTTAATTACTTTTAAATTCAAGTTTTGGTATTTTATTTAGGTTAAATTAGATTTCTTTTAGTGCATTTGATTCTGTAAATTCTCTGTTTTTATTTTTTTTAGGAATCGAGACGAACCTACCGGAAGAGAAGATCGAGACGAAAAAGGAGAAAATCTAGGTAATGTCTCATTCTTCCCAAAATCTTGATTTGATTCCAACTAACAGAATTTTGCAAGATTCTTTGTGCCATAAAAAAATGGTTTAGATTTTAGATTGTTTTAGATTGCATTGTATATTTGAAAAAGATTCTAAAGGGCAACAACCCAAATCCAGATTAGGTGGGGATTTCATCACCTTTTTTATACTCCACAAATTACAACTGAGCATCCGTATTGACCTACAGTAATTTTTTAAAAAAATCTAGACTTCAGCCCCTAAAGGCATATCGTGCTCAATAGGACAAGAGAAGGCTGTAGATAATCTAAGAGTTATCCGATTCAATCTTGAGGTATTTAGTGACGCGTGACTAGTTGTCGTTATTTAATTAAGGCCCGCTATTTCGACGATTCGTATAGCGTAGCACTCCCACTTAACTGGCACTGATATGATTTTAAGGTTGTTAAAGAGCTGTTAGAGTATCTATCCCGCAATTTGTCTCTTGGCAGTTAAGAGTGGGTCTAAAAACTTGACCTAGGTAACCCTAAATCTTAGTTGTTTGCATATCTTTGACTGTGATTTTTAGAATCCTTAGTCATCTTAGTTTTTGCATTTAAAAAAAAAACTTAGAAGAATATCATTTTATATTCTTCTCTTTTGGTGTATGCACGTGTGGGATCGAGACGAAATAAACCATTTGACTCGTCGTGATTTTATTGATACTATGACTGATCTTGTCCCGCTACACCTACGCCGCAGGATAGATGATATCCTGCACTTACTTCGCTCCCATCTTACATAGTCTTACCGATTGCTGCCAGTGATTATGAAATTAAACCCGCTTTCATAAACTCACTTTCCAAATTCTATGGTCTAGGATCAGAAGATGCTTATGTCTTTATAAGGGAATTTAAGAATTTGTGCCAATTATTCAAATTAAAGCAGTTAAATCAAGATACTGTAAAACTTAGACTATTCCCTTTGCCCTCACTGATAAAGTTAAGCATTATCTTTATAGTTTGCCGGCCAACACTATTCGCACTTGGGAGGAGTTTACTAAATCTTTCCTTAAAAACTTTTATCCGCATTTTAAAATCGCTAAATTCAGAAATGAAATTAAGATAGTTTCATAAAAATCGAGGGAATTTTTTTGGAAATATTTTGAATGTTTTAAAGACCTTCTCATTAAATGCCTATATCACAATATAGCTAAGTGGGAATTATGCTAGATAGTGTATGATGGTATGAAGTCTAAACTTATGATAGAGTCGATATGTCAGGACGACTTTATGATGAAAAAGAAGATGACGCATGGAACTTTCTAGAAGAATTATCTGATAAAACCATGCAATGAGAGAGTACAAGTGATAGAGGTTCGATCACATCTAAGAGAGGGTTACATGCATTTTATGCTACGATAGGGATGCAAGCCGAGCGAGCGGCAATAAGAAAAGCAATCAACTACAACTGTCTATGTCCAACAAATTAGCAAACCATCTCCTTGCCTAAACTGTCAAGACTCTTTCCGAAGATGCCCCTTTTTGTGCGGTCCTCAAGTTCAAGAAACCGCAATTGCTTCATATCAACAAAACAATAATAATTCATATCTCAAGCATACAACCCAGATTGGAGGAACCACTCAAATTTACAATGGAATCAAGACAACAATAGCCAACAATTCCAAAGACAAGGTTTCCCAGCTAACCCAACACACAACAAGGGTATGGGGATGAGAATACTAGACTTGATAAGGTTGAAAAGTAGCTAGAAAATATTGAAAAGCAAATTGGCCAGCTAGTTGCAGTATTGGGAGGACGAGAAATGAGCATCTTACCTAGCCAACCTGTAACAAATCCAAAAGATCCACGTGAAAATCCCACGCAAGCAAATGATATAATTACTTTGCGATCGGAAAAACAGGTTAATAATCAGGTTAGGATGCTCGAAGATTAGGAATAGACATTGGCTAATGAGGAACAACAGTCTCCTGCCCTACTTACACAACTGGTATTTATTGATACACTCACATTCCATCCATTTTCTATGAATACCCTTCTTGAGCCTAAAGCACCATATCCAAAATGTTTAAAGGCCAAGAAGCAAGATGCTAAAGTAGCGAAGATGATGGAGAAGTTTAAACAAGTCAAGGTCAACATACCTCTTCTAGATGCAATTGACCAAACTACATCTTATGCTTAATTTTTTAAAGACATTTGCACTAAAAAGAGGCAAACGCATGTGCCTAAGAGGGTTTTTCTAGCCGGTAATGTTAGCGACATTCTATGTAATGCATTGCCTATAAAATATAACAACCCCAATCGTCCTACAATTTCATGCATTATCGGAGGTAAGGTCATTAATAAAGTTTTACTTGACCTAGGCGCTAGTGTAAACCTTTTTCGTTATTCGCTCTTTGAACAGCCAAGGATAGGTGAGTTTGAACCCACAAAAGTCACTTTACAGTTGGCAGGTCGTTCATTTAAGAAGCCAAAGGGAGAGATTAAGGATGTGTTAATCAAAGTAGGCGAATTTATATTCCCTGTAGATTTTATTGTTCTAGAAACATAACCAGTCTCTAATCCTAAAAATCAAATTCCGGTAATCTTAGGATGACTATTCCAAGCTACCGCTAACGCTTAAATTAACTGTCAGAATGGTTCAATGAAAATTTCGTTTGGAAACATGACAGATGATCTAAATATTTTCAATCTTGGAACTCAACCTAGTAATTCTTATGACTTGCCATGTGAAATCAATGCTTTATTTGAATTGTCTAATAAGAAAACAAGTGACGATGATGAGTATTTATTTGATTTTACGGACTGCGAATCTTCATTTGATGATACACATGATCAATTTGTTGATACTTCTCCATTAATATTAGATGTAGGGTTTCGTCTTTCGAAACTTCTAAAGATATTATATCAACACCCAACAGAGGCATTTAGATTTCCATGTTTTGAATTTGAGATTTTTAGGAAAAGAATCCATTCTCTTGTATTTTTTTATTACTTGTTCTCCAAATTTTCTTAGCCCTATATAAGCACATGTATATCCTTAGGGTTTCATATCTCTTCCATAGGCTTCAAAAATTAGAATTTACAAAAGTGGGAGAGAACAAGAGTAATTGTAAGTTTTATTTTATAATGAATAATGTTTATAATTTTCTTTCTATGAGTAACTAATTATTTTTTAGGGTTTTGTATTGTCTTTCATTCAATGGTTGGATGTGTTTTATGATCTTATTTTCTTTTACTTCATCATGAATTGCTTTTGATATAATTCCTTTCTTGTAGTTTTCATCATATAAACTAGATCTTATAAGGATAATTGACACTTTAAATTAGATCTAGGTATTGATGATATGCCTAAAAACTAATTAGGATAATAAAGGTTTGACAAACTAAAACCCTAATTAAGGACGATAAATGATATGGTTTTCATTAAAATAAATTCAACCTAGATATTTAAAGAGTTCAAGATTAATCAACATGATAGTTTACATTAGCTACCTATTACTATTAATCAAAGATTCCACCTAGACCATTCTTAATTATCTAGAACTAAGTTTTTAATATAGTTTCTAAACGATCTTTTATAATTGATAAGCTATTTTTAATTAATTTAATATAACCTATGCTTTTATATTAAGTAATAGAAACATATTAGAAATAGATAAAGAAAAGAAGTAGTATCTTTTAAACCAACCAAAAAAAGATAAGCAATACAAAAACTCTAGAAGTTTCTCTCTAATAAAAAACCCACTTTTATTGTGCTTTTAAAAAACTATAAATTTTTAACTTAGTTTAAAAGTAGTTAACACACCTCTCTGTGAGAACGATCTTCAAATACGACTGCGATAAGCTGTATACTTGCGGTTAAATTTGGAGACTAATAAAAAACCATATCAGTTGCAACAAAATCAAAGAGGATAAATGAGATGTTGATACCAACTAAAACCCTGGGCATGAATTTCGAGACCAAAACTTTCTTCTTGGCCGCCTGAATTCCCCATTGAGCTGCTTCCAGCAGCCAGGATGTGTCCAATTTGCCCCATGCTTCCCCCGTCCAATATTTGGACACCCAATTATCCTTTTTTACACTTTGAACTCTCTGAATTTAACAAGAGAGCTGCCGGCCTTTACATCTACCCTATTAACACCATTTTAATTCATTTTTAATTCACATACTCCCATATTCCTCCCTATAAATACCTAGCCATCCTACCTTACTCTTCATTTTTGAAATTTCACTAAATTTCCTCTCAAAAGTTCTCAAGTCCGAACAAAAGGAGTCAAGCCTATTCGCAACATCGTCCACTCGTCAACTATTTAAGTTCATCCCTCCAAACGTCTTCAACTCAACCTTCTCGCCTCGCTAGTCTCGGTTCTTCAACTGAGGCTTCTTCTCTCGTTCAAATGCGTAACCCATTTGTCTCTCTCTATTCTACTCTCTTTAATCCAACCCTAACTCTTCTTCTTGACTCTACTCTCATAACCCACATCTAATCTATACTAAACTAAACTTGTTAAAAAAATACTTATACACTTTCTAAACATATTTTTCATGTTAAAAAGTTAGGAAAAATAAATTGCTAAGCTTACCATTCTTACAAACTTTATGCTATACTTAATTCATGAATATTTCCTTCACTTTAAAAATATATTTCTTGTGATATTTCATTTAACAATTAAATACCATAAACTTTAATTCTCGAATACATCATACACGAGGTAACGATCTACCCCTTACGTACACATGGAAAAGACAGCACGATACTATAGCTATAAGTTTTTTTAAAGAAACATATTACATTAAATTACCCTCAATTTCTAAAATACGTTTTTTAAATCGTTATTTTAAATCCTTTTCAAATATGCATCTACAACCCTTGTTAGGAGACCTGTTTGTGGATAGTACATGTTACCGTATATTCTTGGGATAGTAGAATGAGATGCAGAACTCCTCACAGATAATTAGGTCTCAAGAGGAATAAAAATATGGTTTTAAAGAAAATACAACTTTTAAAACAAAGTTAAAACAAATTGAAAATAACTTAATTCATATATTCGTATTTTCAAAGAAAAGCAAATTATGAAAATTAGGTTTTATAAATATTCTAAAATGAAAAGATTAAAGTTTTTAAGAGAACACCTTCAAGTTTTCAAAACATAGTTTTTCATTAAAATACCATAAACTTTTAAAACCTAGGTTTTGACACTTAAATACCAAAAAATATATAATACGTTTTTAGGAAAAATCTTGACATTTTAATTAATATATTCGTGGTTTTAGGATGAATTAAAAACCATCGAGAATTTTTAAATGACATCTTTCATAAAAATATCTTAGAAATCAAAAGACTAATCTAAGTTACGTGTTTAACTTGCAAATTGGTTTGAGTGGCATTTTCTCTTATCAGTGCCTCGGAGTTGCCGGAGACAATGATACACCACTTGTCTCTCCCTAAATATAGATCATAACCTTAGGGTGGAATTATCGTTGGCAATCGTATTTGAAAAAAATCATAAATATTGTCGTCCATGTGCAGGGGTTATCCGATTGTTCCTAAACATAAGAAATCTATTAGGATAAAATCCTTGCTAAAATAACGTATAATATCACTTGAACCAAATCATATTGGACTCGAATTTGACTTGAATCCCAATCTAACTTGAACTCGAACTCAAATACAAACTCGAACTCGACTTAAATTTGAACTCTTGACTTGACTTGACCCGAACCATATATATGACTTGAACTTGAACTTGACATGAATACTTTAATACAACTTGAATCTGAATATATACTTTTTATATTCATGGATTCGGTCAAGACCTGTAAACTTGATCCAGACAATAAAATACACGGGGATAAGGGGTGGGTTGGTAAAGAACATATGTCGTGGTACGAGAGGTCACTTTAAAAGACAACTCTTGAATATGTTATTATCGTTGTTCCGTGGGGTTTGATGGAGTCTTGTACTCTCTTGTACCTTTTGTCCACGGGATAAACTGGACTACTCTCGTATGCACACACACTTTCCTTATCAAATTACAAACAACCACGTTAGAATAGCAAACCTTATACATATAAATATCATGCTTAAGATACCTTTACATACAACCTTACATGTTCATTATTACTTAGTTTTCTGTTCATTTTACATATTTTCAGTCATTAGTATTTTTTTCTTTTGGGGACTTACCAAACGCTAGTTCGCTGACGACATTCCTTTCCGTTTCTTTTTCTTGGGATGTTTGTCTAGTAGACAGGAGACTGAAGAGATATAGCCAAACCAGGAGGACTTAGGCCAGTTCACAGCCCAGCCCGACTCCTATTTTTTCTTTTTTGCAGTTATTTCTTGTATGCCACTGTTTAGGCACTTTATCGTATTTTCACTTTTTATTTCAGTTATCTTGTATCCAAACTTTGAAAGTGAATATAAATAAAGTTGCTGTTAAATTTTAATTACTCTTGTCAATTCTTGCATATTGTTATACTGCTTTCATATGCTTAATGTATTTATTAAGGGAAATGACCTTCTCCTAATAAATACGTTGTGGGCCTCGTCATGTGCCGTCACCGTCTTTTGGGAAGTGGGGCATGATAGCTACATCCTTAATTCGGGTTAACTCCTTCACAGTTTGGGGTCCCGACATTCCTAATACTCTTAAAATTGGTTGTCATTCACATTTAAATTTCTGTTAATTAGATTACCTTATATAGACCTTTTAGGACATTTACATGCATTTCGTGTACGTTATACCTACACTCCACGGCCGTATTAAACTTGCTTGCTATACCCATGTCACATTGCCATACTTACATAGTCGCTATTAACATTGTCATGTTATACTTGTTCATATTCTATTTCCATTCATATTATATTATACGTCACCTTGCAATTCTTTTATATACATCGCACTTTTGGAAACCTTCCGAGTACAAGTTCGTTGACAGGAATTCCACCCATCTCTTTATTTTTTAGAATGTTTGTCAGGTGATGTAAGGACAGAGGAGATGGAACCAATAGGATAGGAGTACAACCAGCTAGCATCACAGGCCGATTACTAGTTTCTTTCCACACTTTACATTTCCAGTACGCCTCATGTTTAAGGCTCTTTGTTATTGTACTTGATATTTTGTAATCAGTTGTAAATTATTTGAATGTAAATACATCGATGTTGAATTTTATTTCACTTTTCTATTCTTGTCTTTTTATACTGCTTACATTACGTTTAATGTATTTGTTTCGGGAAATGATCTTCTCGAAATAAATACGTCGCGAGCCTCATCACGTTTCCTGCTCCCCTCTTTTAGAAAGCGGGGCGTGACAAACGATTAACGCTTGATGTTGAGACCATTCAGTAGTTTTATGTCACGACGAAAACGGTTACGCATATAACTGAAAGATGGATACTAAGGCGCACAATGATTTTTTAAAATTCTCGATAACATGGATTTCCATATTATCATCGAGGTATATCCTTACACTTGGATAAGGGTTTCATTTGGTAGTTCTCAAGTTTTTAATTCAGAGTTTCGTAGTTATTACTTAGGGTTATTGCATCATCATTTCTTGGTTTATTATAATTCGATTTTGAGGTTTTCAACTTTCAAAGCTTTGGCTTTAAAATTTTCAAGTTATCAAGTTTTTACTTTAGGGTTTTCAAGTTTTCATGATTTTATTTTAGGGTGTTCAAATTTTTGAGCTTTTACTTTCGGGTTTTAGTGTCAAATTAGGGTTCTCTCATTTCACCGATATTATGAAATATTTTTCACATAATCAATAATTTCTATCATATAATCAACAATTTTTTCCACGTAATCACAAATTCCATAAACATATCATTCAATTTTTTCCACAAAATCAAGAAACCGTATCGGAATTTTTTCCACTTTTCAATTTTTCCATAAATCTAACATTCATTTAGTTCCACATTTTGAATTTATCATATCAACACAAATCGAGAAAAAGGGATCGAGAGAGTGTGAGAGAAAGACAGAGTGTGTGAGAGAAAAAGAGAAATAGTGAGTGAGAGAGAAAGGCGGTGAATAAGAAAGGGATTTACCACAAGGAGGACAATGGCGGCGGCGATGGTTGAGGCCGACGACAATTGGTGGACTGCAAAAGTGAGAGAGAGATAGTGAGTGAGAGAGCGAGAGCAAGAGGTGCATACCACGAGAGAGAGGCAGTGAGGAGGACGATGGTGATGGTGATGGTGGAGGCCGGCAACACTGATAGCGATGGATGCACCAGAGACAGAGAGAGACAATGAGTTAGAGAGAGAGATAAAAAGGGGGGAGAGGGAGGCCGATGGTGGTGGCAACGGTGGAGGACGGCGGCGGCGACGATGGCTGCTAGGGTTTTGGGGAGGCGCGCGATGATGGTGAAGATGACTGCGATGGTGGAGGCGATTGTAGCGACGGTTAGGGTTAGGAAAGGGGGGAAGTTGATGGGGGAAGGGGGAGAAATGAATTCGATTTAGGGATCTGAAGGGGGAAAGAAAGGGCAAGCCAATTTCGTCGGGAAAATATCAATTTCTCGATCGGGGTCTCCCTTTGTTTTAAATTAAAGATATTCCGTCAGATAACACCCGACGAAATAGACCCCTTTGGACGAAATAGCCTATATTTTCTTGTAGTGTCAGGTAGGGCAAAGTAATTCAAATGGAAATTTCGAAAGAATTCAATTAAGAACTTTTCCTCAAGTCATATGGAGTTTTATTATTGTTAGAATATAAAAATAAAACCATCAACCTAAACCGTAACTAAATATTGGTGCGTACTTGCAGTCGTAGCATGCCTCATTTAAAATTATATATATATATATATATATATATATATATATATATGTAAAAGATTCACTCATTCATTCTAACTATTGTTCCAACGTTCTTTAATTCTATTATAATTGGATCCTAAGTTTTCAAATAACTATGTGAAGAATGCATGCATGTGAAGAATGGATGCATGCATCTAGATGCACAACAATCATGTATGGAAATTTCGGTTCCGGTTAAAAAGTATAAAAATTTCTATCGTCTTACTCTGGTCCGATACATCCCATGGTCCATGTCGACGTCCGCAAACCTCCATTGAGGTTTGAAATTAGGAAAAAATTGTGAGGTAATTAGAGAATCCCCTCCATCTCATATATATATTATTAATTTTCTGATAATAGGAAATACAAATAATCTAAACAAATCTAAATCTTACCGATCTAATTAAATATAAATCTAATAAATCTAATATATATGAGGTTAATGGAGAGAAGAGACCATAGGAGGGAATTTCCTCCTATGGCGTTGAAAAAATATGTCCTATCTCATTTTTTCTGGCGATCGGCACCCATCATCTTTATCGTTATCATCTAAGATGTGGGTACACCAAATTTCATGCGATTCTACAATCTTTTCATCGTTGATTTAGTAATGTAAAAAGTTCTGTTATCGGTAAACCGTTAATTTTGAACCCACTAAATCAACGGTGTAAAGGTTGTAGAATCACATGAAATTTGGTGTACCCATATCTTAGATGATAACAATGAAGATAATGTGTGCCGATCATCGGAAAAAATAAGAAATGGTGTATTTTTTCGACGCCATAGAAGGAAATTCCCTCTTATAGCCTCTTTCCATCGTTAACACACACGTGTGTGTGTATGTATATATATATATATATATATATATATATTTGGCACAACAAGCCTGTCAAGAAGCTTCTTCGTCGTCTCTTCAATATCTACATAGAACTAACAAGTATTACACCGTTATATAATCCGTTGATCTTTTTAGGTTGAATTTTCATAGACAAAACTTACCTTGTGATGGAGTCTTGATCTTGCTCCCTTCTATAAGCTCGGCTTCTTCGCTTTGGAATTGATTAAGAAAAGAAAAAAAAATCAATGACTATAAGCCTCTAAATTTCAATTCAAATAAAAAAGATCGAGAATACCTCAAGTAGCGAGAAAGGAGGTCGACGATTTCAGATTTCTCAATTTCGCTGCATGCAGAAAGAGTTTAATTACAAGAGCAAAAAAATATCAAAAAGAAGAGGAAATCGCGAAGGAAAAAAATTAAGGGAAGTTCGATGGATGCCAACTTGAAATCGTTGAGGCTGGCAACAGCGGCTTCGAGCTCCGAGACCATATAAGAATCGGATGCCATTGGAGATTGAGATCGAAGAGAGAGAGAGAGTACAAGTGAAATGAGATTATGAGTGTTAGGTTTTACTATTATTTTGCAAGTGCGATACACGTGTCTGTATTAAACAACATATATAAATACTGGAGGTTTGTGTAAATTTTTTTTTATCCTAAGCATTACATGACAATTTATAAAGATATTTGTAGTTTTTCTAAATTTAAACTAAATGAATGCGGTTAGTGGTTGTATTAGAATTGAGAAATTTATGGATTATACAAAATAACAAATATATAAAGCTTATGTATAAATTTGTAACCTATATATTTTTTTGGGTATTTGAGCAAGAGAAAGAATGTGTAATGAATGTGATTATGAGATAGAGAAAGAGAGTTGTTGACATTTTATTTTCTAATTTTTGTTTTTTGTGGTGGATGAGGTGGGGATCTCCACTTCTCAACTTTGGGTATTGGAATTTTATCAAATTTTTTTGTAGATTAATGAAATCATCTAAGGTCTTCTGGTTCTAATAGTAAAGATACAGGAAGCGGGAGGCTGGCATTTTCCGTCAAGTGAAACAGAGATAGACGGGACACTAACGGCGGTGGAAGCGGGAAAATCGCTATGGATGACTTAGAACACGTGGACGCAGCGTGAAAGGTAAGTGATGATGCTCGATATCGGTGATCTCCCAGATCGTGACACGTGGCTGATGACGTGTCCCGAAGCCCGCAAAGAAGAACCAAGGACAACACGTCGGAGGAACACCCGGGTCTGCGACCCATGGACGTGGCCGATCTTCTGGGTCGTCCACACAACTCCTATGCCCGCCTTGCAGACAACCGTTGGCTCGCCTCCGAGCCTCCTGCACACTTGGCTTCCTCGGCCCTCTCAACTCACCTCCGGGCTACCACAGAACCAAGATAGCTCGGCCTTCCGCTCGGTCCCGAGCCCCCGCCGAGCTCATCTTCCTCGGTCCATTCGACCGACTAACGACATCATTCGCAGGTGCTTCCACCTCGCCTCCGCGAATCTCGCCATGGGCGAGATATCCGCTGCACACGATCCCGCGTTCCACGTTATCATGATCCCTATTAACGAGCCTGTCTCGCCATTAATGGGAGATCCCGCCCATCACGCGGGCGTGACGTCGGGGGCGTAACGACCAGTGTGATTCTCGCACCTGCCTGCCTTCTGCCACCGCTATATAAACCTCTCCTTCAGATGGTTCAAGTAAGTCATTTTCCACTCACTAGGCCGTTACTCTGCTCGGATTTTCTGTCTAACTTGATCGTTGGAGGGTCCTCGGTGATATAACCACCCCGAGACTTCCTTACAGGTAGCTCGGCCCCAACAACCTCAAACCCATTGAGATCCACACACTTCAGCAGCTATCCTCCAACTCAAATCTCAGCCGTCCATCATCGCCAACAGTAAATCAACGGAAGGTAACATCTTGACGCGATCCACACCGCGTCAGCTGGCGCCGTCTGTAGGAACTCTTGATTCCACTCAACAAAGTTCATCTTCCGATCTCAACCTAATGGCGAGCGGTCACCACGATGATCCAAGCACTAGCCGTCTCCCCCACAACGAAGGTGCGGACGAATCTCCTCCCTCGAACGCCATCAACGCCCTAGCCGCCCGGATAGATTGACTCGCGTCTGTCGTGGACATGCTCGTCCGTATCCAAACGGCGGGGCAAGCTCTCCGGGTCGCCGCTCCCCCACCTCGGGACCGGGACCCCTACAAAGGGAGAGAAGACTCTACCCGCGTCGGCACTGCCAACCACCGCCTCGCTACCTCCCACGGCCGCCAATCTCTCGGGCCAACATATTCTATGACCCGATGGGCACCCGGCAGTTCAACACCGAGGTCTGTCGCCCGAGTGCCTCGCCCCTCGCCCCTACGCGCTCCTACCCCCCTGAGGAGATGTCAGTCAGCTTGCCTGCTCCCAGCCATGACCGACACCCCCTCCCTCGACGGGGTCGCACTGACGGGACTCGTCACGGTAGCTCGAAGACTATCTCTCCAGGGGACCTGAGGAACCTCATCGATGGGGATGTGCCAAATCGTCGGGGTACCATGGCCGGCTCGACGCCCTCGAAAAGAAGATCGAGGGCATGCATCAAGAATGTCGCCACTCGAGTGACGGGGCTAAATACGCCGCCGACTCGCTCACAAAGCCCTTCACCGAGGAGCTTCTCGCCGTCCATGTCTCCTCCCGGAACAAGCCCTCCAAGGTCTCGCTCTTCGACGGGAAGTCAGACCCGAAGGACCATCTGGACGCGTTCACGGCCGGGATGAGCTTCCAAGACAACTCTGATGCCGCCCAATGCCGAGCCTTCCCGGCCACTCTCATCCGCTCCGGACGAGACTGGTTTCGAGGACTCGCGCCGCGCTTGATCTCAACCTTTGACGAGCTGACCACCCAATTCCTCGGCCATTTCATCGGAAATAGACAGCAGAAACGGACCATCGACCATCTCTTCACGATCAAGAGCGGGGACAAAGAAACGTTCAAAGCGTATGTCACCCGTTTCTACAATGCCCTTCTCGAGGTCCCCGAACATTGGGACAAGACAGCCATCATAGCCCTGAGGTCTGGTCTTAGGCATAAGGAGTGGTTATGCTCCTTGCATTAGCGCAACCTAAGACCATGGCCGAGGTAAAGGCCTGGATCGAGCGCGAAATCCAGCTCGAGTCCGAGGTGAACGCAAATCTCCCCGGAGCAGAGCAAATTGACCAGAAGAAAAAGGGAAGAGAGAAAGAGACTTGAGCGGCTAAAGCCCTACTCATCGAGGTTTCAGGAGTACACCCCGCTCAACGTCTCCCAGACGGTACTTCTTGAGGAGGCCAAGGGCGAGGGGTTCTTCAAGCTCCCCCTGATCTCGCGCATGGAGGCAAAGCATACTCGGGGCCCCTACTGTGGTTTTCACAGATCGCTAGGCCACTCCACGGAGAGCTGTAAGCAGCTCCGAGACTACATCGAGGAGCTCATCCATTCGGGATACTTTGCAGCGTACTTGCGGGACAAGCGACAAGCTGACCGCGAGCAGGAGCAGCGTCCCCTCCCGGCGAGTTGATGATCGGCCAAATCATGGTCATGTCAGCGGAGGGTATGTCGGATACCTACGAGGCTCAATACCTCGCGCTGGTCGCGGAGGTCAACAGACATCCAAGAGGCTCAAGCTGCGCAAATAAAAAGAACATCTACTAGCTAGTACTTCTTTTACTAAGGCAATGTAAACTTTCTCAGGATCTTTTTGTTTATACAATAATAAGAGATCGATAAAACATTGCAAAAAGAAGAGTTTGTTTATTCAAAGGGTACTATAGGCTCCTCAGCCGTACACTGAAAAAGAAAAATTACAATAGCGGGGGAAGGGGTACAGGAAACACTGCTCGTAGTACTCCGAGCATATTTCCGCCAGCCGAGCCCTCGCCGCTTCAGCCTTTGTCTATGATGCCGCCCATGAATGTCAACGTGGTGCCTCAATTAATAGCACTAGAGGATGAGCGCCACCGAGCGATCCCGCCGACCCGCAGAGATCAGGCCGAAGCGCCGCAGGACCTTAGCTTACCAACCGCCTCGTCCCTCAGCTGTTCGGACAAGGGGTTGTAGAGCCCCGACGACGCCCTCCAGATGGAGTATATCAGCAGCTGGAGCAGGGGGGAGCGCCAGGGGAGCAGTCAGCCGAAATGATCCTCAATGCGGCCAACCACTAGCTGCACCGTGTCCTCAGTGCAGTACTGGTCATAGAGGTACACGTCCTTAAAATTCACGATGTCAGGGATTGTAAAAGGGAAGTCCTCCATTCTTACGTTTTGGGTGTGAAGAAAGAAGTGATCAATACTCTCTCCGCTTTATAGCCCGTTTCTCCCACGAAAATCCAACAGTCGCCCGTTTCACCCACAGATGTGCCGCCACGCGGCAGACTTCGAGCCTTTCTTGGCGAATTCGAACCGACGCGGCTCCAGCGCTTCACCTCCCCCACGCGTTCGATACACGTGTTGCCCGGTTCCCCATACTCACACCGGGAAGGTCGGACGGAACCTCCAGAATCGTCCGGGCGGCTTCACTGCTCGGTCCATCCTTAGTGGGTCTCTTCCGGCCCTTCCAGCGCTAAGGATCAAAGTCCTCACTAAGAGGCGACCGAGAAGCTACCGTGCTCAGCCATCCCCGGTCGGTAGTTCATTGCCACACAGCGCCAGGGATCGAAGCCCTCGCCAAGAGGCAACCGAGCAGCTTCACTGCTTGGACCATCCTTAGCGGGCCTCTTACGCCCCCCCCCACACGCGCGCTAAGGATCGAAGCTCTCATCAAGAGGCGGCCGAGCGGCTACCCTGCTCGGCTATCCCTGGCTGGTAGTTCCCTACCCCACGACATTAGGGATCAAAAGCCCTCGCCAAGAGGCACCGGGCAGTAACCTTGCTCGGCTCGTCCTTAAGGATCAAAGACCTTGCCAAGAGGCACCGGGCAGTAACCCTGCTCAGCCCGTCCTTAGTAGGCCTCTCACGGCCCCTTCCGTGCTAAGGATCAAAAGCCCTCGTCAAGAGGCAATCGGGCCTGCCCTTGCTCAGTTATCCCTGGCTAGTAGATTCCTACCCCACAACGCCAGAGATCAAAGCCCTCGCTAAGAGGCACCGGGAAGTAACCCTGCTTGGCCCGTCCTTAAGGATCAAAACCCTCGCCAACAGGCACCGGGCAGCAACCCTGCTCGGCCCATCCTTAGTAGGCCTCTTACGGCCCCTCCCGCGCTAAGGATCAAAAGCCCTCATCAAGAGGCAACCGGCCCGCCCTTGCTCGGTTATCCCTGGCTGGTGATTTCCAACCCCACAACGCCAGGGATCGAAGCCCTCAACAAGAGGCCACTGAGCAACTTCACTTCTCGGTGCATCCTTAGCCACTTCTTACGACCCTTCCAGCACTAAAAATCGAAGCCCTCACCAAGAGGAAGCCGAGCGGTTACCCTACTCGGCTATCCCTGGCTGGCAGTTCCCTACCCTACGATGCTAGGGATCAAAGCCCTCACCAAGAGGCAGCCGAGCGGCTACCCCGCTCAGCTGTCCCTGGCTGGTAGTTTCCTACCCCACAACGCCAGGGATCGAAGCCCTCACCAAGAGGCAGCCGAGTAGCTTCACTGCTCGGACCATCCTTAGCAGACCTCTTACGGCCCCTCCCGAGCTAAGGATTGTCACGCCCCGCTTCCTAGAGTGCGCTAAGATCGGCACGTGATAGAGCCAACCATGCAACCTGTGGCTAGGAAACATCCCTCCACAATCATATTACGACTGTCTATAAGATATCAAGAACAGTAAAATAAAATAAACTATCTAGTACATGTCCATATAGCAGAATAAACGAGTCAAGAAATAATATCCGGAAGCAATATATCCAATAAACAAATAACATCTGGAAAGTACGTCCCAAATATGGGCTCACATCAGGGAAAGAAAATGCTGAAAGAAAACTAAACTAAACTAAACGAAATACCAAACTGCTCCTCACTGTTCGGCCTGTCGACTGAAGTACTCCTGGTCAGCCTGCGAAAGAGATAAAGGATCTTGGTCATGCAAAACCCAGACGTCAGTGCGTCATAATATCAGACAATAAAATATAATCAGGAGGTAATAAGATATGCAGGCATGAGTATAAACAGTAATGAGAGCTTAACAGTAACACGAATATGGAACAGTGAAGTGTATGTGCATGCGGTGAGTAATCTATGCTACTGGGTTAATTACTCTCAAGTCTTTAAAATTAATTTAATGAATCGTCGATGTAACTCAATAGTATCCTGTGCGTGCCCGGGACCACGGTCCAGATTCTCTGGCTGAAACCGAGACGTGCCGCTAAGCACAAAATAGGAAACATGTACAGATGAATGATGTCAGCAGCAGCATCCCGGGACTGGCCAAACCCCCAAAACTGATCAGTATAAGCGTCGAACTGTTGAGTTACAAGTCATCTTTCATCATTGATTTTCCCTTACCCCCAAGTTATGTGTTCAAGTTAGGTATTGATAAATTTGGAGCTAAAACCGACACAGGATCAAGCAGGTACATGTTTTGTCTAAATAGACAACATGATACGTCCATCGGGACGACAAGTCAGGAATGTCGGTGTTAGGAATAGGATCAGGTAACAGGTCAAGTTGTGGTGTATCCGGTCATGACAGGTAGTGCACATGTATCAAACGGATGCTCATAATAAAACTGTAGCAAGTACGGATGCACGATAAGTACGGATGCACAGTAAAACACAGATGCACAAATAACTATCAGGGATTACATCTATAACTCCATGACTACGCATGATGCATATTATCAAGTATGGGGTGCTAATATAACAGTAACATGAAATAATGTGATCTGGCATGCAACTAGATATATAATAAATGATATGGATGCACAGTAAAATACGGATGCACAAATATCTATCAAGGGGTTACATCTACAACTCCATGACTACGTAGAATGCACATTATCAAGCATGGAGTGTTAATACAACAGTAACATGAAATAATATGATCTGTAGATGCAACTATACATATAATAAATGATACAAATGCACACAAGTATCCGAAAACAGTAAACATTAATATAGATGTACAATGCAATCAACATGTGATATTTTTATTCATATGGATGCAAAATATATAACATGGCATGTAGCAAGATAACTTGCATGCGACTAGATATGTAAATAACGGTATGGATGCATACGTGTATCGAAAAACTGTAAAATTGTAATATGTATGCACAATAAAATAAAAATGTAATATTTTTATTCATATGAATGCAACATATGTATCATAGCATGTAGCAAGATAAACTTGCCTGAACGGATCTCACGATGGGATGCGTACGCTGCGTCCGACGTCGGGTAAACGTCGCAATGCACACATGGCGTACAGAACTGAACCAGGCAAAGTGAGAACGCAACCACGCTGGCTGGAAACGTCCACTGGTCGGCCTGATCGTCAACGACGACACAGCTCCGGCGATCACCGGAAAAAGCAAGATCGAGCATAAGAAAGAGAAGAAGAAAGAAGAAGAAGAAAGAGAAGAGATGAAGGTTGCTGCTCTGGGGTTTCTGGGATAGAGGAGAAGGCGAGGGGGGTGACGTCGACGATGGGCCGTCGACGGCGAGGATGCGGGCGGGGGTTTTCCGGCGAGGTAGTGGGGTTGCGGATTCAAGGTTAAGGCTCGGGGATGGGTGGTTGAAGGGAGTGAGTTGGCTTTAGGGAGAAGGAGGATAGGGAGGCGGTGCAGGTGACGAGGGGAGGCCGACGAGGATGGTCGGCGGTGAGGGTGACGACGACAGCAGAGGTGCAGGCGAGGTGATGAGGTTGGGTTCGGCAGGGTTCATCGTCGGGAAAGGAGAGGAGTCGTGGGGAAAGAGGAAGGTTGAGGCGATAGAGTGGAGAAGGTCGAGGGTGAGACGAGAGGCTGAGGAGGTCGGTGAAGGTGAGGTGAGGTAAGGCGGAGATGGGTGCAGTGGGTTCAGGTTTGCAGGGTTGGAGGAAGAAGTGGAGTGGTGGTGATGATGAAGGTGGAGACGACGATAAGAGGGCGAGGGCAAGGTCGACAGCGAAGGTGAAGGGTTGCAACGAGGAGGCTGGGATGAGGGTTCGAGGCGTGGGAGGCGGCGGAAAAAAATGAAAAGAAGAAGACGAGGACGCAGAAGAGAACGTGGGGGAAGTGTATGGGAAAATAGGGTTTTAATTATATATATATATAATATAAAATATATATATTATACAAAGGAGAGAGACGCGAGGTAAGTGTATAATATATAAAAATATATTTTTGGTTAGAAAATCTTATGTAAAATAGTATTGATATAATGAATATAATATTAAATTTATTTGAGATTTTGGTTAATACAAAAATAGTCCAAAACATACCCGGGTCGGGTTTAAAATTATGGTTTAAAAATACGGATAATGTATGTATCAACCAAAACCAAAACAGGATATCCGTGTAACGAAAAAGCATACCCCCAAGAACAGATGCACGTAGCGTGCACGTAGCTATCCAAACGAGCCCGTTTCACTGAACGGATCGAGAACCAGATGTATGGATGCTACGACAGGGTTAGGGGTATGATGCAGGCCATATTAGATTTTTTAAAAATATTTTATTTGACCTTATTTGTTATACTAAAAAAAATGCAGATGCCAGATGTAATGCAAGTATGCAGTATAAATAATATCAAAAGTGCACGGATCCTCGTAACTAGCCGGGATAAATCACAAACAGGAATTGAGACGGGTCTCCAGCAAGCGGGTCGGATCGGATGCAAATACATATACCAATTATATTATTCATACCCAAACAATCAATAAATCTAGAAATAGCCATAAATAAAGAAATACCTAAAAGAACTGGTATAAATGAACTAGGGTGTTACATTATACCCAACTTCAAAAAATTTCGTCCTCAAAATTCCCGGAACAAGAAAAGAAAAACAAGAATGAATCTAGGAAAAGAGGTGTGGAAAGTTCTGTCGAATCTCGTCTTCTCGTTCCCAGGTCGATTCTCCGTGAGAGCGATTCCCCCATAAAACAAGTACGAGAGGGATAACCTTGTTCTTGAGGACCTTTTCTCTTCGATCAACAATTGACATCGGTCATTCTTCATAGGTCAAATCCTCCCTTACAGTCAGCTCCGAATGATCCAGCACGTGCGTCTCATCTCGAACATACTTACGTAGTTGAGATACATGAAACACATCATGAACACTCGCCAATGATGGTGGTAAAGCCAATCGATAAGCCACTTCTCCAACACGCTCAATAATATCGAAAGGCCCCACAAATCGAGAACTAAACTTGTCTCGACTCCCAAAACGAATCACACCTCTAGTCGGTGATATCTTCAAGAATACAAGATCACCAACAGCGAACTCTAGAGGTCTTCTCGATGTATCGTCCCAACTCTTCTGCCGATCCTGTGCTGCCTTCATGTGATTCCGGATAGTATTAACTTTCTCTACTGTTTGCACGACAAGATCCGGTCCCAACAATTTTCGTTCCCCAATATCACCCCAACAAACAGGTGAGCGGCACTTACGACCATACAATGCTTCGAATGGAGCCATCTGAATAGTCGCCTGAAAACTGTTATTGTAAGAAAACTCCACCAAGTGTAGATGATCCTCCCACGAACCCTTAAAGTCTAACATGCAAGCTCTCAACATATCTTCAAGAGTTTGGATCATTCTCTCCAACTGGCCATCTGTCTGAGGATACTAAGCGGTGCTAAATTTCAATCACGTCCTCAAACTTTCCTGTAAACTCCTCCAGAAGTGCGATAAAAATCGGATATCACGATCAGAAACGATGCTCACGGGTACTCCATGTAATCTCACAATCTCCTGCATGTACCGTTCTGCCAACGCTTCCATTGACTGACCAACTTAAAATGGTATGAAATGAGCTGCCTTGGTCAATCGATCAACAATCACCCAAACTGCATTGTTGCCCTTCGGACTCCGCGGTAAAGCTGTCATGAAATCCATGGTTATATGTCCCCACTTCCATTGAGGAATCGGAAGTGGTTGCAATAAACCAGCAACCCTTTGATGTTCAGCCTTAACTTGCTAACACACTAAGCACTTTGCTACAAAGCGAGCAATCTCCCTTTTCATGCCTTCCCACCAGAAATGCTGTCGTAGATCACGGTATATTTTCGTGCCTCCTAGATGTACGGAATATGCGGAACTACGCGCCTCCTTCATAAATTCTTCGTGAATGTCTCCTTTCGGCACACACAAACAGTTACCATAACGCAACGAACCATCTTCATTAATCAGCAAGTCTATTCGAAGTTCCGCTTCTACCTGTTCTCGAAACTTCTGCAATATTGGGTCCTGTGACTACGCTGCTTTAATACTCTCGATCAACAACGACTGTACTTGCAGCTGCATCAACTATCCCGAAGAATGCGGTAGCATGATCTCCAACTCGAATCTCCGAAAATCCTCGATAAGCTCCTTCTGTGCAGCCAACATCCGAATTGCTGGCAACCGACTAAGCGCATCCGGCACTACATTAACTTTCCCCGGATGGTACTTGAGATCAAGATCATAGTCAGCCATCAGCTCTAACCATCTATGCTGCCTTATATTAAGCTCTTTCTGCGTGAACACATACTTTAGGCTTTTGTGATCGGTGAATACTTCGACCCTTTCGCCCAGTAAGTAGTGTCTCCAAATCATCAAAGCGAAAATCACTGCTGCAAGTTCCAAATCATGAGTTGGATAATTCTTCTCATGGGTCTTCAACTGTCTCGATGCATAGGCTATAACCTTCACATGCTGCATCAAAACACAACCCAAACATTTCCCAGATGCGTCGCCGTGAATCACCAATCCTCCGGAATCGTCTGGTACGGTCAAAATAGGAGCGGTTATCGATCTTTGCTTCAACGCCTCAAAAGTTGACGCACAACTATCCGTCCATACGAACGGTATCTCCTTCCGTGTAAGCTTGGTCAAAAGTTCAGCTAAACGAGCAAAATTTTCCACGACCCTTCTGTAATATCCGGCAAGTCCAAGAAAGCTTCTGATCTCTGCTACGTTCTTCGGAATCGGCCAATCTTGAACTGCTGCAATCTTCTCAGGGTCAACGGCGATTCCATCTCCGGATACGACATGCCCCAAAAACTTCACTTCTTCAAGCCAAAACTCGTACTTGCTCATCTTTGCATATAATCTTTCTTGCCTCAACGTCTGCAGTGCGATCTTCAAGTGTTCTGCAAGCTCTTCTAGGCTCCTCGAGTAGACCAGAATATCATCAATGAACACCACTATAAACTGGTCCAAGAACGGAGAAAAAATTCGGTTCATCAAGTCCATAAATATCGCCGGTGCATTCGTGACTCCGAATGGCATCACTAAATACTCGTAATGTCCATATCGAGTTCGAAACGCAGTCTTGCAAATATCCTCTGATTTAACTCGAACTTGATGATATCCGGATCGCAAATCCAGCTTCGAGAATACCCTCGCGCCACTGAGTTGCTCGAATAATTCGCCAATGCGAGGGATCGGGTATTTGTTCTTAATAGTCACCCGATTCAATTCTCGATAATCGATACACATCCTCCTTGTGCCATCTTTCTTCTTGACTAGAAGAACTGGAGCTTCCCAAGGTGAAATACTGCTGCGAATCCAACCCTTCTCTAGAAATTCGGTAACCTGCTTCTTTACTTCTTCCAACTCCATTGGTGCCATCGGATAGTACGCCTTTGAGATTGGCGCTGCACCAGGAACAAGATCGATCGCGAACTCCATATATTGTTTTGGCGGTAAACCCGAGATGTCCTCGAACACGTCCATGAACTCTCGAACTACAGCTGGCGCTTCCTCCTTAACAACTTCCATCGACGAAAGAACACTGTATGTCGGCCTAGCCCTAAACTCGACTGGCCCGACAGAACTGCTTCCTCCAGCAAAAAAAAACTCCGGATGTCTAGGAATCTGGAAAATCACTTTCTTTGCCCTACAATCAATATGAGCGTGGAAAGTGCCGAGAAAGTCCATTCCCAAGACAACATCATAACTGCCGGTATCAATCACCAAGAAATCTGCAAATAACTCTCATCCGCAAATAACAACAGAACAATCCTTGCACTCACTACTAAATATGATCTTCCCGTTCCCAGTGTGTATGTCCCAACAACTAGACAGGGTCGTGCAAGAAATCGATGTGCAGCAATAAACTTGGACGACATAAAACAATGTGATGCACCAGAATCGAATAATGCTAATGCGGGAAAATCATGAACAAGTAGGATACCTGAAACAACTTCATCTGAAACCTTGGCCTCTTCGGCCGTCAGAGTAAAGGCTTGAGCTTGATTAGGTCCCTGAGTTATCTGCTTCTGCTCTTGAATCAGCCTCTGCGGTGGCTTCTGAGCATCATCCTTCAAACGAAGTTTCGACGGACAAGTATTGATAGTATGATCCGCTGATCCACAAACCAAACAGAGTCCAAGCCTCCTTCGACAATTCTTCTGCACGTGTCCGGGCAGATGGCAGTAACCACAAAACGTCCTTCCTTTCATCTCGGGCACGGCTGGCTTCTTCATCGGTACAATGCTACGCCTGTCCACCAGGATACCTCTGCGTAAAGGAACTCGGTTCGGTGTAAACGCCGGCTTCCGTACCACAACTTCCTGCTGCTGCGCACCCCTTGTCTTCACTGATAAGCTCTGCCGCTCTCTGGCTGCTTTAAGAACTTGCGAGAAAGTGGTCAATCCCAGAGATATAATGTGCCTCTGGATTTCCACGTCCAAACTGCGCATGAACCTTCGTGCCCTATCAGCTTCTTTGGCAACCAAAGGTCCCGCGAATCAACTGAGCCGTGTCCACTAAGCCGCATGCGCGTCCACAGATCCACCATTCTGTTTCAGACTGATAAATCTTTCTTCCGTTTCCTCCCGTGCAGTCTGCGGAAAGAACTTCTCCAAGAAACTCTGCGAGAAAGTTGCCCAACTGATCGGCTTGGACAAATGGGTCTCTTCCACAAGCCACTACTCATGGGCATAGTCCACCAATTGGATGCGTACAACATCCACTCTCTGGTCCTCCAGAATCTGTGCTGCAACGAGCAGATTCTCCGTATCGACTAGTCATTGCTCCGCCGGCAACGGCTCCTCCAAACCAGTGAAAGTGGGTGGACCAAGTCTCCTGAAATCCGCTACGGTACCCACACGATGTACTAGTTTAGCTGCAACGGTGTTTACGGACTGCTGGACAGTCCGTAAATCTTCTTGAAAAGCTTCGGCTTGCCGCTGGTTTATCTCGGTTTGCCGCTTCTGGTTCTCCAGCATCCCACAAATTACTCCAAGCAATGTGGCGTCATCAACACGCCTCTGGTACGACCGCAGGTTCCTGTCCGCCATGAGCCTATAACCAAGACACCGAAGAGGATCAGTATGATACACAAGATTCAAAACTTGCGATAAAATATAAACTGGTAAGCAATGAAGCCGAGAGAAGCAAGGTAATATAATGATCATAAAACAAGGAAGTGAATCAAGACTAGGACTCCAAATTACTTAAATAGAGTACCGCATTGTAACCATATTGCAGTTCATAGTTACAATCACATAACTCCGTTCAAGTCACTCAAATCCTAATATCAGAATAAAAAGAAACAATAGGGACCAGAAGGTTTCAAATCGAGATGCAAAGTTGTTTGCATATCATCAAGACAAGGGTCAAGAGAAAGATATGATTCAAGAATCGCGATAACAATGTGGCCGGACATGTTCCTAATCACGGATTTTCTAATTCGTGTATTGGGTTCAATACCTAACTACAAAAGAATCAAACCCGATTAACCTAAATCATATGGCTCTGATACCAAACAAACCCCGTCACGCCCCGCTTCCTATAGTGCGCTAAAATCGGCACGTGACTGAGCAAACCATGCTACCTGTGGCTAGGAAACATCCCTCCACAGTCACATTACGGCTGTCTATAAGATATGAAGAACAGTAAAATAAAATAAACTATCTAGTGCATGTCCATATACCAGAATAAACGAGTCAAGAAATAATATGCGGAAGCAATAAATCCAATAAACAAATAATATCTGGAAAGTACGTCCCAAATACGGGCTCACGTCAGGGAAAGAAAATGCTGAAAGAAAAATAAACTAAACTAAATGAAATACCAAACTGCTCATCACTGTTCGGCCTGTCGACTGAAGTACTCCTGGTCGGCCTGCGAAAGAGATAAAAGATCTGGGCCATGCAAAACCCAGACGTCAGTGCGTCATAATATCAAACAATAAAATATAATCAGAAGGTAACAAGATATGCAGGCATGAGTATAAACAGTAATGAGTGTTTAACAGTAACACGAATATGGAACAGTGAAGTGTATGTGCATGCGGTGAGTAATCTATACTACTGGGTTAATTACTCTCAAGTCTTTGAAATCAATTTAATGAATCGTCGATGTAACTCAATAGTATCCCGTGCATGCCCGGGACCACGGCCCAGATTCTCGGGCTGAAACCGAAACGTGCCGCTAAGCACAAAACAGGAAACATGTACAGATGAATGATGTGAGCAGCAGCATCCCGGGACTGGCCTAACCTCCAAAACTGATCAGTATAAACGTCGAACTGTTGAGTTACAAGTCAGCTTTCATCATTGATTTCCCCTTACCCCTAAGTTATGTGTTCAAGTCAAGTATCGATAAATCTGGAGCTAATACCGACACAGGATCAAGCAAGTACAGGTTTTGTCTAAATAGACAACAGGATACGTCCATCGGGACGACAAGTCAGGAATGTCGGTATTAGGAACAGGATCAGGTAACAGGTCAATTAGTGATGTATCCGGTCATGACAGGTAGTGCACATGTATCAAACGGATGCTCATAATAAAATTGTAGCAAGTACGGATGCACGATAAGTACGGATGCACAGTAAAACACGGATGCACAAATAACTATCAGGGATTACATCTACAACTCCATGACTACGCATGATGCATATTATTAAGCATGAGGTGCTAATATAACAGTAACATGAAATAATGTGATCTGGCATGTAACTAGATATATAATAAATGATACAGATGCACAGTAAAATACGGATGCACAAATATCTATCAAGGGGTTGCATCTACAACTCCATGACTACGTAGGATGCACATTATCAAGCATGGGGTGTTAATACAACAGTAATATGAAATAATATGATCTGTAGATGCAACTATACATATAATAAATGATACAAATGCACACAGGTATCCGAAAACAGTAAACATTAATATGGATGTACAATGCAATCAACATGTGATATTTTTATTCATATGGATACAAAATATATAACATGACATGTAGCAAGATAACTTGCATGCGCCTAGATATGTAAATAATGGTATGGATGCATACGGGTATCGAAAAACTGTAAAATTGTAATATGGATCCACAATAAAATAAACATGTAATATTTTTATTCATATGGATGCAACATATGTATCATAGCATGTAGCAAGATAAACTTGCCTGAACGGATCTCACGACGGGGTGCGTACGCTGCGTCCGATGTCGGGTAAACGTCGCAATGCACACACGGCGTACAAAACTGAACTAGGCAAAGCGAGAACGCGACCACGCTAGCTGAGAACGTCCACTGGGTCGGCCTGATCTTCAACGACGACATAGCTCCGGCGATCACCGAAAAAAGAAAGATCGAGCACAAGAAAGAGAAGAAGAAAGAAGAAGAAGAAAGAGAAGAGATGAAGGTTGCTGCTCTGGGGTTTCTGGGACAGAGGAGAAGACGAGGGGGTGACGTCGATGATGGGTCGTCGACTGCGAGGATGCAGGCGGGGGTTTTCCGGCGAGGCAGTGGGGTTGCGGGTTTAAGGTTAAGGCTCGGGGATGGGTGGTTGCTGGGAGTGAGTTGGCTTCAGGGAGAAGGAGGATAGGGAGGCGGTGCAGGTAACGAGGTGAGGCCGACGAGGATGGTCGGCGGTGAGGGTGACGATGACAGCGGAGGTGCAGGCGAGGTGACGAGGTTGGGTTCGGCAGTGTTCGTCTTCGGGAAAGGAGAGGAGTCATGGGGAAAGAGGAAGGTTGAGGCGATGGAGTGGAGAAGGTCGAGGGTGAGACGAGGGGCTAAGGAGGTCGGCGAAGGCGAGGTGAGGTAAGGCGGAGATGGGTGCAGTGGGTTCGGGTTTGCAGGGTTGGAGGAAGAAGTGGAGTGGTGGTGATGATGAAGGTGGAGACGATGATAAGAGGGCGAGGGCGAGGTCGACAGCGAAGGCGAGGGGTTGCAACGACGAGGCTGGGATGAGGGTTCGAGGCGTGGGAGGCGGCGGAAAAAAAAATGAAAAGAAGAAGACGAGGACGCAGAAGAGAACGTGGGGGAAGTGTATCTGAAAATAGGGTTTTAATTATAAGACGAGGACGCAGAAGAGAACGTGGGGGAAGTGTATCTGAAAATAGGGTTTTAATTTTATATATATATATATATATATATATATATATATACACACATACATACACACACACACACAAAGGAGAGAGAGATAGTGAGGTAAGTTTAAGAAAGATTTGTATAATATATAAAAATATATTTTTGGTTAGAAAATCTTATATAAAACAGTATTGATATAATGAATATAATATTGAATTTATTTGAGATTTTGGCTAATGCAAAATTAGTCCAAAACATACCCGGGTCGGGTCTAAAATTATGGTTTAAAAATACGGATAATATACGTATCAACCAAAACCAAAACAGGATATCCGTGTAACGAAAAAGCATATCCCCAAGAACGGATGCACGTAGCTATCCAAACGAGTCCGTTTCACTGAACGGATCGAGAACCAGATGTATGGATGGTACGACAGGGTTAGGGGTATGATGTAGGCCATGCTAGATATTTTTAAAATATTTTATTTGATTTTATTTGTTATACTAAAAAAAATGCAGATGCCAGATGTAATGCAAGTATGCAGTATAAACAATATTAAAAGTGCACGGATCCTCGTAACTAACCGGGATAAATCACAAACAGGAATCGAGACGGGTCTCCAGCAAGCGGGTCGGGTTGGATGCAAATACAGATACCAATTACACTATTCACATCCAAACAATCAATAAATCAAGAAATAGCCATAAATAAAGAAATACCCAAAAGAACTGATATAAATGAACTAGGGTATTACAAGCATAGTCACATAATTCGCGAATTATTCGCCGAATTCGCGAATAATTCGCGAATTCTTGATCAAACGAATTAATCTCCGAATTATTCGTGATTGCCGAACTGGCCGAATTATTCGCGAATTATTCGCGAATTATTCCCGAATTATTCCCGAATTATATGATAAAACACCGAATAATTTAAAAAACAGCAAATAATTCACAAAATCAAAACCTAGCGTCTCATATATTAATTTATTGCTCGAAATCCTTACCGAACATTTCCCGAACACTTACCGAATCTTTCCCGAATACCTGCCGATTTTTTCCGAATAATTCTCCGAATCCGAATTTTCGACCTCGCCGAATTATTTCCGAATGACGAATTTGTGACTATGATTACAAGGATCGAAGCCCTCATCAAGAGGCGGCCGAGCGGCTACCTTGCTCGGTCATCCCCGGCTAGTAGTTCCCTACCCCACGACGCCAGGGATCAAAGCCCTCACCAAGAGGCCGACGAGCGGCTACCCTGCTCGGCTATCCTTGGCTGGTAGTACCCTACCCCACAACATCAGGGATCAAAAGCCCTCACCAAGAGGCACCGGGCAGTAACCCTTCTCGACCTGTCCTTAAGGATCAAAGCCCTCGCCAAGAGGCACCGGGCAGTAACCCTGCTCGGCCCGTCCTTAGTAGGCCTCTCACGGCCCCTCCCACGCTAAGGATCAAAAGCCCTCGTTAAGAGGCAACCGGGCCCGCCCTTGCTCAGTTATCCCTGGCTAGTAAATTCCTACCCCACAACGCCAGAGATCAAAGCCTCACCAAGAGGCACCGGGCAGTAACCCTGCTTGGCCCATCCTTAAGGATCAAAGCCCTCGCTAAGAGGCACCGGGTAGCAACCCTGTTCGGCCCGTCCTTAGTAGGCCTCTTACGGCCCCTCCCACGCTAAGGATCAAAAACCTTCATCAAGAGGCAACCGGACCCGCCCTTGCTCGGTTATCCCTGGCTGGTGGTTTCCAACTCCACAACGCCAGGGATCGAAGCCCTCTCCAAGAGGCCACTGAGCAACTTCACTTCTCGGTGCATCCTTAGCCACCCTTCCAACGCTAAGAATTGAAGCCCTCACCAAGAGGCAGCCGAGCGGCTACCCTGCTCGGCTATCCCTGGCTGGCAGTTCCCTACCCCACGATGCCAGGGATCAAAGCCCTCACCAAGAGGCAGCCGAGCGTCTACCCCGCTCAGCTATCTCTGGCTGGTAGTTTCCTACCCCACAACACCAGGGATCGAAGCCCTCCCTAAGAGGCCACCGAGCAGCTTCACTGCTCGGTGCATCCTTAGCCACCTCTTACGGCCCTTCCAGCGCTAAGGATCGAAACCCTCACCGAGAGGCAACCGAGCAGCTACCATGCTCGGTTATGATGGATGTCGTTCACTACCCCACGAAGCCAGATAACAAAGCCCTCGCCAAGAGGCAACCGAGCATCTACCATACTCGGTCATCCGTAGCTGGTGTTACAAACCGCCAATGCCACGGTCCAAGCCCTCGCCATGAGGCCATCCACGTCTAAGCTATCCCAACCTCGACTTCGGGGCCATGGAGATACCGACCCTTCACCGGTCTTTGCACACTTGGCAAATAGTCGAATTCAACTCGACGTGCGATCGCCAGACTAAGAACCAACCCGATGTGAAGGCTGAATCGTGCAAATACGAATGTTCCCCACAAACAAAAGGATAATGTGCACGCAAAGAAACTGCAAAGTAAGATTTTTATTCACAAAATCAAAAGTCTCTACAAAGGTATTATGGGCTCCCCAGCCTTACAAAATGCCCGGAGGCCTACAAAATTCCCGATGCGGCAAAAGAAAAGAAACAAGAAGACGAGTGGCTTCAGGACTCAGGGCCAGGCGAAATCCCAAGGACCACCGCATCCACCACAACTGGGGCTGTGCCCATCACGGGAGCCTCAGCGCCGCCCTCGACGGGAGTCCCTTCCCCGGCAGTGCTCCCGGGGGCTTCATCCTGCGTGTCGTCCCTGCGAGGATATTCATTCCGGAGCTCTTCATCGGGGAACTCCGGCATCCAAGCCTTAATGGCGTCGAGGGCCTCGTGCCAGATGAGGGTGGTGGCTGCGGCTAGGTCGGCGTAAAAATGGTCCAACTTTTTGTAGTTCTCCACCGCCCTGAGCTCGGCCCGCTTCGTCCTCTCTACCGCCGCCTCCAGCTCCTTCCGATGGGTGCCCGCCGACTTCTTTAGGGTGCCGACGAGAAACTTGGAGTCCTGAAGCTTGGCCTCGGCAACCTGGACGGCCTCGCGGTACCTGGCGACCTCCTACTTCCCGGCCGCCACCTCGCTCTCTAGGACGGTGACCTTCGCCATCACCGTCTCCAGCTCCAACTTCGATCTCTTCTCCAGCGAGGAGAGCTCGCCCGCGGCTCGCATCGCCAGGGCAATTTCCTCGTCCTCCATCTGGACGACGAGGGCGACGTGCTGGAGGACCTGAAGAAATCAGAGAGGGTCGGAAAGAAAAGGGAGGCACCAAACCTCACGAATGGTAAGATGCTGAGGGAAAAATCAAGTAAGGTACGAACACTAACCTGAACGGCCTCTTGGGCGATCGCTGCCATCTTCTCCCTTAGGGTCCCTTGAGGAACCTTGCCTCCGGCCGATCTCTCCATGTCCGCCACCAAGCTGTCAGCAACGGAGAGCCCCGAGGGCACCTCAAAGCGGAGGTTTCCCTCGTCCACCAAGATCGGGGAGGCCGGGGTCCGCAGAACCGTCCGGGGGAACCGTTTGAAAGACGACGCCAGGGAGCCGGTCTCCATCTCCGAAGCCTTGGCATCATGTTCCCAAACCCGCTTTCGTCTCAGTGCCTGGCTGGGCTCCGGGGCACGACCCGGACTCGAACGCCGGGGTGGGGCGACTGCCGGAGGAGCCGGGGCCGACGTCGGACGGGAAGAGCTGGCACCTCCAACCTTCGATCCCTTCTTCGGCTCACGCATGGCCGCTCGAAGTTTGCTCGCGTCCATGGGTTCTGCACAAGATAAGGTACAATGGAGTCAGCAACACGAGTAAAAGTAAAATAAACACAAGTCAAACAGATCGTCTGCAAACTCCTAACTCACCCGCGAACTGGACGGGGCTGAGTCCAGCCCAACTCAGGGCCTGCTCAGAAAGCAGCACGTCGGCTCGAGGAATGGGCTCCCACTAAACCACTTTCAGCGTGTCGGGATCGCTCGACTGGCCCTCTTGCCGACACCTATCCCTAGACCCTACCCGATCTATTTCTATAAACTCTTCAGAAGAAGACATCTAACCTGATTAAGAGGATGGGTCCTCGGAAGGGGAAACGCAGAGATCCGACCTAAAAGGAGAGCGCCGAGCTAACGAGACTCAGGACGAGGAAAATTTGTAGAGGTATGGGCCATGATAAGGACCCCATCTCTACTTATAGCTGCCGGCGTACACATCCTACGGTGACAGTCATCTCCCGCCGAAACGGCTCAGTGCATTCGACGGCCACGATCGCTCCACCCGTCGCAAGCGCATTAGCCGTATCCCATCAGACGCCAAAAGTCTGCGGCCCGTCGCGTCAGCCAACCAGCGTCCGACACGTGGGCTGTCGCTTCGGTGAACGTACGCACGATCCGGCGCACCCTCTTTAATGCAAGATCTAGCCCATGATCCGCTGACATCACCAAGAAAATACAGTTTATTGCCCGGGAACATACGCTCACGATATCTACGACGAGGAGCTCACCTCGGGTAACCCGGAAGACCACCCTCGATCCGACCCGTGAACAGGTCGGGACGAGAGTGTGGGCTAATGATGATGCTCGATATCGGTGATCTCCCAGATCGTGACACGTAGCTGATGACGTGTCCGAAGCCCGCAAGGAAGGACCAAGGACAGCACATCGGAGGAACACCCAGGTCTGTGACCCATGGACGTGGTCGACCTTCTGGGCCGTCCACACCACTCCTATGCCTGCCTTGCAGACAACTGTTGGCTCGCCTCCGAGCCTCCTGTACACTTGGCCTCCTCGGCCCTCTCAACTTGCCTCCGGGCTACCACAGAACCAAGATAGCTCGGCCTTCCGCTCGGTCCCGAGCCCCCGCCGAGCTCATCTTCCTCGATCCCTTCGACCGACCAACGACATCATTCGCAGGTGCTTCCGCCTCGCCTCAGCAAATCTCGCCATGCATGAGATATCCGCTGCACACGATCCTGTGTTCTACGCCATAACGATCCCCATTAATGAGCATGTCTCGCCATTAATGGGAGATCCCGTCCATCACGCGCGCGTAACGTCGGGGGCGTAACGGCCGGCGTGATTCCCGCACCTGCCTGCCTGCTGCCACCGCTATATAAACCCCTCCTTCAGAAGGTTCGAGTAAGTCATTTTCCACTCATTAGGCCGTTACTCTGCTCGGATTTCCTGTCTAACTTGATCGTCGGAGGGTCCTCGGTGGCACAACCATCCCGGCACTTCCTTGCAGGTAGCTCGGCCCCAACAACCTCAAACCCATTGAGATCCACACAATTCAGCAGTTATCCTTCAACTCAAATATCGGTCGTCCATCATCGCCAACAGCAGATCAACGGAAGGTAACATCTTGACGCGATCCATACCGCGTCAGTAAGGAACAATTGAATTGTTAAAACTAATTTGCACTTGACATATAATATAAATATAGCGCATATATCAAATTTCAATCTCCTAATTTGTGTTGTTTCTACTTTTCATTAAAAACTATAATACAGTACATGTAGTTTCAAATGATAGGATTAGTTGTTTTTGTCAATAAGTGACGGGCTATAGTTGCGGTTATGAAGTTTAGTTGGATTTCCGAGGAAGGTTAAAAGCTTTGGGATCTTGAGTAAAACTTTAGCTCTCTCCGGTTCAATTTGCAGTCTCTTGAGATCCGCTTTGGTCGAGATCCTTCTCTTGATATTGAGGAGAAGAGGTACCGTTGAAGTCAAAGCTATTCTGAGAAGAGCCTTCTTGGTGTTTTTTAAGAAAATGTAGCAGCACTCCTACTCTTTTGATGCAAAACCTTTTCCCTCATATCAATATAAACCACATATGGGTCCACTGGGGTCCAATATAAGTTTCAGATTAAACAAAAAAGTTTAGTTGGAATTTTTTAAATGCTTATTTATTTATTTTTTCTTGAAAAATGAAAAAGAGACGCTAACAATCAATTTTAAAATAAAAGGGTTAATTGCTATCTAAAATCTCAATGTTTCACCGATGTAGCAGTTTATTGATTTTTCTCATGCATGAATATACCCTTTAGTACGGACCGTTGCCGTTTAACTATATTCTTTTAACTTCGTGTTGGAATATTCCCAAAAAGATTCACTTTTTACCCTGACCATATAACAAAAGATTTTCATGTGACTAATTTGCACCTTTAAATATTCTTGTATGTTTTAACCAAAAAAGAGAATTGATTTTTTCTTTCTTTTTATCCTTTTCTTACTCATCGTCCTCCCTTCACCAACCCTAAATTATGTGTTCTTCTTCCTCACTCTCTTTTCTTGAATTGTCCCTGATTGGGGCTTATTCCTCCTTTTTCAAAATTCCATGACCCAAGATTCATATGATTAAGTGTTTTTTTAGTGGATCATCAAATTTTCATATAATTAAGTGTTTTTTTTTTGAGTGGATCATCAAATTATCAAGAGGATTTTAAATTTGTAAGATAATTAGAGAAAAATAAACAATAACTATAGCTTGAAAAGAAGTTTAGGTTTTAGATGGAAAAATTGAAGAAACAGAGGCTATGGAGAAAAACCCAAACTTTTTTTTATAACTTGGAACTTCAGATCTTCAAAGATTTTGATTTGATGAAGGGAGTGAAGAAATCAAAACTTTCTCCCTCTTTTTTCTTCCTCATTGCCTGTTGTTTTGGGGAATTTGGGGGATTTCTTACATCTTGTTTTAGAGAAATATTGGGAAATAAATGGTAAAATAATGAGGGAATATTTTTAACCCAGATCTTCACGAATATGGACAAGGGCATTAACGTCATCCCTTATTCCGTTAACGTCATGTGGGATATCACCAAGCGACCAGTTTAGATATCTAGGTTCCATCATCCAAAGAAATAGGCGACCAGTTTAGATATCTAGGTTCCATCATCCAAAGAAATAGGGAGATCGATAGTGATGTTAATCAAAGGATCCAAGCTGGTTGGTTAAAATGGAGGAGTGCAACAGGGATTTTGTGTGATCGTAACTTTCCGTTAAAATTGAAAGGGAAGTTTTATCGGAGCGCTATTCGGCCTGTCTTATTATATGGTACAGAATGCTGGGTTCCTAAGAAGCATCATACACAGAAGATGCACGTAGCGGAGATGCGCATGCTTCGTTGGATGTGCGGTAACACTAGAAAAGATAAGGTGCGAAATAAGGATATTCGTGCAAAAGTTGGTGTAGCATCCGTGGAGGAGAAGATGCGGGAAAACCGGCTAAGATGGTTTGGTCATGTGCGACGCAGACCTATGGAAACACCGGTTCGACGAATAGATACTCTCGATATGGGCAACGACAAAAGGGCAAAAGGGAGATCGAAGAAAACATGGATGGAGGTGATACGAAACGATATGGTTGCCAAAGGACTCAATGAAAGTATATTGTTCGATAGAAGTGAGTGGAGACAGAGGATTCATGTGCTGGACCCGGCGTGATTCTCATGTTGGTTCATGTAGCCTACCCCATATGCTTGGGATAAAAGGCTCAGTTGTTGTTGCGGGAATAAAGTACAAGTTCGAACTTTAGGATATTTTAGGACAATAAAATAAACAATAGCTTATATAACTGCAACATGGGTATGGGTGTAACTTTGGGTCTTTTAACCCTCTTCATTTTGCACTATAATGATAGATAAGGGTACATTTTGTAAAGCACCATCAAACTTCCAGGATTTCTGATATAGCACCTTCGAACTTTAGAAATGCCATGAACCCCTCATGAATTCGCAATATTGCTAGAAAATGTTGGTTTCATCGCCTCATTTTTGACACGAGCGAATTGAATAATTATTAATGGCCTTGTATGCGGATAGAATAGCCGTGGAATGAACTAAATACGACATTTTTAACGAAAATATCTTGACAAAAATACCCCCCAAGGGGGATTTGTAGGGTTTTTAATGTTGGATGGTGTTACCTTAAAATACCTGAAAGTTTGTTGGTGTTTTATTAAATTTATCCTTAAAATAGATATTTATGAATTAATAAATATTGAGTTTTGTCATACATACTTTCCATTTTTCAAATTCCAAATTTATGCTTACTTTTGAAGGGTGATATGGATAACTTTAGAATTTAGAACACACTACATAAAAATTATGGTATCTTAATAGTCAGGAAACAGATGGTAAAATTTTAATGGCTCGCATATTGACCTGCAGTAGTATAATATTTGATAACGTAATCTAAACAACTGGTCATGTGATGCTATTTACCTCCCCTGTAGTCTCATTTACACAATTTAACATATTAATCTAATTGGTTTTAAATTTTAATTATTAAATATAGAAAGTTCTAACAAGAAGCAAGTTCCAATTGGTGGCTGAGCTAGAGCTTCAATCAGACAGGGCAAGAAAAAATAACTTAAAAATAAGAGATGAAGTTTAAAATCTACAACTTTTTTGGGTTTCATTTTGAGGCTCAAACCATATAACTAATTTCAACTATTTTTGTAAATGCAAACTAATTTTAAGGTATCTTAAAAAAATTTATTTGATTCATTTAAACTCGACTTTTGGAATGAATGGAAGTGTAAAAATGATGTTTTTTGTCAACTAATAAATAATGAATTGTGATAGAAATTCAAATTTGTGATAGAAAAATTAAATTTAATTGCACCAAACAAATAAATGTAAAAATTTAATACTTTTTTTTATTTTTAAATATTTTTTATAAGTATTTTATACGGAAAATTTTTAGAAACTATTGGGTACTAAAAAAAATTATTATGTTATATAAAAAATTTATACAAAATTGATAGATACACAACGAAGTAAGCATTAAGTTTATGATATTTTTGACGAAAATTAATTATCATTAGACGAAATATTTTTGGATTTTAAATTAAACTTTTATTGCTTGGTGGATTGTTCTTTACAAGAGAAACAATTTTAATATAAAATTGATTTGCAAATTGTAAATCTGTAGAAGGGAATATGGGAAAAGACGATTCTTCATTTTGCAAAGAATGGTTATTGTTAATTGCAACATAAAACTATAAACAAGGTAGTTTGTGAATCGGTTGATTAGTACGGGTATGAAAAGTCAAGGCTTTCAATATGAATGGCCCCGCGTTCAAAAGAGTGTATGATGCCCAAGGTGCTGAAATTGTTTCAAAACTCAAAATCTAAAGAGTATGCTGCAGCCCACATGTTTTTCTTCGATTGTCAAAAAGCCACTAGCTCGCTAGGGTGTCTAAAAACCCATGATATTTTTGAAATTGTTGGGAAGTGCCCTTAGGCCTTTATTCTCTCCAACCGCTTAGATATTACAGTGTTTCGGACAATTTTTTATCCAAGTAGGTCAATTGATCCATGCTAACTCTGCAGCAGTTTCCAATATCCCTGTAGTTAACTACTAGAGTCGTCCGAGAGGCAAAACTTTAAGTTAAAATAGAAGAATCATTAAGCCAAATTACAACAAAATCGATGCAGCGGGTTTTGGAATAATCTGTAAAAATGACATTGATCCAAAAGGTGATGGATGTCCATAGCATTTATTTGTGAAAAACAAAATCCATGACATTAATCTGAAAACCTTGAAATTTAATTAAGAACGTTGAAATTTTATGTTATTTATTTGTAACAAACAAAGCATGGTATTTATCTAAAAAACGTTGAAATTTATTGATATTTTTTGTACCAGACAAAGTCCACGGTATTTAAATTTTGAAAGCCCATAGCGTTTTAGCGAAAATATGGATTTTTTAAAATGATGGCATAATGTAATTAAATATTGTCTCTTTCCAACTCTTAGACAAATATCATGCAATTTAAATTAAATCCCAAAAACTTGCTTAGATCGAATAAATGGATAGAATTTGTAAGTTTTTTTTTAATTTTATTAACATATTTTTAAAAAATGTTTTAAGCTTTTAGTTTGATATTTATACAAACAATCATAATAAAAAAATTAGCATATGATAAAGGTATATGGTATTTATTTGCAAGCATTTTAAAATCTAAATGTTTATGGTATTTATCAACATTATGTTACATGATATAAATTTTCTAATTTAAAGTCTAAAATATTGTAATTTTTAAAGAAGATAATATCAGTTATTGCCATCCTTTATCATCACAGTAAGTATACCTGAACCACTATTAATAATAAACATCAACTTAGCTCCATGTATCATTTCTTCACTAATTCGTCTAATAGCTCCATGTATCAATTTCTTCACCTTTTGGCCAAAAAAAGGCAAAAAAAGAAAAGAGAAAGGAAAGCTCTTCACTCAGCGCAAAGAGATGCGGGCCCCACAAAAGCATGAGATACTTTCATGTTTGAGTATAGTTAAACCTATTTTTCACAATTACCCTCAATAGTTAACTAAAATTGCAAAAATGCCAATGTAATCCAATATTCATAGCCAATTTTCAAGGGTAAACATGGAAATAAAAAATGGCAGACTTTTACCCACATATTTCCATTTTTAGCCTTGCTACATCCAAAATTAATATGGTTCTAATTTGTTGGTAAAACAAATGAAATGATGCAAAAGTGGAAATACCGAAATTTCCACTTTTCGATACCAATTTAGGTTATTATAAATAAAGATGGTTTTTTTTCCGAAATAGGGTGATTATATATTAAAATTAGTAAATTAATATAATTTAAATTATAATTAGCACAATAGGACGGTTTATAGAAGGCGGGATCTCATAACCCGTCTTATCAGCCTCCATCCCTTCTCATCAAATATAGAGAGCGGATTCCTAGAACCCACCTCCACCTTCCCAATGAAGAGAACCCGCCCTCTTCATTGAGGGTGTGGGGGCGGGTTCTAGGAACCCGTCCTAAAAATTGTTAAAATTTTAAAGAATTAAAATAAATCAAATATTAAATTTAAAAAAGAATTTTTTAAATCTTCGGTTTTAAAACACCTTTCTTCCAACGAATAAAGTATAAGATTGTTGTTTTTGTTACGGACGTGGTGACAAGTGTTGTTACTGTTTATATAGAAGTAATTCAATATTTAGATCATACTATAAATATGAATCTTGTATACACTTCATTTTAACAAAATGAATCCATCAAAAGAATTGGACACTTTGACACCCATTTGTAAAACTATACAATTATCGCTTTTCGTTTCCCTTTCCCTTTTCCAATCCGAGAAGGCTTGACATAAGCCTATGCCTCTTGGGGGTGACTGGACGACCCCCAGTGTCTTGGGTATATGGCGGCGGCGGCGTCTACTCTTCTGCGTCGTCTTCAGCACCGTCGTGGACATGCTGTTGTTCCGCAAATCCTGAATGTGGGACTGGTGTCGGATATGTGCTGCCTCCTAACAACTGTATATAGGACGAAAAATCCGTCTTCCAACTGAGCTGTTGTTGCGAAGAACCTGTCCCAAAACCTGGCCCCAAGGCCGCGCAAAACCTGGCACCCAAGGCTGCTCAAAACCTGTTCCCCAAGACTGTTGTTGCGGAAAGCCTGACCCCCAAGACAGTTGTTGTTGCGCAAAACCTGTCCCCCAAGACTTTCGTTGCTCCGGTTGTTGAGCTTGTTCAATATGCCAGGGTTGCTGCTGACAGTATGGTGCTCCGAACCACTGATCCCGCTGCTCTGGATCTGCCTGATACTACGGCTCCCGTTCCGGCTCATACTGCGGCTCTGGTGCCAGCTCATGCTACGGCTCAAGCGATGGCGATAAATATGAAAGCATATGATATAAACTAAATATACCGCCAATATATGAGTCTACAGCAAAAAATAAAGCCTGAGTATCAGGACCAGCATCAGTCGGATATGGATCATGTATCAATGATTGTATATGATGCAACTCACGAGCCTGTCGTTACATTAAAAATAAGATATAATTATTGACTCATACCGCCGGATGTTAAAAACTAATTTAATTTAAAAAATTTAACTTACCATTTCTCGTTCCACGTGGCCTCTAGGCTCGTAATGCTGGATGTTTGGAAAGTTGTTAGGGAGAGCAGAAAAATATCTTACAGTGACACGTTTATACCATTGTTGATATGTTTCTGTAGCGTCGGTGGTTGTTTGGTCACCTATTTGTTGTAAGGCAATATTACGCTGCCTATCTTCCCATCTCAGCAAATATTGATGATGAGGCTCTCTCCAAGCACACTCCGCCTTTCCTCCTCGCATGTCTCCTTTTATTGTCATAGACGCAGGCGGCGGAACATGAATATATTGCAATCTACTAAACTGTCGCAACACTCGGTCCAGTAGGTGCATGATCACGATATTAATACATAGTAGTGGGTATCAAGCCCGCCAAACCGGCTCTCCTTCGATACAGATACCGAGTAATCCTTGCAGACGATCTACTGCATAAGGCGTCCACGTGAACTGCGCAAATAATTTAGTACAAAAATTGTAATAAAACTAAATTAAAATTTTTAAACAAAATTAATTACCTAATGTATGGTTACCTGAGTCACCTTCATGCGATCCAACTCATCTCTATAATACTTAAGTACTCGACGATGAGCCTTATAAGATTTCTTGCTACTCCATCAAGAGCCGAGAGGCTTTCCAGGGGTATCCACGGCAGAAATATGAATGCGATTTGGTCTTCCCATACACATGTGCTCCCATGACCAAATCTATATATAAAGTGTCTAATGTTAGAAAGAACCAATTTTACAATTTTACAAATGCCTAGCTATTAAAAAATATTATGTACCTGAAGTAATGTAATGCAGCCACAAATTTTATTCTTCGTAGGAGCACATGCCTTATCAGTTCCTTGTAAAGATAGGTCAGGACCCCTGCTTCCCAAGCATACTGGCCATACACATCAAAGTCCGTAAGAAATCCAAGGTATAAAGGATGGACATGCGTTGCCGATTGGTCCGGCATCAACCAAGAACCGAGCATGTACAGAATGTAGGTACGTGCATGCCTATCCAAGATATTATCGATAGCTTCATCAGGGATATTAGTAAATGTATTTTTGAGCCAGTTTAAAATGATCTTATACCTTTTAGTATACCCTCATGTTACCTGAATTTTACAATTAATTGTTAATTAATATAACTGTAACATACTTAAACTTTTGATTTAAAAAAATTACGAATTATACATGTCCGAGAGCAGACTCAATATATGTATCCCAATATGGGTGCTCGGTTTCTGGACCCACAATTATACCTCCAATTAATCCAAGTCCATTCACCCGTAAACCAAGTAAAATACCAATATCCTGGAGTGTGATAGTAGCCTTACCCCATCTAAGATGAAAATCGTGAGTCTATTTTCTCCAACGCTCAACAAGAGAGGTAACGAGAATGTGGTCGAGTTGGATATGACGAAATAATGAAGCTTCATAAAATCCGGCTCTTCGAATCCGCTCGGTAATACGATAATCAGTAACTTACCACTTGGCAGAACTATGACTGATCGCTGTAAGATTATCTCCACCCTGCAAGATTTAGTCACATTATTTTCAACTATTATAATTAAAAGAAATGGGCAATTGAAACAAATTTAATAAGTTTTGAATCTCTACTCTCCATGTAATATACTGAAAGATCTATGCTCGTTTTGATTTACGAACAGTGATTTGTCGAATGGTTGGTTCTCCATTAAAATATTTTTGAAATTACAATTATTTGAAAGATTGGAAAAGTTGGTGGATATAGAAGGGAGTTTGGATAGAGATAGTGAAAAGCAGAGCGAAGAAGCCAACTTTTATAGGGCAAGAAAGACGTGTTCCAAGAACCCGCCCTCACCTTTGCCCACAGAAACCTTGTGTTTTTTCTTAAAACAGAATCTCATGCCCATGTGTTGTCAAATCTTCCTTTAAAAAAGGAGATGTGATAATACGAACTTTTTGTTTGTTTTAAAAAGGAATCTGAGGTGTGTTGTCAAATCTATATTTAAAAAAAGACAATACACATGTTTTGTTTTGTTTTTCAAAAAGAATCTCAGTCCCTCTTCCAAGATCCCGCTCTCTCATTTCAAAAGTAGAGGGCGGGTTCTTAGAACACGCCCTCCTTCAATAATTTTCTTGCCAGACACACCCGTGATCCGTGACCCCTTTGTGTTGTCAAATCACCCGTATTTACGAAAAAGGGATAGCGGGTTCTTAAAACCCGCCCTCTCATTTAAAAATAAGGAATCTAAATAATTTTACTTAACCCAATAGCCCGTGACTCTTAACCCAATAGCCTATGACTTTGACCCCTTATATTGTTAAATCAAATTTGTCAAAAGGGAATAGCGGGTTCCAAGAACCCGCCCTCTCATTTAAAAAGGAGAGGGCGGGTTCTTGGAAAACGCCCTCCTTAATATTTTAAATAATTTTACTTAATCCGAGACAAGCCCGTGACCACTTTATCTCTCTTTGTATTATGAAATCACCAATCTATTCCTTCCCGCAGTGTGTTGTCAAAAGGGGATAGCGGGTTCCAAGAACTCGTGACCCCTTTACCACCAAATACCAATAAAAACCTGCCATACCTCCTCCCATTTGCTCGCTATTCTGCTCCGATTTGCATCTGCACCTCCTACAAAATCTCATCTGCAACCCTTCAAATGGAACCCGCCCTCTCATTTTCTCTATCCCTATAGCTCTATCTGTCGAAATTCAAATGTATATAAATTTAATTTAACGTTTATTTAATTTTCAATGAATATAATCATTATATCAGTTGTTAACGTTTTCTATTTATTGTTGGGTTGATATTGTTTGATACAGATAATGGCAAGTTCAAGTTTATTTGTTGTATGTAAATACGATGGTCAAATTGTGACAAGTGCACAAGGTCCCGAATATATGGGCGGATGCACAAGAATTATGCAATTAGAATTATCAACGACTTATGATGAACTCGAGAATAAAGTGTTTAAAATCACGAAATACGATCCCCGTGAAATTAAGCTTAAGTTATGTTGTATATGGCCTCTATTTAGTGAAAAATTTTGGTTGAAATTATAGACGATACTTCAATATATTCGATGATAGACTTTGGTATGGCAAACACCCAACATTTTTTTGAACTTTTAGTTTAGAAGGAACAATCGGAAGTATCAGATGTCTCTCCAACGTGTAATTTTGATGGTAATGCGGGAGGTAGTTCCTGGGGATACGGTTCGATGGTTAACGATGATACCTTTAATCTCGGTGGTTACGACTATACACATGATTATTCAAACCTTCAAACTCAAGGGTAAACATTTTATAAATCATCTTTTGTAATACCAAAATACCAATATATTTTATATATTAAATACATATTTTCCCAATCGACTGCTGCAGTTGTATGTACACCTGAAGAACAACAAGGATTACCATATACAACCTTCCAAAGGTAAATCAATCTGAAACAAGTGGTGATTATATTTATATTCTTCGTAATACGAAAATATTAAGAAAAAATTATATAAGAAAAATTTATATACTAAACGCAGATTTTCCCATACCTCCGCATCATTCCAACACGATCCAAGTATAGCATTCCAAGCATGCCCGTCCACATCTTTTCGGTCTTTTCACCACGAACCATCCATATTACACCGACCTCAACCATCGTATATTGCACCCGAGCCTTATGTTGCTACGGGTGACATTGATATGGGTGACAGTGATAATGATGAAACTGGTGAAGGTCATCAAGGGGAGGATAGCGTGGATTATGCCGCTGGATTGAATGAAGTGGCATTGATTGATGACATGGCTGCGAATAATGATTTTGTCGAACTAGAAGATTCCGGCCTCGATCCGCTGGAAGATGATAGTTGGGTTGACTTAGCCGTGGCATAAGTAAATACTGAACCCTATTTGGAAGCGACTATAGAAAGCGAAGATTGTGTCACTGTTGGAGATATGTTTCAGGAAAAAAGAGATCTTATTTGTAAACTGAAGTCGTAGGTGTTGGGGTCTAAAATTGCACCCCGGTTGACCAAGTCAAAATCAAAGTCAACCCCAAGTAAGCAGGCCCAAGCCCAGCTCAAGTGGGCCTATGCCCAAGTCGAGCCCCGCGGCCAGCCACCCCATACCAAAATAAAAATCATGTAATAAATAATTTTGATGTAATCTTTATGGGCATAAAGCCAAATTTTTGTAAAGCCCATGGCTTATGTGCAAAAGAAATGAGCACATGAGACATGATGGGCAAAATACCATTTTGTAGAGCCCAAGGGGCTATATTTAAATGTGTAAGCCTATATAAGACAACATGATGATGAAATAAAAAAGGGGGAACAATTCACTCTCTCAAATCCTCGGGTTTGTGCCTCCTTCCCCTTCCTCAAGGTTCTAAAACCTTCATCGATGATGAAATAAAAAAGGAGGAACAATTCATTCTCTCAAATACTAGGGTTTGTACCTCCTTCCCCTTTCGCAAGGTTCTAAAACCTTCATCCCCTTTGGAATTAAATCAAGAGTTTAACTCTTCCTCTTTCAAAAAGAAATAATTTTTCACCATAAAACCCACAAAGGGGAGCTCGGATCTCCCATCAGATCTCTAAAGGGAGATTTTGAATCTCACCCCTATTTTCCTTCAAGATCCAGCCAACGAAGTGGAGGAAGAAGAAGACCCATCTCCAAAAATCCAATTCCGGAAGAATCCAAGGCTCAAAAGAAAATCCAAAGATCTCTAGGAGTTAACTCCATTCAAGATCTGTTGGAGTTTAACTTCATGAATCAAACCCCTTTTTAGGAGTTTAACTACAATTCTATACATAATCCCTGTTAGGAGTTCAACTCCAAAAACCCCTTGAGAGTTTAACTCCTAACCCAGGGGCTAAGCCCCTTTTCCGCAGGTGTTCCCAGCGGTCGCGTGCCGAGCACGTGACCCGCGGACGCCCAGCGGTCGCGTGCAAGGCACGTGACCCACAGACGCTAAGCGCCTATGTGCGCCTCACGCGACCCGCGGGCGCTCAGCGCTTAGCGGTTGCGTGTAGCGCACGTGACCCGCTAGCGCCCAGCGGTCGCGTGCTGCGCACGTGACCCGCGAGCGCCAGCGTCCACGCACCAGGAATGCGACCTACGGGCGCCGGCGCCCACGTGCCAGGCACGTGACCCGCGGGCGCCAGCTCCCACGCGCCAGGCACGTGACCCGTAGGCGCCCAGCGCCCACATTCCATGCACGCGTCTTTAAGATACTCCCCCCTCATTTTATATGCACTCCACACTAAATATACTTCCCCCGTTAGTAAAATTTCTAACGGGGCGCTGCCCCGCACCCCGTAATGGGGCTGCTCGCCCCTTTGACCCCCAGCCCATTATCCGGGTAACAGGACCCCCGTAAAACTCTGAGGAGCCCCTGATATATCCAAAACCTTCCAAAATACAACACACGCACACTTCATATTGAGTTCGCATGACCGGTTGACCCATTAATCGGAGGTTCCCTCGCTTTAAAGATGCGAGGTAATTAACGGCAGCTTAGTCCACGGCTGCCGGAGATTCGGATCCTCACAATTAATAAACCCCCTCCTACCCTAGGCTGGGGGAATCTGTAGTACGTCTGACAAGCACGCGCGTATTCCCATCTCAATGGGGTGACGAAAAACACCCTACAGTGGGCTATTCAAAGAAATGTTACATTTAAAACCGAAGAGTCAAATAAGACGTACTATGTACGAAAGCACCTGAATGTAAGTGGAGATTGCATGCATGTTGTTCCAAAAGAGCCAAAACTTGGAAGGTCACGAAATACAACCAAGAACATACTTGTATTAATTCTATTATGTTAAAAGATCACAGAAATTGCTTTTCATGTTACATTTACTCACTAATCATACCACTAATCCATACAGATGTGGCAATGACTCCCCGAGAGATACGACTCTACGTCAGCGGAGAGCACAAAATTCAGATTTCGTATGTGAAGGCATGGGATGCTCGTAGAAAAGCATTATGAAGATATTTGGGGATTGAGAAAGCTCATACAACTCACTAGTCCCTTTTATGGAAGTCATGAAAGCATCAAATCCGGGGTCTGTATACCGATTAAAAACCACAGAAACAGAAGTCGATGGCTGTGTCCGGTTTCAAAGAATTTTCCGGTGGTTTGCTCCTGTCACGACCCACCCCCAAACACAGATGGTATTGTCCGCTCTGGCCGAAACAGCACGGTTTTGTCCCTTTGAATGAACCCGGGGCTACTTCCCAGTAGGTCACCCATCCCAGAATTTCTCTGGCTCAAGCACGTTTAACTACGGAGTTTTTCAAACTCCAGAGTTCCGATTCATCCAAAAGGCGCCTCTGTGTTATAAGAGTGGTATCATTCTATTTATAGTTCAGATCATTCCCTCTTTCGGAATGGAATTCGATACTCCCCATTGTTCTGGTGGGTCCCCATGTGCATCCGTATCGGTTACATCCCTACCTCGATATCGGATAACACCTCACTTCTCACGGGGTAGGTGGTATTTAGACCCAACTCCACCTGGGGTATTACATTCCCCCCCCATTTAGAACAATAGTTCGTCCTCGAACCACAAACCTACTTTTGAAGATTTGGACCAGTCCGGATAACCGGAGCCCTAAATATTGATATTTGATGATACAGGCCAGTCCGGATAGCCGGAGCCTAAGATATTGAGATTTGATGATATAGGCCAGTCCGGATAGCCGGAGCCTGAGATATCGAGATTTGAGATTTATATTTTTGTGTCGATGATTGACACTGATTTTCTGCATGATTTCATTGATGATACTCGATTTTATATAGAAATCTCACTAAGATAAGAAAACAGTTTCCACAATTAGATGCATTCTATTTTTATGCATTCATACATCATATTTATGATATAATGCTACCTGAGGCACTGACACGAGCACATGGGATTACACTTATGCATAGATGTTTACCCTTGCCTTTTTATTATGCTTCAGGCCATATTATTATTTGAGGATATTATGATCGTATGACCTAGGATTGAATCATGCATATGATTTCTGCTCGGTAATATTTTCTACTCACGAGTTGGCAACTCACTCCCGTTGTGCCACAGTTCTTGCAGGTTTTTGCTGTATATGTTTCATTACGGCTTTCTGGTACACTGCTTCCATTCCGGGTGATTTCTTTGATAGGTGGGTTCACTTGCATCGTGACCACCATTGTACTTTTATTATATTTCAGTTGTATCTAGTAAACTCCATCAACCAGACTTGTATATTGATAGACTTAGAAGACCAGTTGTTTATTGTTTCGACCTTAGAGTCGCGGGTTGTATTATTATGGTTTTCTTGATAATTTTGAGTTTCCTTTTGAGTTTTGATCCTCGCCCTTGGCGTTGTATATTTTATTGCTTGCGTGGTTGTGACCGTCAATTGACGAAGAGCTAGCTCCCGCTTGGGGATGCCTTTATGTATATTATTCATGTTTGTACCCGTTTGGGGCCAGTATTTACAAAGTAGACTCTGCCGAAATTTTCGGGAAAATTTGATGTTTCTTTTAAATGTTTAATGCCATTTATGTTATTTAAACCACTGTTCTCTGCCGAAAGACGCGACTGGGAGTTGGGACGTCTGGCCTGAATTTCGGAGGCATATGCTATTTGGTTTTATCGATCCACCTCTCCGAAGATGCCAAGTTGATTTATGGCACCGTATATCGGAGGTTTAGACGGATACGTCCTTTATAGCAGACTTCGTCAGATTCCCCCTCATTTGAGGGGTTTTTGATTGTGGGGACGCTCTTCCCTGCAAGCGTAAGCCCCTGCAGTTAATTACGCCACCGCATCGCGGTAACCACTTTCTCCTTCTCCAGATGGTCACTCCGTGTCGTGTGTGTTTGTTTTATTTTTGGTTGCCCATGGATTGTATATGGAGACTAATTATGTTGTCGCTCGTAGGGCGTGAATTAGTCCAAATCCGTATTTTCTTAGATTTGGGTTTGGGTTGGGTTTAAGGATCGTTAGTCTTGTTTTAGACTAAGATCAACTCAAACACTTGTTGAGGATACGTTAGTCTAATTTTAGACTAAGATCTACTCAACAATTTGTTAAAGATACGTTAGTCTAATTTTAGACTATAATCTACTTAACAGGATCATTTAGATCCAACAAAAGAGCATTTGGACTCTATTGTTTTAGTTTAGAGACTTTGCGGTCCATAGTAGTTTATAGACGTCTCGGTCAGGTGTAGTATTTCTTCAAGAAACGGCCGTTTATTGGCCCGAAGGGTCTTTCGCCATGCATATCCATGAGCAAGTAAGCCCCACCCTGGTAGACTTTGTCTATGATGTACGGGCCTTCATAGTTCGGCTCGAATTTCCCCCGTTTGGCATGATTGGGGATCATAGGTCTCTTGACCACTAGCACGAGTTCGCCTTGGCGGAATGTTCTCGGCCTAGTCAATTTTTCGTATGAGCGCGTTATTTTTGCTTTGTAAGCTTCCAAGTTTTGCTGCGCCATGAGCCAGGTTTCGTCAAGGGCATCAAGTTCTTCAAGCCGAAGATGAGCATTCTCTTCGTTTGTTAGCTCATAATGAACTGCCACTCGTAAGGAGGGTAGCTCTATCTCCAAGGGGAGTACTGCTTCATCGCCAAATACCAATGCATACGGCGTTGTGTTTGTGGCCATTTTGAACGTGGTCCGATACGCCCAGAGAGCTTCATGCAGTCTCTCGTGCCAGTCCTTCCTATTTTAAGACACCGTCTTCTTTATAATCTTCGTCAAGGTCTTGTTGAAAGCTTCAGCCAGACCATTAGCTCGGGGTTTGTAGACCGAAGAGTATCTCCAGTCTATATTATGTTGCTGTGCGAAGCGGCTAATTTTATGGCTTCTGTAGGCCGGCCCGTTATCGGAGATAATCCGTCGCGTAGTATCGAACCGATAGATGACGTGTGTCTTGAAGAAATGGAGGATATTCTCTGTCTTCACTTCTCTTAGTGGTACTGCTTCTGCCCACCTGGAGAAGTAATCAGTCGTCGCCAGTATGAACCGATAGCCTCTGGACGAAGCTGGTTCAATGAGCCCGATTATGTCATTTCCCCACATCTCGAACGGCAAGCTAGCCACCGTCGGGTGTAGCGGATTTGGATGCTGGTGGATAAAATCCCCGTGAATCTGGCACGAGTGGCACTGCTTCGTGTATTCAAGGCAGTCTTGGATCATTGTGGGCCAATAGTAGCCCATCCTTTTGATCTTCAGCTTCATCTTTGGCCCGGCTTGATAAGAACCGCACAGTCCGTCATGAGTTTCTTGGACGACTCTCCTCGCTTCTTCCAGCCCTAGGCATCTTAGCCACAGAGAGTCGAACGATCTTTTATACAGAGTATCATTGACGAAGGCGAAAGACATAGCTCTTTTCATGAGCTGATGTCTCGAGGACGCATTTTCAGGTATTCGACGGGATTTGAAGTAGTCTATAAAGACTTCTCTCCAATCCTTGACCTTTCTCTGGTCCTCTATTTATAGGGCCGCTTGCTTGGTCGCTTCCTTTTCTTCAAACGACTCCGGAGATATTTCTGCCGGTGCCAGAACCCGACGGCTTTGCACAACGATCTTTACGTCATCGAGGTTCTCGTCGGCCAGTTCTTTAGCGAGCTTGGCTAATGCATCCGCCTTACTATTTTCCGCACACGGTATGCTTTCCAGGGCGTAGGCAGGGATTTGAATCAGCAATTGTTGCACTCTCTCGCCGTACTTCACCAACTCTGGTTTGCACGTTTGATAATCGCCGTTTACTTGGCTAACGACCAGCTGGGAGTCTCCGTATATGAGGAGGTTGTCGATTCCCATGTTGACATCGATCTCAAGACCTGCTATCAAAGCTTTATATTCCGCTTCATTGTTTGTCCTCAGTTCTGTTAAGGAAAAGGCAAAGCGCATTATCCCTCCTTGTGGAGTCACGAAGATGAGGCCTACCCCAGACTTGATTATGGGGGAGCTGTGCTTTCTCTTCTTCATAGAAGATGCCCCGTCGAAGTAGAGTTCCCATCGGGTGTCACTCTGTCCTTTCTTCCCATCGATCGTGTCAAACGTATGCTCGTCTGTAAATTCACAATTTAGGGGTAAATTGGCAGGTATAGGATGCTCAGCGAGGAAGTCAGCGATGGCCCGGCCTTTCACTGCCTTGAGAGATCAATAAGTTATCGAGAATTCCATTAAGAGTAGGGACCATTTAGCGAGCCGCCCTGCTAGTATGGCTCTTGACATCAAATATTTGAGAGGATCCACTTTTGATATGAGATGGACCTCATGCGCCAATGCATAGTGCCTGAGCTTTGTTATCACGAAGATCAAAGCCAGGCAGTGTTTTTCAATGGGGGAGTAATTGTTTTCTGCTCCCAGGAGAACTCAACTCAAGTAGTAGAGAGCTCTTTCCTTCTCTTGATCATTCTCTTGTGCCCATAGCGCGCCTAAGGAACCTTTAAGGGCAGTTGTACACATGATGAGAGGTTTTCCCTTGACCGGAGCTGTCAATACCGACGGATTCTGCAGGTATTGCTTGATTTCGTCCAGTGCGCTTTGGCATTTGCTATCCCAAACGAACGGGGTTCCCTTCTTCATCAAGTGACTATAGGGACGGTATTTGTCGGAAAGATTGGCTATGAACCGCCGAATATATGTGAGCTTCTCTTAGAGAGACCGCAGTTGCTTGAGAGTTCTTGGCGGGGGCATTTCCTTGATCGCCTTGATCTTCGACAGGTCTATTTCGATGCCTCGATGTCGTACGATGAATTCTAGGAATTTGCCCGAGGAAACTCCGAACGCGCATTTCAGAGGGTTCATATTCAAGTTGTATTTCCGAAGACGTTGGAACACTATTTTTAGATGCTCCCAATACTCCTCGTGCGATTTTCTTTTCACCACAAGGTCGTCGATATAGCATTCGACGATTTCATGTATGAGGTCATCGAAAATCTTCTTCATTGCCCTCTAATAGGTAGCACCGGCGTTCTTCAGACCGAAAGGTATTACTTTGTAGCAAAATATCCCCAGAGGAGTCCGAAAAGCGGTATGCTTCTGGTCTTCGGGATGCATCTTTATTTGATTGTACCCCGATGAGCCGTCCATGAAGGAGAAAACTTCGTGAGTGGACGTGTTGTCTATCATCAGCTCGGTAACCGGTACGGGGAAGTCATCCTTCGGACATGCTTTGTTGAGGTCTCGAAAGGCTACGTAGATGTGCACCGTCCCATTTTTCTTCATCACTGGGAAGATGTTGGCAATCCAGTCAGGGTATTGAACCTCTTGGACGAAGCCGGAGTCGATTAGCTTCTTGACTTTGGTGTTGATGGTCATTTCAAGTTCGAGCCACATTCTTCTTGGTGCTTGCTTGACTGGCTTGATGTACGGAGATATCGCCAATTTATGCACAGCTATTTCCGGATCTATCCCCGCCATCTCGGAGTAGTTCCATGCGAAATAGTCTTTATACTGCATGAGCACGTCTTTGAGCGTAGCCACCTTTTCTTCGGACAACAGCTCACTGACGAATGTCAGCCATGGATCGTCTGCCGTCCCCAAGTTTATTTTTCTGAGGTTATCTGCAGTAGTATGTATCCCATCTTCCAGCTCTTTTGGCGCTAGTGGAAACTCTGAGATTACTTTGTCATCATCGTTTTCGAAGCACCAGGGGAGATCAGCAATATCCTCGTGTACTCCTTCTCCTGACAGCGTTATTGCGTGACAGGTACGGGATCGTTTCCAAGATCGACGTTGATCTAGTTCTACTCTCGCCATATACGTTGCTTTCGGTTCATGCTTCTGAGATGGGGTTACCCTCTAACTGCTGGATAAAGCGAACCTGCCTTGCTGATACTGGTCTTCTACCCAGTCATTGAATGTGAAGCAGTCTTCGAGAGAATGTCCTATCGCTCGGTGATAGGAGCAATAATCCGGGTGAGAGACCTCGCCTGCTTGTTCGGGGTGTTTGGACTCCGGGAGCGTAATCATTTGATATTTCATGACAAGATCGAATATCTTCCTTGTCTTGTCTTGGGGAAAAGAGTATGCTCGACCCATCTTGTTTATAAAAGACGAATCCCGGCTGCTCAATTTTCGATCGCGAGGCTTCTTGGACCCGCTTTGCTGCTGTCGAACATTCTTTCCGTTCTTCAGTTTATTTTTGCCTCCGCGTCGAGTCTTCCGTATGACGGGCTGGGGATGAAGGGCATCGTCATTTTTCGTAGCCTGCTGAAGGAGGCGATGCGTCCTGGCTTTCTCGTAAATGGCCATTTCACGGTTATGGTCATCCCGGACCTTTTGACCCACCTCCCTTATTAGCTTGTCCATCTGTTCTTCGAACGATGGACTTGGCACTTTAATGGCGGGACCTTGTTTTGGTTCAGGGTTAGCGTCCTCTAACAGAGCATCTCCTTCTTCATCGAAATCATGTATAACGTGACAGCCATGGAATCGCTCCCGTTTCTTAGACTGAACATATCCAAGCCTGATCGTTTCCATTCTCCCGTTGGGCAATTTTCGCTGAGTTCCAGGGACGTTCCAGATCCTGTTGTAGAACTGGGCTTGTCGCGCGGTCTGCTTCAAGGGTACGCCTTGATGCCTCAATAGCCTTTTTAATCCTTCTGTGTAGTATCTGGGCAAATGGATGGGTTGGAGCCTGTCAAGCGTAGAATCGGTATCATGCCAGATCTCTTTCTCCACTTTGGTTTCCATGGATCGATAAAAGAGGATTGCCTTTTCATCTCTTCACCTGGGGGGGATGTAGAACGTCTGCAGTTCTTGCACACTGTAGGTATCAAGTGCGTCGAGCTCTTTGTAATGCTCTTGCGGAACCATGGCGATCTGCAAACTCTGATCATCTCCAATGAAGGCTTGCACTGATGGACGAGCCGAGAATACTGCGTTGACCTCGTCTTCAGAGTCCAAAGACCAGAATAGGGGTAGACAGTCCCGGTTTTTTGTATCGGGGAGGTCCTGAATAGACTATCTCTTCTTCCTCCTCGGTATCACTCCCGAAGACCGGAATGGTGGTGATAGATTTTTGCTTATTCTCCAGTTTATGGCATCTTTCCGTGTCTTCAAAGTTTGGCAGAAAGTACTTTGCGTCCTCGTATTTGCGGACTTCGTTTACAGAGAATGGGTTCAGTTCTCCTATCACAGTGTATTCAAGCCCATCTTTGAAGTACTTCATACACTGATGTTGTGTAGAAGAGATAATGTTGTATTCGTGTAACCAAGGCCGGCCGAGCAAAGCGTTATAACAAGTCTTGGCGTCAATGATGTGGAACTTGATATCAGTGACGAGCAGCCCAAAGCGTAACGTCAGTATCACAGACCCGAGCGTCCGTGATGACCGGGAGTCGAACCCGGAGATAGTAATTTTATCCCGAGCGAGGTGTTGAACGCTCATGCAGATTTCTTTTAGCACCCTCACATTTAGGAGATTGACAGAGGACCCATTATCAAATATGATCTTTCCTATCTTAATATCATGGCAATACCCGGAGACATATAGGAGATGGTTGTGCTCGCATGTTCCGAGGAGGAGATCTTCATCGCCGAAAATGATGTCAGCTGTGTGTACTTCTTCCAGCTCGTCCTTCATCCTTTCTTTGGCGAGGAAAGCTTGAAACTGGTCAGGCTCTTGTAATGCCTTGATCAGAGAATCTCTCGCCTTTTTGGATAGCATAAGGGCGTCAAGAATGCTTAGTTGCGAGGGTATCTTCCTCAGGTGTGCCAGAACGTTGTAATCCACCTTGTTTTTCTTGGGCGGGTTCTTGGCTGCCAGCTCTTCGATGACTCGGTCATCGAGGATGATATCCTCAGGGACCTTTTCTTTCCCCTTATCCTTTTTATTTGATCCTTTGTTTATGGGTCCGAGATTCTTTTCAGGCAGCGTGCGATTGCGCAGCTGAATGTTCTCGCAGGTCTTCATCTCTTCTGTTTCAGAGATGGATTCCTTGAAGAGAGGGCCGAGGGCTATTTCCTCATCAGAATCACTTCCGAAGGTGAGAACTTGCGATCCCCCGGAATTAACCACGTGGCATTCACTGGCAGTTCTTTTATGCTCATGTGTCGTGCTTCTTTGTTCCCGACGAGTCTTGCGCTTCATTCGCTGAACGTGTTGTCGGTGGGCAACATATCCCTGCCACCAGTTTTTAAAGGCCATGCACTCTTCGGTAGGATGTGCAATCCTCTGATGGTATAAGTAGAAGTTAGGATGCACGTCCGCTTCATCAAGATGTATATCACCGGGAGAATTTCCTCTGAAAGATTGCAACTTCATTCCCTTTGACAGGGCTCTAGCAAATCGTTTCCTTGTCTTAAGTTTGCATTTGTCTGCGGCGGACGTGCTTCGATCTGGTTGGAGTGCTTCAACCTTTTCATTCAGTCGCCGGTGTTTGGCTTTTTCGAATATAGCCAATTCACGCTCTCGATTGGCTTTGCTTTTCTGACGAGCTTCATTCAAGAATACGTCAATCATCTCGTCTGACGGTCCTAAGAGTTCTGGTTCAGGATCTGCCCCCTTTTTCTCTACATCAAGAGCGTCTTCACCATCTACCGGCGAGTGAGAGATCACGTGGCAACTTGCCACATAATCCTCAGGTTCATCTGATGAGTCTTCTCCCTCATCTTTGTCGCTATCTCTGTCTTCAAGGATGTGGTTGAGAAACTCTTGAAGCGTGATCGGGGTTCGCGCCTTCTGGTTATATTCTTCCAACGCGTCAATATTTTTTTGCAGGTCCGTGCGCTTGTCACCATGCTTCACGGGCTTTTTGGTCTTCTTCTTCTTTTTCGAAGATTTTGACGGCTGGGCCTTAGCGTTTTGATTATCGCTACCCATTCTTGGAGTCAGGCGCAGCTTCAACATTCCCTCAATAATTTCGGGTTCCAGCGGACTTTTCCACCTGATTGCCGGGCATGTTTGGAGATCCTTCAGCATTCTTTTCGTCTTGGCTGAAAGAGCGACCTCCCATGGAGCTTCTTCTATAAAAGAGCACGATGCCCCCGGCGTGTCCACCTTTTTAAGAGCGCGTGGCTGGCGCGGGCTTAGTTTCCAATTCTCGAACAGTGCGAATTTGCCTTGTTGGTATTGGTCCTCAATCCAACCTTTGAAAACGAAGCAATCTTCAATTGGATGGCTTACTGCTCGGTGGTAGGGGCAGTAATGAGGATTGTTGGCATCACCTGGCTGCAGCGGACGTCTTGGCTCTGGCAGATTGATGAGTCTATTGCGCACTGTCAGCTCGAACAGTCTCCTTGTTTTGTCCCGGGGAAATGAGTAAGGATGTCCCAGTCTCTCCTAGAGGGATTGGCGTGGACGCACATTGCTTTGGTGAACAACAGGTTTTAAGTCGCTCGGCTGTTGTTGAGCATTGGCGAAAAAGGTGGCTTTCCCTTTGCCCTTTTCATTCCGCGGTTCTGTCTTTGAAAAGGAAGGCTTATGACCCATCTGGTCCATTTGGGCCAGCTTATCAATCAAGGTCTGAAAGGTAGTCGTCTTGAAAAACATAATCAATTGGGATATTGTCGCCTGCGGATCGAGGGTTCCTACAAACATGCCCACTGCATGAGCCTCTTCTATGCGTTGTTCGCATTTCGACTATAGGTTCCACTACCGTATCGCGTACTGAACCCATGTTTCGCCTGGCTTCACCCTGGTGTTAATTAGTGCGATGATCGGAGTGTGCTCGCTAGCGCTCGTGAATCTTTGCGTAAACAGTAGCTCCATTTCTGTAAATGTCTTAACAGAGTCATTCGGCAGCTCAGAGTACCATTCAGACGCTGTTTCCGACAAGCAGCCAACAAACTGGCGAAGCAGTAGTTTATCGTCACCTCCGGTGTTGCCGCACAAAGCCCTGAATTGAGCCACGTGTTGGTGTGGATTTCCCGTTCCCTTATATACGTGAAATTTAGGGATCGTATATCCTGGCGGGTACTTTATTTGATCGTACCAACCTGGATAGGGACGTCCAGTCTTAACAATTTGGCCGGCCGCTTAGTTCGCCTGATGAGCTCGTATCTGTTGAGCGATATAGTTGTTTCCCCCAATCATAGCAAAGCTCTATTTGAATTTCAAAATATAAAAATTAAAACAACGCTTCAGATTTCTTGTGCTGCGCGTTGTGCGTCACGTGTCAAAAGCAGACACGCCAGCGCAAGGAGCGCTGCGCCCAAGGCAGCGCACCCCCAATCAGAGCAAGGCTTTGTTTTAAAATTCAAATTTTAAGTAAATGAAGCAACGCTTCAGATCACTTGCGCTCTGCGCTGCGCGCCATGTGTCAAACAGTGGTGCGCTAGCGCAGTTGCGCTGCACTCTGCGCTGCGCGCCACGTGTCAAACGCAGGCACGCTAGCACAGTTGCGCTGCACTCTGCGTTGCGCGACACGTGTCAAGCACAGGTGCGCTAGCGCCAATTGCGCCAGCACCGGAATTTAAATAATAAATTATTAATTAATTAGAATTAAAATTCTAGAAAGATCTTTTCAATCTTATTAAAATAAGAAAATTATCTTCTGTAAAACAGAGGCCTTAGGATCAAAGATCCAACGGTGGGGAAATATCCCCAGATCAATCAGAGAAAGATCTCTGTAACTAACTTAACAAATCATCCTACCCTATATAAAGGCCCCTAGACTCCAAGTCTCACATATAGAGATACAGAAGAGAGAGAACCCTCTAAAAACTTTGAGAAAAACTCAAAGAGAAGGAAAGACAAGCCTTTGAAGAAAGAAGATTATCTTCTTCACCTTTAAAGGTAAATGATTAGATTCTTGAAGAACAAAGATGAAATCATCTCATTAAAAAAGAAGAATCTCTTCTAAAAAGATCAAAGATCTAAGAACAAGATCAAGATCTTCAATAAAAAGAAAAAGATTAGAAAGATCCAATCATAAAAGATAAAAAGAAGTAATTTACTTCATTCTTAGATCTTTTGATCTAAATAAAGGCACAGCCTTTTGATGAGAATAAGAACCTTGGTTCTTGAATTTTGAGGTAGAATCTCTTTTGAGAGAACAGAGAACTTGTTTTTTGATCTTAATTTGACCAAGATGCGCTCTGCGCTATTGGACAGTGCCTTGCACTCTTGAAACCGCGCATTGCGCTCCTTAGATTGGAGCACTGCGCCAGAACGCGCCACGTGTCAACCACAGACACAATCTGGGTTTTGCGCTTCTAAAATAGCGCACTGCGCTCTTAGACTGGCGCACTGCACCAGAGCACGCCACGTGTCATTCACTGGCGCAGCGCACTCAGAAAGCGTTGTGCGCTAACAAACTTGCACTTCACGCAGAGCGTGACACGTATCACTTTCGTATGCGCTAGCGCATTGCGCTCTTTAATTGGCGCAAAGCGCCTGACAAGCCACGTGGCGCACTATCAGACCACTAAAAATGCTATGCATTATTAAAAAAGGGCAGAGCCCAAGTAAAGGTCTAACATGCCAAATATAAATACTATGCATTTAATTACAGAGCCCAATGGTATGCATTATAAAGGGCAGAGCCCAAGTAAAAGCCTAATAGGCAGACCATGGATGAAATGTTAAACATTTTCAACTGGACTTAGCCCAATTCTGGCCATAAGTCCTCAATATAAATTGAACTGAGCCCAACCGCTCTTCTAATTAATTTACACCCGGTTCGAGGGTACATCTCTTTACTCCTCTGATATCTGTCGTTGTAATTCCTCAGCGTCGTCAGAGAGGTAACGGGTCCCGACAACCACACACTGCTACGGACTGTGGGGTCCTTAAACTCATGGACTATGATGTCCTTAACCTCGACCGTGATGTCTTAAAACTAATACCGGACTATGATGTCCTTAATCTTGACCGTGATGTCTTAAAATTAACACCGGACTGTGAGGTCCTTAAGCTCACGGACTATGACGTCCTTAACCTTGACCGCAACGTCTTAAAACTAACATTGGACCATAATATCTTTAAACTACATAACCTTTACCGTGATGTCACTAAACTAAACAATAGAGCCTCCAATTGCTCTCTTGTCGGATCTAAACGATCCCGTTAAGTCGATCTTAGTCTAAAATTAGACTAACGTGTCCTTAACGAACGTTTAAGTTGATTTTAGCCTCAAATAAGGCTAACATATCCTTAAACACAACCCCTCCAAACCCAAATCTAAGAAAGATACGGATTTGGACTAATCCATGTCCTACGGGCGACAGCACAAATTAGTCTCCGTATACAATCCACGGGCAATCGAACACAAAACAAACACCCACAACATGAAGTGACCATATGGAGAAGGAGAAAGTTGTTACCACGATGCGGTAGCGCAATTAACTGCAGGGGCTTGCGCCTGCAGGGAAGAGCGTCCCCACAATCAAAAACCCCTCAAGCGAGGGGGAATCTGACGAAGTCTGCTACATCGGCCGCATCCGTTTAAACCTTCGATACACGGTGCCATAAATCAACTTGGCATATTCGGAGAGATGGACGGATAGCACCAATTAGCATCTGCCCCCAGATTCAGGAAAGACCTCCAGACTTCCCGGCTTCCGGCGGTGAACAGATTCTGGCACGCCCGATGGGACCTTTTTTTCTTTCCACTCCACACTTCGTGTGTCGTATTCGCGAACGAATCTCGGTTTGTTAATGGTTGCCCTTGGGTTTCAAGTTACTAAGATTTGGTCTCTTGCTTGGCGCAGAAAGCAAAACAGCAATGGCATTCACCTGCTCGAAGTGCTCCAACCGCAGCTGCAACTCGTGTCCTGCCTCAACTGGGGGCATAACCTACGGGCCCCAAGCGGCCTCTCTGTTCATGATGCCTGTTCCCCTCCGAATGGCGGCCAAGAGATGGGCGTCCTGCCTGAGATTCGGGGCAGATGCTATTTGGTTTTATCCGTCCACCTCTCCGAAGATGCCAAGTTGATTTATGGCACCGTGTATCGGAGGTTTAGACGGATGCGGCCGACGTAGCAGACTTCGTCAGATTCCCCCTCGCTTGAGGGGTTTTTGATTGTGGGGACGCTCTTCCCTGCAGGCGCAAGCCCCTGCAGTTAATTACGCTACCGCATCGCGGCAACAACTTTCTCCTTCTCCAGAATTTCACTTCGTGTCGTGTGTGTTTGTTTTGTTTGTGGTTGCCCTTGGATTGTATACGGAGACTGAGTAATACCGTCGCCCATAGGACGTGGATTAGTCCAAATCCGTATTTACTTAGATTTGGGTTTGGTGTTTTTAGTTTAAGGATACATTAGCCGTGTTGAGACTAAGATCAACTTAAACGTTCGTTAAAGATACGTTAGTCCTGCTTGAGACTAAGATCGACTTAACGTGGTGATCCGTTTAATATATGGTCGTCAGGACTCATCACCTCTCTGATGTCGTTGAAGGATTACAACGATAGGTGTCAGAGGAGTTCAGAGATGTACCCTCAAACTAGAGTTGATTTGGAATTTTATAGTCCATTTGAATGTTTAAGGATACGTTAGCCGTGTTTGGGGATAAGACCAACTTAAACGGGATCGTTTAGATCCGGTAAAAGAGCATTTGGAGGCCCTATTGTTCCAGTTTAGGGACGTGGTGGTCCATCGCTAGTTTAGGGACGTGGTGGTCCATATTCCAGTTTAGGGACGTGGTGGTCTATTTTCCAGTTTAGGGACGTGGTGGTCCATCATTAGTTTAAGGACGTTTCGGTCCAACATTAGTTTAAGGACATTTCGGTCCACGAGTTTAAGGACCCCGCAGTCCATATTGATATGTGTGGTCGTCGGGACCCGTCACCTCTCTGACATCGTTGAAGGATTACAACGATAGGAGTCAAAGGAGTTCGGAGATGTGCCCTTGAACCGGTCGTAAATTGATTTAAGAGAGCAGTTGTGCTCAGTCAATTTAATTTAAGGACTTACGGCCAAAATTGGGCTAAGTCCAGTTGAAAATGTCCACATTTTGTTTGCATTTGGCCTGTTAGGCCTTTGTTTGGGCTTTCCCATTTACAATAATGCATAGCATTATTTTAGGCCATTTATGCCTATTTTGATTGGGCTCTGCCCTTTTTATTATAATGCAGAGCATTTGTTTTGGTCCATTGGACCTCTCAATTGGGCTCTGCCCTTTAAATAATGCATAGCATTATTTTGGTCTGTTTAGACTTTTTAATTGGGCTCTGCCTTTTTGTGCAGTACTTTTATTTGGTCCATTAGACCTTTGATTGGGCTCTGCCCTTTAATAATGCATTGCATTTAATACTCTGACAGTGCCCCACATGGCTTGTCAGGTGCTTTGCGCAATTAAAGAGCGCAAGCGCTCGTGGAGGTGACACGTGTCACGTTCTGATGAGTGCAAGCGCAACAGCGCAGTGCGCTACGTCAGTGCGCTGCGCTGTTGCACTGCTGACACGTGGCGCTTCCTGGTGGCTTGCGCAATAGTACAGTTTTGGCAAGTGCTGGGCACTGTTCTTATTCTTTTGGATCAATTTTAGATCAAAGAAAACAAGTTTTTTTCTTGTTTTTTAAAGAACCAATGGTTCATGAAAGGTGCAAGGCACTGTTATCTTGAGAATCTTTTAGATTCAGAACCAATGGTTCATAAAAAGAAGTGCAAGGCACTGTTTATTATTTATTTTCTTTTCATTAGAGATCCTTGATCTTGTTCTCAGATCGATGATCTGTTCATAAGAGAATTTTCTCTTTTTCTAAAGGTTTTTACCTTTTTTCTTTGTTTCTTGAGGATTTCTCTCCAATTGTTCAGAGTTCTCTCTGTTTAATTTCTCACAAAATGTTGATCCCTTTGAATTGAGGTCTAGGGTCCTTTTTATAGTGCCCATAAATTAGTTAAATTTGTTAAAGAGATGTTTCTCCGAGTGATTTGGGGAATTTTCCCTACCGTTGGATCTTTGATCCAAATGCCTCTGTTTTACAGAAGAAAATCTTCTTATTTTAACAAGAACAGAAAAGATTTCTTTAAAATCTCAATTCTGTTTTGCGCAAACGCCTCAGCGCGTGACACGTGTCGCGCAGCGCAGCGCTTGCGCCGCTGTGCTTGCGCAACTGCGCAGACACGTGTCGCGCAGCTGTGCTTGCGCAGCTGCGCAGACACGTGTCACACAGCGCAGCGCTTGCGCAGCTGTGCTTGCACAACTGCGCAGACACGTGTCACGTAGTGCAGCGTTTGCGCAACTGAAACATTTCTTCCTTTACTTTTGCTTTAAATAGAGCTTTGCTCTGATTGGGTGCGCTTCTTTGGGTGCTGCGCTGGTGTATCAGCACCTGACACGTGGCGCGTTACGCGCAGCGCAAAGAATCTGAAGCGTTGCTTCATTTATTAAAATTTAGATTTTCAAAGTAGAGCTTTGCTCTGATTGGGGGAAGATGAAGCGTTGCTTCATCTCCCGCCTCGGAATTTGAACAGAGCTTTGCTCTGATTGGGGAAACAAATGCCCCCCCACCGTTGCGCTTACGTGGCCCCAAATGCAAGCGCAACGGTGGCAAAATTCCAACCGTTGCGGTAACTTTTGGAAGTTGAAAGGGCACTTGATGCCTATAAATAAGACCTTTGGTCCTGCACAGATGATTATCATCTTTTAAAATTTTCATTTTCAGAAACTTTAGAGCTTTGCTCTTGTCTTCAAGAACTCTCAGAGTTAGATTTTCTTTTAAAAGAAACTATTAGGTAAAAATTAACCTTGAATTAAATTAATTTCAATTAATAGAGCTTTTCTCTCATAGATCTTTGATCTAAAGGAAATCCTTTTGGGGTTTCACCAAATAGAGCCTTGCTCTCAGGAATCTGTTTCAGGGCTTCTCAGCCCATGAACAGAACCTTGCATCTTTGTCAAAACATAGATCTCTTTGATCTAAAAATGATGAACTTTTAAGAGTTTGAATATGAATAATGAAAATTAACAATGGAGTTTTGTATTTAATGGATTATATCATCTCTTTAATAATAAGGATCTCAGAGCTCTCGGGGAATTTCTTTAAATTCCCCTTATTAGGATTTTGGTAGTCAGTCCTGTTTGCAGAGCACTGCTCTCGAGGAGTTTAACTCTCTGCATATATTTTTTTTTATCGCTAATCTTCCCGTGGTATTTCCTCCAGGCATAAAATGGCGGTACGTCAATACAGTTTGCACGAGTTCATCACCTACGACGATATCCGCGCACAGGGCCGTCATCAAAACCAGGAGTTTACGGATGCCCAGTGTGCGGAGGTCATGGGTCGCCTCAACGCAAGCTGTGGTTGGCTGCTTCCTCGTCGTTCAGCTCTCTTGAAGGTCATGATGGGAGCAATATGGAGAGCACTTCCGGGGTTTCATGAGGCCCTACCGCTTAATGCGCTGGATGATGCCGAAGATAAGGTGCTATCAGTGTACCTGACGGGGCTGATCTCGAAGAAACGGTGGGACAGCCTCATCGACATCCTACATCAAATTTTCCAGCAGACGACGATAGTTGCTGCTTATCGAAGGCTGGGAGGGCTAGCCGAGGATCTTGACACACAGGAGCGCGAGAGGCCACGCACAAGAATAATCAGAAAGGCCAGAAGAACTCTGGATGTCCTTACTTTTGAATTTCTCAATCCGTGCCCTGGATTTGAGGTTATTCCATTGTAATAATATTTTTCGATTATTGCTTTTATGATTGTAAGAACTTTTTGGCAATAATAATGGAAAATTTTCATCCCAGCTTGTCTCTATTTTTCATTCTGAATTTTTTTTTGCTTATGCATGAATGAATATGTCTTGAACGCTTGATCAAATGTAAATCAGATGTTCTTCCTGTCACTTCCTTATTTCTTTTACTGTGTGTATGCTGTCTTAATAAACAGGGTCGATAGATAATAGAGTAAGCATCTAGATTTCTTCAAGAGATAGCGATGGCTTAGGCTGCAGGTTCAGATCTGCTGCCTAAGACTTTTCAACTCTATGAGCTGTGAGGGTATCATAAAGACTTTTCTCCCTACGGATCGAGAGGATCTCGTAGGTGTATTTTCTCCTTGAGAGTCGTGAGGATTCCTAAGTGTGCTTTTCTCTTATAAGTCGTAAGGATCCTATAAGAGAATTTTTCCCTCTTACGAGTCGAGAGGACCCGTAAGCGGTTGTTTCCCTCCTTGTCGAGATTCGACCTTGGAGAGTGAGACCCGTGAATAGTATGCAAGAGACCTTTTAGATCGACTTGCAGGGTCCCTTTGTTCAGGAAGCAAGTTTTTTAGTCCCTGCTGCCTGAGGCTTCATCTTGCAAGTTGAGACGAATCGGGAATTTTCCCGCGGAGATACTGGTTTCTCTGCGAGCCGACGCGAATCAGGAGGCTCTCGTCAAGGATTGTTTGTTTCCCTGAGTTGAGCTATTTTCTAAGGATTATTTGTTTCCATAGCGCCAAGGATTATTTGTTTCCTTGGTGTTGAAACGAATCGAGAATTTCCCACGGAGGCACTGGTTGCCCTGCGAGTCGATGCGAATCAGGAGGCTCTCGTCAAGGATTGTTTGTTTCCCTGAGTTGAGGTATTTGCTAAGGATTATTTGTTTCCTTACCGCCAAGGATTATTTGTTTCCTTGGTGTTGAAACGAGTCGAGAATTTCCCACGGAGGCACTGGTTGCTCTGCGAGTCGACGCGGATCAGGAGGCTCTCGTCAAGGATTGTTTGTTTCCCTGAGTTGAGGTATTTGCTAAGGATTATTTGTTTCCCTAGCGCCAAGGATTATTTGTTTCCCTGGTGTTGAAGCGAGTCGAGAATTTCCCACGGAGGCACTGGTTGCCCTGCGAGTCGATGCGAATCAGGAGGCTCTCGTCAATGATTGTTTGTTTCCCTGAGTTGAGGTATTTGCTAAGGATTATTTGTTTCCCTAGCGCCAAGGATTATTTGTTTCCCTGATGTTGAAACGAGTCGAGACTTTCCCACGGAGGCACTGGTTGCTCTGCGAGTCGACGCGGATCAGGAGGCTCTCGTCAAGGATTGTTTGTTTCCCTGAGTTGAGGTATTTGCCGAAGACACTGGTTTCTTCGGAGTTGGGATGAACCGTCGAGATTTGGCTTCGTTTTCTGGCGGAGCCTGTTGGGAAAGTATGGTTCCCTCTTTGTTTATGCCCTTTGATTGTATACAGGGATCGATGTGATCTCAGCTGTAGGGCTGAAGTTTTATCATCTTTTTTTTTGTTTTATTTTCCCGATGCTCTATCATTTCAGCTTTTATATCGCGAAGGTCGCGATTGCCCAATCATTTCGGCGGTGCCCAATCATTTCGGCGGTTTATTTTTCACTCGCTGCTTTTTATTGCGAGTTGCCCAATCATTTCGGCTATTTTGCATGCATACATTTTTACTTGCTGCTTTTTATTGCAAGTTGCCCTATCATTTCGGCTCTTCCGTATGCATGTGCGGCCTACTGGCTTTCCGCCGTAAACCTGGAATTAGACACCGATTTCGGCATCAGCACCGCTACAACTGGGATATTTCCAGGAGCGAATCATCATTTGCCTCTGTCGATATCGAACAAAGGTGGCTTAGCGAACAGGGTTAAGGTCCTGTCAACTAAGGCTTTTAACTTCATGAGCCGTAAGGGTCTCACAAAGGTATTTCTCCCTACAAGTTGTGAGGATCGTGTAGGTGTATTTTCTCCTTAGGAATCGTGAGGATTCCTGAGTGCATGTTCCTCTGTAAGTCGTAAGGATCCTATAGGAGGGTTTTCTCCTTGTAAATCGAGAGGATTTACAGGGGTCGTTCACCATACGAACATATCCCCAATCACGGATGAAACTTGGTTAGGGGAATGTTTATTCGCGCCCGTGGATTGTATACAAGAGTCGGTATTGAACCACTTGTAGGACAATATCGAAGGTTGTGGGGGTTGCTTAAGCACAGGTTTAGGTCTCTGTAACTTAAGACTTTCAAATCTTATGAGCCGTGAGGGTCCCATAAGAGAGTTCTCCTTACGAGTCGTGAGGATCTCGCAAGTGTATTTTCTCCCTAGGAATCGTGAGGATCCCTGAGTGTGTTGCTCCCTTATGAGTCGTAAGGATCTCACACGGGTGGTTTTTCCCTACAAGGTCGAGAGGACCCTGTAAGTGTTTTTTAATGGGGTTGCGCCCTTTCGGGTTTTCACAAACACTCGCCGGTAGTCCTGCTGTTTTTACTCACGGAGCCCTTTCGGGTTTTCATCCGTGCCCATTTTGCTTATGGACATACCGTTTTTATTTTATATATATATTTTTATTTTCTTCTTCTCTTTTTTTTACGAGGTCGCACCCTTTCAGGTTTTCACGAACACTCGCCGGTAGCCCTGCTGTTTTTACTCACGGCGTCCTTTCGGGTTTTCATCCGTGCCCTTTTTTGCTTATGGACATACCGTTTTTATTTATTTATATTTTTTTATATTATTTTTTTTTGTCAGCCTATGGATGCTGCGACAGTAATTTAAAGACGTTTCGGTCCGCTATTAGTTTAAGGACGTTTCGGTCCGGCGTTAGTTTAAGGACGTTTCGGTCCGGCGTTAGTTTAAGGACGTTTCGGTCCGCTATTGAAAAGGCCGGCTACTGCTTATAAAGCTTGAGCTTAGGAAGATAGCGAGCGGACATAGTCGTCGTCATCTACCATTGACCTAGGCTATGGCTCATTAAGCATAGTATTTCTTTAGGAAGCGACCGTTTATCGGCCTGAAAGGCCTTTCACCGTGCATATCCATGAGTAGATAGGCCCCACCCTGGTAGACCTTATCTATGATGTACGGGGCTTCATAGTTTGGCTCAAACTTTCCCCGCTTGGCGGGATTGGGAATCATAGGCCTTTTAACCACTAGCACAAGTTCGCCTTAGCGGAATGTCCTCGGTCGGGTCAAACTTTCATATGAGCGCGTCATCTTTGCTTTATAGGCCTCCAGATTTTGCTGTGCTATGAGCCGGGTCTCATCGAGGGCATCAAGCTTCTCAAGCCGAAGGTTAGCATTTTCTTCATCTGTTAGCTCGCAGTGCACTGCCACTCTTAGAGAGGGTAACTCTTTTTCGAGGGGAAGTATTGCTTCCGTGCTGAATACCAACGCGTACGGCGTTGCGTTTGTGGCCGTCTTGAACGTAGTTCGATACGCCCAGAGAGCTTCTTGCAGTCTCTCGTGCCAGTCTTTCTTATTTCGTGACACCGTTTTCTTCATGATCTTTGTCAAGGTCTTGTTGAAGGCCTCAGCTAGACCGTTAGCTCGCGGATTATAAACCGAGGAATATCTCCAGTCTATATTGTGTTGTTGCGCGAAGTGTAGGGTTCCTAGGCACTCTTGTGAAGGTTCAAAAGGCATCAAACATGCCCGGATTAAATTTTAGACGTGCCGAACAACCCAAAGCCGGGATCTTTGCTAGATTATTAGGGTTTAACATGCAATAAGATAACTTTTATCTAAGTGTAAGGGATTACAACCTTTGTAGTCCGCTCCTTCACTTCACAAGCTCCGAGTAGAAGTCCCTTTGCCGCGATCCACGATCTCCCGGACTCATGAGAGGCTCCACGACTCGAACGATCCATGCTAGCTCGAAGTATTCCAAATCTCCGATGATCTACCTTGAAGTTGCTTCGACTCAAGCTTTCTCACTCAAAAGAGTAGAACACACTAATCCCATGGGCTAGATGAGATGAGGATGAGAGAGTAGTGATTTTGCTTTCTTTTTAAATCATTTTCTCAATTTATTTTCATCACTTAAGAAAAACTAGCAAGCTTTCATGAAGAAGCAAGAAGATGATAATGAAAAGATAATGATCATCCTTTTTCTTTTGTGATGAATAGAATAAATCTATATGATTGATTATTAACCATGGTCAAGGATGAGTGGCTAAGAATGTGTAGAGAATAAACTAGGGTTAGGGTTTGGTTGAGTTAAGAATGTGTCATCAACAAATATCTTAACCATGACAAAAGAATAAAGCTTCTAGAAGGAACTTGAAGCTACTAACCCTAATCAAACCCTAACCTCAATTAATCATCCTTAAACATGTTTAACAATTAATCATATCATGTCACAATAATATATATCACATATATATTATATATTTGCAACAAAAGAAAATAATACAATTAACATATATCGCATATATATCAATGTATCATCCACTGAGAAAATGAAATAATAAAGCAAGCCAATATTAGTTAATATAATAATATATCATATATATTATTATATATTAAATCATCGAATCAACACTTGATCCGACGATCCGGCTATATCGAATATAACCGACTAATATATCATGTACCGATTCATCGAATCAACACTTGATCCGATGTCCCGGTTCATATCTAAATATCGCGAGAATATAATACGGTATCCCATATCGCATTATTCTCGCTCCTGCGCATATCACATATGTGCCACTACTCCGTTTTGCCTGAGCCAAGAAACCTCTGTGTAGGACTCTAAAGAATCGTCAATACGCCGATAGCAGGTGATGATCATATCAAACACCCACAAGCTGCAAGCGGTCAGCTAAACGTAACAGCCACCCAGGTATTGAGCGATCAGAAGATCAACAAGCTAGCCTGTGCGTTCTCCTGTGAATCCAACCAGTAACACTCCTGTACAGTCCGGTCTGTTCGTCTGATATGTCGCATATCAAGTCTAGGGGTGGTATACGTCAGACCCCAGTAACCGATAAGTCGTGTCGATGTGTGGCTCATAACGGGTCGAGAAACTACTAGTAACACTTACCAGTAAATCTCCATATCAGCCCTGGCCAGGGACTTCCAGTTATAGCCAATCGAACACAGCACAACATCAACTCCCTATACCGGGAGAGACGAATCCCCTCCTATCGCTCATTGCCTCCATGTGATTCGGGACTGTACCCAAAAGCCACCGTTTTGCACGCCCTCTTGGACGTGGTAAGGTGGAAATCAAAGCACAGTGGGAATCACACAAGACTCTATGACGATCTCGGGTCTACAGACTACCCTGTACCAGTGTCACCGGAGAACTGCCATCTGACGTGTGGTATAACACCATCTGGGAGTTCTCGGCGAGTCCGTCCAGTGTACCCAGTCTCCACTGAGCACCCGTATACCATCCTTGATGTCTAACACCGATGGATATGGGATCATCCATCGCCCATCATATGGGTCAAGATGCGTATACGCTAGTCTACTCTGATGTATCGATGCCCTGTCTCGATATACCCTCGACTAGGAACAGTTATAGGATGTACTCATCGACTACCGCGGCCCCACTAGTATGATCTCATCATAGTCCCAGTAGTCGAGTACAGATCCTAAGGGCTTTATCAACATGTGAGAGTAAAACAGTAAACCAATACAAGTCAACATGTTAAGATAAAGTGAAACCAAATAGCATACTATCATGACGAGCAAGAAAGTCATCTCTATATATATCCAAGCATCCATTATAATATACATCATATGTACAACAATGGCCTCTAGGGCATATACATAACTAACAATCTCCCACTTGCACTAAGGCCAGCTGCTGTAGTATCTCATACCTAGCATCCCGAATAATCTCTCAAACTGTATCTGGGGAATAGCCTTCGTGAATGGATCCGCAGTGTTGTCCTTCGTATCTACTCTCCTGACCTCGATCTCCCGGCGATCAACTATCTCCCTGATCAGGTGATACCGCCTCAGAATATGTCTGGACTTTTGATGGGATCTGGGTTCCTTGGCCAAAGCCACAGCTCCATTGTTATCGCAATACAGAGGTATTGGATGCTCAATGGATGGAACCACACCAAGTTCACTAATGAACTTCTTGATCCAGACAGCTTCTTTGGCAGCATCGTTGGCAGCGATGTATTCAGCCTCCATCGTTGAGTCTGCAACGGTATCCTGTTTGGAACTCTTCCAACATACCGCCCCTCCATTGAGGGTAAAGACAAAACCCGAATGCGACTTAGAGTCGTCCTTATCACTTTGGAAGCTGGAATCGGTAAAGGACTCCACCTGGAGTTCTCCGTTACCATACACCAAGAACGTCTCCTTAGTCCTTCGCAAGTACTTGAGAATGTTCTTCACAGCTGTTCAGTGACTCTCTCCAGGATCTGCTTGATACCGACTCACTATACTTAGCGAGTATGCTACATCGGGTCTGGTACATAGCATCGCATACATGATAGAGCCTACTGCTGAAGCATAGGGTATCCCTTGCATGCGAGCTCTCTCCAAATCAGTCTTGGGAGACATCTCTTTGGAGAGTGTGAGTCCAGAGATCGTGGGTTGGTTCCCACGTTTGGATTCTTCCATACTAAACCTCTTTAGTATGGTGTCAATGTACCTGGATTGGGACAATCCCAGTATCCGTTTAGATCTATCTCTATAGATCATGATTCCCAATATGCAGGAGGCATCACCTAGATCTTTCATTGAGAATCTCTGTGATAAGAAGAGCTTGACTGATTGCAGCATAGGAATATCATTTCCTATCAAGAGTATGTCATCCACGTATAATACGAGGAAGACAACCTTACCCTCTGCTACCTTCTTATAGATACAAGGTTCATTTATATTTTTGATGAAGTCAAACTCTTTGACTACAACATCAAAACAGATGTTCCAACTCCGCGATGCTTGCTTTAACCCATAAATGGATTTAAGCAGTTTGCACACCTTTCCGCTGCTCCCACTATCTACGAAGCCCTCTGGCTGAGTCATGTACACGCTCTCTTCTAAATCACCGTTTAGAAAGGCGGTCTTAACATCCAATTTGCCAGATTTCGTAGTCATGGTATGCAGCAATGGCAAGTAAGATCCGGATGGACTTAAGCATAGCTACTGGAGAAAAGGTTTCGTCATAGTCCACACCTGGTCTTTGACGAAAACCTTTTGCTACAAGTCTAGCTTTGAAAGTCTCAACTTTTCCATCTACACCAAATTTCTTTTTAAAGATCCACTTGCTCCCAATGGGTTTTACCCCTTCAGGAGCATTTTCCAAAGTCCATACTTTGTTGGTGTACATGGATTCCATCTCAGATCGCATTGCATCCAGCCATTTCACAGAGTCACCACTCGTGATGGCCTGCTCGAAACTAGTGGGGTCATCATCATCCATGATGCAATCCTCGCTTCCACCATCAATGAGAAAACCGTAGTATCTCTCAGGTGGACGAGAAACCCTACTAGATCTGCGGAGAGGCTGGGGTTCGTCGGGTACTACTGAATCCTCTGGTTCTGCTAAATCTTCAGTTGCAATTTGTGTTTCTGGAACCTCTTCCAGTTCTACCTCTTTGCCACTAATTTCTTTTGCAAGAAATTCCTTTTCCAAAAAGGTGGCATATTGAGAAACAAACACTTTTTGTTCCTCAGCGTGATAGAAAAAATATCCTTGAGAATTCTTAGGATATCCCACAAATTTGCAAAGAACTGATCGTGCCTCGAGCTTGTCTGGATTTTGTCTTTTGACATAGGCCGGACAACCCCATATCTTAACTCGTTTAAAATATGGTCTCTTCCCACTCCATATCTCATATGGTGTGGTAGGTACAGATTTAGACGGAACTAGATTCAATATGTATATGGCTGTCTCAAGCGCATACCCCCAGAAGGAAATAGGTAACTCAGCTTCGCTCATCATAGAGCGCACCATATCTAATAGGGTGCGATTCCTCCGCTCCGATACACCGTTGTGCTGTGGCGTATAAGGAGGAGTAAGCTGAGAGAGAATCCCATTCTCTTTTAGATAATCCAAAAACTCACCGCTTAAGTATTCACCTCCTCGATCAGATCGAAGAATCTTAATACTTTTGCCCGTTTGGTTTTCTACTTCGTGCTTATATTCTCTGAATTTCTCAAAAGCTTCAGACTTGTGTTTCAACAGGAACACATGTCCGTATCTAGAGAGATCGTCAGTGAATGTAATGAAGTGGGAAGAACCGTTCCTGGCATGCGTAGACATGGGACCGCATACATCACTATGTACCAGTCCTAAGAGTTCGGTAACTCTTTCTCCGTGTCCATTAAACGGAGCTTTGGTCATTTTTCCTTTGAGACATGAATGGCAAGTATCATAAGATGATAATTCGAACGGATTCAAATAACCATCTTTATGTAACTTAGCCAGTCGTGTCGCATTGATATGACCAAGTCTACAATGCCACAAGTAGGATTCGTTCATATCCGAACTTTTCCTCTTGTGTGTGTTTTGTATATTCAGGACCGTATTCTGATTTAGAATGAATATGCCATTATGTAACGAGCCTGATGCAATCAACTTTTGATTTAGGAATATGTTCATAACATTTTCCTGTACTACAAAATTATATCCCTCTTTACTCAATAAAGAAACTGATATAATGTTGCACATCATGTTCGGTATATAATAGCACTCATTTAGAATCAGTGTATTACGACTTGGCAATACAAGGTGATATTCGCCAACTGCTTTGGCTACAATACTTGCACCGTTCCCTACTTGAACGGAATGATCACCTTTTCCCAGTTCTCTACCTTTACGTAGCCCATGTAACAATTTACATATGTGGGATCCTGATCCGGTATCTAATACCCAGGACGTAGGGTGAACTGAGAAACAGTTCTCAATAACTAACACACCCGAAGAAGATGCATCAACATGCATGTTCCTTTGGGCGGCGTGAGAATCCAGATATGCTTCTATTTCCTGTTCAGTCTTATAACTCTTATAAGAAAGAACGGGTCCAACATTCCCTAGCTCAGTACAATAATTGGGTTCAGTCAATACATCCATATTATTATCTTGATTATGGCCTGAAATGGTCGCTACCTGGAGAGAGAGAGAAGAAAACACTTTAGCGTATGCTCTTGCAAGATTAGATTGGTTATTATTATTATCTTATCTAATCAGGATGTCTCCCACTGTTTTTATCAAATCTACCTTAAAACCCTAAAAGGTAAGATTAGCCGGGATTAATTACACCCTACAATTTCGTCAATCTTTCAGCCAGATCAGTGTCGGTACTTTGAGGGAGGTTCCCCGTGCTTTCGCACGGACCTAATTAAAGTAAACCTTGTTTTCCCAGAGGCGTAACCCCGTTAACACTTTTCTAGACACCTACTTGAATGACTAATTGTCCTGTGTAAAACTCTCCCAGGAGTAACACTTACTCGCAGTGGGTATCGGGATCCAACTATCTCATAGGAGGTATGCAATCTCATTGCAAATTTCAACACTTGAAATTCCCGATAATATTTTTGCCCCTAGCGATCTATGACCTTAACTAAGTCAACAAACCATAAATCGCAAGTCAAGTTCAACCCGTACATTTTCCGATTGAATTAAATCCACCCGCATGACCCTTAACTGAGTCAACAAAGCGGCACGAATACCCTAATTCAATCACATCTCATGTTTTAGCAGATAAACATTACTTAGCTACCGTACACTATGCCTTAACTAAGTCAACAAACATAGCACGAATACTAAATAATATCTATCTGAAATGACGGAGGGCTACGCAGGTTTTTCAGAAAACCCTGAGCGTAATGAACTTGATATCGTCGTAGAATCGAGTAGTTTTTGAAAAAGGAGTGTTTTTGAGGCTTTTCTTAGTTTCGCTAAAGGGGTCACTCCCGGTGAAGGGATCGTCGGCCCTTTCCTCATCGAATAAGGTGCAGGATATATCGTATATATCACTGTGCAAAGCAAAACACTAAAAGCAATCAAAAGACAAACCGAGTTTTGTAGCATCTGCCAGTTTTGCTAAAGGAGTCACTCCCGGTGAAGGGATCTCGGTCCTTTCCTCATCGAATAAGGTGCAGGATATATCGTATATATCACTGTGCAAAGCAAAACTGTAGCTATCCCTTTTATAAAGTTTTGATTCTACAACATCTTTAGGTTTCTTTTCTTTTATTAATCTCATTAATAAAAATCCCATCAGCTTATGCTTCCTAAGCATCACAGAAGAAACGAAAGCAGTAATATTTATATATCAGCATATATATATAGTATAAGCATTCGTCTCAGACAGTAATATGATCTCATCACAGAACATTGCAGCAGAAGAACATATATGAAATATTGGATATACTAGGACGTCCGTGTTTTCAATACGAGCCTGTATAAAACACGGATTCCACGGTCGCGACGAATAGCCAAACCCACATCCCAAGACCCCTACGAGAGCGGCAAGTAACACTGCCAATTCTAAGGTTAGAAGACCCGGTCTCGACTCCTCGAGATGGCCTCCCACTGGACCCTAGAACCCGGTTACTTGTGCTCCCCTCCTTGGGTCTACCTAATGCGGAAAAGTAAATAATATACACTGGTGACAGCAACCGCAACCTGGAAGTGCCCCAAATAAAAGAATATTACATTACAAATGAATTTTACATGAATGAAAATAAAAACCCTCATCTCACATAAAACCCCCGGCTATTCAGAACGCGACGATCCAATATAACATATCACAGCAACACATAATATCACATATTATCAACGTAAGTAAATATGCGCATCCCAATTGTCGTTGAATCATATAGCAACGAAACCGGCGATATCACATATTACACTTACGGTCACATAAAAGAAAGTGTAAAACTACAATATTTGGAATCCACAATCACTTTAGACATCGTAAATCCGAAATATCACATACTCCGTATTTCATGCCTAACTCTATGAATTCCACATATTGTATCACATTCCAGATAAATAAACAGTATTAAACTTTTCGAACGGATAATCAAACACCCAAAATTTCCTAAACTGCTCAACTCTTGAGCGGGGTTCAAATAATCCCAGAATATGTCACAGTACCGGTGATCCAGCCGTAGAAGGGTCAAGCCAACGCCTCACATGTGGCACGCCGTACTGCCCCAAACCCGAAGGTTCAAAAGGCAGTTTAAGACGGTCACATAATCGAGTTAAGGTTTGTGTCTTCTAGAGGGTCCACCGCTTAACTTGTACAATTTTTCCAAAAGATTTAAACCCGAATAAATTTCAACACTTGAAAATTTGCCGTACCGGAAAACAGTAAGTTAATGATATCCGTTCAAATAGTTTAACATTTTCTAAGTATCCGGAAAAAATACGAATTTAAAATTTCCGATCGAGTCTACTATTACAAAACAAACCCCAGAATTTTAAACACCTGGAACAGATTAAAAATACCCAGAATAGTCAGCAAGTACCTACGGTCAATACCATGAAGCCACGTGTCCCAATCCTACAGTGAGGCCGCGGAACCGCCGCGATAACCATCTTCTTGCCGCGTTTCCGCGCTCGGTTGGTGGAATTATGGGCACGTGTTTCATGGTAATTCTTAGAATTCCCTGCTGATTTTTTTACATATTTTTAATTCTGAAAAATCCCAAAATTTAAAAAATTTCCAGAGAGGGGTCAAGTTTCGTCGTTTCGGGTTCGATCGGAGTTTTAAATTTGTAAACACATCGCCTAATGCTCTAGCTAGGCTCTGATACTACTGTAGGGTTCCTAGGCACTCTTGTGAAGGTTCAAAAGGCATCAAACATGCCCGGATTAAATTTTAGACGTGCCGAACAACCCAAAGCCGGGATCTTTGCTAGATTATTAGGGTTTAACATGCAATATGATAACTTTTATCTAAGTGTGAGGGATTACAACCTTTGTAGTCCGCTCCTTCACTTCACAAGCTCCGAGTAGAAGTCACTTTGCCGCGATCCACGATCTCCCGGACTCATGAGAGGCTCCACGACTCGAACGATCCATGCTAGCTCGAAGTATTCCAAATCTCCGATGATCTACCTTGAAGTTGCTTCGACTCAAGCTTTCTCACTCAAAAGAGTAGAACACACTAATCCCATGGGCTAGATGAGATGAGGATGAGAGAGTAGTGATTTTGCTTTCTTTTTAAATCATTTTCTCAATTTATTTTCATCACTTAAGAAAAACTAGCAAGCTTTCATGAAGAAGCAAGAAGATGATAATGAAAAGATAATGATCATCCTTTTTCTTTTGTGATGAATAGAATAAATCTATATGATTGATTATTAACCATGGTCAAGGATGAGTGGCTAAGAATGTGTAGAGAATAAACTAGGGTTAGGGTTTGGTTGAGTTAAGAATGTGTCATCAACAAATATCTTAACCATGACAAAAGAATAAAGCTTCTAGAAGGAACTTGAAGCTACTAACCCTAATCAAACCCTAACCTCAATTAATCATCCTTAAACATGTTTAACAATTAATCATATCATGTCACAATAATATATATCACATATATATTATATATTTGCAACAAAAGAAAATAATACAATTAACATATATCGCATATATATCAATGTATCATCCACTGAGAAAATGAAATAATAAAGCAAGCCAATATTAGTTAATATAATAATATATCATATATATTATTATATATTAAATCATCGAATCAACACTTGATCCGACGATCCGGCTATATCGAATATAACCGACTAATATATCATGTACCGATTCATCGAATCAACACTTGATCCGATGTCCCGGTTCATATCTAAATATCGCGAGAATATAATACGGTATCCCATATCGCATTATTCTCGCTCCTGCGCATATCACATATGTGCCACTACTCCGTTTTGCCTGAGCCAAGAAACCTCTGTGTAGGACTCTAAAGAATCGTCAATACGCCGGTAGCAGGTGATGATCATATCAAACACCCACAAGCTGCAAGCGGTCAGCTAAACGTAACAGCCACCCAGGTATTGAGCGATCAAAAGATCAACAAGCTAGCCTGTGCGTTCTCCTGTGAATCCAACCAGTAACACTCCCGTACAGTCCGGTCTGTTCGTCTGATATGTCGCATATCAAGTCTAGGGGTGGTATACGTCAGACCCCAGTAACCGATAAGTCGTGTCGATGTGTGGCTCATAACGGGTCGAGAAACTACTAGTAACACTTACCAGTAAATCTCCATATCAGCCCTGGCCAGGAACTTCCAGTTATAGCCAATCGAACACAGCACAACATCAACTCCCTATACCGGGAGAGACGAATCCCCTCCTATCGCTCATTGCCTCCATGTGATTCGGGACTGTACCCAAAAGCCACCGTTTTGCACGCCCTCTTGGACGTGGTAAGGTGGAAATCAAAGCACAGTGGGAATCACACAAGACTCTATGACGATCTCGGGTCTACAGACTACCCTGTACCAGTGTCACCGGAGAACTGCCATCTGACGTGTGGTATAACACCATCTGGGAGTTCTCGGCGAGTCCGTCCAGTGTACCCAGTCTCCACTGAGCACCCGTATACCATCCTTGATGTCTAACACCGATGGATATGGGATCATCCATCGCCCATCATATGGGTCAAGATGCATATACGCTAGTCTACTCTGGTGTATCGATGCCCTGTCTCGATATACCCTCGACTAGGAACAGTTATAGGATGTACTCATCGACTACCGCGGCCCCACTAGTATGATCTCATCATAGTCCCAGTAGTCGAGTACAGATCCTAAGGGCTTTATCAACATGTGAGAGTAAAACAGTAAACCAATACAAGTCAACATGTTAAGATAAAGTGAAACCAAATAGCATACTATCATGACGAGCAAGAAAGTCATCTCTATATATATCCAAGCATCTATTATAATATACATCATATGTACAACAATGGCCTCTAGGGCATATACATAACTAACACGAAGCGACTGATCTTGTGGCTTCTGTAAGCTGGCCCGTTATCGGAGATGATCCGGCGCGGAGTTCCAAACCGATATAGGACGTGCGTCTTGAAGAAATGGAGGATATTCTCCGTCTTCACTTCCCTCAGCGGTACTGCTTCTGCCCATTTGGAGAAATAGTCAGTCGTTGCCAGGATGAAACGATGTCCTCTGGACGATGCTGGTTCAATGGGGCCGACTATGTCAGTCCCCCACATTTCGAATGGCCAGCTAGCCACCGTTGGATGTAGTGGATTTGGATGCTGGTGGATGAAGTCCCCATGAATTTAGCATGAGTGGCATTGCTTCGCATATTCGAGGCAGTCCTGAATCATCGTGGGCCAATAGTAGCCCATCCGTTTGATCTTCAACTTCATCTTTGGGCCTGCTTGGTGAGAACCGCGGAGTCCGTCATGAACTTCCTGGAAGACCCTTTTCGCTTCGTCAGGTCCTAAGCATCTCAGCCACAGAGAATCAAATGACCTCTTGTACAGAGTGTCATTGACGAAGGAGAAAGACAGAGCTCGTGTCATGAGCTGATGTCTTATGGACGCTTCTTCAGGCATTCGGTGGGACTTAAAGTAGTCTATGAAGACTTCCCTCCAATCCTCAGCCTTTTCCCGGTCTTCTATTTGCAAGGTCGTCGTTTCAGTCGCTCCTTTCTCTTCAGATGATTCCGGAGATATTCCTGCTGGGGAAAGCATCCGACGGCTCTGTACCACGATTCTGACATCATTGAGGTTCTCATCGGCCAGTTCCTTGGCGAGCTTAGCCAACGCGTCTGCTTTGCTGTTTTCCGCGCGCGGTATGTTTTCCAAAGTGTAAGAAGGAATTTGGGTCAACAATTGTTGCACTTTTTCGCCGTACTTCACCAATTCTGGTTTGCATGTTTGGTAGTCGCCGTTTACTTGACTAACGACTAGTTGGGAATCTCCATATATGAGGAGGTTTTCAATTCCCATGTCGATGGCGATCTCGAGGCCTGCTATCAGAGCTTCGTATTCGGCTTCATTGTTTGTCCTCGGCTCCGTCAGGGAGAAAGCAAAGCGCATTATCCCTCCTTGTGGAGTTACAAAGATGAGTCCTACCCCCGATTTGATTATAGGGGTACTTTGTTTGCGTTTCTTCACAGAAGATGCTCCATCGAAATAAAGCTCCCATCGGGTATCACCACCGTCGGTCGCATCAAACGCATGTTCGTCTGGAAGATCACAATTCAAAGGAGAATCGGCGGGTATCGGATGCTCAGCGAGGAAGTCGGCGATGGCCTGGCCTTTCACTGCCTTGAGAGGCTGATAGGTTATCGAGAACTCCATCAAGAGTAGTGCCCATTTAGCAAGTCGTCCTGTCAATATAGCCTTCGACATCAAGTATTTAAGAGGGTCCACTTTCGAAATGAGACGGGCTTTATGTGCCAACGCATAGTGTCTGAGCTTTTTCGTCGCGAAGATCAACGCCAGGCAGTGTTTTTCAATGGGAGAGTAGTTGCTTTCTGCCCCCAGCAGAACTCGACTTAAGTAGTAGAGTGCTCTTTCCTTCCCTTGATCGTTTTCTTGTGCCCATAATGCGCCTAAGGAACCTTCGAGGGCGGTTGTATAAAGAATGAGGGGCTTTCCCTTGACCGGAGCAGCCAACACCGGCGGGTTCTGCAGGTATTGTTTGATCTCATCTAGCGCGCTTTGGCATTTTTGGTCCCAGATGAATGGGGTTCCCTTCTTCATCAGATGGCTGTAGGGACGGCACTTTCCTGAAAGGTTGGCTATAAATCGCCGTATATACGCGAGCTTCCCTTGGAGAGACCGCAGCTGTTTGAGAGTCCTTGGCGGAGGCATTTCCATGATCGCCTTGATCTTTGACGGATCTATTTCAATACCTAGGTGTCGGACGATGAATCCTAGGAATTTACCCGAGGAAACCCCGAACGCACACTTAAGAGGGTTCATCTTCAAGTTGTATTGTCGAAGGCGTTGAAATACGGTCTTCAAATGCTCGAGATGTTCCTCATATGATTTGCTTTTAACCACGAGATCGTCGATATAGCATTCGACGATTTCATGTATAAGGTCATCGAAGATCTTCGTCATGGCCCTCTGGTAGGTGGCGCCGGCGTTCTTTAAACCGAAGGGTATCACCTTGTAGCAGAATATACCCAAAGGAGTCCTGAAGGCGGTGTGCTTCTGGTCTTCGGGATGCATCTTTATCTGATTATACCCTGATGAGCCGTCCATGAAGGAGAAAACCTCATGAGTGGACGTGTTGTCTATCATCAGCTCGGTGACTGGCACTGGGAAATCGTCCTTCGGGCAGGCTTTATTGAGATCCCGGAAATCCACGCATATGCGCACTGTCCCATTTTTCTTCATCACGGGGACGATGTTGGCGATCCATTCAGGATATTGAACCTCCTGGATAAAGCCGGAGTCGATCAGCTTCTTGACTTCGGCGTTTATGCTCATCTCAAGCTCGAGCCGCATTCTTCTCGGTGCTTGTTTGATTGGTTTAACGTCCGGGGATATCGCCAATTTATGCACAGCAATTTCTGGATCTAGTCCTGGCATTTCGGAATAGTTCCATGCGAAGCAATCTTTATGTTGTAGAAGCACGTCCTTTAACGCAGACACCCTTTCTTCAGATAGTAGCTCGCTGATGAATGTCGGTCGCGGGTCGTTCGCCGTTCCCAACTCAATTTTCTTGAGGTTATCTGCAGTGGTATGTATTCCATCCTCCAGTTCTTTTGGCGCTGGTGGGAATTCTGAGATTACCTCGTCGTTGCTGTTTTCGAAGCACCAGGGAAGGTCATCCATGTTCTCGAGCTCTTCTTTTGATATCGTTATCACGTGACAAGTACGAATTCGCTTCCAATCCCAATGTGGAACTGGTTCTTCTTTCGTGGCCTTGGGTTCGTGCTTCTGTGGCGGCGCTACCCTCCAGTTATCGGACAGAGCGAACTTGCCAAGCTGATACTGATCTTCGACCCAATTCTTGAAGGTGAAGCAGTCCTCGAGAGGGTGCCCTGTCACTCGGTGATAAAAGCAATAGTCCGGGTGTGAGACCTCGCCCGCTTGTTCGGGGTGTTTAGACTCCGGCAGTGTAAGCATTTGATGTTTTAGAGCAAGATCAAGTATCTTCTTCGTCTTGTCCCGAGGAAACGAGAACGCTCGACCCGTTTTCTTCATGAGGGATAGATCAATAACGCTCGATTCCCGTTTGCGTGGCTTCTTAGCCCTGCTTTGTTGCTGTTGGGCGCCTTTTTGGCCTCTCGACTTATTTCTGCTTTTGCATCGAGCCTTCTTTATAACAGGTTGACAAGGAGCGGCATTTTCATCTTTCACGGCCTGTTGGAGAAGGCGTTGCGTTTTGGCTTTCTCGTAGATGACCATTTCGCGGTTATGATCGTCCCGGACTTTTTGACCCGCTTCCTTTATAAGCTTGTCCATTTGTTCTTTGAACGACGGACTTGGTTCCTTTGCATATGGAACTTTCACTGGCTCAGGATCAGCATCCTCCCATTGAGCATCCGCTTCTTCATCGAAGTCATACATGAGATAGCAGCTGTTTAGTAGCTCTCGTTTCTTTGACCGGATGTACCCAAGTCCTTTTATCTCCATTCTCCCATTAGGCAGTTTGTGTTGAGTCCCAGGAACGTTCCAGACTTTGTCATAGAACTTGGCTTTTCGAACGGTCTGCTTGAAAGATATCCCCTGGCGTTTCAGCAGCTTTTTCAAACCTTCCGTATAGTATCTGGGAAGACGGATAGGCTGAAGCCTGTCGAGCGTAGGATCCGCGCCATGCTAAATTTCTTTCTCCACTTTGGTTTCTTCAGAGCGGTAGAATAGAATTGCTTTTTCGCTTTCTCGTCTGGGAGGGATATAGAACGTTTGTAGCTCTTCTACATTGTAAATATCAAGTGCATCCAGTTCTTTACGGTGTTTAAGCGGCACCATGGCGACTTGTAGACTTTGTTCTCCATCAGTGAACGTTCGTATTGAAGGTCGAGTAGAGAATACAGCATGAATCTCATCTTCCGAGTCGCTACCAAAGATCAACGTAGGAGCGGACGACCCTGGCTTGTTGTGTTGGGGCGGACCCGAATACACTATCTCTTCTTCCTCCTCGGTATCACTGCCGAAGACGGGGATGGTGGCATTAGCTTTGTTCTCTGGCTTGTGTCACCTTTCCGTGTCTTCGAAATCCGGTAAGAAGTACTTGGCATCTTCATATTTACGGACTTCGTTCATGGAAAACGGATTCAGTTCTCCCGCCACGGTATACTCGAGACCATCCTTAGCATACTTCATACACTGATGTTGTGTAGAAGGGATGACGTTGTATTCGTGTAACCATGGTCGGCCGAGCAAAGCGTTGTAGCATGTCTTGGCGTCTATGATGTGGAATTTAATGTCCGTGACGAGTAGCCCAAACCGTAGCGTCAGTATCACAGACCCAAGAGTTCTTGATGACTGGGAGTCAAACCCGGAGATGGTGATCTTGTCTCGAGCAAGGTGCTGGACGCTCATGCAGATTTCTGTTAAGACCCGCACGTTGAGGAGATTAACGGAGGATCCATTGTCGATCAGGTTTTGCCTATCTTTATATCGTGGCAGTATCCTGAGACATAGAGGGGGCAATTGTGTTCGCACGTCCCAAGGAGAAGGTCTTCATCACCAAAAGCGACATCGGCCGTGAGCACTTCCTTCAACTCATCCTTCATCTTTTCTTCAGCCAGGAAAGCTTAGAATTGCTCCGGATCCTGTAGTGCCTTGATTAACGAATCTCTCGCCTCCTTTGATAGCAAAAGGGCGTCAAGAATGCTGAGCTGCGAGGGTAGCTTCCTCAGATGCGCCAAGACGTTGTAATCCACCTTGCTTCTCTTTGGCGGGTCTTTGGCACTTAGCTCCTCCATAACTTGGTCATCTAAGACGATATCTTCAGAGACCTTTTCTTTCCCTTTGTCTTTTCTGTTTGAGGGCCCGAGATTCTTTTCAGGCAGCGTCCGATTACGTAGCCGGATATTTTCGCAGACCTTCGGCTCTTCTTCTTTTCCCGAGGTGGATTCTTTAAAGAGAGGGCCAAGCTCCAGCTCCTCATCAGAATTGCTCCCGAATGTTGGCACTTGTGACCCGCCGGTGTTAACCATGCGACAATCGCCAGTAGTTCTTTTAAGCCTTTCGGTCGTATTTTTCCGCTCCCGACGAGTTTTGCGCTTCTCCCGCTTAAAGCGTTGTCGATGAGCAACGTATCCTTGCCACCATCTATCGAAAGCTTTGCATTCTTGAGTGGGGTGCGAAACCTTCTGATGATATAAGCAATAGGACGGGTGCATTTCTATTTCACCGGTGATGCTTCCTTCAGAGGATGGTAGCTTCATGCCCATTAATATGGCCTTAGCAAACCTTTTCCTCATCTTGAATTGGCTTTTGTCGGTAGTGGAGGTGTTTTGCTCCAGCGGGATCGTCTCAGCTCTTTCATCAAGTCGCTGGCGCTTGGCCCTTTCAAATATGGCCGTCTCGCGTTCTCGATCAGCTTTACTTTTCAACCGAGCTTCATTAAGGAATGCGTCAATTACTTCATCTGATGGCCCCAGGATTTTTGATTCGGTATCTGCCCCCAGCGTTTCAGTACAGGGAGTTTCCTCATCGTCCATGAACGAATGGGAAATCACATGACAGCTCGCCATATATTCTTCAGATTCATTAGATGAACTTTCTCCCTCATCTTCCTCTTGAAAGACATGATTGAGGAACTCTTGGAGTGTAATGGGAGTTCGTGCCTTCTGGTTGTATTCTTCCAGCGCGTCAATTTGTTTTTGCAAGTCCGTGCGCTTGTCGCCAGGCTTCACGGGCTTCTTTGATTTCTTCTTCTTCTTTTTCGAAGATTTTGATGGCTGGTTGCGAGTGCTTGGGCCACCACCATCGGTCTTTGGAGTTGTACATGGCTTCAACATCCCTTCAATGACCTGCGGTTCCAACGGGTTCTTCCACCTAATCGCTGGGCATGTCTGAAGATCGTTTAGCATTCTCTTTTTCTTGGTTGATAATACAACCTCCCAAGGAGCTTCTTCAACGACGGAGCATGTTGCCCCCGGCGTATTCGTCCCCTTAGAGGTGTGGGGCTGCGGGGGATTCACCTTCCATTTGTCAGATAACGCGAATTTGCCCTGTCGGTACTGGTTTTCAAGCCAATTTTTGAAAACGTAGCAATCTTCGATCGGATGGCCCAGTACTCGATGATAAGGACAGTAGTTGGGCTCATTGACATCACTTGGTTGCAACGGACGTTTTGGATCCGGCAGATTTATGAGTCTATTGCGCAATGCCAGCTCGAATAACCTTTTCGTTTTATCTCGGGGAAACGAGTAAGGACGCCCTAGCCTCTCCTCAAGGTCTACGTACGGGCGCATATTATTTTGACGCACAACCGGCTTCGAGTTGCTCGGTTGTTATTGAGCATTAGCGACGACGATCGCTTTTCCCCTCCCTTTTTCATTTCGGGAGTCCGGCTTTGGAAGAGGGGGTTTATGGCCCATCTGATCCACTTGCGCTAGCTTGTCAATCAAGGCCTGGAAGGCAGTCGGCTTGAAAAACATCATAAATTGCGAGATGGTTGCTTGCGGATCAAGGGTTCCCACGAACATACCCACTGCGGGAGCTTCTTCAATGCGTTGCTCGCACTTCGACCATAAGTTCCGCCACCGTATAGCATATTGAACCCACGTCTCGCTTGGCCTTACCCTGGCGTTAATCAGTGCCGTCATCGGGGTATGTTCACTGGCACTTGCAAAACGCTGAGTAAACAGCACCTCCATCTCTGCGAAGGTCTTGATAGAGTCGTGGGAGTTCAGAGTACCACTCGAACGCCGTATCCAATAAACTTCCAACAAACTGGCGAAGCAACAGCTTGTCGTCACCGCCGGTGTTGCCGCAGAGTGCCCTGAACTGGGCAACATGCTGGTGAGGATTGCCCGTCCCCTTGTAGACATGGAATTTGGGAATTGTGTAACCGGGCGGATATTTGATTTGGTCGTACCAACTTGGATATGGACGCCCTGTTTTTACGACCTGGCCGGCTGCTTCGGTCGCATGATGAACCCGTATTTGTTGGGCTATGTACTCGTCCAAATCAGCTTTGGAGATTGTATCCTCTTCAGCTGTTGACAAAGCCGGCGGAGGATTCGACGTTTCTCCCCTATCGTCTCCAAAGACGATCGGGGGCTCTTCGGCCGGAGGATCTTGTTATATCATCATCCCTACCATGTCTTGGAACAGGAGGCCCATACGCTGTATGTTGGCTGCTTGTTCAGCAGCCTCTTTGTCCTTCTTCTCCAATATTCGACGAAGGAATTCGGCGTCGGTTTCTTCCTCCTGGCGTTCATCCGAGGACGTTTCAGGGTTTTCTTTCGGCCCAGTAAGTGCGGCCATAGCGTTCATCGTCTCTTGGAGCTTCTGTTGCTGCTCCTGCGCCTTGGTCACTGATCGCGTAAGCGGTCGATGACCGGTAGATATGCGACTGTCCTCTTTACCAGACGCCACATAGACGGTATGAACTACAATGCCCCCTGACTTAGGGCGTTTGGGTTCACCCCCTCTGATATTTGTCGCCGGCGCGGGGGTTTTCTCCGGCCTCCTTCTTTTGTGGGCCGTTGAAGTTGAAGGGGCCGTTGCAATGGGCACCCTAGCGATCGTTGTCCTCTACTGTTCAATAGGACAGAGCTTTTCTTTTTGCACCTTAGTCTTCTTTTGTTGACGAGAGTAATCTGGGTCGATCACGGAGTCTTGAACCCTTCGCCAAATCTTGTATATTTTTTAGGACAGCCGTTGAGGGGGCTGTTCTTGCTTTGTTTCCAGAACTCTCTTCGCGGGCGGAGGAGATCTTTTCAATGTAGCAGTTAGAGAATTCTTATGTACTCTCCTCAGCAGTTCAAAGCTGTTCCCGGTTGGAACATCAGCGTTGACTTCCACCACTGGAGCCGGTGGAGTTAACCCTGAGGGGGAGTTGCCCCTGCCTTCCTTACTCGTCGCCAATGGCGACGTCGAGCGTGACGAGCCGTTGGGACTGGCTCGGAGATTGAGACAGCTTCTTTTTGCCCCCTGTCTGAATGAGGCGCCGCTGGTGTTAACCTCTTAAAGACTGAGGTTGTCTTTTGAGGGCTGATATTCAACCTGTCGAAGACAGATCCTCGAGCAGGGGCAGTAGCAGGAATAGTCAGTCTTGAAAAGACTGACTCTTTGACAGGGGAAGCCGCCTTGACGACTTCTGGAGCAGCAGTTATTGCCTTCCTTGGGACAGCCAATTTAGAGTTCTGATCCATCCTGGCGAAAACAGAGGCTGTTGGTTTGGTATTGGGCGACCCGTTGACAGGGGCCGTCGTAGCAGTGAGCCGGTCGAAGACCGACTTCTTGTTCACTTCCGGCGCAGGTATTAGCATAGAGAAGCTTGTAGGTGGGATCATGGTCCCGAAAAACAGGCCGGTGGTGGCCTGGGTCACCTGTTCTACCGGCAGAGCCAGAAAGGAAGCCGCTTGGGGCCCATATGCTACACCTCCAGGGGAGGTGGAGCGTCCGCTGCAGTGGCACTTCGAGCAGTTGGTGCAGTTAGAGGCCATTGATGCTTGAGTTCTGCGCCAGGCAAAAGACCAAATCTAAGTAACTTGAAATCCAAAGGCAACCATTTAACAAACCGCGATTGGTTCGCGAGGACGACACACGATGTGTGGAGTGGAAAGAGGAAAAGGTCCCACCGGGCGTGCCAGAATCTATTCCCCTCCGAATGGCGGCCAAGACATGGGCGTCCTGCCTGAGATTCGGGGCAGATGCTATTTGGTTTTATCCGTCCACCTCTCCGAAGATGCCAAGTTGATTTATGGCACCGTGTATCGGAGGTTTAGACGGATGCGGCCGACGTAGCAGACTTCGTCAGATTCCCCCTCGCTTGAGGGGTTTTTGATTGTGGGGACGCTCTTCCCTGCAGGCGTAAGCCCCTGCAGTTAATTACGCTACCGTATCGCGGCAACAACTTTCTCTTTCTCCAGAATTTCACTTCGTGTCGTGTGTGTTTGTTTTGTTTGTGGTTGCCCGTGGATTGTATACGGAGACTGAGTAATGCCGTCGCCCGTAGGGCGTGGATTAGTCCAAATCCGTATTTACTTAGATTTGGGTTTGGTGTTTTTAGTTTAAGGATACATTAGCCGTGTTGAGGCAAAGATCAACTTAAACGTTCGTTAAAGATACGTTAGTCCTGCTTGAGACTAAGATCGACTTAACGTGGTGATCCGTTTAATATATGGTCGTCAGGACTCATCACCTCTCTGATGTCGTTGAAGGATTACAACGATAGGTGTCAGAGGAGTTCAGAGATGTACCCTCGAACCAGAGTTGATTTGGAATTTTATAGTCCATTTGAATGTTTAAGGATACGTTAGCCGTGTTTGGGGCTAAGATCAACTTAAACGGGATCGTTTAGATCCGGTAAAAGAGCATTTGGAGGCTCTATTGTTCCAGTTTAGGGACGTGGTGGTCCATCGCCAGTTTAGGGACGTGGTGGTCTATTTTCCAGTTTAGGGACGTGGTGGTCCATCATTAGTTTAAGGACGTTTCGGTCCAACATTAGTTTAAGGACATTTCGGTCCACAAGTTTAAGGACCCCGCAGTCCATATTGATATGTGTGGTCGTCGGGACCCGTCACCTCTCTGACATCGTTGAAGGATTACAACGATAGGAGTCAAAGGAGTTCGGAGATGTGCCCTTGAATCGGTCGTAAATTGATTTAAGAGAGCAGTTGTGCTCAGTCAATTTAATTTAAGAACTTACGGTCAAAATTGGGCTAAGTCGGAGATGTCCACATTTTGTTTGCATTTGGCCTGTTAGGCCTTTGTTTGGGCTTTCCCCTTTACAATAATGCATAGCATTATTTCAGGCTATTTATGTCTATTTTGACTGGGCTCTGCCCTTTTTATTATAATGCAGAGCATTTGTTTTGGTCCATTGGACCTCTCAATTGGGCTCTGCCCTTTAAATAATGCATAGCATTATTTTGGTCTGTTTAGACTTTTTAATTGGGCTCTGCCTTTTTGTGCAGTACTTTTATTTGGTCCATTAGACCTTTGATTGGGCTCTGCCCTTTAATAATGCATTGCATTTAATACTCTGACAGAGCCCCACATGGCTTGTCAGGTGCTTTGCGCAATTAAAGAGCGCAAGCACTCGTGGAGGTGACACGTATCACGTTCTGATGAGCGCAAGCGCAACAGCGCAGTGCGCTGCGTCAGTGCGCTGCGCTGTTGCACTGCTGACACGTGGCGCTTCCTAGCGGCTTGCGCAATAGTACTGTTTTGGCAAGTGCTGGGCACTGTTCTTATTCTTTTGGATCAATTTTAGATCAAAGAAAACAAGTTTTTTCTTGTTTTTAAAGAACCAATGGTTCATGAAAGGTGCAAGGCACTGTTATCTTGAGAATCTTTTAGATTCAAAACCAATGGTTCATAAAAAGAAGTGCAAGGCACTATTTATTATTTATTTTCTTTTCATTAGAGATCCTTGATCTTGTTCTCAGATCGATGATCTGTTCATAAGAGAATTTTCTCTTTTTCTAAAGGTTTTTACCTTTTTTCTTTGTTTCTTGAGGATTTCTCTCCAATTCTTCAGAGTTCTCTCTGTTTAATTTCTCACAAAATGTTGATCCCTTTGAATTGAGGTCTAGGGTCCTTTTTATAGTGCCCATAAATTAGTTAAATTTGTTAAAGAGATCTTTCTCTGAGTGATTTGGGGAATTTTCCCCACCGTTGGATCTTTGATCCAAAGGCCTCTGTTTTACAGAAGAAAATCTTCTTGTTTTAACAAGAACAGAAAAGATTTCTTTAAAATCTCAATTCTGTTTTGCGCAAAAGCCTCAGCGTGTGACACGTGTCGCGCAGCGCAGCGCTTGCGCAGCTGTGCTTGCGCAACTGCGCAGACACGTGTCGCGCAGCGCAGCGCTTGCGCAGCTGTGCTTGCGTAACTGCGCAGACACGTGTCACGCAGCGCAGCGTTTGCGCAACTGAAACGTTGCTTCCTTTACTTTTGCTTTAAATAGAGCTTTGCTCTGATTGGGTGCGCTGCTTTGGGTGCTGCGCTGGTGTATCAGCACCTGACACGTGGCGCGTTGCGCGCAGCGCAAAGAATCTGAAGCGTTGCTTCATTTATTAAAATTTAGATTTTCAAAGTAGAGATTTGCTCTGATTGGAGGAAGATGAAGCGTTGCTTCATCTCCCGCCTCGGAATTTGAACAGAGCTTTGCTCTGATTGGGGAAACAATGCCCATGGAGCAGATTACTCGAGCCACCATAGGGCTGTTTTTCGGGACCATGCTCCCGCCAACGAGCTTCACTGCTCCAGTGCCCGTACCAGAAGCTCCCAAGAAGTCGGTCTTCGATCGACTTACAGTTACTGCGGCCCCTCTCAACGGGTCGTCCAACACCAGTGCCTCGGTCTTCTCCAGATTGGGCCAAAATTCCTGCAGGCCCACAATGAAGCTTGCAGTCCCAGAGAAGGTTATTCCGAAGAGAGTAACCAACCCTGCTCCCGAAGTCGTCAAGGCGGCTTCTCCTGCCAAGGGGTCGGTCTTTACAAGACTGACCGTCCCAACTCCAACTCCTGCTCCTGCTACTCAGAGGACATCAGTCATTAATAGGCTGACACCGGCAACGGCCTGAACAGAGGGCAAGATAAGGCCATCCCCGTCACCAAGCCAACTCCATCAGCTCGACATGCTCGACGTCGCCACTGGCGCTGAGTGAGGAAGTCGGGAGGCAACTCCCCTTCTAGTCTAACTCCACCAGCCCCGACGGTGGAAATTAATGCTGCTGTTCCAACTGGGAACAGTTTTGAGCTGCTAAATAAGGTGCGTAGGAATTCTCCTACCACTGTACTGAAAAGGTCTCCTCCTCCGGTGGAGAATATTGCGGAAAAAAAACCAGAACAGTCCCTTCAGTGGCTGTCCTCCAAGATATACAAAGTCTAGCGGTAGGTCCGGAACTCGGTAGTGGATCAAGAATATTCCCGCCGGCAGAAGAAGCTGAAGGTCCGACAGGAAGACAGCCATCCTGCCAAGCCGCGGAAAGCTATCTGGGTGCCCACCGCGACGGCCCCCCTCAACTTCCCCCGTTCATAAGAAAAGAAGGCCGGAGAAGACCCCCATGCCTGCGACAAATGTCAAAGGCACTGAGCACAAACGCCCTAAGTCTGGGGGCATGGTGGTGCATACCGTCTACATGGCATCGGGAAAGAGGACAGCCGCGCTTCTACGGGCCACCGACCACTCACCCAATCCATCACAAGAGCTCAGGAACAGCAACAGCAGAAGCTTCAGGAAATGCTGACTGTAATGTCCGCACTCACCGGACCAAAAGAAAGCCCGGAGGCATCATCGAAGCAGCGTTATGAACAAGAAACCGATGCTGACTTCCTTCGTAGAGTCCTCGAAAAGAAAGACAAAGAAGCCGCAGAGCAAGCGGCTAACATAAAGCGAATGACACTTCTCTTACAAGACATGGTCGGGATGATGATACAGCCGGATCCTTCAGCCGAAGACCCTCCGATCATTATTGAAGATGACAGAGGAGAAACAACGAATCCCCTGCCGGCTCTTTCAACCGCCAAGGAGGAAACCATTTCTAAGGTCGCCCTGGATGATTATATTGCTCAACAGATACGATTTCACCAGGCAAATGAAGCGGCCGGTCAAATCGTCAAAACTGGGCGACCATATCCGGGCTGGTATGACCAGATAAAATACCCGCCGGGCTACACGATCCCGAAATTCCATGTCTACAAGGGGACAGGCAACCCCCATCAACATGTCGCCCAGTTCAGGGCTCTTTGTGGCAACACCGGCGGCGATGATAAGCTCTTGCTTCGCCAATTCGTCGGCAGCTTATCGGAGACATCGTTTGAGTGGTACTCCGAGCTTCCGAACGACTCCGTCAAAACTTTCGTAGAGATGGAGTTTCTGTTCACCCAGCGATTCGCGAGCGCCAGCGAACGCACCCCGATAACAGCTTTGATCAATGCAAGGGTGAAGCCGGGCAAAACTTGGGTTCAATATGCAATCCGATGGCGGAACCTGTGGTCGAAGTGCGAGCAGCGCATCGAAGAAGCACCAGCGGTGGGCATGTTCGTGGGCACCCTAGACCCTCATGCAACTATTTCACAGTTCATGATATTCTTTAAACCGACCATGTTCCAAACTTTAATCGATAAGCTAGCCCAGATGGATCAAATGGGTCACAGACCGTCTCCCCTGAAGCCGGAACCTCGGAACGACAAGGGTAAAGGAAAGGCGACCTTCGTCGCGAACACCCAACAACAGCCCAGTGCCCCAAAGCTAGCAGATCAACTGAAAGAGAGACGGCGCTATTATAATGAGAAAATGAAGCGTCCTTACTCATTCCCACGGGAAAAGACGAAGAGGCTGTTCGAGCTGGCTATGCGCAACAGGATTATCAGTTTGTCGAATCCCAGGCGACCGCCGCAACCCAGCGAAGTGAATAATCCCAATTACTGCCCTTACCACCAAACGGTAAGTCACCCAATCGAGGATTGCTTCGTTTTCAAGGGATGGATCGAGGATCAATACCTACAAGGCAAGTTTGCGCTGTCCGAGAAGTGGAAGGTAAACCCACCACGGCCACACACTCCTATGAAGACGGACACACCGGGGGCAACTTGTTCTTTTGTTGAAGAAGCTCCATGGGAAGTCGTGCTTTCAGCCAAAACCAAAAGGATGCTGAATGATATTCAGACATGCCCGACGATCAGATGGAAGAACCCGCTAGAACCCCAGATCATCGAAGGGATGCTGAAGCCGCGCCCAACTCCAAAGATTGGTGGTGATGGCCCAAGCACTCGCACCCAGCCGTCAAAATCTTCAAAGAAAAAGAAGAAGAAATCCAAGAAGCCCGTGAAGCCTGGCGATAAGCGCATGGACTTACAGAAGCAAATTGACGAGCTGGAAGAGTATAACCAGAAGGTGCGGACTCCGATCACGCTCTAAGAGTTCCTCAGCCACGTCCTTAAGGACAAAGATGATGGAGAAGACTCGTCGGATGGATCTGAGGATTACGTAACAAGCTGCCATGTGATCTCTCATTCATCGCTAGACAATGAAGAGGCTCCTTGCACAAAGAAACTGGGGGCAGACCCTGAACCAGAACTTCTGGGGCCGTCAGATGAAATGATTGATGCATTCCTGAACACGGCTCTTTTGAAAAGTAAAGCTGATCGGGAGCGTGAGATGGCCATATTTGAAAAAGCCAAACACCGGCGATTAGACGAAAGAGTTGAGATAATCCCGCCAAATCAAGGGACATCCGTCGTGAATAAAAACGAGTTCAAGATGAGGAAAAGGTTTGCTAAAGCCATATCAATGGGAATGAAGCTACCACCCTCTGAAGGAAACACTCCCGGTGAAGCAGAAATACATCCTAGCTACTGCTTATATCATCGAAAGGTTTCGCACCCTACCGAAGAGTGCGACACTTTTAAAAGATGGTGGCAGGGATATGTTGCTCACCGGCAACATTTTAAGCGGATGAAGCGCAAAACTCGTTGGGAGCAAAGAAGTGCGACTGAGGAGCATAAAAGAAATACCGGTAACTGTCGCATGGTCAACACTGGGGGTCGCAGATTCTCACTTTCGGAAGCGACTCTGACGAAGAGATGGCTCTTGGCCCTCTCTTTAAAGAATCCACATTGGGGAAGAAGGAAGAACCGAAGGCCTGTGAAAACATTCAGCTGCGCAATCGCACGCTTCCAGAAAAGAATCTCGGATCCACGAGTAGAAAAGATAAATGAAAAGAAAAGGTCTCCGAGGATATCGCCCTGGACGACCAAGTCATGAAAGAACTGACTGCCAAGGACCCGCCAAAGAAGAGTAAGGTGGACTATAACGTTCTGGCGAACTTGAGGAAATTACCCTCGCAACTCAGTATTCTGGACGCCCTTCTATTATCCAAAGAAGCGAGAGATTCACTGATCAAGGCGCTACAAGAGCCAGAGCAATTCCAAACATTTCTCGCTGAAGAAAAGATGAAGGACGAGCTAGAGAAAGTACACACAGCCGATATCACCTTCGGCGAAGAAGATCTCCTCCTTAGGACGTGCGAGCACAACCGTCCCCTCTATGTCTCTGGATACTGCCACGATATCAAGATAGGCAAAATCCTGGTTGACAATGGGTCTTCCGTCAATCTCCTCAACGTGCGAGTGTTGAAGGAAATCTGCATGAGCGTCCAGCATCTCGCTCGTGATAAATCACCATCTCTGGTTTTGACTCCCAGTCATCGCGAACTCTCGGGTCTGTGATATTGACATTACAATTTGGGCTACTTGTCACGGATATTAAATTTCATGTCATTGACACCAAGACATGCTATAACGTTTTGCTCGGCCGGCCTTGGTTACACGAGTACAACATCATCCCTTCTACACAACATCAGTGTATGAAATAATTTAAGGATGGTCTCAAGTATACCGTAACAGGAGAGCTGAATCCATTCTCCGTAAACGAAGTCAGCAAGTATGAAGATGCAAAATATTTCTTACCGGATTTCGAAGACATGGAGAAATGTCACAAACCGGAGAACAAAGCTATCACCACCATTCCCGTCTTCGGGAGTGATACTGAAGAAGAAGAAGAGATGGTTTATTCAGGCCCACCCCAGTACAACAAGCCAGGACCGTCCGCTCCTATGTTGATCTTTGGCAGCGACTCGGAAGATGAGGTCCATGCTATATTCTCTGCTCGACCTCCAATACGAACATTCGCTGATGAAGAGCAAAGTTTGCAAGTTGCCATGGTTCCGCCCAAACATCATAAAGAACTGGACGCGCTTGATACCTGCAGTGTGGAAAAGCTGCAAACGTTCTATGTCCCTCCCAGGCGAGAAGGCGAAAAGGCGATCCTATTCTACCGCTCCGGGGAAACTAAAGTGGAGAAAGAAATCTGGCATGGCACGGATCCTACACTTGACAGGCTTCAGCCCATCCGTCTGCCTAAATATTACACAGAAGGTTTGAAAAAGCTATTGAAGCGCCAAGGGATACCCTTCAAACAGACCGCTCAAAAAGCTAAGTTCTATGACACGGTCTGGAACGTTCCCGGAACTCAGCGCAAGTTGCCCAACGGGAGAATGGAAGCAATCGGGCTTGGATATGTTCGGTCCAAGAAACGGGAGCTACTCCGCGACTGCTATGTCATACATGACTTTGATGAAGAAGGAGATGCTCAATAGGAGAGTGCTAATCCTGAACCAGAAAAAGTCCCCGACGTAAAAATACCCAGTCCGTCGTTCGAAGAACAAATGGACAAGCTTATAAGGGAAGCAGGTCAAAAGGTTCGAGATGACCATAATCGCGATATGGCCATCTACGAGAAAGCCAGGACGCAACGCCTTCTTCAACAGGCTGCGAAAGATGAAAATGCCCCTCTCTGTCAACCTGTTGTACAAAAGGCTCGACGCAGAGGCAGAAACAAGTCAAAGAGCGGAAAGGGCGTTCAACAGCGACAAAGCGGGACCAAAAAGTCACGCGAGCGGGAATCGAGAGGTCCGGATTCGTACCTTATGAAGAAGATGAGTCGAGCATACTCTTTTCCTCAACACAAGACAAAGAAGATACTTGACCTCGCTATAAGACATCAAATGATTACACTGCCGGAGTCTAAACACCCCGAGCAAGCAGGCGAAGTCTCTCACCCAGACTATTGCTCTTATCACCAAGCAATAGGACATCCTCTCGAAGATTGCTTCACCTTCAAGAACTGGGTCGAAGATCAGTATCAGCTCGGCAAGTTCGCTCTATCCGACAGTTGGAGGATAACACCACCGCAGAAGCATGAACCCAAATCCACGAGGATAGACTCAAATCCACATCGGTCTTGGAAGCGAGCTCGTACTTGTCATATGATAACAATATCAAAAGAAGAGCCCAAGAATATGGATGACCTTCCCTGGTGCTTCGAAAATAATTTTGACGAGGTGATTTCAGAGTTTCCACCGGCGCCAAAAGAGCTGGAAGATGGAATACACACTACTGCAGATAACCTCAAGAAGATTGATTTGGGGACGACGAGTGACTCGCGGCCGACATTCGTCGGTGTGCTATTGTCTGAAGAGAGGGTAGCTGCATTAAAGGACGTGCTTATGCAGTATAGAGATTGTTTCGCATGGAACTATTCCGAAATGCCGGGATTAGATCCAGAGATTGTTGTGCATAAATTGGCGATATCCCCGGACATTAAGCCAATCAAACAAGCACCGAGAAGAATGCGGCTTGAGCTTGAGATGAGTATCAACGCCGAGGTCAAGAAGTTGATTGACTCTGGCTTCATCCAAGAGGTCTAGTACTCTGATTGGATCGCCAACATCGTCCCGGTGATGAAGAAAAATGGAACATTGCACATATGCGTGGACTTCCGGGATCTCAATAAAGCCTGTCCGAAGGACGATTTCCCAGTACCGGTCACTGAGCTGATGATAGACAACACGTCCACTCATGAAGTTTTCTCCTTCATGGACGGCTCATCAGGATATAATCAGATAAAGATGCATCCTGAGGACCAGAAGCACACCGCGTTCCGGACCCTTCTAGGTATATTCTGCTACAAGGTGATGCCCTTCGGTCTAAAGAACGCCGGTGCCACCTATCAGAGGGCCATGACGAAGATCTTCGATGACCTCATACATGAAATCGTCGAATGCTATTGTTGGGGTCAAAATTTGCACCCCGGTTGACCGAGTAAAAGTCAAGGTCAACCCCCAAGCTAGGTGGGCCCAAGCCCAGGTCAAGCGTGCCCATGCCCAAGTCGAGCCCGCGGCCAGCCTCCCCATGCCAACAACAAAATCATGTAATAAATAATTTTTATGTAATTTTTTATACATGAATGTATGCAAAATAGGCATAAAGCCAATATTTTGTAAGCCTATGGCTTATGTGCAAAAATGAAATGGCACATGAGCTATGGGATGGGCAAAATGCCATTTTTGTAAAACCCAAGAGGCTATATGTAAATATGTAAGCCTATAAAAGGCAAAACGATGATGAATAAAATATATACTTTTCATTCCCCTCAAAATACCTAGGGTTTGTGCCTCTTTCCCCTTTCTGAAGGTTCCAAATCTTATTCTTTTTTTTGAATTAAATCAAGAGTTTTACTCTTCCTTTTCAAAAACTAAATAGTTTTTCACCACAAAACCACAAAGGGGAACTTGGATCTACCATTAGATCTAAAAAAGAAGAGATTTTTAAAATCTCACATCTCTTGATCTTCAAGATCTGGCCAAACAACAGGAGGAAGAAGAAGAACCCCCTTAATCAGCTTCAAAACATCCTAGGAGTTTAACTCCATATATATATATATATATATATAAAATAGATATTTTCTTTCTGAAGCATAGCTTCTGGGACTAAAAGCCCCTTTTTCTCGCCGGCGCCCAAGTGCTCCGGCGCCAAGCGCCCACGTGCCGACACGTGGCTCGCTAGCGCTCGAGCGCAAAGCGCCCACGTGCCGACACGTGGCGCACTGGCGCTCGAGCGCCCACGTACCGACACGTGGCGCGCTTGCGCTCAAGCGCAAAGCGCCCACGTGCCGACACGTGGCGCGCTTGCGCTCAAGCGCCCATATGCCGACACATGGCGCGCTTGCACTCCAGCGCCCTGCGCTCAAGCGCAAAACGCCCACGTGCCGACACGTGGCGCGCTTGCGCTCAAGCGCCCAGCGCCCAAGCGCAAAGCGCCCATACGTCGACACGTGGCGCCCTGCGCTCCAGCGCCCTGCGCTCCAGCGCCCTGCGCTCAAGCGCAAAGCGCCCACATGCCGACATGTGGCGCGCTAGCGCCTGAGCGCACAGCACCTAAGCACACAACGCTCAAGGCGCTGACCCCACGCATCCTTTGGATGCCCTTTCCCTTTCTTTTTTTATATATACGTATATATAAATACACACACACACACATACTCTACACCACTGTCCCTCCCAAAATTTTTTTGGGCCGGGGCGCTGCTAGCCCCCTTGACTCCCAGCCCGCTATCCGGGTAGCGGGACCCCCGTAAAAACTCTGCGTGGCTCCCGATATATCCAAAATCCCGTTTCAAAACACAACACACGTACACTGCACATTGAGTTCGCATGACCAGTTTAACCCGTTAATCGGAGGTTCCCTCGCTCCAAAGGCGAGGGGTAATTAACGGCAGCTTAGTCCGCGGCTGCCGGAGATTCGGATCCCAACAATCAATAAACCCCAGCCTACCCTAGGCAGGGGGAATCTGTAATGCGCCTGACAAGCGCGCGCGTATTCCCATCTCAATGGGGTGACGAAAAACACCCTACAGATTCTGGCACGCCCAGTGGGACCAATCTCTCCTCCCATATTTCGGGTTAAGCATTCATGCGAACTCAGTCAACATACATACTTATATTTATACTGAAATAATGCTTTTCCATGAAGGTTTTCAAGCAATCACCTTTCGACAATGTCTCCAAAGATGAACTCAGCTCCCATCTCCTACACGATGAAGATAGACTCCAGGACGGTATTTCCGGCCAGTCTCGGGCGACAATGGGAGGAGCCGCTTCTACCATTTGGCTCTATTATGTTCATGCCAGTTGGCGCCATCCCAGCTCCTCAAGCCCCGGTGACAGACAAACCGGTCTCGAAAGGCAAGAGGCCAAATGTGGTGGTCTCGAAGGCGCCCTGACTCAAACGCAAATCGGTGTTTGAACGACTCTCTCTGGCCCCAGCTGGGGGCAAGGCCATCAACACCAACAAAGCAACAGGGTCTCTCGAGCAAGCTCCGGCGGTGCCCCTGACAACTGCTCGATCGGGTGTTTTCTCTAAGCTCCCCGCTAATCGACTCACGGTGGCTTCCCAGGAAATGGATGCCCGCCGAGCCCTTAAAATTGAAAAGTTAAGGCAGAAAAGGCTCAGATATAGAGCCAACAAAAGGGCTAGGGCTCCTGCTAGGCTGAACCTCATGAGGTTCGAAGAACAGTGTTACCCCGACGAAGATGGGAAAATGGCTGGTTATGTGGTCCACACTGTCTACATGATGGGCACGCGCAGCAAGAGCAAGGACGGGGCCACCACATCTCAAATCCAATCTGGCTTGAATGTGATTGCCGCTTCCCAAGAACAGCCGCCCCCGCTGGGTGATGAAAACCTTCTCGATGAGGATGATAGGCGGAAAGACCCTTCGGTCCATGAGGAGTCGGGCTCGGAAAGCGAGGATGAGCCAACTTTCCAGCCTAAGAATGCGGAGCAGCAACTTCTCCAAGAGCTCCGAAAACAGCTCAGAAGCAAAGACAAGGAGATGGCTAGGCTCTACTCAAAGATCGACGACTTGACAAATGTCGTCTTACGGCTTACGGCCCAACTTGCCTCTCAGCCGCCCAATCAAGCACAGGGCTCTGCTCATGAACCGGGAAACGTTGTCCCGAGACAGCCGGTGCCTATTCCCTCAAATCCAAAGGTGGGCGGACCGCATGAAAGTCAATCGCATCCTATTTCAGGAAATGTCTTGGCTACTGATGACAGTAGCCCGCTAACTCAAGATCAAATCATGTATTTGGTTGCCAGCAAAGTCAAAACATTGGTGGCCGAAACCGAAGCGCAAAAAGATATCAGCAGTAGTGGGATACCATATCCTTCTCAGTATGATCTGGTAGAATTTCCTAGCGGCTATGTCATCCCCAAATTCGGAAGATTCGATGGGACGGGAAATGCGAATCAACACATCGCCCACTTCAAAGCCTCATGCGGGAATACTGGGGGCAATGATGCGCTTCTCCTCCGCCAGTTCGTTAATAGCTTGACCGATGTTGCTTTCGACTGGTACGCGAGCATACCGGATGGCTCCGTTACTACTTTCTTCCAAATGGAATCTTTGTTTCGACAAAGATTCATGAGCGTCAGCGATAAGATCACCATTGCCGAGCTCGTAAGGACCAAGCCCAAGAACAACGAAAGCAGCACGGATTTTATAACCCGATAGCGCAATCTCTCCGTCAAATGCGAACCGCCGATAGAGCAGGACCAATCTGTCAGTCTCCTCGTCGGAAATCTCAACAATTGGATGGCCCCGTTTCTATGCACCGCGGGTCTCAAAACATTCCAAGAGCTGACCAGGAAAGTTCAGATGCTGGAGCGCTCAAAACAGGAGTCCTCCTCGGATTCCCAAAATAACAATAAGTCCTGGAGAAACCGAAAGGACGATAATCGCAAAGGCGGAAACTCCGATGATTCTGAATCTTTTAACACTTCGGCTAACCGAAATAAGTAAGGGATGAGCGGGCCTAGCGCTAACCAGCCTCGGAAGCCAATGTTCGGAGAGGAAGGAGAATCGCCACTGAAAGAGAAGCTGGATAAGGTCTATTCCTTCAGAAGGGACAAAATCCGTAAAATATTCAAAGACGCCCTGAAGAACGGTCTACAACTGCCAGAGTCAAAATGACCGCAGGAAGCGAATAGGACCGACGACCCCAAATACTGCCCCTATCACAGAGTGATAGGTCATGCCATTGAGGACCGCTTCATCTTCAAAGATTGGGTCGAAAAACAATACAAGGCAGGAGAGATAGAACTGTCTAAAGGCGTGCTAGCAAACAGTCCTACTGCGACCGCCAATTTCATACAAACGGAGACCGAAGTTCTTCATGAAACCGATTCTCTCAGACATCTGCCTTTCTCTGAAAACAATCGACCACCACGTCATTAAACTGGGAATAATCGACCTCTAAGTCGTTAAACTGGGAATGTAAAAAAAATGTAAATAAACAAAAAAAATGTGTAAATAAATAAAAAGAAAAGCCGAAATGATGGGGCAACTCGCAATAAAAATCAGCGAGTAAAAATAAAAATGAAAATAAAGCCAAAATGATGGGGCAACTGCGAATAAAAGCCGAAATGATAGGGCAATCGCGATCTCCGCGACAAGAAAAGCTGAAATGATAGAGAAATCGTGGTAAAAAAAAGAAACAAAAAAAAACGGCGAATGATGAGTTGCTCCTAGTACCATATTCCAGCGCAGCGATGCAGACGCCAACAAAAATTCAAATTTCCAAAATTCTCCCAGCCCTACGGTTAGTCCCCAAATTGACTACCGTATACAATCCACGGGCTCAAATAATTCTCGTCATACCCATGCCCCACCACAATCACCAGTTACGCGACTGGTCTCCGCCTTTGGAATTATGCTCCATTGAGAAGACCCACTCATATGTCCTCACGATACATGAGGAGAACAAACCTTTGTGGGATCCTTACGACTCATGAAGGAAAAACACACTTAGGAGTCCCCACGACTCCTAAGGAGAAAATACACATGCGGGATCCTTACGACCCGTAGGGAGAAAATTCTTTTATGGGACCCTCACGGCCCATAAAATTGAAAAGTCTTAGGTGATAAGGATCTAAACCTGTCTCCTAAGCCATCGCTCCCCAATCTCCAAGTGGCGAATGATGAGTCACTCCTGATACCATATACCAGTGCAGCGATGCAGACGCCAACCAAATTCCAAATCCCATACCCTAATGGCGAATGATGAGTCGCTCCTGGTACCATATTCCAGTGCAGCGATGCAGACGCCAAAAAAATCTCAAAAATTTTCCGGCCCTACGGTCTGGATCATACATCCTGCAAAACCGTATACAATCCAAGGGCGTAAAACAATCCCAATCTCTCCCAAGTCCTACCGGCGAAACCACATTCCCACCGGCGGGGAAGATTCAAAAAAAAATGAGAGAAGAAAAAAAGAAGGTATGTCCACAAGCAAAATGGGCACGGATGAAAACCCGAAAGGGCTCCGTGAGTAAAAACAGCAGGACTGCCGGCGAGTTTGTGAAAACCCGAAAGGGCGCAAACTCGTGAGACAGAGATGAAATGCACTCACAAAGTCCTCTCGACTTTGTGAGGAGAAAATTTCCGCATGAGATCCTTACGACTCACAAAGGAGCAACACACTTGGGAGTCCCCACGACTCCTAAGGAGAAAATACACTTACGGGATCCTTACGACCCGTAGGGAGAAAATGCTTTGTGAGACCCTTACGGCTCACAAAATTGAAAAGTCTTAGGTGATAGGGACCTAAAACCTGTCTCCTAAGCCATCGTTTCTTAATAAACAAACGCAAATGACGATTCACTCCTGGTACTATATTCCAGTGTAGCGATGCTGATGCCAAACAAAAAAAACCAGTTCCCAAGTCCTCCCAGGGCAAATGATGAGTTGCTCCTGGCATTATTCCAGTGCAGCGATGCAGATGCCAAACCAAAACCGAAATCCTCAAATCCACTCATGGCAAATGATGATTCGCTCTTGGTACCATATTCCAGTGTAGCGATGCTGATGTCAACCCAAATCAAATCAAACCAACAACCTCTGCGGCGGAATTATGCTCCGTCCCGGAATTTACCCCGTATCGAAATCATGCTTCGCCTCGGGATATCGACCTTCCCTGTCGGAATTATGTTCCACCTCGAAATCAAGTCAACCTGCAAACTCTGCGTCGGAATCATTCTTCGTCTCAGAATGTGCACCTCGTGTCGAAATCATGCTTCGCCTCGGTGTATCTGCCTTCCCTGTCGGAATTATGCTTCGGCTCGGAATTAATCAGCGTCCTCCTCGTCGGAATTAAGCTCCGCCTCGGAATCAAGTCAACCTGCAAGCTCTGAGCCGGAATCATGCTTCATCTCAGAATGTTCACCCCGTGTCGAAATCATGCTTCACCTCGGTGTATCTGCCTTCCCTGTCGGAATTATGCTTCGGCTCGGAATCAATCAGCGTCCTCCTCGTCGGAATTAAGCTCCGCCTCAGAATCAGGTCAACCAGTAAGCTCTGCGTCGAAATCATGCTTCGTCTCAGAATGTACCCCGTGTCGGAATCATACTTCGCCTCGGAGTACCTGCCTTCCCTGTCGGAATTATACTTCGCCTGGGAATCAACCTCTGCATCGAAATTATGCTTCAGCCAGAATGTCTACCACTCTTCGGAATGATGCTCCGATCCCTGGAATCATGCTCCACCCTTCGGAATGATGCTCCGATCTTTGGAATCATGCTCCACCCTTCGGAATGTTGCTCCAATCTCTGGAATCATGCTCCGCCCTTCGGAATGATGCTCCGATCTCTGGAATCATGCTCCGCTCATCGGAATGATGCTCCGATCCTGGGAATGATGCTCCGCTAATCGGAATAATGCTCCGATTCCTGGAATCATGCTCCGCTCATCGGAATGATGCTCCGATCCCTGGAATCATGCTCTGCTCATCGGAATGATGCTCCGATCCCTGGAATCATGCTCCGCTCATTGGAATGATGCTCCGATCCTTGGAATCATGCTCCGCTCTTCGGAATGATGCTCCGATTTTTGGAATCATGCTCCGCTCTTCGGAATGATGCTCCGATCCCTGGAATCATGCTCCGCTCATTGGAATGATGCTCCGATCCTTGGAATGATGCTCCGATCCTTGGAATCATGCTCCGCTCTTCGGAATGATGCTCCGATCCCTGGAATCATGCTCCGCTCATCGGAATGATGCTCCGACCTTGGAATTATGCTCTGCAAATCGGAATGATGCTCCGATCCCCGGGAATCACGCTCCCCGAGGGATACTCCGACCTTGGAATTATGCTCCGCAAATCAGAATGATTCTCCGATCCCCGGGAATCATGCTCCCCGAAGGATGCTCCGCTCATGGAATGATGTTCCACCTCGAAGTCCAGCTTCAAGATCCATCAATTTCATGCACACAACTCAAATGGGCAGTGTGCATTTATTGATGGGGGCACTTTGTTGGGGTCAAAATTTGCACCCCGGTTGACCGAGTAAAAGTCAAGGTCAACCCCCAAGCTAGGTGGACCCAAGCCCAGGTCAAGCGGGCCCATGCCCAAGTCAAGCCCGCGGCCAGCCTCCCCATGCCAACAACAAAATCATGTAATAAATAATTTTTATGTAATTTTTTATACATGAATGTATGCAAAATGGGCATAAAGCCAATATTTTGTAAGCCCATGGCTTATGTGCAAAAATGAAATGGCACATGAGCCATGGGATGGGCAAAATGCCATTTTTGTAAAACCCAAGGGCTGTATGTAAATATGTAAGCCTATAAAAGGCAACATGATGATGAATAAAATATATACTTTTCATTCCCCTCAAAAAACCTAAGGTTTGTGCCTATTTCCCCTTTCTGAAGGTTCCAAACCTTATTCTTTCTTTTGAATTAAATCAAGAGTTTTACTCTTCCTTTTCAAAAACTAAATAGTTTTTCACCACAAAACCACAAAGGGGAACTTGGATCTACCATTAGATCTCAAAAAGAAGAGATTTTTAAAATCTAACATCTCTTGATCTTCAAGATCCGGCCAAACAACAGGAGGAAGAAAAAGAACCCCCTTAATCAGCTTCAAAACATCCTAGGAGTTTAACTCCATATATATATATATATATATATATATATAAAATAGATATTTCCTTTCTGAAGCATAGCTTCTGGTTCTGGGACTAAAAGCCCCTTTTTTCTCGCCGGCGCCCAAGCGCCCACGTGCCGACACGTGGCGCGCTAGCGCTCGAGCGCAAAGCGCCCATGTGCCGACACGTGGCGCGCTGGCGCTCGAGCGCCCACGTGCCGACACGTGGCGCGCTTGCGCTCCAGCGCCCAGCGCTCAAGCACACATGGCGCGCTTGCGCTCCAGCGCCCAGCGCTCAAGCGCAAAGCGCCCACGTGCCGACACGTGGCGTGCTTCCGCTCAAGCGCCCACGTGCCGACACGTGGCGCGCTTGCGCTCCAGCGCCCTGCGCTCAAGCGCAAAGCGTCCATATGCCGACACGTGGCGCGCTTGCCCTCAAGCGCCCAGCGCCCAACCGCAAAGCGCCCACACGTCGACACGTGGCGCGCTTGCGCTCCAGCGCCCTGCGCTCAAGCGCAAAGTGCCCACGTGGCGTGCTTGCGCTCAAGCGCCCAGCGCTCAAGCGCAAAGCGCCCACATGCCGACATGTGGCGCGCTAGCGCCTGAGCGCACAGCACCTAAGCGCACAGCGCTCATGGCGCTGACCCCACGCATCCTTTGGATGCCCTTTCCCTTTCTATTTTTATATATACGTATATATAAATATACACACACACACATACTCTACACCACTGTCCCTCCCAAAAAAATTTTGGGCCGGGGTGCTGCTAGCCCCCTTGACCCCCAGCCCGCTATCCGGGTAGCGGGACCCCCGTAAAAACTCTGTATGGCTCCCGATATATCCAAAACCCCGTTTCAAAACACAACACGCGTACACTGCACATTGAGTTCGCATGACCAGTTTAACCCGTTAATCGGAGGTTCCCTCGCTCCAAAGGCGAGGGGTAATTAACGGCAGCTTAGTCCGCAGCTGCCGGAGATTCGGATCCCCACAATTAATAAACCCCAGCCTGCCCTAGGCAAGGGGAATCTGTAATGCGCCTGACAAGTGCGCGCGTATTCCCATCTCAATGGGGTGACGAAAAACACCCTACAGCTATATCGACGACCTCATGGTTAAAAGCAAATCATATGAGGAACATCTCGAGCATCTGAAGATCGTGTTTCAACGTCTTCGACAATACAACTTGAAGATGAACCCTCTCAAATGCGCGTTCGGGGTGTCCTCAGGTAAATTCCCAGGATTCATCGTCCGACACCGAGGTATCGAGATAGATCCGTCAAAGATCAAGGCGATCATGGAAATGCCTCCGCCAAGGACTCTCAAACAATTGCGATCCCTCCAAGGGAAGCTCGCGTACATCCGGCAATTTATGGCCAATCTCTCTGGCAAGTGCCGTCCTTATAGTCGCTTTATGAAAAAGAGGACCCCGTTCGTCTGGGATCACAAATGCCAAGGCGCGCTGGACGAAATCAAGCAGTATCTGCAGAACCCGCCAGTGCTGGCCGCTCCGGTCGAGGGAAAGCCCCTTATTCTTTGTACAACAGCCCTCGAAGGTTCCTTAGGCGCGTTATGGGCATAAGAGAACGACCAAGGGAAAGAAAGAGCTCTCTACTATTTGAGTCGAGTTCTCCTGGGGGCAGAAAGTAATTATTCTCCCATCGAAAAACACTGCCTGGCGTTAATCTTCGCGATAACGAAACTCTGGCACTATGCATTGGCGCATGAAGTCCGTCTCATATCAAACGTGGACCTTCTCAAATACTTGATGTCGAAGGCCATATTGACGGGGCGACTCGCTAAATGGGCACTGCTCTTGATGGAGTTCTCGATAACTTATCAACCTCTTAAGGCAGTGAAAGGCCAAGCCATCGCCGATTTCCTCGCTGAGCATCCGATACCGGCCGATTCCCCTTTGAATTGCAAGCTACCAGATGAACATGTGTTTGATGCGATCGACGGAAGTGGTATCCGGTGGGAACTCTATTTTGATGGAGCGTCCTCCATGAAGAAGCGCAAACAGAACGCGCCTATAATCAAATCGGGGGTAGGTCTCATCTTCGTGACCCCACAAGGAGGGATAATGCGCTTTGCTTTCTTCTTAACAGAGCCGAGGACGAACAATGAAGCCAAATACGAAGCTTTGATAGCAGGTCTCGAGATCGCCATCGACATGGGGATTGCAACCCTCCTCATATACGAAGACTCCCAACTGGTCGTCAGCCAAGTAAACGACGACTACCAAACGTGCAAACCAGAACTGGTGAAATATGGCGAGAGAGTACAGCAACTGCTGACTCAAATTCCCTCCTACATGCTGGAAAGCATACCGCGTGCAGAAAATAGCAAATCGGATGCACTAGCTAAGCTCGCTAAAGAACCGGCCGACGAGAACCTCGATGACGTGAGGATTGTTGTGCAAAGCCTTCGGGTTCTTGCACCGGCAGAAATATCTCCGGGGTTATCCAAAGAAAAAGGAGCAACTGAGCAAATGGCTATGCAAATAAAAGACCAGGAAAAGGCTGAAGATTGGAGAGAAGACTTTATAGACTACTTCAAATCCCATCGAACACCTGAAGATGCGTCCTCAAGACATCAGCTTATGAAACGAGCTTTGTCTTTCGCCTTCGTCAATGATACTTTGTACAAGAGGTCATTTGATTCTCTGTGGTTGAGATGCCTGGGACCTGAAGAAGCAAAAAGAGTCGTTCAAGAAGTTCACGACGGACTCTGCGGTTCTCACCAAGCCGGACCGAAGATGAAGTTGAAGATTAACCGGATGGGCTACTACTGGCCTATGATGATCCAGGACTGCCTCGAGTATGCGAGGCAATGCCACTCATGTCAGATCCATGGGGACTTCATCCACCAGCATCCAAACCCACTACATCCGACGGTGGCTAGCTGGTCGTTCGAAATGTGGGGAACTGACATAATCGGCCCCATCGAGCCAGCATCGTCCAGAGGACATCGATTCATTTTGGCAATGACTGATTACTTCTCCAAATGGGCAGAAGCAATACCGCTGAGGGAAGTGAAGACGGAGAATATCCTCCACTTCTTCAAGACGCATGTTATTTATCGGTTTGGAACTCCGCGATGGATCATCTCTGATAACGGGCCATCCTACAGAAGCCACAAGATCAGACGCTTTGCACAACAACACAACATAGACTGGAGATACTCCTCAGTTTATAATCCCCGAGCCAATGGTCTAGCTGAAGCTTTTAACAAGACCCTGACGAAGATCGTGAAGAAGACGGTGTCCCAAAATAAAAAGGACTGGCATGAGAGACTGCATGAAGCACTCTGGGCATATCGAACTACGTTCAAGACGGCCACGAACACAACGCCGTACGCGTTAGTATTCGGTACGGAAGCGGTACTCCCCTTCGAGATAGAGTTACCCTCTCTACGGGTGGCAGTCCATTATGAGCTAACGGACGAAGAGAAGGCTCACCTTCGGCTTGAGGAGCTCGATGCCCTTGACGAAACCCGGCTCATAGCGCAACAAAATCTGGAAGCTTATAAAGCAAAGATGACATGCTCATATGAAAGATTGACCAGGCCGAGGACATTCCACCAAGGCGAACTCATGCTAGTGTTCAAAAGACCTATGATCCCTAATCGCGCCAAGCGGGGAAAATTCGAGCCAAACTATGAAGTCCCGTACATCATAGACAAGGTCTACCAAGGTGAAGCCTATCTACTCATGGACATGCATGGTGAAAGACCCTTCATGCCAATAAACGGTCGCTTTCTGAAGAAGTATTACGCTTGACGAGTCACGGCCTAGGTCAATGATAGATGACGAAGATTATGTCCGCTCGCTATCTTCCTAAGCCCAAACTCTATAAGTAGTAACTGGCTTACTTTACAACGGACCGAAACGTCCTTAAACTAACGACGGACCGAAACGTCCTTAAACTAACAGCGGACCGAAAACGTCTTTAAACTAACAGCGGACCGAAACGTTCTTAAACTAACAACGGACCGAAACTTCCTTAAACTAACGACGGACCGAAACGTCCTTAAAACTAACAACGGACCACTTTGTCCTAAAACTAGCTATTGACCGAGATGTCGAGAAACTACGGTGGATTGCAGCATCCCAAAGCTGATACAAAAAAAACAGTATGTCCATAAGCAAAATGGGCACGGATGAAAACCCGAAAGGGCACCGTGAGTGAAAACAGCAGGGCTACCGGCGAGTCTTGTGAAAATACGAAAAGGCGCAACCTCGTTAGAATAAAAAAAAGAGAAAAGAAAACGGTATGTCCATAAGCAAAATGGGCACGGATGAAAACCCGAAAGGGCTCCGTGAGTAAAAACAGCAGGACTACCTGCGAGTGTTTATGAAAACCCGAAAGGGCTCAACCTCGTTAAAAGACACTTACAGGGTCCTCTCGACCTTGTAAGGAGAAACCACCCGCGTGAGATCCTTACGAATCACAAGGGAGTAACACCCTTAGGGATCCCCACGATTCCTAAGGAGAAATTACACTTGCGAAATCCTCACGACTCGTAAGGAGAATTCTCTTATGAGACCCTCACGGCTCATAAGATTCAAAAGTCTTAAGTTACAGAGACCTGAACCTGTTCTTAAGCAGCCCCCACCACCTTCAATACTGCCCTACAAGCGGCTCAATGCTGACCCTTGTATACAATCCACGGACATGAATAAACATTTCTCTAGCGAAGTCCCACCCGTGACTAGGGATATGTTCGCACGGTGAACAACCCTTGTGAGTCTCCTCGACTTATAAGGAGAAAACTCTCTTGTAAGATCCTTACGACTTATAAGAGAACATACACTTAGGAATCCTCAGATTCCTAAGGAGAAAACACACCTACGAGATCCTCACGACTCGCGGGGAGAAATACCTTTGTGAGACCCTTACGGCTCATGAAGTCAAAGCCTTAGTCGACAGGATCCTAACCCTGTTCGCTAAGCCACCTTTGTTTGATATCGACATAGGCAAATGATGATTCGCTCCTGGCAATATCCCAGTTGTAGCGGTGCTGATGCCGAAATCAGTGTCTAATCCCAAGCTTGCAGCGAAAAGCCAGCAAGCCACACATGCATACGAAATAGCCGAATGATGGGGCAACTTGCGACAAAATCAGCAAGTAAAAATGTATGCATGCAAAATAGCCGAAATGATTGGGCAACTCGCAATAAAATACAGCGAGTAAAAATAAAACAAATTGCCGAAATGATTAGGCACCGCGAAAAATAGCCGAAATGATTGGGCAATCGCGACCTTCGCGATATAAAAAGCTGAAACGATAGAGCATCGCGGAAAGAAATAAAAAAAATGAATGAAATTTACGCCCTACAGGTGATGTTATATCAATCCCTGTATACAATCCAGGGGTGCAAACAAAGAAGGAATCGCACTCCTCCTCTCCCAGGTTTCATCAGAAGAAGAAGCCAAATCTCGATGGGTCACAGATAGCCTGGAGATCATCTCAACATTCATCTCAGCAGACACAACATCAAGCAAAGCGAACAGCGGCAACTCCCGGTTCCATGACTCGGCGGTGTATAGATGACCGAGAGTCAAATCCCAACTCTGTGAAATGCGGATATAATCAACAAAATTCCTGGTTACGTGGAACGCGGATAACGCCACTTCTGACCCCGTGGAAAACATCCAGAGCGGATCCTGGTCCTCGCAGAGTACGGCAGTGAACCCGTGTGAAGCATCCACAGCGGAGCCTTGTCCTCGCTGAACACGGCAGTAAACCCGTGGGAAGCATCTAGTGCAAATTCCTGGTTACGCGGAACACGGATAACGTCACTTCTGACCCTGTGGAAAACGTCCAGAGCGGAGCCAGTCCTCGCCAAACACGGCAGTGAACCCGTGGGAAGCATCCAGAGCAAACGTCGGACTGTGGAGTCCTTAAATCCACGGACTATGATATCCTTAACCTCGACCGTGACGTCTTAAAACTAACGTTGGACTGTGATGTCCTTAAACTCATGGACTATAATGTCCTTAACCTCGACCGTGATGTCTTAAAACTAACGTTGGACTGTGAGGTCCTTAAACTCACGGACTATGATGTCCTTAACCTCGACCGTGATGTCTTAAAACTAACGTTGGACTGTGAGGTCCTTAAACTCACGGACTATGATGTCCTTAATCTCGACCGTGACGTCTTAAAACTAACGTTGGACTGTGAGGTCCTTAAACTCATGGACTATGATGTCCTTAATCTCGACTGCGATGTCTTAAAACTAACAACGGACTGTGGAGTCCTTAAATCCATGGACTAGGATGTCCTTAACCTCGACCGCGATGTCTTTAAACTACGGTATCCTGGAAAACGTCCAGAGCGGAGCCTGTTTCTCGCCAAGCACGGCAGTGAAAACCGTGGGAAGTATCCAGAGCAACCCCTGATTCCGTGAAATGCGGATAAGGGCAACTTCACCCATCACTTGCGGGTCCTCACAACTCGTAAGGGAGTAAATTCTCTTGTGAGATCCTTACGACTCTCAAGAGGAAACACACTTAGGAATCCCCATGATTCTTAAAGAGAAAATTACACCTACGGGACCCTCCCGGCCGGTAGGGAGAAAATTCTTTATGAGACCCTCACGGCCCATAAAGTTGAAAAGTCTTAGGTAACAGATCCTAACCCTGTTTTCTAAGCCATCGCCACTCTACAAAGAGCATAAGATTGACAGTTATATACCATCTACGGATCGCACTTGCTAAAATCGCATGGCAAGCAACACAGCAAAAAAAAAAAAGAAAGCAGAAAGATGACACAAGACATTGCGAAAGAAATGTATCTTTTATTCATGTATGCAGTTGGGTACCAAATACATCATATGAAAGAATAAAAGAATGAATAAATTTTATTCAAAATTTACAAATGACGCAAAAGCAACTATTGGGAGGGAAGCGTCTTAAGTAGGCCAATCAATTGCTCACGCACTCCCCTCAGCCTCTCGTCATGGTCAGCTGCCGCGGCCAACTCTGCTTCAACCTGATCTCGTTGCTGCAAATAAGATGAAAGCTACTCCTCGACTGCCTGCTGAGCTGCCCCGTGATTTTGTGCATCCCGCTCGACGACGTCAAGCTGCTGCCTCAGTGTTAACCCATCAGAGATGCATCGCAGAAGGCCTTCAAAGATAACTTTCAACTGTGCAGAATTTGCATCAACCTGAGCATGCAGTCGGGCAGATTCGCTCGAAGTCTCTCCGCACTCCTTACGCTTTAAAGCCGCCTCTTGTTCAAGATGACTGAAGTAGGGAGTGCTCTGCTCAACACACGCAGCCCGCTGAGCGTTCATAGCCAGGACCTCTGGAGCAGGACGTCCAACCTCGAGCTCATGCAGACAAGCCTCGATCTCCTTACAGTGATTAACCTAAGACTCGACGACGCCTTCATTATGGAAATTTACAAGCGTCACCAGCATCGGATTAACCTCGGCAGCGAAATCTGCGGAAGATGTAGGAGCTTATGCGTCAAGCTCCTCGACGCATCCGCTCAGCATACTCAGACTCATCATAGCACCCTTTGAGGATGGATGTCTGGAGAATGGGCCTGCCGGCATCATAATGCGAGACTCAAAAGGAACCGGAGTCGGAGCGACAACTGCAAAACAAATCACAATCAGATGACGGATCTACGAATATAAGAGATTCATGAACAATGGAATTTACTATATCAGCTGCAACAGGCGGTAAGGCCGGGAGGACCAGTGGCGCAACTGATCTTACATCTCCTCAATCAATCTGTAGCACTGCAATCAGGGCAAAAGAAGAATCAGAAATAAGTTCATTATCGATAAAAGAAAAAGCATTAAGTAAAAGCTATATTCACTAGCGCCACTGGATGAAGCAAGCTCCGACGGGAAGGAGAAGTGTGGGTGCAGCACCTGGTACAGGTGGTCAAAAAGGACTCCTACAAAGACGCAATAGTACAACGTCAGTACATAAATTATGCAGCTTAAAGATGAAACTGATAAGTCACAAATCCATACCTTCCAGCATCTGCGACGGTACGAAAGAGGGTAGAGATATGGCCACCGTCAGGGCGGTAACTGACGGCGCTCCCTCGGGTAAAGTGGCATCAGCACTAGCCTCACCTGCGTTAGAAACAAGATAAGTCCTGTCAGCAAGGATTGCAGAATAAAAAGAAGGACGGTAACCCAAAATTTACCTGATGAGTCTCCAGCCGAAACGGTGGCGTCTCCCTCCTCCATTGGCATGGTTTCACTGCCCGTTGCCTCATCGCCCGACTCTACAGGAGCCGTCGTCATGCTCGCGAGGCCAGGAGACGACAAAGGACCGTAGGCAGGGAGAGCGATGATCGGAGCGGTGCCTGACTCTTGAGAAAGAGCGGCCGTCTCGTCCTCAGCGATCATGCCCGTCTCACCCGCTACCACCTCAGACTCAGCGGTCGCAGCCGTCTCGTCCACCGATGCCATAGGTTCGTCCGTAGCAGCCATCTTATCCGCTGCAGCCTCAGGCTCAGTTGTAGAAGCCGTCTTATCTACCGCCGCCTCGCGCTCGGCAGTGGTGGCCGTCTCAGGCATAGTAGTTGTGACTGTCTCGTCAGCCACTAGCTCGGGCCCGGCAACTACGGCTGCACCGCCTACCGTCGCCTCGGGTTCAGCTGCTACCTTTTCCACTGTCCCCTCAGGCTCAACGGTCGCCGCCGCTCCTTCAGTAGGACTCAGCCCTCCAGGACAAGATATATAAGAACCAATAGTTTTAAAACTTTGATAACAAAGCCTCAAAAGCACATTACCTGAGACAGATTTACCGTTGGCTTCCCGAGCCGCACGCGCCGCCCGTCTATGAGCAGTAGATAAGGCGACCGGGGACTCCTCCGAAGGAGTAGCAGCGGGAGTAACGGCGCTTGAGCCCGTCCCCACGGCCAAAGCAGCGCTACGCTCCCTCGCTGCGCGCCTCAGGCGCTTCCTTTCCTTCCGGGCCGTCACGACAGACCTTTTGGAAGCCTCCTTTAGCAAGGCGTCGTCGTCCGCGTTCAGAGTTGCCTCCAGAGTCTTCAAGGCATCCATCATTGGCTTTTTAAATAGGGCCTCTCGCGGCAACCCCGAAGAGGCCGGGACTTCGATAGCTGGCCCGGGGATAATTCTTGTGTCAGCTTGCGAGGTAGGTCTTGTGGCCCCAGCAATGAGATAAGGAAATGGTTAGATTGACCGTAAAAAGGAGAATGAAGACTCAATGAGCCGATACGTACCAACGCCCGATAGAGCATGTTTCCTCCTTTCCTCCTCGAAAGTTTTGAGAGAAGCAGCGATGGCTTCTTCGGTAGAAATGCCTGTTTAAAAAGAAAAGGCGTTAAGTCAAAAAAAATGATAAAGATACGATGAAGTCACGAAAAATACAACTAGTGATTACCTGATTGCGCGAATTTAGCCAACCACGCGTCGCGCCTTGCCAATCGCTTAGAAGATGCTATGGCGGCCGCCAGATCAGTGTCTTCTGGCTCTACGAAGAAACCCTCGTTGGTTCCATACTCACTTAGGCCTTCGGTAAGAGGGGCCTGAGGCTTTAAGCCGAGTACGGCATCAAGAGAAAGAACCGACTTCTTCTTCCTCTTCTGCGCGCGAACCCCGGTTGCACCCAAAATCAGCTTACGCTTCATAGGCACTTTGGGACGGCGGGTCCCGATGTCCGAGCCCACGTCGGATTCAAGCGAAACCACATTCACCGTCTCCACCGGAGCACGGGGCGCTGAGGGCACGTCCACAGAATCACGGGGCAATCCACGCGGAGGGCTTAGCACGCGTGGGGGCTCAGCTCCAGCATCCCCTCTTAGTGGATGAACGACAGGGGTCCTTTGCCTTAGGGGGACTTTGCGATTGCTGGCGGGGGGCGCACCCTTGCGGTCAAGCAGCAGCCGCTTCTCTTCTCGGATAACAGCACCCATCGCGTGCTGATACTAAGCCCCGTACACATTGAGGGCCCTTGGAACGCAACTTGGCTCGCTAATGAAGAAGTGGGAGCCCGTGTTTAACCGCATAAAGTGGTGCGGCGCGCTCCATATTCCCTCCCTGGTGGCCGCAGGCTCTTCCAAAAACGCCTCCAGTGGGACCCCCTGGTTATAGCTTAGTTGTTGGGCGAACCGATGGGGGTTGTATCTCATAAAAAGCGCCATATCATTCTTCCTGAACACAAGGAAGCCCGGCCGGATGGAGTATAAATGTAGAATCTCCCGGGCTTTCAATACGGAGGCCCCGTCCTTGAAATTATCACGCAACGCCAACACCGCCTTGGAGGTCTCCGGGCCGATTGTCATGACCTTGTCCATGAAAGAAATGCCTGCTCCGACTGTGCGCGGACGAAGAAGCAACCCCCTAGCCTCCCGCGGAGGCGGATTCACAATAGAAGCACCAACCAGCCGCATAACTCTCGGGAGTCTGCACTTCTCGTAAAATAAGGGTCTCTTATGAATACCGAATACCCCGAGCACATGCATTTCTATCCATGAAGTAAAGTAGTGCATCGGGAAATTGGCAGGTTGCATCCCCGGTTCATTTGCGTCCGCCGCCACGCTAAGACCATGGTACAGGTGGGCCAATCCGGCGATTCCAATCGACAATTGTATGCCATCCGATGTGCTGGGTAGAAGACGGACGGCCTCATGTAGCGCGGGTGGATAGGGAGCGCGAACCAGCACAGCCATAGCCCCATAAACCCGAGAAAGAAGGTCTCCTCGTCGATGCCCGGAGCGGCGATTTCCGATAAGGGGATGACTGCGGCATCGGGGAGGTAAAAACCCTTTTGATCGTCTTCCAGTGCTGGTCGACAATCTAAGCCATGGCCGAAGGGGTCGTCAAGCTTGGCAAATTTTTCGCCCCGTAGCGATAGAATCTCCGGTCGAAGAAAGCGGGCGATGAAGTCTGCGAAACTAACTCCCCGGCCTCCCGACTCCAAGTAGAGACTTTCATACATATTCAGCACCTTTACCAGACTCAGAAACTGGTGCTGAATAGCATTCTCCGGCGTTAGGTCCATCACCAACGGCTTAGTGGCGAAGACATATTCGTCAGGAGGAAGCAGCTCCTCATAGTGCTCTCCCCTCACCGGCAGACCGGAAATTTCAGCAAATTCTTCCAAAGTATGGAAACTTCCCTGTCCGTTAGAAGAAAGGTATGCGTGGGGATATTCCATTGCTCCACGAACGCCTTAATCCACCATGTCAGGGGAGCAGAATATTCAAACAGTGAGGTGTAAACTGCATGATACAGACCGATCTTCAGCAAATGTGCCTTCTTCGCTGACAAGATGTACCTGGCCCACTGCAAATACCCGGCCGAATGTCGAGGGGTCAATCTAATGTTATAGGGTTGTCCCCAAGGGCGCGACTCACCTTGGCATATGCGCCGCCCCAAAATATCCATGGCTGCCAGCAGCTGCACGGGTTTGGCAGCAATCGAAGGTGAAGGAGACCCTCCGAAGTCCAATTAACAACCTCCACGGCATAGTTCACCGGGGGTATATCTGCGTACGAAATTGACGAGATTGGATCTGACGGCGTCGCGCAAGAGAAGCTTCGGCGACCTTTGATAATTTCACTGTACCACCTACCCCACAGATGAAGGTTCTTGTACTCAGGGTCATAATCCTTAATGAGAGCAAGAACCTCCACTTCTACCGGTGCCTCAGGGAATCCTCCCTTTGAACGGAAAAATGGGAACGAAAGGTCAGAAGACATGTTGCCTGTAAGAAAAAGCAAAATTCAAGTATCAGTATCATAATTTAATCCCGACGCTTGGTACTTTAAAATTTATACCACACTGCAATGCAGCGGAGAGGGGACCAAAGGGGGACCCACAAAATCCAGATGACAATGCATCAGTTAATAAGACAGCCTCATCATTGGATGAGACTGTCAATTAATGAGGAAATCCTCAAAGAATATTCTTATTAAATGAGAAATCCCTTGAGACAAGGAGAAAATCTCCCTTTCAGAGCAAAGCTCTGTCACAGAGTGACACTTGTCAAACTCTGGTCACAAGGGAATAAAATTCCTTAAAGAGTCTAGCTCTGTAATAATAATGGAAAAATCCATCAAAGAAAAATTAATTCCTAAAAATTAAAGTTTTGGGATCTTAAAGATCCATGAAAAAACTCTTAAGAGTTCTTCATCAAAAGATCAAAAGATCTATATTTTGTCAATGAGCAAAGCTCTGTTCATGGGTTAAGAAACCCTGAAACAAGATCTTGAGAGCAAAGCTCTGTTTATGAAACCCCAAAGGGGTTTTCTTTAGATCAAAAGATCTATGAGAGCAAGGCTCTGTTAATTAGAATTAATTTAATTTAATTTAAATTTTTACCTAAAATTTTCTAGAGTTTAACTCTTGAAGTTCTTGAAAATGAGAGCAAGGCTCTGAAAATAAAATTCTTAAAGGAGATGATAATCATCTGAGGACCAAGGGTCCTATTTATAGGCGCTGAAACACCTCCTCAACTTCTGAGTCGATCCAATGGCTCAGATGTTGCCACCGCTGCACTCACGTGTGCGCCACGTGAGCGCAACGGTGGGGGGGCATCTGTTTCCCCCAATCAGAGCAAAGCTCTGTTTGTATTTCAAAATTCAAAAATTGAAGCAACGCTTCAGATTTCTTGCGCTGCACGCTGTACGCCACGTGTCAAAAGCAGACACGCCAGCGCAAGGAGCGCTGCGCCCAAGACAGCGCACCCCCAATCAGAGCAAGGCTCTGTTTTAAAATTCAAATTTTAAGTAAATGAAGCAACACTTCAGATCACTTGCGCTCTGCGCTGCGCGCCACGTGTCAAACAGTGGCGCGCTAGCGCAGTTGCGATGCGCTCTGCGCTGCGCGCCACGTGTCAAACGCAAGCACGCTAGCGCAGTTGCGATGCGCTGCGCGCCACGTGTCAAGCGCAGGTGCGCTAGCGCCAATTGCGCCAGCACTGGAATTTAAATAATAAATTATTAATTAATTAGAATTAAAATTCTAGAAAGATCTTTCCAATCTTATTAAAATAAGAAAATTATGTTCTGTAAAACAGATGCCTTAGGATCAAAGATCTAACGGTGGGGAAATATCCCCAGATCAATCAGAGAAAGATCTCTGTAATTAACTTAACAAATCAGCCTACCCTATATAAAGGCCCCTAGACTCCAAGTCTCACATATAGAGATACAGAAGAGAGAGAACCCTCTAAAAACTTTGAGAAAAACTTAAAGAGAAGGAAAGACAACCCTTTAAAGAAAGAAGATCATCTTCTTCACCTTTAAAGGTAAATGATTAGATTCTTGAAGAACAGAGATGAAATCATCTCATTAAAAAAGAAGAATCTCTTCTAAAAAGATCAAAGATCTAAGAACAAGATCAAGATCTTCAATAAAAATAAAAAGATCAGAAAGATCCAATCATGAAAGATAAAAAGAAGTAATTTACTTCATTCTTAGATCTTTTGATCTATATAAAGGCATAACCTTTTGATGAGAATAAGAACCTTGGTTCTTGAATCTTGAGGTAGAACGTCTTTTGAGAGAACAAAGAACTTGTTCTTTGATCTTAATTTGATCAAGATGCGCTCTGCGCTATTGGACAGTGCCTTGCACTCTTGAAACCGCGCATTGCGCTCCTTAGATTGGCGCACTGCGCCAGAACGCGCCACGTGTCAACCACAGACATAATCTGCGCTTCTAAAACAGCGCACTGCGCTCTTAGACTAGCGCACTGCACCAGAGCGCGCCACGTGTCATTCACTGGCACAGCGCACTCAGAAAGCGCTGTGCGCTAACAAACTTGCGCTTAGCGCAGAGCGTGACACGTGTCACTTTCGCTTGCGCTAGCGCATTGCGCTTTTTAATTGGCGCAAAGCACCTGACAAGCCACGTGGCGCACTATCAGACCACTAAAAATGCTATGCATTATTAAAAAAGGGCAGAGCCCAAGTAAAGGTCTAACATGCCAAATATAAATACTATGCATTTAATTACAGAGCCCAATGTTATGCATTATAAAGGGCAGAGCCCAAGTAAAAGCCTAATAGGCAGACCATGGATGAAATGTTAAACATTTTCAACTGGACTTAGCCCAATTCTGGCCATAAGTCCTCAATATAAATTGAACTGAGCCCAACCGCTCTTCCAATCAATTTACACCCGGTTCGAGGGTACATCTCTTTACTCCTCTGATATCTGTTGTCGTAATTCCTCAACGTCGTCAGAGAGTTAACGGGTCCCGACAACCACACACTGCTACGGACTGTGGGGTCCTTAAACTCATGGACTATGATGTCCTTAACCTCGAACGTGATGTCTTAAAACTAATATCGGACTATGATGTCCTTAACCTTGACCGTGATGTCTTAAAACTAACACCGGACTGTGAGGTCCTTAAGCTCACGGACTATGACGTCCTTAACCTTGACCGCAACGTCTTAAAACTAACATTGGACCGCAATATCCTTAAACTACTTAATCTCGACCGTGATGTCACTAAACTAAACAATAGAGCCCCCAATTGCTCTCTTGTCGGATCTAAACGATCTCGTTAAGTCGATCTTAGTCTAAAATTAGACTAACGTGTCCTTAACGAACGTTTAAGTTGATCTTAGCCTCAAATAAGGCTAACGTATCCTTAAACACAACCCCCCAAAACCCAAATCTCATAAAGATACGGATTTGGACTAATCCACGTCCTACGGGCGACATCACAAATTAGTCTCCGTATAAAATCCACGGGCAACCGAACACAAAACAAACACCCACGACACGAAGTGACTATATGGAGAAGGAGAAAGTTGTTACCGCGATATGGTAGCGCAATTAACTGCAGGGGCTTGCGCCTGCAGGGAAGAGAGTCCCCACAATCAAAAACCCCTCAAGCGAGGGGGAATCTGACGAAGTCTGCTACATCGGCCGCATCCGTTTAAACCTTCGATACACGGTGCCATAAATCAACTTGGTATCTTCGGAGAGGTGGACGGATAGCACCAATTAGCATCTGCCCCCAGATTCAGGAAAGACCTCCAGTCTTCCCGGCTTCCGGCGGTGAACAATAGTCATCCAGGACGGTTTTAGAAATGGTCTCCTCTTTGGCTGCTGAACAAGCCGAAAGAGGGTTTGATGTCTTTCCTCTATCGTCTTCAATTATTACTGGAGGCTCTTCGGTTGGAAAGTCCGGCTGGATCATCATGCCCACCATATCTTGGAACAATAGCGCCATTTGTTTTATGTTGGTCACTTGTTCCGCAGCCTCTTTGTCTTTCTTTTCTATCATCCTCCGGAGGAACTCGGCATCGGTTTCCTGTTCCTGGCATTGATCCGACGATGCTTCGGGGCTTTCTTTATATCTCATGAGTGCGGCCATCTTCGTTAACATCTCCTGGAGCTTCTGTTATTGCTCCTGAGCTTTTGTTACCGATCGGATGAGTGGTCGATGACCCCCAGAGGCACGACCCCCAGAGGGATCTGGTTTAAATATCCCGGGGCTTTCTTTTGTAATATAATATCTGTTTCTTTATTAGACAATGAAGGATATAATTTTGTATTGCAGAACAATGTTATGAACATTCACCTGAATCAAATATTGGTTGGGTATGGTATACTTAATAACGGGATATAAGTCCTAAATCAACACACAGTTTTCAGCATACAACACACTAATAAAAGAAAACTTTCAGAAATAAATGAAGCATTTTTTTGGCACTGTAGACTTGGTCATATTAACGAAACAAGACTAAACAAGCTATATAAAAATGGATATTTAAACCCTTTTGAATATAAATCTTATGCGACTTGCCAGTCTTGTATCAAGGGTAAAATGACCAAAACTCCGTTTACCGGACATGGAGAAAGAGCTACTGAGCTCTTAGGCCTCATACATAGTGATGTATGCGGGCCAATGTCTACACAGGCTAGAGGCTATTTTTCTTACTTCATTACTTTCACTGATGATTTCTCAAGATTCGGTCATGTATTTTTATTAAAGCACAAATCCGAAACTTTCAAGAAATTCACTGAATATAAACTCGAAGTAGAAAAACAAACCAGCTTGAGTATCAAAATGCTTCGATCAGATCGAGATGGGGAGTATCTCAGTACAGAGTTTGCAAACTTCCTAAAAGAGAATGGGATTCTCTCTCAGCTCACTCCTCCTTACACACCACAACACAACGGTGTGTCAGAACGTCGGAATCGGACCCTATTAGATATAGTTCGTTCCATGATGAGTGATACTGAGTTACCCGTCTCATTTTGGGGGCATGCATTGGAGATTGCAGCGTTTCTACTGAACAGGGTCCCAACCAAAACCATGTCTACCACGCCATATGAGATATGGCATGGGAAGAGACCATCTCTTAAATGTATTAAGATTTGGGGTTGTCCGGCATATGTTAAAAAGCAAAATCCGGACAAACTCGAGACACGATCAGTCATGTGTAATTTTGTGGGATATCCAAAGAATTCTTATGGATATCTATTCTACCACAAGGAGGAACAAAAGGTGTTTGTTTCCCAGCTGCCACATTTTTAGAAAAAGAGTTTTTTATAAATGATACAGATGGCAGTGTGGTAGACCTAGAAGAAGTTCTAGAAACACAAATTACAAATGATGACTTGGTTGAACCGACTGTTGCAACAGAAACTGATGAATCTCGGCCACTCCGTAGGTATGGTAGGAATTCTCGTCCACCGGAGAGGTACTACGGTTTCTTCATTGATGGTGACAGAGAAGACTGCATCATGGATGATGATGATCCTACCAGTTTTCAGCAAGCTATCACGAGTGGAGACTCTGTGAAGTGGCTGGATGCCATGAGATCTGAAATGGAGTCTATGTACACCAACAAAGTATGGACTTTGGACGTTGTACCCCCTGGGGTAAAACCCGTGGGGTGCAAATGGATCTTTAACAGAAAGATTGGTGTAGATGGACGGGTAGAGACCTATAAGGCAAGACTTGTGGCGAAGGATTTTCGTCAAAGACCAGGTCTGGACTATGACGAAACTTTTTCTCCAGTAGCCATGCTTAAATCCATTCGGATCCTACTTGCTATTGCTGCTCACTACGACTATGAAATCTGGCAGATGGACGTTAAAACTGCATTTCTAAATGGAGATTTAGAAGAATGCGTTTATATGGATCTGTAACAACCCTAATTTTTCTATACACTTTTCTATACAAATTTTTTTCAAAATCCATAAAAGAGTATTTTAACCTGAGCACAAGATATGAGTAATTATTTTGTTTTTTAATTACAAGTTACAAGAATGTAATAACTCCTTTTTAGTATACAAGAAATTACTTTAAATTTAATATATACTAGGAGTATTTATTCTTGCTGCTATCATTTTAAGTAATTAAATACCACAATAATTACAAGAAGGAGCTTGTAGCTCATTGGTAATATCTTGCACTGCTGAACCAAGCCACCAGAGTTCAAATCCCCTGCCCCACATTATTTTTAGATTGTTTTTGTTTTAAATCCTTTGGAAGCCCAACAGTCCAAACACCATAACTCCCAAACTTTGAACTGGACCCTAAAAACTAAAAATACCAGAACTTACACCACGAGACTCCCCACCCCCTCGACCCCCGACTCGGGCCGGCGCCGCCGGCCGGACTCGGCTGGACGGCCGAGTCGTCAAAATGAAAAATGTGGCTCTTGGCATTCCTAACTCCCCTGCACACACCATTTACTTGGATCGGTTCCCGAGAGTTAAATACACCCCATTTACTACAATTTATAATGATTTTTCTATAATTTTTTATAATTTTTTTAAATAAAAACCTTTCACCTACCCTACCCTAGTCTATCCTATAACTACACCCCCTACCCTCTACTCTCTCATCCCAAAACCCTAGGCTCACTCTCTCAAAGATTTTCCAAGAAGTGTGTACTTTGAAAACAAGTTCGCGGCGAAGCTCCGACGAAATTCCGGCGGGAATTCCGGCAACGTTTTTAGGAACAACCAGCGACGAAGCAACGCCTCGGCAACCTCTCCAGTCCCCCCTTCACTCTTTTGCCTAATCGAAACCCGTAAGTCCCATTCTATCCCTCTTTCTATTTCTCTAAAATACGAAATTACGAAACCCGACGGAATCGGAACAAATCCGATTTCCGACTCGGTTTTCTATAAAATTTCACTTCTAACCAATACATTCATGCCTAAACATCTTTATCTTGACTATTAAACTTTTAAAAATCAATTTGAACAAGTTTTCTCACATGAAATGATAACCTTTCCAATTTATCGTATTTTTCACTTTAATACCATCATATTTCGATTTCACATTTAACCCCTTAACTTTGCTATACATTTAAAGTAGAGCACGAGGTAATGACCTACCTCCACACACATGCAAATACAACCCTAAACGTTATCATCAAAACTTAGAATACGATAGAAACGAAACTTTCATTTAAATACCATATTCTTAATAAAACCATTCTTAAAAGTTTTAGATTTGATACACTTTTAAATAAATGCCTCTTATTAGGAAAACACGATAAGTTGTGGACATCGATCGTTTATCTAAACCTGACTTTGTGGTGTCTAGGCTAGGCAAGTGAGCAAAGGTAACTTTGAAAGGCCCATCTCACGATTCGTGAGCGGATCTCTCCTTCCTCACTTGTACTTACCTGGCCACAATTGGCGGTGAAGAGGCGATTTGAGGCTTCTAACGACTTGTCATTTAAACCCTTTAGAAATAGGCTAGTTGGCTTAGGAAACCTTAGAATCTAAAATACGGAAAATTACACTTTGCAAATAAATACCTTTTACTTTATAAAACCGTTTTCTAAATGATTAGTATTTTACAATCTTTGCAAAGCGCCGCTACAACCCATCTTTGGGGAACCCGTTCAGGATTGTGCGGTTTATCGCGCACCCTCGGGTTAGTAGTGCGAGATTCAGACCTCCGCAAGGAGCATTCGGTCTCGAAAGGTTTAAAATACGACATCTTAAGAAAATAAGATTTTTGGAATATAAAATATTTATTAAAATTATTTTTGTATAAACATATATATATTTATCATTTAAATATCTATTTTATTATAATAAAAATTTTCCACCTTTTCCTAAAAAATCATAAGAATAAATTTTACACTAAAATACCATGAACTTCAAATAAGCAATATACAGATAAATACCCTTATTTATAAAACTAGGATATTTTCACTAAAAATGTCACAACATAAAATCCACCCTCATTACAACTCTAAAGACGAACAATAAATACTTGAGGTGTATTTTAAAAAGTATATAAAAGTATTTTTACATAAAACCCTCTCAAGTTTTATAAATTACCCTAAGGACCCTAGCAACTATAGGACCTCGATTCACATTTCTGATTGTCTGACTCGGGTTTGAGTCTGATTAATCTGACTTGAATATGATTCAAGTCAATCTATAAACTACAAGATTCCAATTCAATATGAACACATGAATCCATGAATACAATTATCAATTTATACAACTTGACTGAACCGAACCATGGATATATATTCCTTTTACGTGATTCTCAGTATTCCATTTACATGACTCTACGGTTACAACCGTTTCCTGATATCATGATTTCGGTCAGTCAGACAATCAATCATACAACCAATACAATTTACAAGATAACAATACAAACAAGACATCGCGGGGTTTAAGGGGTAGATTGGTACGGAAGGTGTTAAAAGTGGCACGAGACGGTAAGATTAAGACACCTAACCTGAATCCAATTTCCGTTGTTCCGGGTTGTATAACAGAGCCTTGTACTTCCATTTGCCCTAGTCTCTAGCATACTGAGACCCCTCTCGTATACACTGGCATTCTTCTGTACCAAGCTACAAGCAACAGCGTTAACATAATACTACAACAATATAACAATATAATACAACTGTAAAAGCAACTCTCTCTCTCTCTCTCTCTTACTCTCTGTATATTCTATTTCTCCTCTTATCTTTGGGATTTACCGAGCGACCTGTTCGCTGACGACATTCTATTTCTTTCTTCTTTGAATGTCGTCAGGTGATTCGGATCCGGCAGAGATCGAGCCATCTCAAGAAGACTTGGAGCAGTTTGCCGAAGACCCTGCACTTTAGTTTCATTATACACTTTTCCTTTCTATACTTTTCATTTGATATTATGCCACTGTTTAGGCATCTTTTTATTTCAGTTGTATTTCCTTCATGCATTGTACAAAGAATGTTAATAAATAAAAGTTGATGTTCTTTTATTTCTTGACTCTTGTGTATTTATTTTATATTGCTTAGATACGCTTAGCGTATGTACTTCTGAGTATATACGTAGCGGACCTCGTCGCGTCTCCTTCGCCGTACACTGGGAAGCGGGGCGTGACAGGATCAGCCAGAGGGCTTCATTGACAGTGAGGGCAGCGGGAAAGCATGTAGATTGCTTAAATCCATTTATGGATTAAAACAGAAAACATGGAGTTGGAACATCTGTTTCGATGATGTTATCAAAGAGTTTGATTTCATCAAAAATCTAGATGAACCTTGTGTTTATAAGAAGACTGTAGAAAGAGCTGTCGCATTCCTTATATTGTACGTGGATGTCATTCTTCTGATAGGAAATGATATTCCTATGCTACAGTCGGTCAAATCTTTCTTATCACTAAGGTTCTCCATGAAAGACCTGGGTGATGCCACATACATTCTGGGCATTCAGATCTATAGGGATAAATCCAAGAGGTTATTGGGATTGTCCCAAACCAGGTACATCAACACCATCCTAAAGAGGTTTAGTATGTAAGACTCTAAGAGGGGTGCCTTACCCTCTTGCTATGGAGTCACTCTCTCCAAGGACTTTTGCCTAAAGACCGATGAAGAGAGAGCTCGCATGAGCATTATACCCTATGCTTCTGCCGTAGGATCTATAATGTATGCGATGTTATGTACACGCCCAGATATAGCTTATGCACTTAGTGTAGTAAGCAGGTATCAATCCAACCCAGGAAAGAATCACTGGGTAGCTGTAAAGAACATTCTTAAGTACTTGCGAAGGACTAAAGAATTATTCTTGGTGTATGGTAATGGAGATCTCCAAATTGAGGTCTTTACCGATTCAAGCTTTCGGAGTGATAAGGACGACAGCAAATCTATCTCTGGGTTTGTATTTACCCTCAATGGAGGGGCGGTAAGTTGGAAGAGTTCCAAACAGGATACCGTTGCAGACTCTACGATGGAAGCTGAGTATATTGCTGTGAATGTTGCCGTCAAGGAAGCCGTCTGGATGAGGAGGTTCGTCTCGGAGCTAGGAGTAATTCCAACCATTATTGATCCAATACCATTGTATTGTGATAATAATGGGGCTATGGCGTTAGCCAAGGAGCCCAGGTCCCATCAGCGGTCCAGACACATCCTAAGGTGCTTTCATTTGATCCGGGAGATTGTAGATCGCCGCGAGATCAAGATTAGGAGAGTAGACACAAAGAATAATACCGCGGATCCACTCGCCAAGGCCCTCCCTCAGCCGCGGTATGAGCGACTTTTTGAGATGTTGGGTATGAGATACGCCAATAACTGGCCTTAGTGCAAGTGGGAGATTTTTGGATATATGTATGCCCTAGAGGCCATTATATGATAGTGGATATATTTATACATGTGTGTGTGTATGTGTGTGTGTGTATACAGATGACATTCTTGCTCGACATGATAGTATGCTATCTGGTTCTTCTTTATCTGACATGTTGACTTGATCATACTTTTATTCACTTACACATGTTGATAAAGCCCAGAGGATATTTGCTTGACTACTATGATTATGATGGAGATCATGCTAGTGGGACGTCTGTAGTTTATAAGCATATCCTGAAATGTCCCTAGTCGTAGGTGTATCGAGACGGGGCATCGATATACCAGTGTAGACTAGCGTGTTTGATACTAGACCCATATGATGGGCGATGGATGTTCCCACATCCATTGATGTTTGACATCGAGATCATATGCGGGTGCTCAGTGGAGACTGGGTACACTGGACGGACTCGCCGAGAACTCCTATATGGTATTATATCTATCGTCGGATAACAGTTCTCAAGTGACACCGGTACATGTTAGTCTGTAGACCCGAGATCGTCATAGAGTCTTGTGTGTTCTCCCACTGTACTTTGATTACCACCCTACCACGGCTCTACTGAGTCGTACAAACAGGTGGCATTTAGGTACAGTCCCGAGACACATGGAGATGATGAGCGATAGGAGGGGTTTTGTCTCTCCCGGTATTGGGAGTTGATATTGTGCTGTGCTCGATTGGCTATATCAGTAAGTCTCTGGCCAGGGCTGTTGAGATTTACTGATAAGTGTTATCAATAGTTTCTCGATCTGTTATAGACTATTCATCGGCACGACTTATTGAGTTATTGGGGTCGACGTTACCATCCCTAGACTCGATATGCAGAATATCTGACGAAGAGACCGGACTGTACGATAGTATTGCCGGTTGGCTCGACGGGAGTTGTGACAGGTTCGCTTATTTTCTTCGGATCGCTCAATACCCGGGTGGCCGTTACGTTTAGCTGACCTCTTGCGGCTTGGGGGTGCTTGATATGCTCATCACCCACTGCCGGTGTATTGACGAGTCTTAGAGTTCCACAATGGAGTTACCTAGTTCAGGCGAAACGATATGGTGTGCATATGTGATATGCGCGGGGACCCGATTAAATATGCGTATGTGATACCGTATGTTAATCGGGTTGTTTGCTATTGGTCGGGTCGTATGAGATATGACCGGTTTGCTAAATCAAGTGTTGATTTAACATTGACCGTTAGCTTTTCACTTTAAACCCTTTTGTCTTTTGGTGTATGCATGCATGTATGCACATGTTTACATTGATGCACATATGGATGTGCATACACACATAAATGCATACTCATTTGTATCATGGTTGTTGATACATTTGATGGTGGCAATATAAGACTCACATGCTATTTTGAGATAAATGGAAATAAATAATTACTCATGGTTGATTATTTTATTCCTCCACTAAACCTCTCTTTAACCATGAGTTATTATTCTATGGCCATTAGTGCTCCAAAAGAAATATCTAGATATTTATTAACTAGGGTTAAGAATGAGAAGAAGAATATATATATTTTTTCTTTCTCATTTTTATCCCAACACTTATCAATATCTTGAGCTCTCATTTGCCATTTTCTTCTTCCTCTTTCTCTTGCTCTCTAGGTTTTGATAGTGAGTGAAGGAGTGATCAAGTTAGGGTTTTTAAGTGAGAAATCAAACCACGTCATCATTTTATACTACTCTTGCCCACTAGTTTAGAGTGTTAGCTTCAACTTCATCATCTTGATCAAGTGGAGCTTTGAGCTTGGACAAAGAGGACTCCGAGTGGATCGTCGTGAACTTGGAGTATCTCAAGCAAGCTTCTTTCAACTCTCAAGTAGCCAAGGAGTCTAGCGAAGGGAGTGTTCCCCTCCGAATGGCGGCGATGACGACGTGAGGACGCCTTGCCTGAGATTCGGGACAGATGCTATATGGTTTTATCCGTCTACCTCTCCGAAGATGCCAAGTTGATTTATGGCACCGTGTATCGGAGGTTTAGACAGATGCGGCCGATGTAGCAGACTTCGTCAGATTCCCCCTTGTTTGAGGGGTTTTTAATTGTGGGGACGCTCTTCCCTACAGGCGCAAGCCCCTGCAGTTAATTACGCTACCGCATCGCGGTAGCCACTTTCTCCTTCTTCAGAATTTCACTTCGTGTCGTGTGTGTTTGTTTTGTTTGTAGATGCCCGTGGATTGTATACGGAGACTAAGTTATGCCGTCGCCCGTAGGACGTGGGTTAGTCCAAATCCGCATTTACTTAGATTTGGGTTTGGTGTTTTAGTTTAAGGATACGTTAGCCATATTGAGGCTAAGATCAACTTAAACGTTCGTTAAGGATACGTTAGTCTGATTTGAAACTAAGATCAACTTAACGGGATCGTTTGGATCCGACAAAATAGCATTTGGGGGCTCTATTGTTCCAGTTTAGGGATATAGTGGTCCATTGTATCCATGGCCATCGGGACCCGTCACCTCTCTGACGTCGTTGAAGGATTACAACGATAGGTGTCAGAGGAGTTCGGAGATGTACCCTTGAACCAAAGTTGATTGGGGGTCTTATAGTCCAATTTGGGACTAAAGTCTGTTTGAATGTTTAAGGATAAGTTAGCCATATTTGAGGCTAAGATCAACTTAAACGGGATCGTTTAGATCCGACAAAAGAGCATTTGGGAGCTCTATTGTTCCAGTTTAGGGACGTAGTGGTCCATATTCCAGTTTAGGGACATGGTGGTCCATATTCCAGTTTAGGGACATGGTGGTCCATTGGTAGTTTAAGGACGCATAAGTCCGTGGGTTTAAGGACCCCACAGTCCGTGTCGATGTGTGGTCGTCGGGACCCATCACCTCTCTGACGTCGTTGAAGGATTACAACGATAAAGGTCAGAGGACTTCGGAGATGTACCCTCGAACTGGATGTAAATTAATTTAAGAGAGCAGTCTTGCTCGGTCAATTTAGTTTGAGAACTTACGACCATGATTGGGCCAAGTCCGGTTGTGAATATTCAACGTTATTTCTTATTTTTGGCCTATTAGACCTGTGCTAGGGCTTTGCCCATGTTTAATAATGCATAACATTAATCTTGGTCTCTGTTGGACCTTTATTTGGGCTCTGCCCCTTTTAAATGATGCACAGCATCTGTTCTGGTCTGACAGACCCTTATTTGGGCTCTGCTCCTTTAAAAAAGAATGATGCATTGCATCTGTTTTTATTTGGGCTCTGCCCTTTTTTTGAAAATAATGCATAGTATTTACTAGGCCTGTCAGGCCTTTTTAATTGGACTCAGCCCTTCTTTTTAATGATGCAGGGCATCAATTATCTGACAGTGGCCATGTGGCCTGTCAGGCACTTTGCGCCGATAAATAAGCGCAAGCGCTTGTGGAGGTGACACGTGTCACACTCTGGTGAGCGCAAGCGCAGTTAGCGCAGTGCGCTGTGTCAGTGCGCTGCGCTGTTGCGCTGCTGACACGTAGCGCGCTATAATGAGTTGCACCAATTTCAGAGAGCAATGCTCTATTTTAAAAGCGCATAGCGCAAGTTGTTCTGGAGCTGACACGTGGCGCTCTCTGGTGGCTTGCGCCAACTTAAGAGCGCAACAGTGCCAATTTTGCAAGTGCAGGGCACTGTTTTATATTTTGATCAATTTTAGATCAGAGAAAACAAGCTTTTCTTGTTTTCAAAGAACCAGTGGTTCATAAAAAGTGCAAGGCACTGTTATTTATATTTTATTGAAGATCATTGATCTTGTTCTTAGATCAATGATCTATTCAGAAGAGAACCTTCTCTTTTATAAAGGTTTTACCTTTTTTTTCTTCTTGAATTCTTCAAAATTCTTCAGAGTTCTCTCTTTTTGTTGTTTTTCTGAAGTTCTTGATGTCGATGATGATTTGAATTGGGGTCTAGGGGCCTTTATATAGTGCCCATAAATTTGTTAAATTTGTTAAAGAGATCTTTCTCTGAGTGATTTGGGGAATTTTTCCCACCGTTGGATCTTTGATCCAAGGGCTTCTGTTTTACAGAAGACAATCTTCTTATTTTAAAAAGAACAGAAAGATCTTATTAGAATTTTAATTCTGTTTGGCGCAGATGCACCAGCGCTTGACACGTGTCACGCAGCGCAGAGCGCAGTGCATCTGCGCTAGCGCATCTCGCGCAGCGCACCTGCGCTGACACGTGTCGCGCAGCGCTTGCGCAGAAGCAACTGCGCCAACACGTGTCGCGCAGCGCAGCACTTGCGCAGAAGCAACTGCGCCGACACGTGTCGCGCAGCTCACCGCTTGTGCAACTGAAGCTCTGCTTCCTTTAATTTTGTTTTTTAATAGAGCCTTGCTCTGATTGGGCGCACTGCCTTGGGCGCTGCGCTAACGTATCAGCTTCTGACACATGGCGCGTTGCGCGCAGCGCACGGAATTTGAAGCGTTGCTTCAAAATTTGAATTTTTTTGAAATTCAAATAGAGCCTTGCTCTGATTGGGGGAAACAAATGCCCCCCACCGTTGCGCTCACGTGGCGCACACGTGAGTGCAACGGTGGCAAGATCTAGGCCGTTGGATCAAGGGGTAAGTTGAAGGGGCGCAGGCGCCTATAAATAGGACCCTTGGTCCTTGGTAATTCTTTACCGTTTTCAAGAACTTGAATTTTAGAGCCTTGCTCTTGTTTAAGAATTTTAAAGCCTTGCTCCCGTTTCTTCCCAAGAACTTCAAAATTCAGAACTTAGAACAACTTAGGTAAAATTTAAATTAAATTAAATTAAATTAAATTAAATTAACAGAGCCTTGCTCTTATAGATCTTTGATCTAAAGAAAAACCCTTTGGGGTTTTATTAACAGAGCCTTGCTCTTAAAAATCTATAGATCTACAGAGATCTTGTTCATGAGTTTTAACCCATGAACAGAGCTTTGCTCATGGATCAAATGTGGATCTTTTTTGATCTGAAAATGGAGAACTCCTAAAAGTTTTCATGGATCTTTAAGATCCCAAATTTTTAATTTTTAGGAGTTAAAGTTTTCTTTTTGATGGATTTTTCCATCATTATTATAGAGCTAGGCTCTTTTTTTTAGGAAATTTTATTCCCTTGAGACCAGAGTTTGACAAATGTCACTCTGTGACAGAGCTTTACTCTAAAAGAGGAGATTTTCTTCTTGTCTCTAGGGATTTCCCATCAATGAGGATATTCTCTTGGGGATTTTTTCATTAATTGACAGTCTCACCCAATGATGGGGCTGTCTTGTTAAATGATGCACTGTCATCCAGATTTTGTGGGTCCTCATTTGGTCCCCTACCCACTGCATTGCAGTGTGGTGTAAAATTTTAAAATGTCAAGCGTTGGAATTACAACACTGCCGGCTAATTTTTTTGTCCCTCCGCAGGAAACATGTCTGCTAATTTGTCTTTCCCGTTTGTTCGCTCGGAGGGAGGGTTTCCCCAGGCACCGGTGGACCGAGTGGTGCTCGCTCTCATAAAGGATCATGACCCCGAGCATAAGAGCCTTCACCTGTGGGGTAGGTGGTACAATGAGATTATCCAGGGTCGCCGAAGTTTCAGTTCCGCCACGCCGTCTGAGCCCATAATTTCGATCCCCTATGCGGATGAACCTCCGGTGAAGTATGCCGTGGAGGTCAAAAAATTGGAATTCGGATGACCTCCTCCAGCCTGCAATTGGTGCCATTCCCGTGCAGCCGCCGCCGGCAATAGACATTCTGGGGAGGCGAATCTGTCAGGGTGAAGCACGCCCTTGGGGACAGGCCTATAATATTGGATTGGTCCCGCGACCGCCCGCCGGATATTTGCAGTGGGCCCGGTACATTTTATCGGCGAAAAGGACTCATCTAACGAAGATTGGTTTGTATTCGGCCATCTACGTCTCGCTCTTCGAGTATCCCTCTCCTCCAACGTGGTGGATCAAGGCCTTTGTCGAACAATGGAATATCCCCACCCACACCTTCCTGATTACGGACAGGAAGGTCTCTATCTCCTTGGAGGAGTTTGCTGAAGTCTCGGGTCTGCCGATGAGGGGGGAGCATTACGAGGAGCTGCTTCCTCTCGATGAATACGTCTTTTCCACCAAGCCGCTGGTGTTTGATTTGACTCCGGAGAACGCTATTCAGCACCAGTTCCCGAGCTTGGTGAAGGTGCTGGAGATTTATGAAGGGCTCTATCTGGAATCGGGTGTCCGGGGCGTCAGTTTCGCAGATTTTATTGCCCGCTTCATTCCACCGGAGTTCCTATCGGAGCGGAGCGAGAAGTTCGCCCAGCTCGACGACCCTTTTGGCTTCGGCTTGGACCGCCGACCCATATCAGAGAATGATCAAAGGGACTTTTATCTCCCCGGCGCCGCCGTCGTTCCTTTCTCAGAAATCACCGTCTCGGGCATGGATGAAGAAACCTTTTTTGTAGGGTTCTTGGGCTTGTGGCTGTGCAGCTTTGCGCTCCCCATGCACCTGCGCCACATGCGGCCATCTGTTTTCTACCCAGCGCATCGGATGGTGGCTGGTTTGCAGTTGTCAGTAAGAATTGCCGGGCTGGCTTATCTTTATAATGGACTTAGCGTAGCGGCGGACGCTAGTAAGCCTGGGGTGTAACCCGCTAACTTCCCGATGCACTACTTCACCTCCTGTATGGAAATGCACGTGCACGGGGTGTTCGGTGCCCATAAGATCCCTCCATTTTTTGAGAAATGCAGACTCCCAAGAGTCATACGGTTGGTCGGTGCTTCGATCGTAGTTGCACCTCCGCGGGAGGCTAGGGGGCTACTCCTTCGTCCACACCTGGTCTGAGCGAAGGTTTCCTTCTTGGATAAGGTCATAACAATAGGCTCAGAGACCACCAAGTCGGTAGTGCCGCTGCGGGATGATTTTAAAGACGGGGCTTCCATATTGAAGGCTCGGGAAATCCTCCATCTCTACTCCATTCGGCCGGGCTATTTGGTGTTTAGGCAGAATGAGACGGCGCTCCTCATGAGGTATAACCCTCACCGGTTTGCTCAGCAATCGAGCTATAACCAGGGGATCCCGATGGAAGCTTTCTTGGAAAGGCCCGTGGTTAGCCGAGAGGGGATAAGGGATGCAATGCACCATTTTATGCGGCTTAACACGGGTTCCGATTTCTTTATCAGCGAGCCGAGCTGCGCCCCCAAAGTCCTCAACGCGTACGTGGCCTAGTACGCGCACGCAATGGGTCCAGTTATCCAAATAGAAAAGCGCATGCTGGTTGACCGCAAGGGTGCGCCTCCCGGCGGCGATCGCAAGGCTCCCCTGAAGCCGAGGACCCCGGTCATTCCTCCATTGAAAGGTGCTGGAGTTGGACCTCCGCGCGTGTTGAGCCCTCCGCGCGGATTGCCGCTTTGCGATACTGTGGATGTGCCACCAGCCCCCTGTGCTCCAGTGGATGTGGTAAATGTGGTATCGCCGGAGTCCGGCGCAGGCGCGGATATCGGGACCCGCCGCCCCAAGGTGCCTGCCAAGCGCAAATCAATCCCGGGTGCATTAAGAGCTGGCGGGAAAAAGAAGAAGAAGTCACTCCTCTCCCTCGATGCGATCCTTGGTTTAGAGCCTGAGGCCCCTCTTACCGAAGGAATAAGCGAGTATGGAAGCAATAAGGGCTTCTCGGTAGACCCCGCAGACACCGATTTGGCGGCCGCTATTACAGCTTCTGAGCGATTAGCGAGGCTCGAAGCGATGTTGAATAAACTCGCTGAGTCAGGTAATCATTAGCTGCTTTCTTCGTCATTTTATCGTATTTTTTAACATTATTTTTGGCTAATACTTTCCCCTATTTTTCAACAGGTGTCACTACCGAAGAAGCCATTGCTGCCTCTTTAAAAACCTTCCAGGAGGAGGAGAAGAAGCGCGCCTTAATGGGCGTTGGTACGTCTCGGCTTATTGAGTTTTTTTTCTCTTTTCTGACAGCCAACCCAACCTTTTTTCTTTGTTTCTTTACAGGGGCTGCGCCGGCTGATGCGGGGACTCTCTCCGGATCCTCTACTGAAGTCCCGGCTTCTTCGGGGCTGCCGCGAAAGCCTCAACTTGACAAATCGACGAGGGATGCCTTGAAGGATTTGGAGGCATCCCTGTTCACGGACGAGGATGTCTCAATGAGGAAGCCTTGGAGAGCTCCGTCTTGACGGCACGGGAAGAGAGAAAGCGGCTAAGGCGCGAGGAGAAGGCATGCAGGGCTGCTTTGGCCGTTGGAGCGGGCCCAAGCACCGTCCCTCATGCTGATACTCCCTCAGAAGAGGCCCCCGTCGCCCTATCCACTGCTCGCAGACAGGTGGCGCGTGCAGTTCGGAATTCTAACAATGAATCCACTTCAGGTAATGAATCTTTCGAGACTTGTTTGTAAAAATTGTAAACTCGTCGGTTCTTATATATTTTGCCTTGCAGGGCCAAGTCCAACCGAGGGGGAGGCGGAGACCGTCGAACCCAAGGAGACAGATAAAGAGGCGCCGGCCGAACCCGAGCCGACGGTGGGCAACGTCGCCGGGGTTGCTGAGCCTGAGTTGGGGGCTGAGGGAGCCGCACCCGAGAAGGTCGTTGATGCCGAGCCTGGGATGGCGGCAAATGAGACGACTGCTACAACTGAGCCCGAGGTAGCGGCGGACGAGGCGCTTGAGGCCAGTGACCCCCTGGTGATGGCGGATGAGACAATGGAGACCGCTGAGCTCGAAGAAATAGCGGGTGAGATGGGCATGACTCTTAGGGAAGAGCCAGCCGCTCCTTCTCAAGAGTCCGATAATGCTCCGATTATTGCCCTCCCCGTCTACGGTCTTCCGCCGTCTCCCGGCCGCGCAAGCACGACGACAGCCCCTATTGAGTCGGGTGATGAGGCCACGGGCGGTGGCCTCATGTCGATGGAGGAGGGAGACGCCTCTGCTTCGGCCGGCGGCTCATCCGGTAAATCTCGAGTTACAGTCCTTTTTTTTTATCTTGCAACCGCTTCTGACAAGTTTATCCTTGTTTTTAACGCAGGTGCGGCCAGTGCCGATGCTCCATTGCTCGAGGGAGCGCCGTCAACTACTGCCTTGGCGGTGGTCACCTCTCAGCCCTCTCTAGTACCATCGAAGATGTTGGAAGGTATGGATTTGCAACCTATTAGTTTCGTCTTTCAGCCGCATAATTTATGTACTAAAGTCGTACTGTTGTGTCTTTTCAGGAGTGCTTTTTGATCATCTTTATCAAGGGTTGCTCCCACACTTTTCTGGTTGTATTCTTCCACCGCGTCAATTTGTTTTTGTAAGTCCGTACGCTTGTCTCTAGGCTTCACGGGCTTCTTGGATTTCTTCTTCTTCTTCTTTGAAGATTTTGACGGCTGGTTGTGAGCGTTTGGGCCACCATCATCGGTCTTTGGGGTTGTACGCGGCTTCAACATCCCTTCAATGATCTGAGGTTCTAACGGGTTCTTCCACTTGATCGCTGGGCATTCTTGAAGATCGTTCAACATTCTCTTTGTCTTGGCTGACAGCACCACCTCCCATAGGGCTTCTTCGACAAGAGAGCACGTTGCCCCCCGGCATATTCATCCTTTTAGAGGCGTGAGGTTGTGGCGGATTCACTTTCCATCTGTCAGATAACGCGAAATTGCCCTGTTGGTACTGGTCTTCAAGCCAATTTTTGAAGACGTAGCAATCTTCGATCGGATGACCCAGAACTCGGTGATAGGGACAGTAGTTGGGCTGGTTGCGACGGACGTTTTGGATCCGGCAGATTTATGAGTCGGTTGCGCAACGCTAGCTCAAATAATCTTCTCGTTTTATCTCGGGAAAACGGGTAAGGACGTCCTAGCCTCTCCTCAAGGGGTACGTGCGGACGCATATTATTTTGACGAACGACCGGCTTCGAGTTCCTCGGCTGTTGTTGAGCATTAGCGACAACGATCGCTTTCCCCTTCCCCTTTTCATTTCGGGAGTCCGGCTTTGGAAGAGGAGGTCTATGGCCCATCTGATCTATTTGCGCTAGCTTGTCGATCAGGGCCTGGAAGGTAGTCAGCTTGAAGAACATCATAAATTGCGAGATGGTTGCTTGCGGATCAAGGGTTCCCACAAATATGCCCACTGCAGAAACTTCTTCAATGCGTTGCTCGCATTTTGACCATAAGTTCCTCCACCGTATAGCATATTGGACCCATGTCTCGCCTGGCTTCACCCTGGCGTTAATCAATGCCGTCATCGGGGTGCGTTCACTGGCGCTTGCAAAACGCTGGGTAAACAACAGCTCCATCTCCGCGAAGGTCTTGATAGAATCATTCAGGAGCTCAGAGTACCACTCGAACGTTGTGTCTGATAAGCTTCCAACGAACTGGCGGAGCAAAAATTTATCATCACCGCCAGTGTTGCCGCAAAGCGCCCTGAACTGGGCAACATGCTAGTGGGGATTGCCCGTCCCTTTGTAGACATAGAACTTGGGAATTGTGTAGCCCGGCGGGTACTTGATCTGGTCGTACCAGCTCGGATATGGTCGTCCTGTTTTTACGACCTGACCGACTGCTTCAGTCGCATGATGAACCCGTATTTTTTGGGCTATATACTCGTCCAAGTCAGCTTTGGAGATTGTCTCCTCCTTAGCTGTTGACAGAGCTGGTGGAGGATTCGACGTTTCTCCCCTATCGTCTTCAAGGACGATCGGGGGATCTTCGGCCGGAGGATCTTGTTGGATCATCATCCCCATCATGTCTTGGAACAGGAGGGCTGTACGCTTTATGTTGGCTGCTTGTTCAGCAGCCTCTTTATCCTTCTTCTCCAATATCCGACGAAGGAATTCGGCGTCAGTTTCTTGCTCTTGGCGTTCATCCGAGGATGTTTTAGGGCTTTCTTTTGGCCCAGTAAGTGCGGCCATCGTGGTCATCATTTCTTGGAGTTTCTACTGCTGCTCCTGTGCTTTGGTCACTGATCGCGTAAGCGGTCTATGACCTGTGGACATGCGGCTGTCCTCTTTACCAGACACCACGTAGACGGTATGAACCATAATGCCCCCTGACTTAGGGTGTTTGGGTTCACCACCTTTGATATTCGCCGCAGGTGTAGGTACTTTCTCCGACCTTCTTCTCTTATGGGCCGTTGAAGTTGAGGGGGCCGTTGCTTTGGGCACCCAAGTGGTCGTCGCCTTTCGTTGTTTGACAGGGGGATTTTCTTCCTGCCGACCTTTCGACTTCTTGTGTTGGCGAGAGAAATTAGGATCAATCACAGATTCTCGGACTCGTCGCCATATCTTGTAGATCCTGGAGGACAGCGATTGAGGAGACTGCTCCGGCTTTTCTGCTTCCACGGCGGTCTCTATTGGTGGAGGAGCTCTTTTGAGCACCGCAGTTGGCGAATTTCTGCGTACCCTGTTCAGCAGCTCAAAGCTGTTCCCAGTTGGAACAGCAGCATTAACTTCCACCGTTGGAGCTGGCGGAGTTATCCCAGAGGGGGAGTTGCCCCCAGTCTTCCTTATCCGGCGCCAGTGGCGTCGTCGGGCGTGACGAGTTGTCGGTATTGGTTCAGCGACAGAGACAGCTTCTTCTTGCCCCCTGTCCGAATGAGGCGCTGCTGGTGCCAGCCTCTTGAAGACTGACGTCCGTTGAGGAGTTAGAGCAGGAGTGGGAGTTGGGACGGTCAGTCTTGTAAAGACCGATCTCTTAGCAGGAGAAACCGCCTTGACGACTTCAGGAGCAGGTTTGGCTACTCTTTTTGGAATAACCTTTTCTGGGACCGCAAGCTTCATTGTGGGCCCGCAGGAGTTTTGGCCCAGTCTGGAGAAGACCGAGGCACTAGTGTTGGGCGACCCGTTGAGAGGGGCCGCAGTAACTGTAAGTCGATTGAAGACCGACCTCTTAGGAGCTTCTGGTACGGGCACGGGGGTACTGAAGCTTGTCGGTGGAAGCATGGTTCCGAAAAACAGCCCTGTAGTGGCTTGAGTAATCTGCTCCACGGGCATCGTGAACAAAGAGGCCGCTTGGGGCCCGTAGGTTATGCCCCCAGTTGAGGCAGGACGCGAGTTGCAGCTGCAGTTGGAGCACTTCGAACAGGTGAATGCCATTGCTGTTTTGCTTTCTGGGCCAAGCAAAAGACCAAATCGTAGTAACTTGAAACCTAAGGGCAACCATTAACAAATCGCGATTCGTTCGCGAATATGACACACGAAGTGTGGAGTGAAAGAGGAAAAGGTCCCACCGGGCGTGCCAGAATCTGTTCCCCTCCGAATGGCGGCGGCGACGACGTGAGGATGCCTTGCCTGAGATTCGGGGCAGATGCTATATGATTTTATCCGTCTACCGCTCCAAAGATGCCAAGTTGATTTATGGCACCGTGTATCGGAGGTTTAGACGGATGCGGCCGATGTAGCAGACTTCGTCAGATTCCCCCTTGTTTGAGGGGTTTTTGATTGTGGGGACGCTCTTCCCTGCAGGCGCAAGCCCCTACAGTTAATTACGCTACCGTATCGCGATAGCCACTTTCTCCTTCTCCAGAATTTCACTTCGTGTTGTGTGTGTTTGTTTTGTTTTTGGATGCCCGTGGATTGTATACAGAGACTAAGTTATGCCGTCGCCCATAGGACGTGGATTAGTCCAAATCCGCATTTACTTAGATTTGGGTTTGGTGTTTTAGTTTAAGGATACGTTAGCCATATTAAGGCTAAGATCAACTTAAACATTCGTTAAGGATACGTTAGTCTGATTTGAAACTAAGATCAACTTAACGGGATCGTTTGGATCCGACAAAAGAGCATTTGGGGGCTCTATTGTTCCAGTTTAGGGACATAGTGGTCCATTGTATGCATGGCCATCGGGACCCGTCACCTCTCTGACGTCGTTGAAGGATTACAACGATAGGTGTCAGAGGAGTTCGGAGATATACCCTTGAACCAAAGTTGATTGGGGGTCTTATAGTCCAATTTGGGACTAAAGTCTGTTTGAATGTTTAAGGATACGTTAGCCATATTTGAAGCTAAGATCAACTTAAACGGGATCGTTTAGATTCGACAAAAGAGCATTTGAGAGCTCTATTGTTCCAGTTTAGGGACGTAGTGTTCCATATTCCAGTTTAGGGACATGGTGGTCCATATTCCAGTTTAGGGACAAGGTGGTCCATTGGTAGTTTAAGGACGCATAAGTCCGTGGGTTTAAGGACCCCACAGTCCGTGTCGATGTGTGGTCGTCGGGACCCGTCACCTCTCTGACGTCGTTGAAGGATTACAATGATAGGGGTCAGAGGAGTTCGGAGATGTACCCTCGAACCGGATGTAAATTGATTTAGGAGAGCAGTCTTGCTCAGTCAATTTAGTTTGAGGACTTACGGCCATGATTGGGCTAAGTCCAGTTGAGAATATTCAACATTATTTCTTATTTTTGGCCTATTAGACATGTGCTAGGACTTTGCCCATGTTTAATAATGCATAGTATTAATCTTGGTCTCTGTTGGACCTTTATTTAGGCTCTGCCCCTTTTAAATGATGCACAACATCTGTTCTGGTCTGACAGACCCTTGTTTAGGCTCTGCTCCTTTAAAAAAGAATGATGTATTGCATCTGTTTTTATTTAGGCTCTGCCCTTTTTTTGAAAATAATGCATAGCATTTACTAGGCCTGTTAGGCCTTTTTAATTGGGCTCAGCCCTTGTTTTTAATGATGCAGGGCATCAATTATCTGACAGTGGCCATGTGGCCTGTCAGGCGCTTTGCGCCAATAAATGAGCGCAAGCGCTTGTGGAGGTGACACGTGTCACACTCTGGTGAGCGCAAGCGCAGTTAGCGCAGTGCGCTGTGTCAGTGCGCTGCGCTGTTGCGCTGCTGACACGTGGCGCGCTCTGATGAGTTGCACCAATTTCAGAGAGCAATGTTTTATTTTAAAAGCGCATAGCGCAAGTTGTTCTGGAGCTGACACGTGACGCTCTCTGGTGGCTTGTGCCAACCTAAGAGCGCAACAGTGCCAATTTTGCAAGTGCAGGGCACTGTTTTATATTTTGATCAATTTTAGATCAGAGAAAACAAGTTTTTCTTGTTTTCAAAGAACCAGTGGTTCATAAAAAAGTGCAAGGCACTGTTATTTATATTTTATTGAAGATCATTGATCTTGTTCTTAGATCAATGATCTATTCAGAAGAGAACCTTCTCTTTTATAAAGGTTTTTTACCTCTTTTTTTTCTTGAATTCTTCAAAATTCTTCAGAGTTCTCTCTTTTTGTTGTTTTTCTGAAGTTCTTGATGTCGATGATGATTTGAATTGAGGTCTAGGGGTCTTTATATAGTGCCCATAAATTTGTTAAATTTGTTAAAGAGATCTTTCTCTGAGTGATTTGGGGAATTTTCCCCACCGTTGGATCTTTGATCCAAGGGCTTCTGTTTTACAGAAGACAATCTTCTTGTTTTAATAAGAACAGAAAGATCTTATTAGAATTTTAATTCTGTTTGGCGCAGATGCACCAGCGCTTGACACGTGTCGCGCAGCGCACAGCGCAGCGCAGCTGCGCTTGCGCAACTGCGCCGACACGTGTCGCGCAGCGCAGCGATTGCGCAGAAGCAACTGCGCCGACACGTGTCGCGCAGCGCTTGCGCAACTGAAGCTCTGCTTCATTTAATTTTGTTTTTTAATAGTGCCTTGCTCTGATTGGGCGCACTGCCTTGGGCGCTGCGCTGACGTATCAGCTTCTGACACGTAGCGCGTTGCGCGCAGCGCACGGAATTTGAAGCGTTGCTTCAAAATTTGAATTTTTTTGAAATTCAAACAGAGCCTTGCTCTGATTGGGGGAAACAGGGAGCTACAAAGGTTGTGTTCTCTAAACCTAGTACTTTACTACTTGTGGATTGTGTTAAAGTTTAGTGTTACCCTAGATTTTCTAATTTGATCCTTAGGATAGTTTCTTTAGCACCCTATAAATTTTTAATATGGCATGTGTGATGCTATCAAACCCTAGTAGTGGTGCTAAGGAAAACCCTTCAAAGCCTCTACAGTTAATTACGCTACCGCATCGCGGTAACAACTTTCCCTTTCTCCAGATGGTCACCTCGTGTCGTGGGTGTTTGTTTTATTTTTTGGTTGCCTGTGGATTGTATACGGAGACTAATTTATGTTGTCATCCGTAGGGCGTGGATTAGTCCAAATCCGTATTTTCTTAGATTTGGGTTTGGGTTGGGTTTAAGGATCTTTAATCTCATTTGAGACTAAGATCAACTTAAATGTTTGTTAAGGATACGTTAGTCTAATTTTTAGACTAAGATCAACTTAACGTTTGTTAGTCTAATTTTAGACTAAGATCAACTTAACGGGATCATTTAGATCCAACAAAAGAGCATTTAGACTCTATTGTTATAGTTTAGGGACTTTGCGGTCCAGTTTAAAGACATCATAGTCTATAAAGTTTAAGGACATCATAGTCCATGTGTTTAAGGACTCCATAGTCCGTGAAATGTCTGGTTGTCGGGACTCGTCATCTCTCTGAAGACGTTGAAGATTTACAACGACAAATATCAGAGGAGTGAAGAGGTGTACCCTTGAACCAATATTGGTTGGGAGATCTGTAGTCCAATTTGGGACTGAGATCAAAGATTTATGAGCATATGGGCTCAATTAATCTGAAGTAGGGTTCTGTGGCCACTTTGGGCTCGGCCTATTTAGTTAAAATGTTGAACATTTAACAATGCTGAGTATTGGTTTGGGCTCTGATAATCTTTTTGCCTTTTATTGTGTGCTGAGCACTCATCATGGCTCTAAGGCTTTATTGTTTAAAGAACAATTTATGTTCTCCTAGCGCTCACATGAGGAACACGTGGTGCGCTTGGCGCTGTGCGCCAGTTAATGAGCGCAGAGCGCTTTTTGTGATGTAGCGCACATGTGAGGAGCACGTGACACGCTTGGCGCTGAGCGCTAGTCAATGAGCGCAAAACGCTTCTGTTTAAGTAGCGCATACGTGAGAAGCACGTGGCGCGCTTGACACTGAGCTCCAGTCAATGAGCGCAGAGCGCTTCTGTTTAGTAGAGCGCACGTGAAGAGCACGTGGCACGCTTAGCCCTGAGCGCCAGTCAATGAGTGCAAAGCGCTTCTGTTTAAGTAGCGCATACGTGGGGAGCACGTGGCGCGCTTGGCGTTGAGCGCCAGTCAATGAGCGCAGAGCGCTTCTTGTGAAATAGCGCACACGTGAGGAGCACGTGGCGCGCTTGGTGCTGAGCGCCAGACTTCGGAGCGCTGAGGTGCTTCTTTAAACTTGAAGCGCTAAAGCTCTGTAGCGCTGTGCGCTAGATTTGGAGTGCTGAGGCGCTCCTTTTAACTTGGAGTGTTAAGGCTCTTTTTAGGTAGTTTTGCGTTCTGAGAATTAAATTTTTTCTTATAAGAGACTTTGTTTCCTGGATCTAAGAACAAAGTTCTTATTTTATATGAGATATTTCAATCTCTTATGTTTTTGATGAAAATCTTTGCCTTTATGGATCTGTGATCCTAAGAGAATTGAATTATTCTCCTCCCCTTTATAATGAGATGTTATGATCTCTTTTATGAAAGACAATTTTTCTTAAAGATCTATGATCTAGTATAAGAACTAGGATTTTTTCTGATGAGATACTTTGATCTCTTTATTTTACCTTGAAGAAATTCTTCTTCTGCTGAGAGCTTGCTCTTCTTTATGAAATTTCTCAAAATTTATGAAGGGGTTCCTCTATATCAGACTTGAAGTCTTGGGTCCATTATATAGTGAAGGCTGATTTGTTAAATCAGTTAAGGAGATTTTTTCTCTAATTGATTTGGGGATATTTCCCCCGTTGGATCTTTGATCCAAGGGCTTCTGTTTTACAGAAGGCAATCTTCTTGTTTTTAAAAAGGTCGGGAAATCTTTTCTCATACAGAATTTATTCTATATTTTAGTGATTTTTAATCACCATTGGATCATTGATCCAACGGTGCTCTGATTTTCAGAGCATAATCTTTCCTGTTTGGAAAGATTCTGAGAAATATTTCCTTAACAGAATTTTATTCTGGTCAATTGATGATTTTTAATCATGTTCGCTGGATTTTTTATCCAAGGGCCGAGAACATTTTGTTCTATTGCTAGCCCTCACGTGCTTTGCACGTGGGGCGCTGGTTAGAGTGCAACGCTCTTAGCGCTAGCGCTCATGTGCTTTGCACGTGAGCGCTGCCTCAGGGTCTTTGACTCTCAGCGCTGACGCTGTTATGAAGCGCTGTTTCATTTCAAATTTCAAAATTTGAACAGAGCTTTACTCTGATTGGGGAAATAATCACTTTCTTTAAACAAGTTTTTCTTTCACTTTCCTTAAAAATGGTTTAGATTTCTGGACTTTTGGATTACTTAAATTAGGTGTGGTCCTATAGACTTCACATGATTCAAGTGCCAGTCACGTGCTATTTTGGGTCGTGACAGCTCATTATGCGGCTGGTTTCATACACTGTCGGCCGGTATTGTGCATGGATGAGACGTATCTATATGGTAAGTACAGAGGTTGCATGTTAATTGCTGCAGGTGTTGATGCTAATAACGGTATATTTCCTTTGGGATTTTCTATTGTCGAGGGTGAAAATACATCATCCTAATCATGGTTTTTTCGTCAACTCAAAAGTATCCCATATGTTATTGATAAAACAGATTTATACATCATATCTGATAGACATCTGGGAATACTAGCTGCAATGAGAGCTGTATTTCTGACGACACCACATAAGTTTTACCTGAAGCACTTCAGACAGAATTTTGATAGAAAATTTAAAAATTCAGATCTATATCAGCTTATACAAAACTGGTGAAGCATTTGACCCCAATGTTCATGAAATGTACATGACGAAAATTGGAGAGATGAGTCAAGCAACGAAAGCGTGGTTAGATGAGTATCCAGTACGCATGTGGATACAAGCACATGATAATGGATGCAGATATCTACTAATGACCACTAATATGTCTGAAAGCTTCAACGAGATCCTTAAAATTGTTAGAGGCTTACCTATACAGGGGTTGATTGTTCGAACCTTTTTCAGAGGGAATACTTACTTTGTGCAAAGAAGGGAAAAGTTTTTGGCGATGGAGACTCCACTTACCGCGTATTACGAAAATATATTCCGGAAAAGAGAGTGCAGATCACAATACTACAGATCTGAAAGGTTTGACGCATCGGAGTTTCAAGTTACGGGGAGTAATAGAAATCAATATACCGTAAACTTTAGAGATAAATGACTCTCTTCGTATACATGCGGTGTTTTCCAGCAACAACATTTACCTTGTGCCCACGCAATTGCTGCTGTGAGTAGCATGCATAACTCACATTACAATTTTGCTTCCCGTTAGTATATAGTTTCCAATTACCAAGACGCATACGATCCAAAATTTCATTCTATACCAGACAGTCGCTATTGGCACTATTATACTGGGAACAGACAAACACCGACTGTATTACCGCCGGACAAAAATATAGGACCCGGAAGATCTAAGGTGCATCGAGATCGAATGACAATGGATGCTGATCCTCAACAAAGACATGACAGATGTAGCATATGCAAACAACCAGATCATTATAGGACCAGATGTCAAGGACAGTCAACAGGGGCGGGACCTTCAAGATCGTGAGGAAGCAACGGAAGGAAAATCAATTAGCGCTTGTAAAGAAACTTGTACAATTTACATTTTAGTATGATATGATTTTTTTTGCATTATTCTTTTGATGGATATATTTTGTTAATGAAGTGTATACAAGATTCATATTTATAATATGATTTAAATATTGAATTACTTCTATATAAACAGTAATAACACTTGTCATCACGTCCGTAACAAAAACAAAAATCTTATACTTTATTCGTTAGAAAAAAGGGTTTTTGTAACCGAAAATTTAAAAAAATCTTTTTTAAATTTAATATATGATTTATTTTAATTTTTTAAAATTTTAACAATTTTTAGGACGGGTTCCTAGAACCCGTCCTCTCATTAGCGGGTTCCTAGAACCTGCCCCCACACCCTCAATGAAGAGGGCGGGTTCCCTCTTCATTGGGAGGGTGGGGCGGGTTCTAGAAATCCGCTCTCTTTATTCGATGGGGCAGGGTGGGATGGGGTGGGGGCTGATAAGACGGGTTATGAGATCCCGTCTTGAATAAACCGTCATATTGTGTTAATTATAATTTAAACTATATTATTTTACTAATTTTAATATAATCACTCTTTTTGGGGAAAAAAACCCAAAGAAAGATTGTTGTGCATGTGAAAAAGAGAGAGAGTAAAATTAGGATTTGCTCTGGGGGTTTTCAATAATTCTCTCTCTTGCAATAGCTAGCATCAAATTTCTTCTATATGAGCTAAACATTTTAACTCGTTGAGTATTCCTTCAACTTTACTAGTACCTGTTCAACCTTGGAGGCTAACCAAAAGTATAGAAAGAGATAAGAAGGAATCATATTCTCTAGCGAAAATCAATATATATATCCATCAAGCAAAAGGAAAATGCCTGATTACACTTAGGCCCTGCAGCATCTTTTCTAAAGCTAAATACATATCACAACCCATTGATACCAAAAAACACTCAAGTTTAGTTCTTATGTTTGGCCAAACAATCAAAATGACAGAGAAAGAGTTCAAGCAGTGGCTGCTAAAAGACGTAGATGCCGACAAAGACGGACACATCAGCAGGCAAGAGCTTCGCTGCGCCCTCCAGGCCCTTAACGTGAGTTTCGCTGGATTGAAGTCGTGGCGAGGGATCGTGCACTCTGACCGTAGCCGTAACAACCATATCGAAGGTACCCGCGAGATCGATGAGCTTATTAAATATGCTGGAAAACGCTGGGGTGTAGTTGTTACTAAGAGTTAGGTGAATGCATGATAAAGGTTAGTTTTGTGTTTTGGTTTCAATTAAATTTAAAAATATTCTAAGATTCTGCCAGGTATTAATGTAATTTGTGATTTTGTTATAGTGTGATGCACGATTGCAATAAGGGCTCCTTTGTTTTTGAATTCTAAAGATTGGATTTTGGATCTGATAGCAGGCCTCATCGCCTTGTACTCTTTCTTGTTGGGGAGATTGATCCCCTTACCATATAAAGCATGTCAAGATCACAAATAGCACAATCACACTACACTACAGAAAAAGAACACCGGATTTAACGTGGTTTGACCATCTCGGCCTACATCCACGGGGCTAAATACGAGGATTTCACTAAACACGAAAAAGATTACAAAAATACTCACATCTCTCAACAATCTCTATCTCTTATCCCTCTCTCTTGTTTTCACACTACAAGAGAGAGGAAACATAAAATATCCTCACATAATTTTATCTTTCAAACCAATATATCTCTTCCCCAAAAATACACACACACAACTAAAAACCCTAGGATCTATTGGTTGCCCACACCAATAGATGACCCAAGCCAAATAGTCCATAAATACATACGGATACAAGACACAATCCTAACATTTCTGACTTTAACAAGGTGATTTTTTGTTTACACCTTATAAAACAGGACAATTAATGCAGAACAGGTTGCAGAAAAATATTTGTGTCTAACATGATGAAAAAATATGTTGATTGTAGGACCGACTCCCAAAGCGCCCAACTTTTGATCTAGATTCCGGACTTCGCTATAGCTATTATTATATCTTTACGGAAACTATATCGAAATCCCTGCCTTGATTGAAAGGGTCAGCAATGTAAGTTTGTAGTGCTGGGGTTGCAACACTTGCTAATCGAGATGGAATATAGAAACAAAATTTTCTAGCAAGCACCACAAACTATAACCCAAGATTATCCATAAACGAGTAATCGTAACAACAATCATAGTTAACTAATAGTTTAGAGGGGACCACAACCTTTGTAGTGTGTCCACTCTTTAGTGGAAGACCCAAGCTATGCTCCCGGTGTCCGGATCGAGTTTGACAGACGACCTCCTTGCCGAAAATGATCCATATTGAAAGCAACCCTCTTCAAGCTTCAACTTCAATAAAGAACAATTTCTTGTGAAGCAACTTACTCTTATAATTTACTAAAATACAAGAGGAAGATGAGGATGAGACCTCTCTTTTTTTCTCTCTCAATACCTTTCTCAGTCCTCAGCTCATGAGAGAGAGAGAGAGAGAGAAAATGTTAGAATGAGGAAGGGAGGAAAGAAGACCATGCTAGAATAGAATATCATTATTTCTAATAAAATAATACTCATTCCAACCATTCCATACCTTTCTGTACATGCCTCATTTCTTTATCAATATAAAGAAATATGTTCACATTTCCTTATCAATATAAAAAATGAGATGTCCCTTCTAGAATGGTACATATACACAATACAAATACTTGAGAGAGAGTGTGTAATACTATATATCTTATAGCCGGCTAATATTATCAAATGTTCGATTAATATACGCGTATCATATACACATGTCTAGTCGAACTCCCGCACGTATCAACTATACGTACAATACAAATCCACATCATCGTTTCGCCTGAGCTGGCACTTTCGGCGGGGGACTCTAAAGATTTGACAATACGCTGACAGTGAGTTACTGGATTATATCTATAACCCACGAGCACGTCAGCAGCACTGGTTGTACGTAACGGCTACACAGCTATATGTTAAAAGAAAGATCGACAAGCAATCTCATCCGTACCCAACAAAGTCTATCAATGACAATTACCGCACAGTCCGATCTCTTCATCAGAGAGCGTCACATACCGGGTCTGGGGGGTGTAAACTGTCAGACCTCCAATAACCCAATAAGTCATGCCGATGTTAAACTAATAATCATCCGAGAGACAACTGATAACCCTTATCAGTTTATCTCAACCATCTTGGTTAGGAACTTATGATTATGGTCTATCATACACAGCACGACATCAACTCTCTATACCGAGATAGACGAATCTCATCTCTATCGCTCATTGCCTCCATGTGCTTCAGGACTGTACTTAACTAAAATCTGTATGCACGGCACTTTAAAGCCGTGGTTGGGTAGTAATCAAAATACAATAGGAACACACACAAAAAATTACAACGATCTTAGGTCAAAATACTATCTTGTACCATTGTCATCAGAAAATTGCTATCTGACAATAGGTATAATACCACCTAGGAAATCTCGACGAGTCCGTTCAATGTACTCATTCTCCAAAAAGCATCTGTATACAATTTTTAGTGTCAAACACCAATGGTTGTAGACTAACTATTGCTCCGGTCGGGATGAAGAAACGTATACATTAGTTTACTCTGGAGTACTGATACCCTGTCTCGATACTCTCACGATTAGGAACATTTAAGGATGCGCGTATGGACTATCCAGACCCCACCTGCATAATCTCATCATAATCCTGATAGCTAAACAAAGATCCTAAGAGCTTTATTAACATATATTAGCGATACGAAAAATCTTTTGGAACTTTGTTTTGAAACCATGTGTCATATAACTACTTTTTTTTCAAAAAAACAATAATTTAAGAACTCTTTAAATTTAAGCATAAAAAAAAACCAAAAATTATAAATCGAATCTCTTAATGTAGAAATCAAACAATATCTAACTTATTAAAATTTCCAGTAGCATCAAATATAAAGGCTAATCCCTAAGTAAGATGTAAAATTTTAAAAGAATCCTAATCTGACTCAAATTCTATTATAGTTCTGAAATAAATTTTTAAAAAAAAACTCTATTGTAATTCAAATGTAATAAAAACATAAATCCAATTTGACCCAAAAGTATCTAATAATTTGAAAAATAACCTAATGAACTAAATATGAAATCAGTTATGATACACACGCACACCGTTCTTTGATTAAGAAAATATTTCTTGATAACCAGATATCTTTACAGTATACACTTCAATATGACCCCTAACTAAAAGTTGGGTGTATAAAACAAATCTAATTTGATACAACTCCCATTAGAAATAAAATATTAAAAAATTGGGAAAATGGTTTCCCAACACAATTTGAAGAGATGGGTTATTTTTAAACCCATAGAATTCCAAAATTATAAGAAAAAACCCAAAAACAAACAATGATATTGTTTTAAACTCAAACCCTTAATTGTATACCTATTTATATATGCATTGGCTATAATACCCTTTTAATATTTTTAAAAATATTAGAATATGGCAATTTTTGGATTTCCCAAGATATTAGCACATGACATATATTTTTTAATATGTAATTATAGTTTTCCAAAGTTTTTTTATGGGTTTTTTTTTACTTGCATGCTCCCCAAAACATAGCATATTCCTTTCCGGCCTTAAAAACTTGATATTTACTTTTTATACCCAAAATTAATAAGATGTATCATTTGATCCCCTTTATGATTTCCGTATATTTTTAATGGTATAAAATTCAGGTTTTTCTTTAAAATATCCCAACCACACTTCCTGTTTGGAAATACTCAATTTCTTTTCCAAATTAAAATTAGGGTTTAGGATTTTGCTGCATTTTTCTCAAAATCGGCCATAAAATTAGGAGCATCTTCAACATCCTTCTGCAGGTATGAAGAAATTGGAATATTTCTGCGATATTACTTGTTGTTTTTGGGTAAACGGTAAACTTAAAATTTATGGAGAAAAGTTGAAGTTAGTGGGTTTTTTTTTATGGAAATCGTAAAGAGGGTAAAATTATATAACTTATTAGTTTTAAGGTATAAAATGTAAATACCAAGTTTTGAGGGTTTTATAAACGAATTTGTTATGTTTCGGAGGGCTACAAGTAAAAAAAACCTTTTTATTATTCTTTCTTGGTTATTATATGCTCTAATTTTTCTTTCTAAACCCTTTTTCTTTCTAAACCCGTCCTTTTTCCAAACCCATCTTTGCTTGTTCTCTTTATTATTTCTTTTCCTAATTTCAGACTTCTTTTTATTCCTCTTCATTATTTGATTGCCTTAGTTATAATCATCATGGAAATGGATGGGATAGAAGATTTATGGATTGGGAGTGGAGATACAAAAAATCGGGAAAATTGGATTGGAAATTAAATATTTGAAAAGGTAGATACAAAAATTAAAAACGGAGAAAGGAAAATCAGTGGAATTGGATTTGTGATGAGTAATTCGAATATGGAGATGCACATTTTGGAAGAAAAAATTGGTAAAAGAATAAGGAATTGAAACTGAAGTACCAAAGCATGAGGGAATTATAGTAGTCACGAGAGAAATCTTTTCTCTCACGGAAATTTTTTTTGGAAGAATGATCATATGTGTAGCTAATTAAAAAGAACAAGATAAACTTGAAAAAAAATTCAAAAATATCCTAAATATAATACACACAATCTATTGTGGATTTGAAACATCAATATTTTGTAAGTATTGAGATTTTTCAAAATTTTAAAAATATGTAGATTTGAAAATAAGTTATTTGCCCAAATTGTGTCCGGAAACAATTTTCGCTTAAAGAATTACATATTCGTGTGTGACAGAGATAGAAAGAGAGGACAAGGATCCGCTGAGAGAGAGAGAGAGAGATAAGATCTGGAAGAGGAGGGAATAGTGAGAGAGACAGAAAAGAAGAAAAATTTGCGAGCCCATTGTTGCCTTCAGAACAGTCAATGGTAGTATAGAAGGTTCCGAGCCAATCCATTCCTAGAACCACATCGAAATTCAGTATGTCCGGTACCTTGAAGTCAGTATAGAATTCTCTGCTGCAGATGACTACCAGACACAAGTTGTATCCCATTATTGCCTTTAGAACGCCATTCCCTGAACTGATATTCCAACTGGATACAAGCGGTGTGACTGGAATCGCATGAGTTCGAACGAACCGTTGCGACATAAAGCAGTGAGATACTCCAGTATCGAAGAGTGCTAGTGCAGGAATTGAGACTACTAAGATTGTACCTAAGATATGTGGGATATGTTTTAGGTATAGAGAAAATATGTAGGTAGGTGTTAAGACTGAAAGAAAAGTTTGAGAAGAAAGGGTTACCAGTGATAACTTGGCCAGTGGCCTCAGCTTCTTCCACGGTCATCGTGAAAGCCTGTCGCCGTGGTACATTCCTCCTGGCCGAAGGAGCATTCCTCGTAACGTTCCGTTGAGCTTGATGGAACGGACGAGGAGGAGATGCAGTCGGTGGTCCTCTAGGTGGTGGAGCAGGGAGAGCAAGTCTTGGAGCAGGTGCCTGAAGGGTCGGTCTCTGTTGGTAAGTGATTGCTGGCCTGGGTGCAGCAATTGGATTTTGTTTATGAGGACAAGACCCAATATCGTGAGTAGCTGAGCCGCAGGCTAAGCAAAGACGGTTGGCTCGCCAACAGTCTTTCGTCATATGTCCAACTCTCTTGCAGTAGGTACAAAAGGCTGGGCTGGGCCTGTTGTTCGGTACTCCTGGTCTCCTTGGCACAAAAGATGGCCTTGATGAGGCTCCTCCAGCTATCTGATTGGCAGGGCGCTTAACTCCAGCGGCTTGAGATCTGCCTCTCATCTTTACCACTGCCTCATAACGGCGGGCAGCTTTCAAAGCCGATTCATGAGTCGGAAAATCTCCTGTGGCCAGTGCAACCTGGATTTCCGAATCCAAACCTTGTTGAAATCGACGGGCTCTGATCTCATCCGTCGGTATCAGGTGTGCCGCAAATCTGTTAAAATATTGTGTTAGCTGTGTAGTATGTGATATATTGAAAAAATCGAATTATTGAGACACATCTTACCGACTGAGCATGGTGAACTCAGCGTCATATTCATCTACTGACTTGGTCCACATTGAACCTTATTGCAGATGGATAAACTGATGTTCTATGTCGAACCCGGCAGTCTCGGAGAAGTACTTTGCGTCGAACATGTCGCGGAAAGTCTTCCATTCAATGGGTTGATCAAGACGGCTTTTTTCCGCCTTCCACCGACCCGTGCATTGTCCGTGAGCTGTAATTTCGCAACACGAACCCAAGCTACCTCAGGCACTTGTGCCGCTGCCAGATCATTTTCGATGCTCTGAGCCCATTCCTCAGCTTCTGGAAGGCTCTCTTTTCCCGAAAAGTTTTTGGGGTGCAGTGCCCGGAATTGGTTCACTCCGGGTGCTTCCGCTTCGAGACGGTTCATTAAAAAAGCAATCTGCTGTTGCAGTCCTTCTAGGAGGCTGTGGATCGCCTCAAGTAGAACCGTCTGCTCGTTGATCGGAGCAGGGACGACAGGTGTAATCGGTAGTGGAGGTGGAGTGTTGTTGAAGTTGGTACTGGTGTTGTTCGGGGAATCCATAACCTTGAACGAAAAATTTGGGTTAGGACAGATTCAAAGTATATGAAATGATAAGATTCAAGCAATATAAATTGTAAAGAATGTTTTCAGTTGCTGGTTCTTGTGTTATATTGCTTAGGTTGTCCATGCAGAACGGAACTGCATGGTAGGGTTCCATACAACTCGGACCTGTATGGGCCACCAACAAAACCTGTCACGCCCCGCTTCTCGGTGTACGGCGAAGGGGACACGACGAGGCCGCTACGTATATACTCAGAAGTAAATACGCTAAGCGTAACTAAGCAATATAAAAGGAAAATACACAAGAGACAAATATAATGAATAGCAACTTTATTTATTAACATTCTTTTACAGTACATGGAAAAGTAAATATATTTGAATGAAAGCAATGCTTAAACAGTGGTATAACAGAAATGAAAAGTACTGAAATGAAATGTGTACAATGAATCTAAAGCTCTGGGTCGTAAGCTAGCTGATCCAAGTCCTCGCTGGTAGGCTCGATCTCCTGAAGGTCCGAAGCACCTGATAACTTTCCAAAGAAGAAAGAGAAGGAATGTCATCAGTGGACAATCACTCGGTAAGTCCCAAAGATAAGGGAGAAATAGAATAGACAGATAAAGAGAGAGACTAACTTTTAAAGTGGTATTATATTGTTATAATATTGTATTTAGTGTTAACGCTGTTGTTTGTAGTTTGGTACAGAAAGATACCAGTGTATACGAGAGGAGTCTTAGTAGACCAGAGACTAAGGTGAACGGAATATACAAGGAACCGTTTATACCACGGTACAACAGCAATGGAATACAGGTTAGGTGTTTTAATTCTTGCATTCTCGTGCCACTTCTAACACCTTCCGTACCAATCTACCCCTTAAACCCCGCGATGTCTTGATTGTATTGTTTGTATTGTATTGTAAATTGTATTGTCTTGTATTATAAATTGTATAGATGGATGACTTGCCGAAACCATGATATCAGTAAATTGATGTAACTGGATAATCATGTAAATGGAGGTATATCCATGGTTCGGTTCGGTCAATATAGATTGAATAGATTGAACAGATTGAATATATGGATTCATGGATTCATATTGAATTGTAGTATTGTAGATTGTACTTGAATCATATTCAAGTCAGATTATTTATAATGAGACTCAGTCTGAGTCAGACAATTAGAAAAGAAATTGAAATCCTGAATTAAGTTTTGGTGTTATCGGCAACCGCTGCACATGGGCGGCAGGATTTGTGTCTTTTTCAAAGACGATTACCGTGTTGATAACATTGTTTGTTAAGTTGTCTACCTTAAATAGGAAAGCACCCATATCTCCGGCTCCCTGAGGCTCAAGAGACTGGTCCCACTTAAACCTATATTTACTGGGATCCTTATTGTAATTTATAAAACTTGAGGGGATTTTATGTAAAAATAATTTTTGTATACTTTTCAAAATACATCTCAAGTATTTAGTTATCGTCTTCAGAGTTTTCATAGATGTAAATTTTATATATATGACATTTCTAGTGAATAAACAAATTTTTCATAATACATGCTATATAATTGTAAAGTATTGAACTTGTATAGAATTGCATGGTGTTTTCATGTAAATTGATTCTCTTGATTTAGAAAAGTTGGAATATTTATATTATACCAAAAATTAGATATTTTGATAATACATATATATATATATATATATATATATATATTTATATAAAATAATTTTAATTTATTATTTTTTTCTAGAAATCTCATTTGCTTAAGATATTTTTATTTTTTAAATCTTTCGAGACCGAATGCTCCTTGCGGAGGTCTGCATCTCACACAACTGTCATGACCCGAAATTGGCACGTGACGGCTCTTAAACCACGCAACGTCCACTGGCGTAACGCAATCTAAGTAAGCCGAAAACCCAGCAATCTAAACTATCAAAAGTAGTAAGTGATAATAATATTATTAAAACTTTTGAAATCTCGATCAAAATTGTTTAAAGTCCAAATTTACTCCATTTAACAATTTGGCAGCACTTCCTTTGTAAAACAAGCCCTCAAAAAGGATACAACATAAATATATAGGTAAAAGTATCCCCAACGGGAGCAAATCCACGCCCAAAGGCGGAAAACAACCACCACAACAGATATACGACGCCGTAGCGAAGAAAAAGACGATATAAAGTGAAACATTATAAATGTCCTCCAAAGTCACAAAATAATATACAATATCGTCCTCACAACTCGTCTCTAAGTAAATATATGAAAATAGTAGATGGAGAGTACTGGATACAACGAATATATAATGAGCGACATCGGATAACTGCAAAATCCACCTATAGCAAAACTGCACCCAGTCAGCCGTAGCGGTATCCGCAGCAAAAGATAAAACAATAGGAAGAAGTAGCCCTGCCAACGACTGCTCTGAGGGACAACCTGCAAAACCCTGTGGCATAACGGGGGTGAGTTGCCAACTCGTGAATAGTAAATAACATATGCCGGTAATCGCATGTATGCACGTACTGCAATGGTCTATCACATGCAGGCTGATAGCAATAAATGACAATATGTAAATGCAACAGTCATGAAAGGTACTCTATCAGGTACTACTAATACATGAAGCAATGCATATCAAATAAATACGGAGTACGGAATAAAACACATCCTGTAAGTCTCATGGAATCTGAGTGTCTAATATCGACACCCGAAAACATCATGAAAACTAGTGTCTAGCATCGACACATAAATAGTCATCTATCAAGCGCCGTCACCACGACTGGCCGTGATATGTACGTATCATACGTCTCTCGGAAACCCGAGTGCCCAGCTTCGACACTCGTAATCCACGTATCCATATGTACGTGACTCCGGTCGGTATCCTCCAGATATCCGCCGAGTCCAAATAATATCACCGGTAGGTAGTGGTCCATCTGCCAGGCTCATCGTCTACACCGCGAAATCACCTCTCGTCCCGGGGTACCATACCGGGTGCACCATGTACCCGCAAACGGTGCCTCCCGCTCCTCGAATCGGGTATCACATGCCAATCTCAGAACCAAGAAATCACATGGTGAACGCATCGAAATGTCATATCAAGAGAAGCCGGATTTTTCAAATAATGCATAATTTCATGAAACTACCACAGTCCTCAAATCCAGAAAATATCAAGAAATGAATAAGAATATTTGTATAGATCATTATGATGATATATTAGATAGGTGTACATATATAACAGCGTCCCATACTACTGATACACACACACACACACACACATATATATATCAGCGTCCCATACCACTGATATATATACGCAGGAGTAAAACATCCAGAAAACATCATATGAAAACCATATCTCAATGCGAAATCCATGAAATATAATATATGCAACATGAAACAGTAATATGAGCATATAAAGGAAAAACCGCTATTTAACGACAACAAGTTATTGAGTATATCATGGGATTCCTAATTTCTCCAAAATCCAACGCAATATCATATAAAGGTGAACATGTAGCTATAGAAAGTTATGAGTATATACCTATCAATAAAGATGTAATACCCTCCAGATATATGTGTAGCTATATCAAGATATATGGGTGTACATGTAGGTATGTAGGTATGATATACATGTAGCTATGTCGCATATGTATATATACCTATCACTAATGATATAATATCATACTGGTGTATGTAAGTATGTATGCAAGATGTACATGTATCTATGTCTCATATGTGTATATACCTATCACTAATGGTACAATACCATATAGGTATAGGGTAGCTAGCATGTAGGCACGGCAAGGCATATGTGTAAGCATGTAGGTATACAGGTATCCTATATGTCATATGCACAAAGGAATATGAATCAATGTCTCAATGTTCCTAACCAATACAATATCATATGTGTATAGGTGTAAACTATATCTCGTATGTATATGGGTTGTGCGTGTCATGGCAATTATCGATGGAGTGTGTGTAGCATACAATTAGGGCTCATGTAACATGAACCGTCAATAATGGTGTTGTGTCTCATCAATACTATGTCCATATGCAAATAGGAAAATGAGGTATGCAACGAAGGTACACATGCACAATCAATGTCTATTTACTTAATATCAAGAATCACATCATTAAATCTAGCCCAGACGCATAATGCCATGCGGGCGATTCCCCTGTAGATATTAAATCTACTCACAGATGATCTTGGGCTAAGTAAAGTCAACCACTCGCTTTCCCTTCTTCGCAGCGTCCGAAGTCCTCGCCTGCGTCCCTAAGATCATAAAACAACAATATAACAAGTGTATATTAGAAATCGACCAATAACACGTACAAACTATGTTTGACCGACGCACCAACTCCAAACATACTCTCAATTGTTTGTTTAATGGCTAATGTGCGTAGCGACACTACGAAACCAACTCAAGAGCAACAGCAACACAAAGACACGAACCATGTCGGATAACGTAACGCGCATAATCGAAATACTAGAAAACAAGCAAAGTGATCCCAGATTTTGCTACCCAAATAATTTGTAAAAGTTGCAAGTAACACGAGACCACACATAACCCCATGGATCTATATCCCAAAATACAACCCCCGACTCACCAATCGGCCGCAATTTGCGGCCAAAAGCAATTTATTTGTGGCCATCTTGAAAGGGATTGGGCTCGGGTTTTGAGGATAGTTTCTAGGTCACTACACTAGGTCACTATGATGGGAACTTTTCCAACAAATACCTGGTTTGATAACAGATCATCCGATACCCAAAACTACACTAAAAATACGATATTAGCACGAAACGAAACTTAAAGCGTTCTAAACTAAAACGAATAAGCTACGCAACACTAAAAAGACTTACTTAACAGAAAGAGATCATTATCTACTCCCACAAGCTCAAAGATCCTATCTTTCCAAGCTCCAAGTAATCCTAGAGGCAAAACAAGGTTAAGGATGTGATTTGTGAAGGTTTTATGAAGGGGTAGTGTAGGGTTCAGTTTGAGGTGATGAGGGAATGAGAAAAATGAGGAAGAGATAGAAGAATGAGAGTGTGAAATGATAATGAGAGAGTGAGGTGAGTGTAGGGTAAACAAAACCCTTAATCTTAACCCCCCCCCCCCTCACCTCCATTAATGCAACCATTAATACTCTCCATAATTCACCTTGCTATCTCCTCTCATTCCAAAACACAAATGGAAATATCTTCTCACAAAATAAATATTTAGGGTTAAGGTTAAAGCAAGGCAAAGGATTAGGTTAAGGTGTCATGGTTGCTAAACTAGATTAACAAAAACAAACCCTCACATTAACATGCACAAGTGTGTGCAAGGCATAACAAATAATAATAAAATATTAATTAAATATTATAAAATATGAGGAAACCGATTTGGTAAACATTTTACAGAAAACCCGCATTATCGTCTAATTAACACTAATCGCGTTCTAAGGTGTTACAATCTCCCCCCTTAAAAAAAATTCGTCCCCGAATTAAATTTTTACTGTGCGTACCTTCAAAGAGATGAGTGCAAAACTTCCACATCTCGCTCGCAGCCTCCAAAGTGATCTCCTCACTAGACGACTACGCCAGAGAAAAACCTCCACAGATGGCAAGACCCTTTACCGAAATTTCTCCACCTGCCGATCCACTATAACCATCGGCTGCTGGTGAACGAAAGATCGCGTTCCAATTAAATGGTCTAGTACTAAATCATGTAAAAAGGTCATGAAGGTAATTGCGAAGTATCGACATAAGGAAAACGGGATGAATACTCAAAAATCTGGACAAAAGTGCCAAATTATAGGCAACGGTACTAACTCTCTTCAAGGATCTCAAAAGGACCTACAATTTTGGGACTAAGCTTCCCAAAACTCAACACGCCATTCATCGGAAAAATCCGTAGGGATATATGATCTCCCACCGCGAACTCAAGTCTGCGACCACCACGGTCGGCATAAGACTTCTGTCTGCACTGGGCTGCTCTCATCCTGACCCGAATCAACTGGATCTTCTCCGAAACCTCTCAACTAGCTGGGGTCCAAAAATCCTGCTCTCGCGGAGTCAGTAAAATAGACTGGCGATCGACACAACCTACACACAAGGCCTAAAATTTGCCATCTGAAACGTCTCCTGATAACCGTTATCGTAAGAGAACTCCATCAATGGCGAGTGACAATCCCACAGCCAACAAACAATTAGTACGTACGCACAAGTATATCCTCCAGAGTCTGTATAGTCCGCTCTGTCTGACCATCGGCCTACAGATGGAAAAGCGGAGCTAAAGCTCAACCAGTACCCAAGGCTTCCTGAAGCTTCTGCCAAAGACGGCTAGCGAACCGGATGCCTTTATTGGATACAACACATGAAGGAACTCCGTGCAAACGCACAACTTACTGAAGAACAACTGAGCAAACTGAGCATAACCAGAAAACAATCACCCAAATGGAGTCACACCCTGTCTAGACCTGGGTAGACACCACAACGAAATTCATGGAGATCTGCTCCCATTCCCACTCTGGAACGGTAAAAAGGTTGCATCTCTCCAGCCGGTCTCAAATGCTCAACCTTAGCTCGCTGACAAGCTAAGCAGCTCAAAACGAAATCTGAAACTTCACTCTTCACCCCTGCCCACCAGTAACCAACTCTCAAGTCACGTTACATCTCGGTGGCACTTGGATGGACACAGAAAGCTGACTGATATGCTTGCTCTAGGACCTCGTGTCTCTACCCATCAGTATCAGGTACATACCAACGAGTCCCGAAACGTAGCACACCCTGGTCATCAATCAGAACTTCGAATCATTACCCTGCCGAACATGCTCAGAACCTCAAACAAACGAGTATCGGCGGGCTGTGCCTCACGAAAACGATTAAGTAAAAGTGGACGGACGCGGACATGAGCAATTTGTCCCCTCAGTAGAGGCGAACTTAAGCTGTACTCAATGGTCGCACAAGAACTGTAAATCTGCATAAGATTGTCTCTGAACCGCACACAACTGGAACAAACTACCCCCAGGCCTACGACTCAAAGCATCAGCTACCACAATCGCCTTGCCCTTGGCAACAAAGGATCTCACAATTACAATCCTTCACAAGCTCCATCCAACGGCGCTGTCTCAACTTCAAATCCCGCTGCAGGAAGATGAACATTAAGCTCTGGTAGTCCGTGAAAATCTGATACGACTCTCTGCACAAGTAGTGTCTCCAAATCTCCAGTGCAAGACCACCGCGGCCATCTCCAGATCATGAGTGGGATAAATCATGCTCGTACTTCCTCCAACTGTCGGGAAGTATAAGCGATGATTCTATCATGCTATATCAGTACACAATCGAGCCCCACTCGCGAAACATCACAATAAACGACAAGGTCGCCCTGTCCAGAAAGCAAAGATAGAACTAGTGCAGTCGTCACCCGAGTCTTCAACTGCTGAAAACTCAGCACGCATGCCTCAGTCTAAAGAAAAGGAACCCCCTTCCTTATCAGTACGGTCTACAGTGCAGCGATACTCAAGAGATCCTGCACGAAACGGCGGTAAAAACCGGCTAAGCCCAAAAATCTACGGACCTCAGTCCTTGATACAAGTCTGGGCCAAAGCTGTACGGCCTCGATCTTCCTCGGGTCCATACAAATACCGTCTCCCGTAACCACATGACCTAGGAAGTCAACACTATCAAGCCTGAAGGAACACTTCAAGAATTTAGCAAACAGCTAGTACTTTTCCAATGTCTGCAAAGAAAATCCTCAAGTGCTGCTCATGTTCCTCACGACTCTTGGAAAAGACCAGAATGTCATCTATAACACAACAATACACTGGTCGAGAAACGGTCTGAAGAATCTGGTTCATCACATCCATGAATGTTGCTAGGGCATTGGTGAGTCCAACGACACCACCAAAAACTCATAAAGCCTATAGCGCGCACAAAAAGCAGTCTTCAGAATGTCATCACTCCGAACCCGCAACTAATGATGACCTGATCTTAAAACAAACTTAGAAAAATGTCCCGCACCCTGGAGCTGATCAAAGAAATCGTCAATGCGGGGTAAAGAATATCTATCTGCACCATAACTTGGTTCAATTGACGATCAATCAATACACAATCTCAAACTGCTATCCTTCTTCTTGATGAATAGAATAAGAGCTCCCCAAAGCGAAACACTTGGACATACAAGTCCCCCTTATCTAGCAACTCTGCAGCAGATCCTTAAGCTCCTTAAGCTCCGCCGGCTCATCTGGAACAACGTTGGAAAACTCTCGCACAAAAGGAACCAGGTCCAATGAATCCACTGTGGCTCAGGTATCACAAATGAAATCCAAGAATTCTCGACATTTTCTCCTCAAAAGCCGACTAGCGAAAAAGGCTGAATTCAAGCTGTGAGGGGCAGCACCACTGTCCCCCTGCACAACAAGAACTGACTCTCCGGGAAAATAAAACCTGATTGTTTTCTCGCGGAAGTCCACAGATGCATAGCATATACCTAACCAGTCCGTACCCAGGAGAACGTCAAATTCCAACATCTCTAGAAGGATCAAATCGATGGACGAATCTCTATCTCCTATCCGATTGGCACACGACCGAAACACGTGTCGCGCAACAAAAGAATCGCTGACCGAAGTTAACACAACAAACGGCTAATGTAGCATATACGACTCTTGGCCCAACCATGGCACAAAGTGTGTAGAGCAAACGAGTGCATAAATCCCGAATTAAACAAATAAGTGCAACAAAAGACATACGAATTAAGAATACGTGAAAACTCTGCATTGGACGCCCGCGCGTCCCGATGAGTAGAAGCAAACTTTCGTGCCTGCTCTCTACCCGCAACTGGCTGTCTTACTTCTCTAACATCCTGTCCCCTCTGAACGAACCCTCCGCGACCACGACCTCTCTGGACATAAGTCTGATGCGGTGCCAAGGAACAATGTCTCACGAAGTGTTTAAGGCTCCCGCATCGAAAACATCCATACAATGGCTGCTGATCCTCCTGGGGATATGAGCTAAACAACTGTCCTCATCCCAAGCCTCTGCTACTCTTACGACCTAAACGATATCTGTCGCGGCGTCTAAACCTCTGTCTCCAGGCTGATACACCTGTACGAGTCATCCTCGGTCTCGGGAAGACTCTCCTCAGCTAAACGGGCTGCATCCACTGCTGCTGTCACGCCCCGCTTCCTAGAGTACGCTAAGATGGGCACGTGACATAGCCAACCATGCTACCTGTGGATAGGAAAAATCCCTCCACAGTCACATTACGGTCGTAGAGATATCAAGAATAGGAAAGTAAACTAAACTATCTAGTACATGTCCATGAGCCAGAATGAATGAGTCAAGAAATAATGATATGCGGAAGCAAAAGATACAATAATGAAACACCTGGAAAGTAAAACTACATACCGACAGGAACTTCACCGCTTGGTCTAACAGCGGCAATACTCCTGATCAGTCTGCAACAAAGGTAGAAGGATCTGGGCCATGCAAAACCCAGACGTCAGCGCGTCATAACATCAAGCAACAATATGTAAACAGGGTAGCAAGACATGCAAGTATAATCATAAATAGTAAAGCAGGTGTAAAGCAATCTAAATCAGGGCAGTGAAAGATAGCGTGCAGTGAGTAAACTAAACTGGTCAGTTGGTTATCTACTCTCAAGTCTTTGAAATCAATTTGATGAATCATCGATGTAACTCAATAGTATCCCGTGCATACCCGGGACCACGGTCAAGATTCTCGGGCTGAATCCGAGACATGCCGCTAGGCACTAAACAGGAAATATGTACAGATGAATGATGTCAGCAGCATCATCCGAAGGCCGGCCTAGCCTCTAAAACTGATCAGTAAAGGTAGTACACTGTCGAGTTACAAGTCAGGTTTAATCATTGATTTCCCCATACCCCCAAGTTGTATGTATCAAGTCAGGTATTCAGTAATCAAGAACTAATGCCAACACAGGATCAGGTAAGAGCAGGTTTGCCTGGATAGACAACAGGAACGGTCCGTGAGGACTACATGTCAGGTTTGTTGGCATTAGACACAAGATCAGGTAACGGGTAAAGCCATGGTACATCAGTTCAAGTCAAGTAATGTAGATAGGTGTCATGTCATGTCAAGAGTGTACGGTACCATGTCAGGTCAAGTAATATGTGTAGCAAGTCACGTCAGGATGTACAAGATGTCATGTGGGTGCTCATAATCAAACTAACATAAACAAGATTATAAATGAACAAGTATGAGTACTATCAAAGCAATAAACTAGATCAGGTAAGTTGATAAGCAGATAAGTACATATTACATGATATCGATGCACAGTTATCATTTTGGGTTACATTTATAGTTTCAATATTAATTAGGATGCAATTTATTAAACATGGAGTGTTAATATCACAGTATTATGCAGTAATGTGATCTATGGATGCAATTATATGTATCTTAAATGTGATGGATGCAAACGGTTATCCGAAAAGTTATAAAACTATAAAATGGTAATGTGGGATGTACAACTAAGCAATATTTGATATAAATATTGATATAATAATATTAATATGGATAGCATATTCAAAGCGATTAATAACTATACAAGTGGTATTGATTAACCATGCACAAGAAAGTTCCGTTCAGAAATTCAGCGTCACCCTGATTTGTAAAATAGCCTAAAAATAACAAACGTTCTCCAAAAGGGACGTGTCTTATACCAAAACAAAGATAATTCAATAAGATTTTCATTTTTATAAGTATAAGTATCTCAGGTTGTCCCTATAAAAAGCTATGAACATTCAAAATTGAAAGTTTGCTGCTGGAATTTCCCTGGATAGCAGTTTAGAGACATATTCATTTGAATTTTATGTTATTTAAACAATTTATTTTGTAATTAAATATTTCATAAAGTTATAGTACTCTGAGTTAGCTCCGCAACGAACTAAAGAACGTATACTAATGATTTTTCTATGATTTATAATGAATTTTATAAGGTAAGGTGTACAGTAAATTTCAGATTTGTCGTATCCGCTTTGCGATGACGTTTCATGCGTAAACTATAATATTTTCAAATGTATAATATTATAAAGTGCAGATTATAAACTAATTAAAGATAATAATAAGAAATATTACGACGATATATATTTTAAATGATATGGATGCGGTATAATGTAAACTAGTATGTCACAAGATAAGTTTTCATGATCTAGATTTAAAATGATATAAACGGATGCAAACGGAACATCGAAACGTTATAAAATTAAATATGGGGTACTAGATTTAAACTATAGGTGTGGTATTTATTTAAATAGGTATAAAATGAATTATATAGCATGTAGCAAGATTAACTTGCCTAGACGGAACAAGAACGGATGTGTACGGAACGTCCTTCGTCGGCGAAATGTCGCGACGCGCGCACGGTATACGGAACGGTTCCAAACAACGCACGAGAGTGATCACGCAAGTTAGGTACGTTCAGTGGATCACTCGAATCGTCAGCGACGAGGACGGCTCCGACGGTGATCACCGGAATCAAGAAACAAGATCAAGAAAAAGAAAGAAGAAAGAAGAAGAAGAAGAAGAGGCTATGTATTAAATAAGGAAAGAAAAATTAAATAAATAAAATATGTATAAATATATACATATATGCAGAGGAGAGAAAGAGAGAGAAAAGAGTTGTTAGTTTGTTAGGAAATTAGATTTAAAATTTTAAAAGATTTTTAGATTTAAAATTTTAGATAAGAGGTTTCAGTTTGTTAAAGAAATCATATGAAAATATTTAAACTAAATTTTAAATTATTTTACATGACCTAAAATGTTATATGGTAAAATGCCAGTATGCAGTATACATGAGATGCGCGTGTCTATGTAACAAGTCAGGGTAATCTATTAATATGAATCAAACAGGTTCAAGCAAGCGTGTCGGGTCGAATGCAATATAAAATGTAAAATACTATTCGCACCCAAAACACGATAAATCAGGAAAATACCACAATTAAGGAAATACGAGAACTGGAATTGGTATAAATGAACTAGGGTGTTACAGCTGCTGTATACGTGACACAATGTTGTGTGCTGATAGCAAGGAATAACTGGGTAACAGGGGTGGCAACCTCCTGTCGCTGCGCTCGACTGGCCTCAACCAATGACCTCATCTTCTGGCGCAAGTCCTGCATATCTACCTCAAGCCTAGCGATACGATCTATCGAAGGCGGATCAATCTGCTCTTGTGCAACGAGCGTACCGTCCTGATCAGTCCTCGTACCAAATGAGTCAACTCTGACCTCGGCTCTCGCTGCCTCTCTCTGAGCCCTCATAATCATCGACGGCAAAAGGCTATAGCAAGTGAAAAAGGATTCGATAAGAACACGGAAATCGAATCACAAGGATATGTATAATCATGAAAGGAATTTCAAGCAATTAGTACTTAGGTCACTAAGGCGGAGTACCGTATCATAAGTATGCCGTGGACATACACACGCTAAATTACTCTGCTTAAGCTACCTACTCCATCATACCAAGGTCATCCTACACTCCGAAAGGTAAAACCTAGCGCTCTGATACCAACTTTGTCACGACCCGAAATTGGCACGTGACGGCTCTTAAACCACGCAACGTCCACAGGCGTAACGTAATCTAAATAGGCCGAAAACCCAGCAATCTAAACCATCAAAATTTGTAAGTGATAATAACATTGTTAAAACCTTTGAAATCTCGATCAAAATTCTTTAAAGTCCAAATTTACTCCCTTTAAAAATTTGGCAGCACCTCCTTTGTAAAACAAGCCCCCAAAAAGGGTATAACATAAATATATAAGTAAAAGAATTCCCAACGGGAGCAAATCCACGCCCAAAGACGGAAAACAACCACCACAACAGATATACGACGCCGTAGCGAAGAAAAAGACGATATAAAGTGAAACATCATAAAAAACCTCCAAAGTCACACAATAATATACAATATCGTCCTCACAACTCGTCTCTAAGTCAATACATGAAAATAGTAGATGGAGAGTACTGGATACAACGAATATACAATGAGCGACATCGGATAATTGCAAAACCCACCTATAGCAAAACTGCACCCAGTCAGCCGTAGCGGTATCCGCAGCAAAAAATGATACAATAGGAAGAAGTAGCCACGCCAACGACTGCTCTGAGGGACAACCTGCAAAACCCTGTGGCATAACGGGGGTGAGTTGCCAACTCGTGAATAGTAAATAACATATGCAGGTAATCGCAAGTATGCACGTACTGCGATGGTCTATCACATGCAGGCTGATAGCAATAAATGACAATATGTAAATACAACAGTCATGAAAAGTATTCTATCAGGTACGACTAATACATGAAGCAATGCATATCAAATAAATACGGAGTACTGAATAAAACACATCCTGTAAGTCTCATGGAATCTGAGTGTCTAACATCGACACCCGAAAACATCATGAAAACTAGTGTCTAGCATCGATACATAAATACTCATCTATTAGGCGCCGTCACCACGACTGGCCCTGATATGTACGTATCATACGTCTCTCGGAAACCCGAGTGCCCAGCTTCGACACTCGTAATCCACGTATCCATACGTACATGACTCCGGTCGGTATCCTCCAGATATCCGCCGAGTCCAAATAATATCACCGGTAGGTAGTGGTCCCACTGTCAGGCTCATCGTCTACACTACGAAATCATCTCTCGCCCCGAGGTACCATACCGGGTCCACCATGTACCCGCAGACGGTGCCTCCCGCTCCTCGAATCGGGTATCACATGCTAATCTCAGAACCGAGAAATCACATGGTGAACGCATCGAAATATCATATCAAGAGAAACCGGGTTTTTCAAATAATACATAATTTCATGAAACTACCACGGTCCTCAAATCCAGAAAACATCAAGAAATGAATAAGAATATTTGCATAGATCATTATGATGATATATTAGGTAGGTATACATATATAACAGCGTCCCATACCACTGATATATATATATATACACCATATATATACATATATATATCAGCGTCCCATACCACTGATATATATATATACGCAGAAGTAAAACATCCAGAAAACAGCATATGAAAACCATATCTCAATGCGAAATCCATGAAATATAATATATGCAACATGAAACAGTAATATGAGCATATAAAGGAAAAACCGCTATTTAACGACAACAAGTTATTAAGTATATCATGTGGTTTCTAATTTCTCCAAAATCCAACGCAAGATCATATAAAGGTGAACATGTAGCTATAGAAAGTTATGAGTATATACCTATCAATGAAGATGTAATACCCTCCAGGTATATATGTAGCTATATCAAGGTATATGGGTGTACATGTAGGTATGTAGGTATGATATACATGTAGCTATGTCGTATATGTGTATATACCTATCACTAATGATATAATATCATACTGGTGTATGTAAGTATGTATGAAAGATGTACATGTAGCTATGTCTCATATGTGTATATACTTATCACTAATGGTACAATACCATATAGGTATAGGGTAGCTAGCATGTAGGCATGGCAAGGCATATGTATAAGCATGTAAGTATACAGGTATCCTATATGTCATATGCACAAAAGAATATGAATCAACGTCTCAATGTTCCTAACCAATACAATATCATATGTGTATAGGTGTAAACTATATCTCGTATGTATATGGGTTGTGCGTGTCATGGCAATTATTGACGGAGTGTGTGTAGCATACAATTAGTGCTCGTGTAACATGAACCGTCAATAATGGTGTTGTGTCTCATCAATACTATGTCCATATGCAAATAGGAAAATGAGGTATGCAACGAAGGTACACATGCACAATCAATGTCCATATACTTAATGTCAAGTATCATATCATTAAATCTAGCCCAGACGCATAACGTCATGCGGGCGATTTCCCTGTAGATGTTAAATCTACTCACAGATGATCTTGGGCTAAGTAAAGTCAACCACTCGCTTTCCCTTCTTCGCAGCGTCCGAAGTCCTCGCCTGCGTCCCTAAGATCATAAAACAACAATATAACAAGTGTATATTAGTAATCGACCAATAACACGTACAAACTATGTTTGACCGACGCACCAACTCCAAACATACTCTCAATTGTTTGTTTAGTGGCTAATGTGCGTAGCGACACTACGAAACCAACTCAAGAGCAACAGCAACACAAAGACACGAATCATGTCGGATAAGGTAACGCGCGTAATCGAAACACTAGAAAACAACTAAAGTGATCCCAGATTTTGCTACCCAAATAATTTGTAAAAGTTGCAAGTAACACGAGACCACACACAACCCCAGAGACCTCTATCCCAAAACACAACCCCCGACTCACCAGTCGGCCGCAATTTGCGGCCAAAAGCAATTTATTTGTGGCCATCTTGAAAGGGATTGGGCTCGGGTTTTGAGGGTAGCTTCTAGGTCACTACACTATGTCACTGTGATGGGAACTTTTCCAACAAATACCTGGTTTGATAACAGATCATCCGAGACCCAAAACTACACTAAAAATACGATATTAGCACGAAACGAAACTTAAAGCGTTCTAAACTAAAACGAATAAACTTCGCAACACTAAAAAGACTTATTTAATAGAAAGATATCATTACCTACTCCCAAAAGCTCAAAAATCCTAGCTTTCCAAGCTCCAAAGGATCTTAGAGGCAAAACAAAGTTAAAGATGTGATCTGTGAAGATTTTTGTGAAGTTTGTGAAGGTTTTATGAAGGGGTAGATTAGGGTTCAGTTTGAGGTGATGAGGGAATGAGAAAAATGAGTCAGAGATAGAAGAATGAGAGTGTGAAATGATAATGAGAGAGTGAGGTGAGTGCAGGGTAAACAAAAACCTTAATCTTACCCCCTACCCTCACCTCCATTAATGCAACCATTAATGCTCTCCATGATTCACCTTGCCACCTCCTCTCATTCCAAAACACAAATGGAAATATATTCTCACAAAACAAATATTTAGGATTAAGGTTAAAGCAATGTAAAGGATTAGGTTAAGGTGTCATGATTGCTAAACTAGATTAACACAAACAAACCCTCATATTAACATGCACAAGTGTGTGCAAGCCATAACAAATAATAATAAAATATTAATTAAATGTTATAAAATGTGAGGAAACCGATTTAGTAAACATTTTACAGAAAACCCGCATTATAGTCTAATTAACACTAATCGCGTTCTAAGATATTACAACTACTAAGCCCGAGGATGTGCGTAATCTGCACCATCCCGAACGGGTTCCTCAAAATGGGTTGTAGCGGCGCTTTACAAAGATTTGTTTAAAATACATAATCTTGTAGAAAAAGATTTTAATAAGATAAAGGTATTTATGTGTAAATTCATATTCCCGTATTCTATATTTCCGAAAGTTATCGTGTTATGTTGAAAATGAGTTTTGTGAGGAGGCAGGTCATCACCTCGTGTTCTATTTAAAGGTATAGTAAGAAAAATAATGTTTAATTTCAAAACTAAACTATATGTTATTTTACTGAAAAAGTATGATAACAATTACAATTTGAAATATTTTGCAATAAAACGTGTTCATGATGTTTTGTTAATATTTAATAGTCAAGATGTGAGGGTTTGGTATGTTGTATTTAAAAAAATTGAAACTTTTTAAAGAAAACCGAATCGGAAGTCGGATTAACTCCGATTCCGTCGGGTTTTAGAAATACGAGTTTTAAGAAGAGGGAGGAGAGACTTACTGGAATTTAGCTTAGAAAAGAGGAAGAGAGAGTGGAAGTAGATTCCGGTGCGTAATTTCGTCGCCAGGAGCTCCTAGGGTCGTCGTCGGAAGTTTGCCGGAGCTTCGCCCTTCGATAACTCCACTTGTACACAAAATATCTAGGGATTTTTCTTGAGAGTTTGGACAGAGTTTGTGAGTGGGGTGTGTGAATTGGACTGGTATTTATAGGAAAAGATTAGGGTTAGGGTTGGATAAAAATGTATTAAAAATTATGCATTAAAATAGGTTTTAATTGTATTTTAAGGTCTCTGTTAATGTGCAGGGTTTTTAAAGTGTACAGGGGTTATAAGAAGATCAAGAGGCACAACTTTCAAGAAGAACCAACTCCGATCCGAGGTGAGTCGGCCGGTGGCGGCCGATTCGGCCGATGGCGGCGGCCGATTTAGCCAATCCGCCGGCCGAGTCAGACCGAGTCGGGCCAGGTTTTGCTGCCATGTGTCCCTCGTCTGTTGGTCTACCCCTGGGCTAGTTTGTTTTATATATGACTTTTGGTTTTTACGAGTTATGCACGTGTAGCCTCTTGGGCTTCTAAAAATTTAAAAGAAAACAATATAAAAATAATGTGGCTAATAGAATTTGAACTCTGGTGCTTTGTCTCAGCAGTGCAAGGCTTTACCAATGAGCTACAAGCTCTTTCTTTCAATTAAACAGCAAAACAAATACTTATAGTACTCACAGGAAATGTAAATACCCTAAATGTACATTAACTTTTAAACAAATTTGTGTACACTAAAATTGGAGTTGTTACACCAACAAATCATAACCGCTACTTTAAATAGCGGTTAAAATAAAAAAGAATACAACAAATCAAAACCGCTACTTAAAGTAGCGGTTAACATAAACGTTTGATGAAAAAAGAACAGGAAAAATGAATAGTAGTAGAAACAGACGAAAAAACAATAGAACTCATTGATTTATGTTATAAAATTGATCCAAAAAATATGAGAATATCTAGCAACAATCGCAATTCAAATCACAGGGAAAAATTCCAAATTAATATCCGAAAAGCCTAACAAAAATCCTCTAAAAAATAAAACCCTATACTATTAAAGTAATTAATTTACTTTATGAAATCGATTTGTAACAACTCCAATTTTAGTGAACAAAATCTGTTTAAAAATTAATGTATACTTGAGCTATTTGCATTTTCTTTGAGTACCATAAATATTTGTTTTGCTAATTAAAAGAAAGAAGGAGCTTGTAGTTCATTGATAATACCTTGCACCGCTGAACCAAACCACCAGAGTTCAATCCCATACCCCACATTATTTTTAATATTGTTTTATTTTGTATCTTTAGAATACCAAGGGTTTACACGTGCATAACTCACAAAAACCCCACTACACATGGAAAACCAACTGTACCAGGGGACTAATGAAACGACATGGAGGATTCCGGCCGCCTGACTCGGCCGAACTCGGCCGAATCGGCCGGCGGATCGGCCGACTCGGGCCGCCACCGCCGGCCGGACTCGGCCGGACCGCCGAGTCATCAACATCAAAGTTGCGGCTTTTCATCTCCCCTGTACTTCTGTATAGTTTAAATGTGCAGACCAGTAACAGAGCCTCTTTAAAACACCAATTACTCCATTTTATTACATTTTAATACATTTTATCACATTTTTGTCATTTCAATCTTTCACCTACCCTAACCCTAGCCTTACCCTATAAATACAAACCCAACACACACACCCCTCACTCCAAAATTGTGATCAAAACTCTCAAAAAAATTCCTAGAAGTTTAGTGTACTTTTGGAGTAGCAAAGGGCGAAAACTTCGGCAATTTTCCGACGACAACCCTAGGAGTTCCCGGCGACGAAACGATGCACCGGCGCCTCCTCCCGTCTCCTCTTCCTCATCCCTAACTTCTAAACCTGTAAGTCCCCCTCCCTCTTCTCTAATCTTGTTCTAAAAATACGAAATTTTAAAACCCGACGGAATCGGAGTTAAACCGATTTCCGATTCGGTTCTTTCTAAAAATCCAACATTTTCTTAAATACATTCATACAAAACTCTTACATGCTGACTATTAAACATTAATAAACATGTTCATCAAGTTTCACGAAAATATAATTCATTTTTTAACTTTTACCCTACTTTTTCACTAAAATACCATATAGTTTCATTTCGACATTTAAACATCACAAACTTGCTATACCTTTAAGTAGATCATCAAGTTTCACGACAATATAATTCATTTTGTAACTTTGTAACTTTTACTGTACTTGTTCATTAAGTATTTTTTATAAATCTTTGCAAAGTGCCACTACAACCCATTTTGGGGAACTCGACTGGAATGGTGCGGATTATTGCACATCCCTAGACTTAGTAGTGCGAGATGCAGACCTCCGCAAGGAGCATTCGGTCTCGAGAGATTTAAAATATGAAAATCTTAAGAAAATGAGATTTCTAGAAATATAATATATATTAAAATTTATTTTTATATAAATATATATATATATATCTGTATCATTAAAATATCTATTTTGTAATAATATAAATATTCTAACTTTTTTCTTAAATCACAAGGATCACTTTACATTAAAATACCATGAAATCCATACAAGTTCAATATTACCTTGTATTATGAAATTAGGATATTTTCACTAGAAATATCACAAATATAAAATATACATTTATTAAAACTCTAAAAACGATAAATAAACACTTGGGTGTATTTTGAAAATTATGCAAAGTATTTTTACATAAACCCGCTCAAGTTCTATAAATTACCCTAAGGACCCTAGTAAATATAGGTTTAAGCTGGACTAATCTCTTGAGCCTCAGGGAGCCGGAGAAGTGGGTGCTTTCCTATTTAAGGTAGACAACTTAACAACGGTGTTATCAACACGGTAATCGTCTTTGAAAAAGACACAAATCCTGCCGCCCATATGCAGCGGTTACCGATAACATCAAAACCTAATTCAGGACTTCAATTTCTTTTCTAATTGTTTTGACTCAGACCGAGTCTCATTTAAATAATCTGACTTGAATATGATTCAAGTACAATCTACAATACTACAATTCAACATGAATCCATAAATCCAAATATTCAATCTATTCAATCTGTATTGATTGAACCGAACTATGGATATACTTCCATCTACATGATTCTCCAGTTACATCCATTTTACTGATATCATGGTTTCGGCAAGTCATTCAATTATACAATCTATATTATAATTCAATTACAAGTTACAATACAAACAATACTTCGCGGGGTTTAAGGAGTAGATTGGTACGGAAGGTGTTAGAAGTGGCACGAGACTGCAAGATTAAGACACCTAACCTATATTCAGTTGTCGTTGTACCGTGGCATAACGGTTCGTTGTACTTTCTGTTTGCCCTAATCTCTAGCATATAGAGACTCCTCTCGTATACACTGGTATCCTTCTGTACCAAGCTACAAACAACAGCGTTAACACCAAATACTCATATAATACAACTTTAAAAGCTACCTCTCTTTCTGTCTATTCTATTTCTCCCTTATCCTTGGGACTTATCGAGCGATTTTTTCGTTGACGACATTCTCTTTCTTTCTTCTTTGAATGTCGTCAGGTGATTCGGATCTTCCAGAGATTGAGCCTACTACCGAGGACTTAGACCAGCTTGCATACGATCCAAAGCTCTAGCTACATTGTACACTTTTATATCAGTACTTTTTCCTTTTCTGTTATGCCATTATTTAGGCATTGCTTTCTTTCAGATGTATTTACTTTTCCATGCATTGTACAAAAAAGAATGTGAATAAATAAAGTTGTTGTTTTATTATATGTTATGCCATTATTTGTGCATTTATTTTTATATTGCTTAGATACGCTTAGAGTATTTATTTCAGAGTAAATACGTAGCGGCCTCGTCGCGTCCTCTGCCCGTATACTGGGAAGAGGGGCGTGACAGGTTTTGTTGGTGGCCCATGCAGGTCAGAGCTGTATGAAATCCTATCATACAGTTTTGTTCTGCGTGAACAACTTAAGCAATATAACACAAGAACCAGCAACTAAAACATTCTTTACAATTCATATTCCTTGAATCTTATCATCCCATATACTTTGAATCTGTCCTAATCTAAATTTTTCTTTCAAGGTTATGAATTCTCCGAACAACACCAGCACCAATATCAATAACACACCTCCACCACTACCACTCACACCTGTCGTCCATGCTCCGCTCAACGAGCAAACGGTTCTGCTTGAGGCAATCCGCAGCCTCTTAGAGGGACAGCAGCAGCTCTTGAACCGTCCCGAGGCTGAAGCACCTGGGGTGAAGTAATTCAGAGCTTTACATCCCAAACAGTTCTCAAGAAAGAGGAGCCCACTGGAAGCTGAGGAATGAGCTCAGAGTATAGAAGATGATCTGGCAGCGGCACAAGTGCCAGAAATAGCTTGGGTTCGTGTTGCAAAATTACAGCTCACGGACAATGCACGGAACTGGTGGAAGGCAGAAGAAAGCCGTCTTGAACAACCCATCGAATGGAAGACTTTCCGCGACATGTTCGACGCTAAGTACTTCCCTGAGACTGCCAGGTTCGACATGAAACAACAGTTCATACATCTGCAACAAGGTTCGATATGGACCAAGTCGGTAGATGAATATGACGCTGAGTTCACCATGCTCAGTCGGTAAGATATGTCTCAATAATTCGATTTTTCAATATATCACATATTACATAGCTAACACCATACTTTAAATAGATTTGCGACACACCTGATACCGACGGATGAGATCAGAGCCTGTCGATTTCAACAGGGTTTGGATTCGGAGATCCAGGCTGCACTGGCCACAGGAGATTTTCCGACTCATGGCTCGGCTCTAAAAGCTGCCTGCCGTTATGAGGCAGTGGTAAAGGCGAGGGGAAGACCTCAATCTGCTGGATTTAAGCGCCCTGCCAACCAGATGGCAGGAGGAGCCTCGTCAAGGCCACCTTTTATGCCAAGGCGACCGGGAGTACAGAACAACCGTCCTAGCTTAGCCTTTTGTACCTACTGCAAGAGAAATGGGCATGTGATGAAAGACTGCCGGCGAGCCAACCGTCTTTGCTTAATCTATGGCTCAGCTGCTCATGATATTGGGTCTTGTTCCCAAAGACAAAACCCAGTTGCTGCACCCAGGCCAGCAATCACCTATCTGCACGACCAGCTCTTCAGGCACCTTCTCCAAGACTTATACTACCTGCTCCACCACCTAGAGGACCACAAGCTGCACCTCCTCCTCGTCAGTTCCATCAAGCTCAAAGGAACATTCCGAGGAATGCTCCTCAGGCCAGGAGGAATGTACCACGGAGCCAGGCTTTCACGATGACCGTGGAAGAAGCTGAGGCCACTGGCTAAGTTATCATGGGTAACCTTTCTTTCTCAAATTTTCTTTCAGTCTTACTACCTATCTACATACCTTTACCTACACCTAAAACAAATCCCACATACCTTAGGTACAATCTTAGTAGCCTCACTCCCTGCACTAGCACTCTTTGATACTGGAGCATCTTACTGCTTTATGTCGCAACGGTTCGTCCGAACTCATGCGATTCCAGTCACACCGCTTGTATCCAGCTGGAATGTCAGTTCAGAAAATAGCATTCTAAAGGCAACAATGGGATACGGCTTGTGTCCAGTAGTCGTCTGCAGCAGAGAATTCTACGTTGACTTCAAAGTGCTGGACATACCGAACTTCGATGTAGTTCTAGGTATGGATTGGCTCGGAACTTTTTATGCTACCATCGACTGTCGTCAAAGGAGGGTAGTATTCGAGATTCCAGACCATCTGGTATTCTATTTCAAAAGTGGAGACCGTACACTGGAGCCAAGTACATACAAAGCGAAGCCAAGGAAGGCAGTGATTGCAGCAACTCAAGCGGAGGAAGAATCAAGGCCGGAAGTAGTTCGAGAGTGGTTCGAGAGTTCGACGATGTGTTTCCTGACGATATATCAGGTTTGCTTCCCGATCGAGCTCTTGAATTCAGCATTGATTTAGTACCAGGAGCACAACCGGTGATCAAAGCACATTATCGTTTAAGTCCGGAAGGTTTGAAGGAAGTACGAACTCAGTTGGATGAATTATTGGCGAAAGGATAGATTCGTCCCAGCACTTCAAGTTGGGGATCACCAGTACTACTTGTGAAGAAGAAGGAAGGTTCATACAGAATGTGCATCGATTACAGAGCCTTGAACGAAGTCACGATAAAGAACAAGTATCCACTCCCGCGCATCGACGATTTATTCGATCAGCTAAGTAGATCTTGTGTTTTCTCTAAATTAGATCTTCGTTCAGGTTATCATCAGGTGAAGGTCAAGGAAGCTGATATTCATAAAACGGCTTTCAGAACTCGCTATGGTCATTACGAATTTCTAGTGATGCCATTTGGAGTGACCAATGCACCAGCAATATTCATGAACCCGATGAATCAAGTTTTCCGGGAGTACTTAGATAGGTTCGTTGCCATCTTCATCGACGACATCCTGGTGTATTCCAAGAGTCGGAAAGAACATGCCGAGCACCTACGAATTGTCCTGGAAACTCTACGACAACATCAATTATATGCCAAGTATAGTAAATGCGAGTTTTGGCTAAATCAAGTTGGTTTTCTTGGACATATCGTATCAGGCGAAGGAATTTCTGTGGATGCAGCGAAAGTTTCAGCAGTAAGCGAATGGCCGACACTAAAGTCAGTGAAGGACATTCGGTGTTTCTTAGGTTTAGCTGGATATTACAGAAGGTTCATTGAAAGCTTTTCAAAGATTGCAACACCCCTGACCAAGCTCACACGTAAAGATGAAGAATTTGTGTGGTCGGAAGCATGCGAACAAGCTTTCGTAGAACTCAAGTCAAGGTTGACATCAGTGCCTATTCTCGTTATACCGGACCAATCTGGAGGTTTCGAAGCGCATTGCGATGTATCCGGTAAAGGATTAGGATGTGTTCTACATCAGTACGGTAAAGTTGTGGCTTATGCTTCAAGACAGCTGAAGACTCATGAGCGCAATTATCCGACGCATGATTTGGAATTGGCAGCCGTCATCTTTGCTCTCAAGATTTAGTGCCATTATCATCTTGGTGAACGGGTGAACATATACACAGATCATAAGAGCCTGAAATATGTGTTTACTTAGAAAGAGTTGAATATGTAGCAGAGACGGTGGTTAGAACTCATGGCGGACTTTGACATCAACCTGCAATATCACCCAGGGAAGGTGAATGTGGTTCCAGATGCTCTTAGTCGTCAACCATTAGCAATGCATCTCACCGTTCAGTGGAAGCTATAACAAGACTTGCATCAGATAGAGATTGAAGTAGTCATGCCAGGTAACACTTCAAGTTTGATGAATTTACAAGTTCAATCAACCATTGTCAATCAGATCAAAACAGCTCAAGCAAGTGATACTAAGTTGCAAAATATCAGAAAACAAGTAGAGAATGAACTCAGAACAGACTTCATCATTCATGAAGACGGATCTTTGAGATACGGCAGCAGATTGTGTGCACCAAAAGGTCATGTTCGGGAAGAATTAATGAAAGAATCTCACAGCTCTCCCTACTCAATACACCCTGGAGGTACAAAGATATACAAAGATCTACGTCAGAATTACTGGTGGCATGGAATGAAGCGTGAAGTAGCCAGAAGTATCGCAAAATGTTTAGTGTGTCAGCAAGTAAAGGCTGAACATCACAGGACAGCTGGATTACTTCAACCGTTACCAATCCCAGAATGGAAATTGCAACACATCACGATGGATTTTTTGACTGCTCTTCCTCACAGCACAAAGGGTAATGATGCAGTATGGGTCATTGTGGATCGACTCACAAAGTCGGCTCACTTCATCCCATTTCGAGTTGGCCAATCAACTGAGACATTAGCAAAGAAGTACATGGAGGTAATAATCTGCTTAAGATTTAAACTCTTTAAATATGTACAATCCCTGATACCCATGAACTCATACAGGAAATTGTGAGACTTCATGGAGTTCCGGTCTGCATTGTCTCCGATCGTGACACCAGGTTTCGATCGCAATTTTGGCAGAGTCTGCAAGCAAGTTTGGGAACAAGTCTGAACTTCAGCACGAATTATCATCCACAAACGGATGGTCAGTCTGAGCGAACTATTCAGATCTTGAAAGATATGCTCAGAGCATGTATGTTAGACTTCAAAGGATCATGGGAAGATCACCTACATCTTGTGGAGTTTTCGTACAACAACAGCTACCAAGAAAGCATAGGAATGGCACCTTTTGCAGCACTGTATGGAAGGAAGTATCGATCACCATTAAGTTGTGACGACATCGGAGATAGGGAATTTCTTGGACCTGAGATGATAGTAGCAACTGTTGATGTGGTTCGTACTATCAGAGAAAGAATGCGCATAGCCCAAGATCGACAGAAATATTGGGCTGATGCAAAGTGACGTCACTTGGAGTTCCATCCAGAAGATCACATGTTCTTAAAGATATCTCCGAACCACGGAGTGATCCGATTTGGAAGACGGGGAAAGCTAAGTCCGAGATACATTGTACCGTTCGACATACTCGAATGAGTCGGTGAAGTGGCATACAGCTTAGCACTTCCACTTTCATTGGAAGGAGTGCATAATGTGTTCCACATATCCCAACTCAGAAGGTATGTGAGTGACACCAGCAATGTACTTGATCATTCTAAGCTCACTATACAGCCTGACTTATCCTGTGAGCAACAACCTGTGTAGATCCTGGACAGGAAAGTGAAGTCACTTCGGAACAAGGAAGTCAACTTGGTCCGAGTGATGTGGAGAAAGTACACTCCAGCAGAATCAACTTAGGAAAGGGAAGATAAAATGCGTGCAAGATATCCTCACCTCTTTGTAAACTAGTCCTCAAATAAAAGTTGTAAATTTCGAGGACGAAATTTTTGTAAGGAGGGTAGACTGTAACAACTCCAATTTTAGTATAGAAAAATTTGTTTAAAAATTAATGTATACTTGGGGTATTTGCATTTTCTGTGAGTACCATAAATATTTGTTTTGTTAATTAATAGCAAGAAGGAGCTTGTAGCTCATTGGTAATACCTTGCATTGCTGAACCAAGCCACCAGAGTTCAAATCCCATACCCCCACATTATTTTTAATATTGTTTTATTTTGAATTTTTAGAATACCAAGGGTTTACACGTGCATAACTCACAAAAACCCCACTACACATGGAAAAATAACTGTACCAGGGACTAATGAAACGACATGGAGGATTCCGGCCGCCTGACTCGGTCGGACTCGGCCGAATCGGCCGGCGGATCGGCCGACTCGGGCCGCCGCCGCCAGCCGGACTCGGCCGGACCGCCGAGTCATCAACATCAAAATTATGGATTTTCATCTCCCATGTACTTCTGTATAGTTTAAATGTGCAGACCAGTAACAGAGCCCCTTTAAATCACCAATTACTCCATTTTATTATATTTTAATATATTTTATCACATTTTTTTCATTTCAACCTTTCACCTATCCTAACCCTAGCCTTACCCTATAAATACAACCCCTACACACACACCCCTCACTCCAAAATTCTAATCAAAACTCTCAAGAAAATTCCTAGAAGCTTAGTGTACTTTTGGAGTAGCGAAGGGCGAAAGCTTTGGCAATTTTCCAACGACAACCCTAAGAGTTTCCGGCGACGAAACGATACACCGGCACCTCCTCCCATCTCCTATTCCTCATCCCTAACTTCTAAACCTGTAAGCCCCCCTCCCTCTTCTCTAATCTTATTCTAAAAATACAAAATTTCAAAACCCGACGGAATCGGAGTTAAACCGATTTCCGATTCGGTTCTTTCTAAAAATCCAACATTTTCTTAAATACATTCACACAAAACTCTTACATGTTGACGATTAAACATTAATAAATATATTTATCAAGTTTCACGACAATATAATTCATTTTGTAACTTTTACCATACTTTTTCACTAAAATACCATATAGTTTCATTTCGACATTTAAATATCACAAACTTGCTATACCTTTAAGTAGATCACGAGATAATGACCTACCTCCTCACAACACTCATATGAAACATAGCACAATACCTTTCGGGAATATTGAATACGGGAAAACGAAACATTTCAAATAAATACCAAGAATTAATAAAACCATTTTCTAAAGAATTAAGTATTTTTTATAAATCTTTGCAAAGTGCCGCTACAACCCATTTTGGGGAACCCGACTGGGATAGTGCGGATTATCGCACATCCCTGGGCTTAGTAGTGTGAGATGCAGACCTCCGTAAAGAGCATTCGGTCTCGAAAGATTTAAAATACGAAAATCATAAGAAAATGAGATTTCTAGAAATTTAATATATATTAAAATTTATTTTTATATAAATAAATATATATATGTATCATTAAAATATCTATTTTGTAATAATATAAATATTCCAACTTTTTTCTAAAATCACAAGGATCACTTTACATTAAAATACCATGAAATCTATACAAGTTCAATATTACCATGTATTATGAAATTAGGATATTTTACTAGAAATATCACAAATATAAAATCTATATTTATTACAACTCTAAAGACGATAAATAAACACTTGGGGTGTATTTTGAAAATTATACAAAGTATTTTCACATAAAACCCTCTCAAATTCTATAAATTACCCTAAGGCCCCTAGTAAATATAGGTTTAAGCGGGACCAATCTCTTGAGCCTCAGGGAGCCGGAGAAGTGGGTGTTTGCATATTTAAGGTAGACAACTTAACAACGGTGTTATCAACACGGTAATCGTCTTTAAAAAAGACACAAATCCTGCCGCCCATGTGCAGCGGTTACCGATAACATCAAAACCTAATTCAGGACTTCAATTGACTCAGACCGAGTCTCGTTATAAATAATCTGACTTGAATATGATTCAAGTATAATCTACAATACTACAATTCAATATGAATCCATAAATCCATAGATTCAATCTATTCAATCTGTATTGACTGAACCGAATCATGGATATACTTCCATCTACATGATTCTCCAGTTACATCCATTTTACTGATATCATGGTTTCGGCAAGTCATCCAATTATACAATCTATATTATAATTCAATTATAAGTTACAATACAAACAATACTTCGCGGGGTTTAAGGGGTAGATTAGTACGGAAGGTGTTAGAAGTGGCACGAGACTGCAAGATTAAGACACCTAACCTATATTCAATTGATGTTGTACCGTGGCATAACGGTTCCTTGTAATTTCTGTTTGCCCTAATCTCTAGCATATAGAGACTTCTCTCGTATACACTGACATGCTTCTGTACCAAGCTACAAACAACAGCGTTAACACCAAATACTCATATAATACAACTTTAAAAGCTACCTTCTCTTTCTGTCTATTCGATTTCTCCCTTATCCTTATGACTTACCGAGCGATTTGCTTGCTGACGATATTCTCTTTCTTTCTTATTTGAATGTCGTCAGGTGATTCGGATCTTTCAGAAATCGAGCCTACTAGCGAGGACTTGGACCGGCTTGCATACGATCCAGAGCTCTAGCTACATTGTACACTTTTATTTTAGTACTTTTTCCTTTTATGTTATGCCATTGTTTAGGCATTGGTTTCTTTCAGATGTATTTACTTTTCCATGTATTGTACAAAAAAGAATGTGAATAAATAAAGTTGTTGTTTTATTATATATTGTCTCCTGTGCATTTATTTTTATATTGCTTAGATACACTTAGCGTATTTACTTCAGAGTAAATATGTAGCGGCCCCGTCGCGTCCTCTGTCCGTATACTGGGAAGCGGGGCGTGACACGATTCAAGAATCAAGAGAATACCCAAGAAGAATCACAGTTCAAATTATAACAAAAATCGTCCAATTTCGATCTTAAAATTCTAAACCGCTGAAACTGTTGGGACGGTTTACTCTTTTATATAATATGAACCACTACTTTAAGTAGCAGTTAAATATTTTAACATGTCTTTTAAACAGCGGTTAAATCTGAACCGTTTATTTTAACCGCCACTTAAAATAGTGATTAAACTAAACGGTTTAGATTTGTTAGATAAATTAATTTATTCAAAGTTGTATATTGTTCCGTTCCCATAGAATATATATAGTCCAAGGCTTGTAGGAGATAAGTTAGAAGTTTAAATTTGTTTAAACTTTTAGATTAATACTCACTGGATTTTAAACGCACCAGGCACCTTGTAATAACCCTAAACTTCCTGTACAAATTTTTCAAAAATACAAAAAGGGGTATTTTTGCCTGAGTACAAGTTATAAATTTGATTTGCTTCTGAACAGTAAGAAGGAGCTTGAATCTCACTGGTAAGACCTTACACTACTGAACCAAAGCACCAGAGTTCAAATCTCATCAGCCACACATTATTTTTAATTTGATTTCTTTTAATCTTTTTAGAAGCCTAAGAGTCTACACGTGCACAACTCGTAAAAACCAAGAGCCACATATAAAAAAAATGGGTTCACGAGTCAAGACACAATATCAGGGGATACGTGGCAACCTGACTCGGTCCGACTCGGCCAACTCGGGCCGATGACTCGGGTGAATCGGCCGCCGCCGCCGGCCCGGGTCAGCCCGATCCCAATTTTTCTTTAACTCCCAGAGACCTTTGGCCTACCCCACTCCCCCTGCACTATTTAAAATCTCTGAAATTAAACAGAGAATTAAAACATCCCTTTTAATTTTTTAAATGCAAAATTTAATACAATTTTTATCATACCCTTTCATTTATCCTAAACCCTAATTTTTCCTATAAATACCACACCTAAACTCACCCCTCCTCACCTACAAATCTCTATCCAAACTCTCAAGAAAATTCCCTAGATTTTTTGTGTACAAGTGGAGTTAGCGAAGGGCGAAACTCCGGCGAACTTCCGACGACGTTCTGAGAAGATTCCAGCGAAGAAACGACACACCGGCACCTCCTACTTCTTCCTTTTCCTCTCCTCTCTACTACAATCCAGTAAGTCCCTTCTCCCCCTTCTCTTTACTATTCTAAAAACTTAGAATTCTAAAACCCGACGGAAGTGGAGTCAATCTGACTTTCGATTCGGTTTTTCCTTAAAAATCATATTTTTCTTAAGCACAATAATACCAAACTCTCACATCATGATCATTGAACATTTACAAAATATATTGACAAGTTTCATATCAAAAGAATTTATATTTCAATTTTTATAGCACTTGTACAGAAAAATACCATATACTTTAGTTTCGACATAAAACATCATTACCCTTGCTATATCTTTAGATAGTTCATGAGATAATGACCTATCTATTCACAACACGCATATGTAATATAGCACGATGATATTTGGGAATATAAATTTGGGAAAATACAACTTTAAACATAACTACCTCCGACTAATAAAAACATTTTTCTACAAGATGTGTATTTTTAACAAATCTTTGCAATGTGCCGCTACAACCCATTTCGGAAAACCCGTTCGGGATTGTACGGATTATCGCACATTCTCGGGCTTAGTAGTGCGAGATGCAAACCTCCACAAGGAGTATACAGTCTCGAAAGATTTAAAATACAATTTTATTTAGAAAATGTGATTTCTATTATAAATAAAACTTATATTTCTAATAAATATATATATATATATATAATATCAAAATATCTATTTTTAATATTTATAATATTCCACATTTCCAAAATTCAAGAAAAACATTCCATTTCCAAGAAAATACCATACAATTCCAATATTACAAATAAATACCATATATTATGAAAAATATGTTTTATTCACTAGAAATGTCACAATGATAAAATATACATCAATGAAAACTTTAAAGACTATTATAAAATACTTGAGGTGTATTTTGAAAATTATACAAAATTATTTTTACATAAAACCCGCTCAAGTTATACTAAATTAAAATAAGGACCCTAGTAAATATAGGTTTAAGCGGGACCAGTCTCTTGAGCCTCAGAGAGCCGAAGATATGGGTGCTTGCCTATTTAAGGTAGACAACTTAACAAATGGTGTTATCAATACGTTAATCGTCTTTGAAAAAGACACAAATTATGCCGTCCATGTGTGGCGGTTACCGATAACACCAAAACCTAATTCAGGATTCAATTTCTTTTTTAATTATCTGACTCAGACTGAGTCTTAATATAATCAATCTGACTTGAATGAGATTCAAGTATATATATAACAATTCAACATGAATGTATGAATCTATATATTCAATCTGTTCAATCTAATCAATCTATATTGACCGAACAGAATCATGGATATATTCCATTTACATGATCATCCATTATATCCGTTCCATTACTGATATCATTGTTTCGGCGAGTCATCCATCTATATAAACTATAATACAAGGCAATACAATTTACAATACAATACAAACAATACAATCAAGATATCGCGGGGTTTAAGAGATAGATTGGTACGGAAGGTGTTAGAACTGGCACGTGACTGCAACCATAAAGACACCTAACCTGAATTCAATCGCCGTTGTTCCGGATATTATTGACGGAACCTTGTCCTCTATATACCGTAGTCTCTGGTCTAGTGAGACTTCTCTCGTATACACTGGCCTCTTCTGTACCAAGTTACAAACAACAGCGTTAACACTAAATACAACATTATAAAAATATACTCTCTCTGTCTATTCTACTTCTCTCTCCTCTTTGGGACTTAACGAGCGATTTGTTCGTTGACGACATTCTCTTTTTTCTTCTTTGGAATGCCGTCAGGTGATTCGGACTCACTGGAGATCGAGCCCACCAGCGAGGATCTGGACCAGCTTCTTTCGACCTAGAGCTTTAGATTCCTTGTACATATTTACATTCTGTATTTTCCATTTCTGTTATGCCACTGTTTAGGCATTGCTTTTCATTCTATGTATTTACTTTTCAGATGTATTGTAAAAAAGAATGTTAATAAATAAAGTTGTTGTTCATTACATTCGTCTCTTGTGTATATTTCTTTTATATTGCTTAGATACGCTTAGTGTGTTACTTCAGAGTAAATATGTAGCGGCCGCGTCGCGTCCCCTTCGTCATACATCCGGAAGCGGGGTGTGACACACCTAACTTCTTCATGAGATTCCCGCCTTTTGCAAAGTGACACATGCCCTTAGAAGGTTCTGCATCTCATGACCACGCGATAATCTTTTGCATGCGCAATAAGCAGAGCTGTGCAAAAATTCCCCGACCACATTCCCCAACCCGAACCAACCCGACCGACCCGACCAGACCCGAATCAATCGGTTTATGAGCTAGGTCGGGTCGGGTCCAAAAATCCAACTAAACAGTTATTGGGTCGGGTGTCAGGTTTGGAATTTCCAAACCCGACCAAGTCCGATCTGACAATGTATATACTAAAATCAAAACCCTAACTCTAACCTCTCTCATTTCCCCATAATGTTCTCTCGGTCGCTACCACCGCCTCACTCCTCTCTCCCTCGCATCTCTCTGTCCTGGCTGCTCAACCCTAATTTTCTCTCTCCAAAATGCTCCACCTCTCTCCTAAGCCTTCTCTGAGTCCTCAACGGACTTCGCCGAACCTTGCCGGCCCTCCAGCACCCCCGACGAGACGGATTGACAACATACGAGACGGATCGAAACCTTTCCAAACGTCGTTGACCTCCAATCTGCAAGAAGTGAGTTCGAATAGGCTGCTTCAAAGTTGCAGGTGGTACTTCTTGATGATTCAAGGTGAGCTCTTCGACTTGATCTCGTTTTTGGATTTTTCAGTCCACTTGATTTCGATTTGAAGCAGTTTTTGGTATCTCTTTCCAATTTTGAGATAGTTTTGATGCTGGTTCCTGTTTGGTCCTAGCGGCGGCGGCGGCGGCAAGTTGGAACCGACAACTGTCCCGAACCGACCCGAACCGCTCGGTTCGGTTTATTTCGGTTTAGATGCGTCGGGTCGGGTTGGTTGGCGGCTTTGGGCCTTGGTCGGGTTGGATCGGTTTCGGTTTTTATGCAAAAAAAAAAAAAAAAAAACTCGAACTGAACCATCCTCAGCCCTAGCAACAAGTGCTTCTATTGCTCTGACTGGGCTGCGAATTCTTGCGCCTTATGCTTTGAATAATTTATTTTGGATTTATCTTGAATCAATGTCAATGCATTCTACCTCCCTCCCCCATTCTTCTTGTTCCTCTTTTTTTAATTTGTATTTTCTTCTACCCCTATATTCTCCAAGGTAGCAGAATGCATCCAGCACACGTAAGTGAAATGCATTCCTTTCATATTTCCATACAGGAAGACAGCCTGTGTTTTATCACTGCTCTTACCAAATTATATATATATTAGTCCAACCCAAATTCGAGATTTTCCAAGATTTTTACATCATTACAAACGTCACACATGCAAGAAAACAGCCAATTCACCCATCTATATATAACCAAAGCAAGAGTAGCACCCTATATATCCAAAATTAAATATCAAATCCATCACTTCTTCTTGGGCCTCTCTCGCTCTCTCATCTATTACTTATATTTTGTCACAATGCCAACAAGCCTCAACGTCGATCATCACTTCCTCATCGTCGCCATGGCCATCCAAGGCCAAATCAACCCGGCCCGACACCTCGCCCGCCGCTTGGCCCGTACCGCAAACGCCCGTGCCACCCTGGCCATCCCCGTCTCCTCCCACCTCACTAGTAAAATAGTGGGTTGCCCCTACGGATGGAAATATCCGTAGGGGCAGATTTAACTTGGCCCTACGGATTAATCCGTAGGGCTAAAAGGTTGCCCCTACGGGCACAGACGTCCAAGAATAAAAATATTAATTCTTAATTTGGTGTTTGCCCCTACGGAGCCGCAAATAAAGGACCTACGGGTATATTCGTAGGGGCAAGTAAATATCTATTTAACAAAACCCCAGATCGATCGCCTACGCTCACTTTCTCTCTCTCTCTCAATCGCGCGCGAGAAAAAACCCCAAATCGGCACGCCGTCGTTGCTACCGTCGCCTCCGTCGTCTCCACCGCCGGTTTCGTCGCTACCGTCGTCGCCACCGCCGGTTTCGTCGCCACCGTCGTCGCCACCGCCGGTTTCGTCGCCAAATCGCCACCGTCGTCGCTCCAGCCCACCAGCAGCCGTTCAGGTATAAATCTCGAGGTAAATTAAAGCATTTTTGGATTATTTTGGGCTTAGGGTTCATGGCTGGGTCTGGGTTGCGCGCGCGAGAGTTGGGGTTGGGCAGGGGTCGCGGTGGCGGTCGGGGTCGGGGTCGGGGTAGGGTTAGGGTTGGGGTTCGGCTGCTGCTGGGGTGGGGCTGGGGTTAGGGTTATGGTGGGGCTGGGGTTAGGGTTACGGTGGGGCTGGTTGAATGGCTCTTCTGATTAGTTGACAAATACAATGTTAATCATAATTTACTCGACACAGATGGTAGAAAATCAGAAAAAGATCAAGAAAAAAATAATCGATTTTCATTTTAACATGCGGGGTGTTGATGCAAGATGTAATATCTAGTAGCAGATGCTAGGTATATAGACTAAAGAATAGTTGTAAATGAACCGTTAGCAAGAAAAACCTATAATTATACACATCGCTTGACGCATGAAGCCTGAAGCTCTTTCTTTTGGGGGATAAAACTAGTTATATTCCTGCATTGCCTAGAAATAGCAGTGAGTTGGTTAAAACTTTTCAAACACAACCCCCCACCCCCAAAAAAAAAGAAAGAAAGAAAGGGCAAGGAATAAAAAGAATAACAACAAGCAATACAAGCTAGCAACCGTAAATAACTGCTGAGATTATGTCTACCTTGGCAAATTGAACAATGATGGTCTTGTCTGGATTGTTAAGATCCACTTTATGGGGGTGAGGAATACATTTTGCAACTGTATTTATGATTTTCATTCTGTCAAGTGTTGAAATAAAAATCAACACTTGACAATCAATCCAAGATGCTCAATAACTTGCTTTAAAACCATAATCTAATCTTGATGATGCTCAATATTAGCGATTTCCATGATCACGACACGTGGCAGATGACGTGTCTCATAACGCTTTATGATATCAGTATCCTATATTTGTAGTTTTAATTATTGATTGTTATAGATGTATACCATTGCAATAATAGTTTTTGGTTGATGAATGCTATTGCAATGTAGGATGATCAGTTCTATCAATCTTGATCTCAATGGTTTAAAATCATGTTACACATACAACACGAATGCACAACAAACGCATAATTAGAGAGCGACTCGAGATATTCAGGTTAAAACCAATATATGATACTCGATGATAATATGAAACCTTCATATTCCCATCGATACCCATATATGAAACTAAAAGCGCCACTTAGTCCCCGTCTATCGGTTAACATACGTGCGATGCTCGTCGTGACCTAGAACTATACGAAGGTTGTTAAATATCGGACAGTATAGCTCGATACTAACAACCGTCGTATAGTCTACGCGACGAGAAAATTCAATCGTATGGTAACCCATAGATTTGTCCCGTGTGGACAAGTTAAGAATGTATAAAGCAAACGCCTTCATTCACTTGTGTTTTCATCCGTTTCGAGATATTTCGTCGGTATCTTTCCGCTGGTTCTCCGTGTACAAAGATAGATTATATGTTCATTTCAACGTTGTTTCACAGCTTTGAAATGATTATCTATTCTATTACAGTGTACTCGGAGAACAGCGGGGAGGTGCTGCCGAAATTTACTCGAAACGGTTGAAAGCACAAGTGATGGGCGTTCGCTCTATACATTCTTAATGGGATAGAAGCCTACCCCCGACAGCCGGAACACATACATACAAACGCATAATTAGAGAGCGATTCGAGATGTTCGGGTTAAAACCAATATATGATACTCGATGATAATATGAAACCTTCATATTCCCATCGATACCCATATATGAAACTAAAAGTGCCACTTAGTCCCCGTCTATCGGTTAACATACGTGCGATGCTCGTCGTGACCTAGAACTATACGAAGGTTGTTAAATATCGGACAGTATAGCTCGATACTAACAACCGTCGTATAGTCTACGCGACGAGAAAATTCAATCGTATGGTAACCCATAGATTTGTCCCGTGTGGACAAGTTAAGAATGTATAAAGCAAACGCCTTCATTCACTTGTGTTTTCATCCGTTTCGAGATATTTCGTCGGTATCTTTCCGCTGGTTCTCCGTGTACAAAGATAGATTAGATGTTCATTTCAACGTTGTTTCACAGCTTTGAAATGATTATCTATTCTATTACAGTGTACTCGGAGAACAGCGGGAAGGTGCTGCCGAAATTTACTCGAAACGGTTGAAAGCACAAGTGATGGGCGTTCGCTCTATACATTCTTAATGGGATAGAAGCCTACCCCCGACAGCCGGAACACATACATACAAACGCATAATCAGATAGCGATTCGAGATGTTCGGGTTAAAACCAATATATGATAATATAAAACCTTCATATTCCCATCGATACCCATATATGAAACTAAAAGCGCCACTTAGTCCCCGTCTATCGGTTAACATAACGTGCGATAATTTATTCTTTTCAACGACAAACGCACACACAAAGCATATACACGGATTTTCTCCTTTGTCAGTAACTATCCCGTTCTTATATTTCTCAATATAGTCAGCATAACCTACAATTTATATGTTATTCAGTCTAACATGGCCCATGAGTACGTCAGAGTTAAGGACTGGATGTATGTGGATTGGAAACAACGTATGCAACCTAAGTTTGTCGCAGGAGTTGCTGCTTTCCTTGAATTTGCACGAGCACATAATAAGATCATAATAGAGAAGATTCTCTGTCCGTGCGATAGATGTGGAAATAAGTACTGGCAGAAGGTTGAATTGGCAGAGCTTCATATTGTAAAATATGGGTTTACTAGACTTTATTCAACTTGGAAATATCACGGAGAAGGAGAAGAATGCAGTACTGCGGTAGAAGAAGAAGGAGAACACGATAATGCGGCAGGAGAAGAAGAAGAATTCGGTAATACGGCAGGATACGGAAATTTATTTCCATCAGAAGAAATGGAGGATATGGTAGAGGCTGCCCTAGGTGAATCTATTCGTACCGAAGATGACATTCCTTCCGGTCAAGGACCGCATGCGGATAAATATGAAAATTTCATGAATGATGCTAGGAAACCAATTTATGAGAATGCGAAGTATTCCACCCTCTCATGGTTCGTCCAACTTTTCCAAATTAAGTGCCTAAATGGATGGAGCAACAAGTCATTCACAATGCTTCTTTCGTTCTTGAAAGATTCTATGCCTCCGGGAAATAATGTGCCCGAAAGCTGGTACGAAGCCCAGAAAATGATGTCTGATTTGGGTCTAAAGTGCGAGAAGATTCAAGCATGTCCTAAAAATTGCGTGTTGTATCGGAAAGAGAATTCAGATTTGAAAGAGTGTCCAACATGCGGAGAGGCCAGGTATAAGCCGAAAGATTCTGATAAGAAGCCTGATATACTTGTGAAGATAGCACGATATTTTCCCATAACACAGAGGCTACAGAGGCTATTCAGGTGCAAGAAAACAGCCGAGGCAATGATTTGGCATCACCGTGCTCCTCCAAGCGAAAATGGAAAAATGAGCCATCCAAGAGATTCACCGGCATGGAAGGATTTCGATAGGAGGCACGCAATATTCAGTAGTGATCCTCGCAATGTCCGGCTCGGACTGGCTGCCGATGGCTTCTGCCCATTCAACTATATGGCTGGAAGTCACAGTACATGGCCCGTTGTAATGATAATTTATAATCTGTCGCCTTGGTTGGCTATGGACCAATCATACTTTATGATGCCTCTTCTTATCGACGGACCAAACTCACCGGGGAACAATATCGACGTCTATCTCCGACCTCTGATCGAGGAGCTGAAAACTTTGTTCATTGATGGTGTAGAGACATATGATTCAAACACAAATACAACCTTCATACTGCGTGCGGTTTTAATGTGGACAATTAATGACTTTCCTGTGTATGGAATGCTATCAGGTTGGTTCGTACATGGTCACAAAGCATGTCCTCATTGCCATGAACACACAACATCAAAATTTTTGAATTTTAGCAGGAAGGTTTGTTATTGCGGCCATCGACGTTTTCTGCCTCCAGACCACCCCTATAGGTTAGACACGGTTCACTTTGATGGTCATCAGGAGCTTCTTGGGTCTCCATCCCCATTGTCCGGAGAGGACGCAACTGCTAAATGGGATGGTTACAATAACGTGACCTTCGGGATGGATCCGACGAGACAGGTCGAACCACAATATTGGAACAAGTTAAGCATTTTCTTCGAGCTTCCGTACTGGTCTACAAATTCAGTGCGTCATTGTCTGGACGTCATGCATATAGAGAAGGGAGTATCAGAGCACATACTTAACTTGCTTCTGTGTAAAGACGGAAAATCGAAAGACAACATGAATGCCCGGATGGATCTACAAGAGTGGGGAATAAGAAGTGAACTGCACCCTAAACCGGTAGCGGGTAAACCGGGCAAGTTTGTACTTTCCAATGCCGCTTATCATATGTCACAACTGGAGAAGAAAAGATTCCTGCAGGTGTTGCATGATTTGAAAGTCCCCACAGGTTTCTCAGGATCATTCAGCAAGAAAATAAAAATTGTGAAGGGCAAGATCGATGGGCTGAAAAGTCATGATCACCATGTTATCGTGGAGCACCTTCTTCCATTAGCCCTCAGGACTTCTCTCCCCGACTCGGTTGGTCTAGTAATCAACGACCTATGTTGTTTTTTCAGGGAGTTGTGTGCTAAAACACTGGAGGTTGCGACGCTGGATAAACTAGAAAATTCTATTGCGTTGATACTTTGCAAGTTTGAGCGTATTTTTCCACCGTCATTCTTCGATATCATAATACACTTGACGGTTCATCTTGCAACTGAGGCGAAGTTAGCCGGACCGGTACAATATCGATGGATGTATCCCGTCGAGAGGTACGTGTAATTTTTCGTTTCGCGCAATTTATAAATTTATTTTTGTCCTGTATGCCCGTGTTTATTTATTCAACATATTCTCATTAGGTACCTTTACACTCTTAAGAAGTATATACGCAATAAAAATCGACCAGAGGGTTCTATCATGCAAGGTTATCTTCTTGATGAAGCAACCACATTTTGTTCCCGCTATCTGGACGAGAACATTGAGGCAAGGCTTAACCGACCACGAAGAATTCAAGACGGGCCATATGGTAAAGCCGAGTATAAGAGGGTAGACACTATGTTTATCAACAAGATATACCGGTTCATCTTGCTTAATTGCGCATGTCTTGAACAAATTAGAGAGTAAGTTCTTTTGGATTAATTGTTATATCTGTGTTTGTGTGTGTATGAAATGACATAATATTAATGTCACAATTATTTGTCGAAAACAGAACTCATTTTAACGAGGTACGTGAGGGGCATCCTGATTGGAACGAAGAGCGTTTAGAAAAATACCATCAGGATAATATTTGTGATTGGGTCACAGAGCATGTAAGTTATTCGAATTACATTTTATTGCTATCAGTTTTAATCTAAACTTGTATCATTATGTATTTATCGTAAAATTTGTTTTGTTAGATCCACGATCCGAACTTGTCTGCATTATTTGAGAGTGATTCAAGATGTTTAGCTCAATTTCCTAGTATGGAGGTTGCATATTACAAAGGATTTGGTGTCCTTGGATACAAATTCGAAGTTAAGGACATAGAAACATCTAGAACCACTTAGAATAGTGGGATTGCGACGGTAGGATCGGACGGTGTGATTTACTATGGGTACTTAAATTGTATACTCGGCATCCACTATCCCGGACGATCAGAACCCTTTTATATATTCCACTGTACTTGGTACGATCCGCAAACCGATACAGACAGGTGGAGAAGCAGTCTTGGGACTTGGAAAGATGAATATGGATTGACCAGTGTGAACACACTTCGATTTTACGGTCAGGACGATCCGTTTATCTTTCCGAACCAAGCGTTCCAAGTATACTACTCACAGTGTTTGAAGCATCCGGGGTGGAATGTTGTATGCCGATGGAAACCTAGAGATGTCTACGATGTCCCAGAATACAAGGACAGCGATGAGGACGAAGAAGAGAGAAGGCTTAAAGTGCTCCGACCGTCTGTTTCGAAGGACGGGTTGTCTTCGACCGATCATGAAGTTACGTGGGTTAGAAATGACATCGACGATGAAATCCAAGTAGATATGTATGATGCGCCCACGAAACGAAAAAGGTTATCAGTAATGTTATATTATTACTTCACATTTTACGCTCTAGATCATATATAGTCAATACTTTTAATGATTGTCTAATGCGTCCACGAACCGTTTATCTAGATTTGATGACGATGTCGGGAGCAGCGAGGGGCGGCAGGAGCTCCAGCCGCGGCAGAGGCAGAGCGGTTCTGCCGCCCGGAGAGCTCCGTAGGGAGCTTCAGAGGGCCGGTCTTGCACCCAGATCGGAGACCCCTTCGGATGCCTCCTTCCGTGTTGATTTGGCCAGACCTTCAGGTATACTGCACGCATATCCATTTTGAATGTAATATTACAGATATTCATGCATGTTTATGTCAAAATTACTTATATTGTCAATGTTTGATTGTCTAGTTGTTGGTGATGCGTCCACATCTGGGACAGAGGCCACCCCCGCTCCTCCAGGTATGTTTATATATCATATAGTGTATGTATATTGATTTAGAATGCTATATCATAAATATACACATTCCTTTTGCTCTTACTTAGCAATTTTTAATATTGTCTAGCTGTAGGTGGTGACACCACCGCACCTGCGGGTATGTTTATATGTCCTATAGTGCATGCATATTGATTTAGAACGTTATATTATTGATCTACACATTCTTTTTGCAATTACTTATATAATCTATTTTTAATTGTCTAATTATAGGTGGTGCGTCCACACCTTCCACAGGGGCCACTCCTGTCGCTTCCATACCCTCCGAATCGTCTGCAGGTTAGTATGAATAAATTTAAAATATTTATTTATTTTATATATGCTCTATAGAATAAATATGAACTTCATGGAAATTTAGCGTCGATGTTTATTTTATAGTTGGAGGGGATGCGTCCGGGTCCGGGACCCCGGTTGTTCCTCACCGGAGGAACTATCGTCCCGCTCGTGCTGCTGCTCGGGCCCAGGCTCGTACGCTAGTCACCGGAGGTATATATCACACTTGAATTTTTGTTTAACCTTGATTTCTTGATACAACTTTGTCTTATTATTGATTGTCTTGATATTTCGTGCAGACGCAGGGCCTCTCCATCCCCAGAGGGGGACTCGAGGCCCGAATCAGTCCCATAGGCTGAGGCCTGATAGAGCTAGGGGGGAGGCAGCATTCCCCCTATTTTTTACCCTTGACTATCGCTATACCGGTCCTCATGCCGAGAGGTTCGGCCGGTATTTGGGGGACGAGAGCCGGATCGTGAAGAACTATCCACTTCACGTTGAGTGGGGCGAGCAGCACCAGCGCTCATTCGCCCTCTTCTTTGATCAGGCTCGGGTATGTATTAATATATATTTTCATTTGATCTATCCAATATATTTATTATTAACACTTGCAATCTAATAACAATGTTTTTTTTTTGTATTTTCAGTTGGATTACGATTTTCAGCCTGTAGCCGACCCTGATCACCCGGGGAGGGTGCTCGACCTTCATGCTCTGTACAATGGCCTGATGGAGAACATGCAGGCCAAGGTCCGATACAACAGGAATGAGCTGAAGGCCGACTGCTACTCCCTGTGGATAGCGACCCCCGAGGCAGAGAGAGCGGCCCTCCTATCTACTCCGGCGTTTGCGAGAGTCGACGTAGAGACGTGGCCTTTATTGTGCGCTTATTTCGACTCCGAACGCAAACAAGTATGTATTTTAAATTTAATTTATTATTTATGATATAATTTATTTCTTTGTGTTTCTTAATTAGAAAACTAAATGTTAATGCGTTGTGCAGAAACAGGCCGCTCAGAATACGGAGAACAGGAAGTCGGCGAAGAGGGGTCGCCCCACTTACACAGGTGGCTCGAGGAAGATTACTCGAGCCATGGAGTTATCGGTAAATTAAGAGTTATTCTCTAATATTCTGCAATATTAAGAGTTATTCTCTAATGTTTCTAATATTAAGAGTTACTTTCTAATATTGCAGACATCTCGGACTGTGGCGTCAGGTGGTACACCGAGCGTGCTGTCCGCATATCTTGTCATCCACGGCACCTCGACAGATCCCGCCACGGGCGAGCTTCGATGTCCCGACGTCGCTACCCAGGAGTACTGCGTAAGTGTTAATATTTTTTCTACCCAAATTTGAAATTTTAGTTTTGGAAGGTTCAAGTTTAAATTTTATACTTATACTTTACTGCTTAATGTGGGTGTAGGAGCGGGTGGTTGAGCAGGCCCAGGCCTCGGGGATCGATTTTACCGGACAGAACGATCCGAGGCTGCTGACCCCAGTTCTGGACGCCGCACACGGAGGGCACCACGGAGGTTGGGAGAGAGGCCGGGGATTGGGCCCTAGCAGGGCCCATATGAGGTTGGACTCCACCCCGGCGGTTACTTCCTCCGTCTCCAGTGACCGGCATGTCCATCAGGAACTGGATAGCTTGAGGGCCACCGTTCAGGAGTTGAAGGAGATGCTGGTATGTATACTACTTTATAGTAAAATATCATTTCATATTATATACATATCAACATATCCATAATTAGTACGTAGCTTGAGCTTATTTGGTTTTAGACTTAAGTTTGATTAATCATACATACATATGTAATTAAAATAAACAACGCTTTTCCAAACTAGATATCCAAACAGGGTTTCGAAATAACTTAATAATGAAACGAATTCGAATAATACACAGTTCTTACACGCTTCTTACACACGTTATGTCCAGACGCGACAGGGTAGATCGGCCGAGCCTCCACATGCATCTCCTTCGGCTGCGGCTCCGCAAGCCACTACATCGGCTGCGGTTCCGCAGACAGCTCCTGTAGCTCCACCGCCCACTCAGACTCCCGCAGCCACGGCTCCGCAAGCGACTACCTCGACGGCGGCTGCGCAGACCACATCGCCAGCTCCACATGCCGCTCAGACTCCCTTATATGTAGCATTGCAGAGTGTATTGACCGAGGAGCAGGCGCGCGTTATTCTAACGTTATTCAGAGGTGGAGCTGGACCGAACCAGGGTAGCTTTTTGGTTCTTATTTTTTGAAACATGTATTTATATCACATTGTACTACATTTTGAAACGATATTGATATTGGTTTGTATTTATATCATATTCAGTTTTTGGGTTTCTTTTGTATATAATATATATGCGTGAGATGTGATTATGAATACTGCAATATATGATTTGATTGATGTATATAGTATTGTGCACAGGGCGGGAAAAAATCTAGCAGCCCATTTTTAAAAAAAAAATACAGACAATATGTACCTACAGATTAAGCCGTAGGTACATACGTTGCCCCTACGGAGTTATCCGTAGGGGCAAACTATCAGGAAACCTGATATTTTCCCACCTGATCTCAGTGCAGGATGTTGGGAGTGCTCCTACGGATATGTCCGTAGGGGCCACTGTCTATCCCCTACGGATTTATCCGTAGGGGCTAAATATCAGGTTTCCTGATATTTTCCCCCCTGATCTCAGTGCAGGGTGTTGGGAGTGCCCCTACGGACATATCCGTAGGGGCCACTTTATATCCCCTACGGAGTTATCCGTAGGGGTAGAACAAGGACCTACGGATGTATCCGTAGGTATATACAATATATTCAAAAAAAAAAAATACATATATGATTTGATTACCCCTACGGAGTACTCCGTAGGGACAATAACACCTACAGATATATCCGTAGGGGCAAGAATTTGCCCGTAGGGGCAAGTTCAGGGCCTCAACTTGCACCTGCGGCCTTTGCACCTACGGGGTATTTTTTCGCCCCTACGCATATATCCGTAGGGGCAACCCTTATCCATAGGGGCAGTGGGTTTATTTCGGTTTAGATGCGTCGGGTCGGGTTGGTTGGCGGCTTTGGGCCTTGGTCGGGTTGGATCGGTTTCGGTTTTTATGCAAAAAAAAAAAAAACAACTCGAACTGAACCATCCTCAGCCCTAGCAACAAGTGCTTCTATTGCTCTGACTGGGCTGCGAATTCTTGCGCCTTATGCTTTGAATAATTTATTTTGGATTTATCTTGAATCAATGTCAATGCATTCTACCTCCCTCCCCCATTCTTCTTGTTCCTCTTTTTTTAATTTGTATTTTCTTCTACCCCTATATTCTCCAAGGTAGCAGAATGCATCCAGCACACGTAAGTGAAATGCATTCCTTTCATATTTCCATACAGGAAGACAGCCTGTGTTTTATCACTGCTCTTACCAAATTATATATATATTAGTCCAACCCAAATTCGAGATTTTCCAAGATTTTTACATCATTACAAACGTCACACATGCAAGAAAACAGCCAATTCACCCATCTATATATAACCAAAGCAAGAGTAGCACCCTATATATCCAAAATTAAATATCAAATCCATCACTTCTTCTTGGGCCTCTCTCGCTCTCTCATCTATTACTTATATTTTGTGACAATGCCAACAAGCCTCAACGTCGATCATCACTTCCTCATCGTCGCCATGGCCATCCAAGGCCAAATCAACCCGGCCCGACACCTCGCCCGCCGCTTGGCCCGTACCGCAAACGCCCGTGCCACCCTGGCCATCCCCGTCTCCTCCCACCTCCGCATGTTTCCGGATTCCGCAGGACAGCATGTCGACGACGAGGCCGAACCCCTCGTATCCTACGCTTCCTACTCCGATGGCTTTGACCAAGGGTTCGACCTTGGAGCCGACGACGACGGGTTAACGTTCCGCTTCTTGGCCCGGCTGAAGCTCGTGGGGTCCGAAACCCTAGCTTCCCTTGCCCGCTCCCTCGCGGACCGTGGACGCCGCGTCACGTGCGTCGTGTACACTATCCTCCTGCAGTGGGCTGCTGAAGTGGCGCGCGACCTCGGTGTGCCTGCTGTTCTGTACTGGATTCAGCCTGCAGCTGTTCTCAGTACCTACTACCACTACTACCACGGATACGGAGATTTTATCTCCACGCACAGGGAAGACCCCGAATTCGCTGTAAATTTACCTGGACTGCCATGGCTGCTCGTCAGAGACCTGCCTTCGATACTCCTCAGTCCTGGCAGTCCTTACCTCGAGCCGTACGCAGACATAATGAAGGCGCTGGAGAAAGACGGACCGCGACCGAGGGTGCTCACCAACACATTTCATGCCTTAGAAGTGAACGCCATCGATGCTATCACAGATGTGAACCTCATCGCTGTCGGCCCAATTATCGAAAGAAGTGATGGTAAAGATTTGTTCGAGCAAGATAAAAGCGAGTACATTGAGTGGCTAAACACGAAGGAGGAGAGGTCGGTGGTGTACATCTCCTTCGGAAGCATTTCCAAGTTCTCGAAAGCACAGATGGAGGAGATACTGAAAGGGCTGAAAGAGAGCGGGAGGCCGTATCTCTGGGTGGTGCGAAAAGATCATCGTTCGGAAGAGCTAACATACGACTTTGGAGATATTGGCCAGGGGATGGTAGTGGAGTGGTGCGACCAAGTGAGGGTGCTGTCACACCGTTCCGTTGGGTGTTTCGTCACGCACTGCGGGTGGAACTCGACCATGGAGAGCATTGTGTGTGGGGTGCCGATGGTGATGCTGCCGCAGTGGGTCGAACAGGCGACCAACGCGAAGATGGTGGAGGAGATATGGAGGAATGGGGTGAGGGCGGCGTTGAATGAGGAAGGGGTGATGGAGGGGGCAGAGATGAGGAGCTGTTTGGAGATTGTGATGGGACAGGGGGAGAGAGGTGTTGAGATTAGAAACAAGGCCAAGTTCTGGAAGGACAAGGCGGCTGAGGCCGGCGCCGAGGATGATGGGCAGGTGGCTCAAAATCTTAGAGCGTTTTTGGATGAACTGTGATCGATGCATCATATGATGTTCAGATCACCAAAGTGGCGAGGGTTCTGCTGTAAAATTTATTGTTATGAATAAGGCGAAAGTGAAGGGGTAAAAGACTTCTATCCTATAGCTTCCATTCAAAAATGAACTCGCGCGGTTGTTTAATTAATGAAAAATATAAAAGATTGTCATGTTGCTTAATTATTCAATAAAATAATATAGTGAGTTTTTTCTCCTGCGTTTTTCCTCGTGTTAATGTTAGTTTTCTAGCACATAGGATGCAACTGCAGCATGAAACATACGATGAAATGCAGCACAAATTTGTAGTTCATATAAGAGTGGCATCTTAGCCGTCTGCATTAGGTATATTAAAGTCGAGATGATATGCTGAGAGTAGATGGATGTCGTAAATTATGGAGTAGGGACCCAGACGCCAACAAAAATACGATAGTGGAGCCGCGTTTATGCATTATACTTGGATAGCAGACTCACAAATCACAATTCAATAAATTCTAGCTGCATACCGGTAAGAAGACATTTTAACCGTAGAGTGTAATGGTTTCTTTGGACAAAAATACGATTTTAACCGCAGAGCACATCGAAGAAGAATATCTTTGTTGTTTGAATCAAAATAAATCTAAACAGACATATCAGAATAACAGCCATTAGGTCATCTTCAATCAGCCATAACTTTTTATCATGTTCGATTGACGTGTTCTTCGGCAATTTGGAGACGGCAGGGCGTTTACTATTTTCGAAGACTAGTTTCTTGTGGCCAGCTAAATCACGATCCAATACCGTTTAGAGGAGGGTCAATAGAGGCTTCGAAGTTTATGGCGCAATCCTATAATTTCGTATTTTAGGGTTTTATTAACTAGTTTAATGTATTTCGCTTAAGGGACTTATTGGTAATTTTCTGTTATTAGGGTTTGCCTAATTAAATAGGATAGGGTTTTATTAGATAGAAGAGAATATATATATATATATATATATATATATATATATATATATATATATGTATATATAATTAGAAACCTCGGCGTGGATTCTTTGCATTGAATATATATATATATATAATTAGAAACCTCGGCGTGGATTCTTTGCATTGAGTAACTCGGCGTGGATTCTTTGCATTGAGTAATATGTATAATGAACAGTGTACATAGAATTTGTTACAACTTACAGCTAGAGGATACTAGAGATATGAAAATCTCCTGTAAAAGGAGATAAATATATGATAGTTATTTATCTATAACAGTATTGACTTGATTTTCTGCATTATTATCTCTAACATATTTTGTAGTTCAGTTTTCGTTTTAATAAAATTATGAGATTTTCTCTTCCTAAATTTGCCCTAGGGTTTTATTGCCGCCATCGTCTGTAGAACGATATCTACGTCCTATTGCGCTATTTTATATAGACGATGGATAACATGTTTCTTTGTAAAAATATCAAATCGTGGATTTTATTGGATACTTACCCTAACGAAAATGCCGTTTGCATGAAGGGAAAAGGTTGGCACTTTGCAAAACTGCCCGGTAAAATGAGAAAAAAAAACTCATTTTGAGCCTACACTAAAAGAGAAGTTTGAACTTCATCTGGATATAATTCAATCCCTACTTCTCTATCTCAAAATACTTGCAGGGCCCCTTGTGCATCCAAGCGCAGCGTTAGCGAAGTTTTCATCTGTATATTAAAAGAAAAATGAATAGTGCATTAAATTTCTCGTAGGCACAGATGGAAGAGATACTGAAAGGGCTGAAAGAGAGTGAGAAGCTGTATCTATTGCTGGTGAGAAATGATCATCCTTCGAAAGAACAAACATATGATATTGGAGATATTGGTCAGGGGATGGTAGTGGAGTAGTGCGACCACTACAGTAAAAGCAGTCTTCGTGCCACTAAAAGTTAAAAAAAGTGTCGCGAAAAGATTTACCGGCACTTGTCCCGTATTTCTGTGTCGCTAAAAGGTTAGTGGCACCTTTTTTGTGAGTGCCGGTGTTATTGCTGTTAAAGGGTATTGCTTTTAGCGGCACTTGTTGGGGGCCATTAATCTTACTTATAACTACACTTTAAACCCAAAAATTTTAATTTTTAGTGGCATATATCCTATGAAATTTTAGTGAAGTATTCCTACATTTTCACCGACCATCTCTAGCAAATTTGGACCGTCGGTTAGAGCCTCCTCCGGTTTTTCTCGGATGAATCGTTTTCGACAAGGGTGGTCGATTCTCAAATGCGATTCCGGCGGCTACAAGCTTGGAGGAGTCTTCCATAATTGGGTGGACACGCGACAAAAATTGCATTTTCTCAACTATTGCACTTGTAGATTGGCTAGTTTAGGTGTATAGTTCAAATCCTAGGTTTTGCGGGTATCCGGTGCTCGCTAAAATTTTTGTTTTCGCTTCCGCCTCGACCGCGGTTTCCGCAGCGCGGGCGCCGGATCCCACAGCGACGTCAGGAGCAGCGAGGGGCACCGGCAAGGCATCAGCGGAGGTAAGGGATCCGGCAGAGGGATTCTGCTCCCCGGAGATCTGCATAGGGAGCAGATCCTACAACAGATGAGTGTTCTTGCATCCCTGTCGTACCCCATAATTTACGACAGGGATCCGGCAGAGGGATTCTGCTCCCCGGAGATCTGCATAGGGAGCAGATCCTACAACAGATGAGTGTTCTTGCATCCCTGTCGTACCCCTGTAGGTGGTGCCTCCACTGCCAGAGCATAGGACGCTCCGACACCTGCAGCAGCTATGTTTATATATTCTATATTGTATGGAGCAGATCCTACAACAGATGAGTGTTCTTGCATCCCTGTCGTACCCCATAATTTACGACAGGGATCCGGCAGAGGGATTCTGCTCCCCGGAGATCTGCATAGGGAGCAGATCCTACAACAGATGAGTGTTCTTGCATCCCTGTCGTACCCCTGTAGGTGGTGCCTCCACTGCCAGAGCATAGGACGCTCCGACACCTGCAGCAGCTATGTTTATATGTTCTTGCATCCCTGTCGTACCCCATAATTTACGACAGGGATCCGGCAGAGGGATTCTGCTCCCCGGAGATCTGCATAGGGAGCAGATCCTACAACAGATGAGTGTTCTTGCATCCCTGTCGTACCCCTGTAGGTGGTGCCTCCACTGCCAGAGCATAGGACGCTCCGACACCTGCAGCAGCTATGTTTATATATTCTATATTGTATGTATATTCATTTTGAATATTATATTAAAAATATACATTCATATTCATTTTAAAGTTACTTATTATAGATGTACATACTTATTCATTCAGGACAGAGGCCGCTCCTGCACGAACCGTACCTTCCACACAATCTGCAAGTTAGTATTATTTTAATACGTCAAATTAATTATGTATTATTTTATTCAGGAGTTACTTATATCGCCGTTGTTTATTATCTAGTTGGAGAAGATGCATCCACGTCCGGGTCACTGGCTGTTCCTTACCGGAGGAACTATCATCCCTCTCATGCTGCTGTCAGGGCTCAGGCTCATGGTGATGTCGCCGGAGGTATATATTGCACTTCATTTTTCGTTAATTCTTGCATTCTAAATATTGTTTTGTCTAGATATTGCTTGTATATCTATATATTTTGTAGATGCAGGGCAGCCACGGCCAGAGAAGGGAACTCGAGGGCCCAATCAGTCCTACAAGCTGAAGCCCGATACCGCTAAGGGGCAGTGACCATTCCCCCTCTTTACCTCCGATTATCGCTACAGTAGCGATAATACGGAAAAGTTCAACCGGTATATGGAGGATGAGGGCCGCATCCAAAAGAAGTATACTCTTCACGTTGACTGAGGCGAGCAGCACACCCGCTCATTTGCCCTGTTCTAGGAGAATGCCCGGGTGTTATTACAAATTTTAATTTGATTTATCAAATAAATTTACTATAATTTGGCACTTGTAATTCAAAGACATTAATTTCTTGTATTAACAATCGGATTACGACTTTCAGCCCATACCCAATCCCGATTATCCTAATAGAGCGCTCGATCTTCACGCTCTTTACCGGGTCTCATGACCAACATGCAGACTGTATCATAGGAATAATCTGAAGAATAATTGCTATGAGCAATTGTGGACAATCCCCGAGGCTGAGAGAGCAGCTATCCTGCAGTCTTCGGCCTTTAGCAGGGTATATTGGATATAATGTCTTTAAGGAAATTATTGTAATTGCAAGTAAGCAATTATGATAATTGAACGAGAACTTATGCAGCTAGAACGGTCTTACTCAAGATGATAGTATGTTGTCTGATTTTTTTTATCATTAAGTGTATACATTTTACTCGTTATTACGTGTAGGTAATACATAATGATAAAGTCCGTAGGATCATTACTTGACAACCAGTATTATGATGGTGGTCATATATGTGCGAGCTGTGTCACGCCCCGCTTCCCGGTGTACGGTAAGGAAATGCGACGAAGCCCGTTACGTATTTACTCAGAAGCAAACACGCTAAGCGTAATAAGCAATATAGTAAAGTATACAAGAAAAATGACAAGAGATGTAATTGAACAACAACTTTTATTTATTAAACAATTCTTTACAATACAACTGGAAATGTAAATATAAGAATGAAAAGCAGTGCCTAAACAATAGCATAACTGAAAGAAAAGTGTATACAAGTAAAGCCTAAAGGCCGTGCTGCTCAATGGTCTGCTCCTAGTGCTCCTGGCTGGTCTCGAATTTCTTAGAGTCGGGTCCTCCTGACAACATTTCAAAGAAAAATAGAAACAGGAATGTCGTCAGCGAACAATCGCTCGGTAAGTTCCAAAGAGAAAGAGAAGAATAGACAGATAAGAGGATGTAGCTGGTAAAATTGTTTGATTGTTATGTTAACGCGGTTGTTTGTAGTTTGGTACAGAATATGCCAGTCTATACGAGAGGAGTTCAATTTACACCATGAACTTTGGTAACCCGTAGTACAAGGCTCCGTCGATAAAAACACGGAACAACGGCATGGATGTATAGTTACGTCTTTTAATGATCATCTCGTGTCACTTTTAATGCATTTCGTACCAGTCTATCCCTTTAAAATCCCGTAATATTTATTGTATTATTTGTATTGATATAATGAATGGTTGTATTCGACTTACCGAAACCATGATATCATGTAACGGAATGGATATAAATGGATAGTCATGTAATCAGAGTATATCAATGGATCGGTTCAGTCAAGTCAAGTTGATATAGATTGTATCTGGTATAAATGGATTCATATTATATCGAAGTTCTATTTGAATTGTATTGGAGTTATACTTGAATCATATTCAAGAATAGATTGATTTCAAATTTGACCGAGACTCGGTCTGAGTCAGACCTTGAAGTCCTAAATTAGTTTTGGTGTTATCGGTAACTGCTGCACATGGACGGCAGGATTTGTGTCTTTTTCCAAGGCAATTACCGTGTTGATAACACCGTTTTTAGTGTGTCTACCTTAAAGAGGCTCAAGAGAATTGGTTCCGCTTAAACCTATATTTACTAGGATTTTTATTGTAAATTAATATAATTTGAGGGGCTTTTATGAAAAATAGTTTTGATATATTTTCAAAATAAATCTCAAGCATTTAATTATCGTATTTATGGTTTTTATGGATGTATATTTTAAAATATAATGTTTTCTAATGAATAGAACCTAGATTATATATATGGTATTTTAGTATAATATTGGAATTGTATTGATTTATAATGATAGTTTTATGAAATTTGTGATTCTTTTGATTTAGAAAACATGGAATATATATATATTGTATATTTAAAATAGATATTTTGATAAAATTTATATATATATATATATATAATAGAATTTATTTGTTAAATAGAAATCACGTTTTTCTTAAAATTGTAACACAAATTCCATCGAGATCATATGCTCCGTGAGGAGATCTGCATCTCGCCTACTAGTCCGATGGATGTGCGATAACCCCCACCAACCAAATCGGATTCCCCATGAATAAGTTGTAAGGACTTAATCGTATGAAATTTAAATAAAACAATTTAAAAGAATATGGTTTTGTAAGTTTGAGATATTTTATTGTAAACTTGTAAATTCGCATAATCTAATGTTCCAAAAGTTTTCGTGCTATATCAAGAATGTGTGTTGTGATGAGATAGGTCATTATCTCGTGAGTTTTCTAAAAGTAATATGATCAAAATGAATAAGCAATGTCGTATGTAAACATGATAGTATTTTACCATAAAACTGAAATAAAAATTGCAATGTATATTATTTTGAGATGAAACTTGTTCTAATGTATTTGTTTATGATTGCTAAACAATATACAAAAAAATTGTAAATTTGTTATTAAGATAAATGGTGTTTTTAGTTACATTAGAAACGGAAGTCGGATTAACTCCGTTTCCGACTAGCTTTGAAAATGGAATTCATTTTAATAGAAAGAGAAGTGGGAAAGTGGGACTTACTGATTAGAAAGAAAGGGAAGAGGTAGTGTGAACTTAGGAAGATGTCTGGGAGTCGTTTCATCGCCGGAATCTTCCCGAAACGTTGCCGGAATTTTGGCCCTGGCTAACTCCACTTGTACAACTTTTGGACTTAGAAAATTTTAGAGAGTTTTGGCTATGGATTTCTGAAAGAAGAGGCTAGGGGGTGATGTTTGTATTTATAAGAGAAATTAAGGTTTTGAGAATTGAAGAATGAATTAAAAATACGCATTAAAAATTGATTTTAAGGCTCTTTTTAATTCTCTGTTAATGTGCAGAAAAATCAAACAGTACTGGGGTTAAGGGGGGAGGCCAAGAGGTGTAGGGTTAGAAAATTGGAGAATTAGGGACGGGGGGGACCGGCGATGCCGGCCCAATGGAGAATCTCGCTGGCCAATTTTTGGGTGTGGGGCTCTAGATCTTTGACACGTGTCCTAGGCTGTGTAAATACCAATTTCCACATGTTTGTTTTTATTGTGACTTTTCATTTTGCGTGCAGTGTGCATGCAAACTTTTGAGCTTCTAAAAGTTTAAAACAAAAATCAATAAAAATAATTCGAATACAGGGGCTATGTCACAGCAGTGCAGGGTTTTACCAATGAGCTACAAGTGCTTTCTTGTTGTTCAAAAGCAAATTAAATTTATAACTTATACTCAGGCTTAGGTATTCCTATCTGTATTTTGAAAAAAAATTGTACAGAAAGTTCAGGATTGTTATATTCTACCTTCCTTATAAAAATTTCGTCCTCGAAATTTGTAGAAGAAAAGTGTAACAGATTCAAGAAGAGTTTGATGATAGTGGTGGTGAAAGAAATACCGGTAGTGCTTGAAAAGTAATGAGATGATGCAAGGGTTTGAAAAGATTAAAGGGAATTACCAGTGTTACCTTAGTCGATAACCTTGACTTCTACGGCCACTAATGTGAACGCTTGACGCCGGGGTACATTCCTCCTAGCTGAAGGCATATTCCTCCGTCCTCAGGGCATGTTCCTCTGCCCTCGAGGTATGTTCCTTAGTGCCTGATGGAATTGGCGAGAAGGCTGTGCTGGAGGTCCACGTGGAGGTGGAGCTGGGAGAACAAGACGTGGTGCAGGTGCCTGGACAGCCGGCCGCTGCGGATAAATGTTGTGAGTTGGAACTGGGTTGCGTCTATAAGGACAGGTTCGAATTCCATGATTGGATGCACCACAAACTAAGCATAGGCCCTTTGCACGCTTATAGTCCTTCCACATGTATCCATCTCTCTTACAGTAGAAGCAAAAATCTGGACTTGGCCGGTTATTTGTTTCTTCTGGTCTACTGGGTTCAAAAGGTGGCCGGAAGTGGCTCCTCCTGCCATCTGAGTGGCAGGGCGCTTCACACCGGCAGATTGAGGTCTGCCCTTCTTCTTCACTACTGCCTCATATCGGCGGGCAGCTTTCAAAGCCAGGTCGTGGGTTGGGAAATCCCCTATAGCTAAGGCAGCTTGGATCTTCATGTCTAACCCTTACTGAAATCGTCTAGTTCTGATCTCAACCGTCGGTATCAAGTGTGCAGCGAATCTACTGAGCATGGTAAACTTAGCATCATACTCATCCATATATTTGGTCCACATCGAACCTTGTTGCATATGGATGAATTGCTGCTCCATGTCCAATCGGACAGTCTCTGGAAAATACTTCGTGTCGAACATATCGCGAAACGTCTTCCATTCGATCGGCTAGTCAAGACGGTTTTCTTCTGCTTTCCACCAAACTCTGACGTTATCTGTGAGTTGCAGTTTCGCAACTCTAACCCAGGCAATCTCTGGCACTTATGCTGCTGCCAGATCGTCTTCGATAGATTGAGCACATTCTTCCGCTTCTAAAGGGCTCTCTTTCCCAGAAAATTTCTTAGGGTGCAGTGCCCAGAAATGCTTCACTCCGGGTGCTTCCGATTCTGGACGGCTCATCAAGATAGCAGTCTGCTGCTGCTGTCCCTCCAAGAGACCCTTAATTGCCTCAAGCAGTACCGTCTGCTCGTTGATCGGAGCAACAAAGGTAGGCATAAGTGGAAAAGGTAGCGGTGTGTTGTTGACGTTAGTGCATGTATTGTTTGGAGAATCCATAACCTTGAAAGAAAATGGGGTTAGGATAGATTCAAATAATATGAAATTGTAAGATTCAAGTAATATGAAATGTAAAGAATGTTTTTAGTTGCTGATTTTTGTGATATATATTGCTTATAACTTCATACAGAACTGACCCTGCATGTCCATGCAGAACTGACCTGTATAGGCCGCCAACAAATCCTATCACGCTCCGCTTCCCGGTGTACGGTTAGGAAACGTGACGATGCCCACTACGTATTTACTCAGAAGTAAACACGCAAAGCGTAATAAGCAATATAGTAAAGTACACAAGAAAAATGACAAGAAGTGTAATTGAACAACAACTTTTATTTATTAAACAATTCTTTACAATACAACTGGAAATGTAAATACAAGAATGGAAAGTAGTGCCTAAACAATGGCATAACTGAAAGAAAAGTGTATACAAGTAAAGCCTAAAGGTCGTGTTGCTCAGTGGTCTGCTTCTAGTGCTCCCGGCTGGTCTCGAATTTCTTAGAGTCGGGTCCTCCTGACAACATTCCAAAGAAGAATAGAAATAGGAATGTCATCAGCGAACAATCGCTCGGTAAGTCCCAAAGAGAAAGTGAAGAATAGACAGATAAGAGAATATTGTAAGTCCACGTTGCCTACCCCAGTGCTTGCGGGGAGGCGGAAAACGGAATAAAAATCAAATTTTTATCACTATAGGCAACATGGACTAGACAAAGAAGGATCTTTGCTAAACAAAAATAAGCTAAAGCTAACTAGAAACTAGCTAAGGGTTAGAACGGTTATACCTAGGGCTTTATGTCCTTCTCTCCTTGCTCCTTAGAGTAGTAGAAAGGGATCACCTTTGTCGTCTTCTCACGTCGAAGAAGGATCCACCCGAAAGCCTCAACCTTTGGCTTCAACTCCAAGCTAGAAGTAACTAGAGTGCTAGAAGTGCTAATCCTAAAACCCTAGATGAGAGTAGAGATTATCAAGAAGTGGTTTTTCTCAAGCTCAAGTGTTTCTCAACACATGAGAGGGGAGAGCTTGAGGGAGAGGAAGAACAAGAGAGAGAAAGTGAATGAGAGAATGAGAGAAATATGAAGCATTCTCACATATATGTGTGAATTATTGTAAATAGATAATTAGTGAGATAATTGTCATGGCTTAATCAAGACATGACCATTATCATTTCATTTTTAATGCAAATTGCAAGGATCAAAGAGCATCTTCCAAATGAAATGATGATGGTCAAAGTGTCAACCTAGGTCAACAAGTCAAGAAGGTCAAATGGTCAACAACCATAACCATGCACAATTATTAAACTAATATCAATTAACCATAATACACACATAAGCATTAGGGTTAATAAAATGACAATGGTCATTAACCCTAATCAAAGTCCTCTCCCTCTGTCTCAAGCAACTGTGCATACGCACCCGTATTCGTGATCCGAGGAACACAAATACAAAGAGATAAAACCAATCCCAAATCATATACTAGGATCTGGCTTAAACCAAAGCCCGCTAGTATAAGCTGTCCGGACAACAAACGTGCACAAGTGCGTGGATGTGAACGAACCCTGTCGCAAAACCATGCGACCTCTACTCATTTTGCCTAAAGACGAATAGCTCTCTGTGTGGGACTCTAAAGACTCAACACTACGCTGGCAGTGGGTTTAACCATAGACCGCAAGCGGCACTAGCTGTAGGTAACGGTCCCCAGGTAGATGCCGATAAGAAGACTGACGAGGTGAACCCCATCTGAACTCCTACTGAGCCTGTATGTGACAGTCTCCGTACAGTCCGGTCTGTTCGTCTGATACATCGCATGGCGGGCCTAGGAGGGCGGTGAAACGTCAGTCCCCTAATAGCGGTACAAGTCGTGTCGGAGTGTAGCCCAGAACACCCTGAGATAACACTGGAAACCTACCAGTATATCTCGCTTGCCCTAGCCAGGGACTACTCGTGTAATGGCTCTCCTGGACACAGCGCGATGTCAACCCCCAATACCGGGAGAGACGAATCCTGTCTAACCGTCACTGCCTCCAAGTGCTTCGGGACTGCACCCAAAAACTACCTGTTTGCACGACTTCTTTGAGCCGTGGTAGGGTAGTAATCAAAGTGCAGAGGGAACACACTCGAGGCGAAGTGACAGTGTCAAGTCAGAGGACTAAGCTGTACTCATGTCACCTGGGAACTGATAACTGACGATAGGTATAATACCAACCAACAGTTCCCGACGAGTCTTGTCCAGTGTACTCGTAACCTAACGAGCATCCGCATACTATCTCAAGTACGACGTACTGACGGCTGTGGGACAGACCGTCTCCCACGCTGGGATGAGAAGCGCATACGCTACTCTACTCCGGAGTATCGATGCCCTGTCTCGATAGTCCAACGACCAGGGACCTGTATAAGGATGTGCTTATGGATTACCCAGCTCCCACGAGTGTGAGCTTCATCACAACGCTGGTAATCAAGCAAAGATCCTAAGGGCTCTACTAATATGTATATCAGCGATATGCTAAAAGAAACACATGCACATATTAAAGCAGAGACAAACCAAGTAGCATACTACCATTTCGAGCAAGATTGTATATACAACTGTAAATATCCCAAGCTTCCATCAAGTAATATACAAACTAGTATGATACAGTAATGGCCTCTAGGACATATACATTAATAATCTCCCACTTACACTAAGGCCATGTACTGGCGTATCGAAGACCTATCATCTCGATCAGCCGCTCGAACTGAGTCTGGGGCAAGGCCTTGGTGAATGGATCTGCTGTGTTATCTTCTGAAGCAACCCTCCGAACCTCGATCTCCTGGCGATCCACGATCTCCCTGATCAGGTGATACCGCCTCAAGATGTGTCTGGATTTCTGATGGGACCTGGGTTCCTTCGCTAAAGCTATAGCCCCATTGTTGTCGCAATACAGAGGTATTGGGTCAACAATGGACAGAACCACCTGAAGTTCTCTCAAGAACTTCCTCATCCAGACAGCTTCTTTTGCGGCATCAGATGCAGCGATGTATTCCGCTTCCATAGTCGAGTCAGCAATGGTTTCCTGTTTGGAGCTCTTCCAACACACCGCCCCTCCATTGAGGGTAAAGACAAAACCCGACATGGACTTGGAATCATCCTTGTCACTCTGGAAGCTGGAGTCAGCAAAAGCCTCAATCTGGAGGTCTTTTCCGCCATACACCAAGAACATCTCCTTAGTCCTTCTCAGGTACTTGAGAATGCTCTTTACTGCTATCCAATGTTTCTCCCCTGGTTTTGACTGATACCTGCTTACCACACTCAGTGCATAAGCCACATCCGGTCTGGTACACAACATCGCATACATTATAGAGCCTACCGCAGAAGCGTAGGGTATAATAGACATGCGATCCCTCTCCAAATCAGTCTTGGGAGACATCTCTTTGGAGAGGGTGATCCCGTGACAAGCCGGTAGATTACCGCGCTTGGAATCTTCCATACTGAATCTCTTCAGTATGGCGTCGATGTACCTGGACTGTGAAAGTCCTAATATCCTCTTGGATCTGTCATGGTAGATCCGGATACCCAGAATGTATGAGGCATCACCCAGGTCTTTCATGGAGAACCTGTGTGACAAGAACCCCTTAACAGATTGTAGCATAGGAATGTCATTTCCTATTAAGAGAATGTCATCCACGTATAAAACGAGGAATACTACAGTTCTCGCTACAAATCTACAATAGATGCATGGTTCATCTGGATTTTTGATAAAGCTAAATTCCTTGACCGTCTCATCAAAACAGATGTTCCAACTCCGCGATGCCTGCTTTAGTCCATAAATGGACTTAAGCAACTTGCACACCTTTCCGCTGCTCCCACTCTGAATGAAACCCTCTGGCTGGTCCATATAGACACACTCCTCTAAATGTCCATTTAGAAAATCTGTCTTTACGTTCATCTGCCAAATCTCATAATCGTGGAAGGCAGCAATGGCAAGAAGGATCCGAATGGATTTCAGCATAGCTACTGGAGAAAAGGTTTCGTCGTAGTCCAAACCAGGTCGCTGACGAAAACCCTTTGCAACCAGTCTAGCTTTATAGGTCTCAACCTGTCCATCTACACCAATCTTCCTTTTGAAGATCCACTTGCATCCTATGGGTTTTACCCCATCTGGAGCAATGTCCAACGTCCATACTTTGTTGGTGTACATGGACTCCATTTCGGTCCGCATTGCATCCAGCCATTTTACCGAGTCGACGCTCTGAATGGCTTGCTGGAAGCTAGTAGGCTCATCACAATCTATGATGCAATCCTCTCTATCCCCGTCAATGAGAAAACCGTAGTATCTCTCGGGCGGATGAGACTGCCTACTACTCCTGCGGAGTGGCGTGGGAATGTCCTGATCTTTCGAACCCTCTGGTTCTACTAAGTTTTCAGTAATAGCTCGTGGTTCTGGAATTTCTTCCAGTTCTATTGCGCTCCCACTTAATTCTTTTTCTATGAACTGGTGTTCTAGAAAGTTGGCATGGCGAGAAACAAACACCTTTTGTTCCTCTTCGCAATAGAAGAAATATCCCTTGGAGTTCTTTGGATATCCCACAAACCTGCATTGCACTGAGCGTGCCTCGAGCTTGTCCGCATGCTGCTTTTTTATAAAAGCTGGACATCCCCATATCTTAATGTGATTAAGATAGGGTCTCTTCCCACACCACATCTGATATGGTGTAGTAGGCACAGTCTTAGTTGGAACTTGGTTCAAAAGGTATGCAGCTGATTCTAGCGCATATCCCCAGAACGATCGCGGCAACTCAGCGTTACTCATCATGGACCGTACCATATCCAATAGGGTTCGGTTCCGTCTCTCTGATACACCGTTATGTTGCGGAGAGTATGGAGGAGTAAGCTGAGAGAGAATTCCATTCTCTTTTAAGTAACCTAGGAACTCGGCACTCAAGTATTCACCACCTCGATCAGATCTCAGTGCCTTGATACTTTTTCCTGTTTGTTTTTCTACTTCATTCTTATATTCCTGGAATTTTTCAAAAGCCTCGGATTTATGTTTCATTAAGAAGACATAACCGTACCTTGAAAAGTCATCCGTAAAAGTAATGAAGTAAGAATAACCGCTTCGTGCATGTGTAGACATTGGACCGCACACGTCGCTGTGTACGAGTCCCAAGAGCTCGCTCGCTCTTACTCCGTGTCCAGTGAACGGAGTCTTTGTCATCTTTCCTTTGAGACAGGATTGACAAGTTGCATACGATTGATATTCGAACGGATCCAAATATCCTTCTGCATGTAACTTAGTCAAGCTTCTCTCATTGATGTGACCCAGTCTACAATGCCATAAGAAAGTTTTATTGATTTCTGGAGACTTTCTTTTATGTGTATTCTGGACATTGAAAATATGTGGTTGGTTTAAAACGTATATACCGTTGTTCAATGTACCTGACCCAATCAAAACTTGATTAAGGTGAATGTTCACTACATTACTTACAAATGCAAATTCATAACCTTCTTTAGATAATAAAGATACAGAAATGATATTACAGGTTGCATTTGGTACATAATAACAACTACGCAAAACCAAAAAGTGTCCATCCGACAATCCCAGGTGATAGTCCCCCACGGCCTCAGCATCCATGCTAGCACCGTTTGCAACTCTGAGGGTCATGTCACCTGCCTTCAAAACTCTACGCTTTCTCAACGCCTGCAAAGAATTACAGATATGAGATCCTGATCCGGTATCCAATACCCAGGATGTAGAGTTTATTGATAGACAGTTTTCAATAACATACACACCTGAAGCTGAAGCCGCAACTCGCTTCAAATCCTGTGTTCTGGCCTTCCAAGCCTTGCAATCCTGTTTCCAGTGACCACTTTTGTGACAATAGAAGCATTCTTCCTTCCCCACCAGCTTTCCCGCTACCTTTGTTTCTTTTCCTTTTCCCTTCGTATCCACTTTACCGACACCGCCTCTTGGTTTGGCGGGGGCTTTCTTCTTCTTACCCTTGGCTTTCGCCCTGGATCTAGAAGAGGAAGATCCTCCTACAAACAAAGTGGATGTCTCCCTACCCTTCTGTAGGGTGCCCTCAGCACTCCTCAACATGTTCAGAAGTTCGGAAAGTTCAACCTCCTTTCCTTGCATGTTGAAGTTAAGAATAAACTGGGCGTAAGTGGAAGGAAGGGACTGGAGAATCAAATCAGTATAGAGTTCATTCTCCAACGTGGTCTCAAGGTCCGCGAGCTCCTCTATGTAGCCAATCATCTTAAGCACGTGTTCCGCTACCGATGATCCGACGGCCAACCTTGCCGAAAACAACTTCTTCGACACTTCGTATCTGGCGATACGAGACTGCTCTCCATACAGTTCTTTTGTATGAAGAAATATGGACTCTAGGTCCATATTCTCGTGCCTCCTCTGATGTTCGTTGTCCATCGAGGCTAGTACGAGGCATTTGGCCTTCGCGCAATCTATTTCCCAGGTCTTGTAGATTTCCCTATCTACGACACTGGTTTTGGGACCTGGGACAGGGGGAGCTTTGGTGGTAAGGACATACCCCAACTTGTCGTAAGTGGTTGCCATCTTGACATTCCTGAGCCAATCTTTGTACTTTGGCCCTGTCAATATGTTTTTATCTAGTAATAACTTAAGTCCGGTCATGTTGAATGGTCGCTGCAATTAGGAGAGAGAAAAGAAACACTTTAGCATGATGCTCTTGCAAGTTTTGAGTGGTTTTTAGTTTGTCTAAACTGGATGGCTCCCACTGTCTCTCGAATCCCTTCTCAAACCGTAAAGAAAGGATTAGTCAGGATCAATCTCACCGTACAATACTTGCTTAACCGTTCAGCCAGGCCAGTGTCGGTACTTCGAGGGAGGTTTTCCAACGCTTTCGCGAAGTTCCTTAATTTAAGAACCTCTTTTCCCTTGGGGGCGTAGCCCCGCTAACACCTTTCTAGACACCTACTAAGTTTATAGCATTGATCGTTAAGTGAGAGTTTTCCCGAGGAGTAGCATATACTCACAGTAGGATCGGGATCCAAATATCATCGCGTGATAAAACCGAAGGAATCCTACCAAAATCATCACACTCCAAATGGTATGCAGCGCTAGCAAGTTTCAGTACTTATGAAACTCCCGATGTGGATTTTTGCCCCATGCTCTTATGACCTTGACTTTGGCCAAAATATCATAAGTCACATGTCAAGTTCTACCCGTCATTCACCTGGTTAATTTGGACCCACCCGTACCTACCCTTGACTTTGGCCAAAATGGCAGCACGATTGTCCCAAACCAACGCATCTATCTATGCTGCACATGAATACCCAATAGCTACCAATCACTATGCCTTGACTTTAGCCAAAATACATAGCTTGAATACTTTTGACCATTCATGTGGAATGACGGAGGGCTACTAATGGTTTTGGCGAAACCGTGAACGTAGTGAACTTGATATAATCGATGGAACGAGATAGCTTTTAAAAGGAGTGGTTCAAGCTCCGCGTTTAAAAGTTTAGTTTTGAAAAGAACCGAGTGGTTTTCAAAGTGTTCCAATCGACTTTTACTTGGTTTATTTTCTTGCATTAGTTCTTTTAATGCGTCCCATCATTTAATCCTACCATTGCAGAAAACAACCAAAATATGGTGTACGCTTATGCCATCCGCATTCGCCACGGGGTCCCGTCATCACCCGTTAGGTTACTTAACCAACGACAGAGCGGGGGCAGGACTAGCGCGAATGCAAAACATAAGCAATATCTAAATAGTTATCATATATAAATATATAGCAATGATAGACATTACAGATCACAGATGAATACATTGGATATACTAGGAATCCGCAATCCGTTCGAGCCTGCAACGAAAAGCGGATTACACGGTCGCGGTGAATAGCCAATACCCCACCCAAGACCCCTACGGGTGCGGCAAACTACCCGCCAAGTACCCGAAGCGAAGCAACCTCCCTCAACACCGTGAGTAGGCCACTCGGCACTTGGAGATACCCGGTAGTTTGTGTACCCCCTCCATGGGTTTATCCTAGGAGCAAAAACAGTAAAAAGAATTATACAATGACGGCTACAACCCCGACCCGGTTGTGCGGCCAAACAAATAATAATATTACATCAATTTACATATTACAATGAATGAAATAAAAAGAACACTCATCTCACATCCACCCCGGCTTTTCACCCACGACAATCCAACGCATTCATATACACATACCATCATCAAACACAGATCACATATATGTATAATCCCGACTAATCGACATATAGCGATTAGCCGACGTTCAATACATATAAACATTACAGATATAACCCTTTAGTCAAAGTGTATTGAAGTTCGATAAAAAATACGGATTTATAGGCCCCAAAAATAAATTTCTTTTCTGGAAAACCTGGGCACATATAAACCATCTTAAAAATCCTAAAACCAAGCCAGAAAAACACTGCACCAAACTCGACCCAGAACTGAGCCAAAACGGCCGCGGTTGCGCGGCAATAGCTTACTATTGCCGCGGAACCGCGGCTCTTTGAGCGAATCTCTGGATCGTTTTTGGTGGCTTTCTTCATAAAACCCTGAGATGATTTTTGGAGTATGATTTATTTTGTTTTGAACAGAAAACATTTTAACAGAAAGTTAGGGCTTTGAAAACTCGGTTTTACGATTTTTTCGATTCGAACTTCCATACACTTTACTACCTAGCTAGTTTATGTTTAGTTAGTCTCTGATACCACTGTAAGTCCACGTTGCCCACCCCGGTGCTTGCGGGGAGGCGGAAAACGGAATAAAAATCAAATTTTTATCACTATAGGCAACATGGACTAGACAAAGAAGGATCTTTGCTAAACAAAAACAAGCTAAAGCTAACTAGAAACTAGCTAAGGGTTAGAACGGTTATACCTAAGGCTTTATGTCCTTCTCTCCTTGCTCCTTTGAGTAGTAGAAAGGGATCACCTTTGTCGTCTTCTCACGTCGAAGAAGGATCCACCCGAAAGCCTCAACCTTTGGCTTTAACTCCAAGCTAGAAGTAACTAGAGTGCTAGAAGTGCTAATCCTAGAACCCTAGATGAGAGTAGAGATTATCAAGAAGTGGTTTTTCTCAAGCTCAAGTGTTTCTCAACACATGAGAGGGGAGAGCTTGAGGGAGAGGAAGAACAAGAGAGAGAAAGTGAATGATAGAATGAGAGAAATATGAAGCATTCTCACATATATGTGTGAATTATTGTAAATAGATAATTAGTGAGATAATTGTCATGGCTTAATCAAGACATGACCATTATCATTTCATTTTTAATGCAAATTGCAAGGATTAAAGAGCATCTTCCAAATGAAATGATGATGGTCAAAGTGTCAACCTACGTCAACAAGTCAAGAAGGTCAAATGGTCAACAACCATAACCATGCACAATTATTAAACTAATATCAATTAACCATAATACACACATAAGCATTAGGGTTAATAAAATGACAATGGTCATTAACCCTAATCAAAGTCCTCTCCCTCTGTCTCAAGCAACTGTGCATACGCACCCGTATTCGTGATCCGAGGAACACAAATACAAAGAGATAAAACCAATCCCAAATCATATACTAGGATCTGGTTTAAACCAAAGCCCGCTAGTATAAGCTGTCCGGACAACAAACGTGCACAAGTGCGCGGATGTGAACGAACCCTGTCGCAAAACCATGCGACCTCTACTCATTTTGCCTAAAGGCGAATATCTCTCTGTGTGGGACTCTAAAGACTCAACACTACGCTGGCAGTGGGTTTAACCATAGACCGCAAGCGGCACTAGCTGTACGTAACGGTCCCCAGGTAGATGCCGATAAGAAGACTGACGGGGTGAACCCCATCTGAACTCCTACTGAGCCTGTATATGACAGTCTCCGTACAGTCCGGTCTGTTCGTCTGATACATCGCATGGCGGGCCTAGGGGGGCGGTGAAACGTCAGTCCCCTAATAGCAGTACAAGTCATGTCGGAGTGTAGCCCAGAACACCCTGAGATAACACTGGAAACCTACCAGTATATCTCGCTTGCCCTGGCCAGGGACTACTCGTGTAATTGCTCTCCTGGACACAGCGCGATGTCAACCCCCAATACCGGGAGAGACGAATCATGTCTAACCGTCACTGCCTCCAAGTGCTTCGGGACTGCACCCAAAAACTACCTGTTTGCATGACTCCTTTGAGCCGTGGTAGGGTAGTAATCAAAGTGCAGTGGGAACACACTCGAGGCGAAGTGACAGTGTCAAGTCAGAGGACTAAGCTGTACTCATGTCACCTGGGAACTGATAACTGACGATAGGTATAATACCAACCAACAGTTCCCGACGAGTCCTGTCCAGTGTACTCGTAACCTAACGAGCACCCGCATACTATCTCAAGTACGACGTACTGACGGCTGTGGGACAGACCGTCTCCCACGCTGGGATGAGAAGCGCATACGCTACTCTACTCCGGAGTATCGATGCCCTGTCTCGATAGTCCAACGACCAGGGACCTGTATAAGGATGTGCTTATGGATTACCCAGCTCCCACGAGTGTGGGCTCCATCACAACGCTGGTAATCAAGCAAAGATCCTAAGGGCTCTACTAATATGTATATCAGCGATATGCTAAAAGAATCACATGCACATATTAAAGCAGAGACAAACCAAGTAGCATACTACCATTTCGAGCAAGATTGTATATACAACTGAAAATATCCCAAGCTTCCATCAAGTAATATACAAACTAGTATGATACAGTAATGGCCTCTAGGACATACACACTAACAATCTCCCACTTACACTAAGGCCATGTACTGGCATATCGAAGACCTATCATCTCGATCAGCCGCTCGAACTGAGTCTGGGGCAAGGCCTTGGTGAATGGATCTGCTGTGTTATCTTCTGAAGCAACCCTCCGAACCTCGATCTCCTGGCGATCCACGATCTCCTGGCGATCCACGATCTCCCTGATCAGGTGATACCGCCTCAAGATGTATCTGGATTTCTGATAGGACCTGGGTTCCTTCGCTAAAGCTATAGCCCCATTGTTGTCGCAATACAGAGGTATTGGGTCAACAATGGACAGAACCACCTGAAGTTCTCTCAAGAACTTCCTCATCCAGACAGCTTCTTTTGCGGCATCAGATGCAGCGATGTATTCCGCTTCCATAGTCGAGTCAGCAACGGTTTCCTGTTTGGAGCTCTTCCAACACACCGCCCCTCCAATGAGGGTAAAGACAAAATCCGATATGGACTTGGAATCATCCATGTCACTCTGGAAGCTGGAGTCAGCAAAGGCCTCAATCTGGAGGTCTTTTCCGCCATACACCAAGAACATCTCCTTAGTCCTTCTCAGGTACTTGAGAATGTTCTTTACTGCTATCCAATGTTTCTCCCCTGGGTTTGACTGATACCTGCTTACCACACTCAGTGCATAAGCCACATCCGGTCTGGTGCACAACATCGCATACATTATAGAGCCTACCGCAGAAGCGTAGGGTATAATAAACATGCGATCCCTCTCCAAATCAGTCTTGGGAGACATCTCTTTGGAGAGGGTGATCCCGTGACAAGCCGGTAGATTACCGCGCTTGGAATCTTCCATACTGAATCTCTTCAGTAAGGCGTCGATGTACCTGGACTGCGAAAGTCCTAATATCCTCTTGGATCTGTCACGGTAGATCCGGATACCCAGAATGTATGAGGCATCACCCAGGTCTTTCATGGAGAACCTGTGTGACAAGAACCCCTTAACAGTTTGTAGCATAGGAATGTCATTTCCTATTAAGAGAATGTCATCCACGTATAAAACGAGGAATACTACAGTTCTCGCTACAAATCTACAATAGATGCATGGTTCATCTGGATTTTTGATAAAGCTAAATTCTTTGACCGTCTCATCAAAACAGATGTTCCAACTCCGCGATGCCTTCTTTAGTCCATAAATGGACTTAAGCAACTTGCACACCTTTCCGCTGCTCCCACTCTGAATGAAACCCTCTGGCTGGTCCATATAGACACACTCCTCTAAATGTCCATTTAGAAAAGTTGTCTTTACGTCCATCTGCCAAATCTCATAATCGTGGAAGGCAGCAATGGCAAGAAGGATCCGAATGGATTTCAGCATAGCTACTGGAGAAAAGGTTTCGTCGTAGTCCAAACCAGGTCGCTGACGAAAACACTTTGCAACCAGTTTAGCTTTATAGGTCTCAACCTGTCCATCTACACCAATCTTCCTTTTGAAGATCCACTTGCATCCTATGGGTTTTACCCCATCTGGAGCAATGTCCAACGTCCATACTTTGTTGGTGTACATGGACTCCATTTCGGTCCGCATTGCATCCAGCCATTTTACCGAGTCGACGCTCTGAATGGCTTGCTGGAAGCTAGTATGCTCATCACAATCTATGATGCAATCCTCTCTATCCCCGTCAATGAGAAAACCGTAGTATCTCTCGGACGGATGAGACTGCCTACTACTCCTGCGGAGTGGCGTGGGAATGTCCTGATCTTTCGAACCCTCTGGTTCTACTAAGCTTTCAGTAATAGCTCGTGGTTCTGGAATTTCTTCCAGTTCTATTGCGCTCCCACTTAATTCTTTTTCTATGAACTGGTGTTCTAGAAAGTGGGTATGGCGAGAAACAAACACCTTTTGTTCCTCTTCGCAATAGAAGAAATATCTCTTGGAGTTCTTTGGATATCCCACAAACTTGCATTGCACTGAGCGTGCCTCGAGCTTGTCCGCATGCTGCTTTTTTACAAAAGCTGGACATCCCCATGTCTTAATGTGATTAAGATAGGGTCTCTTCCCACACCACATCTGATATGGTGTAGTAGGCACAGTCTTAGTTGGAACTCGGTTCAAAAGGTATGCAGCTGATTCTAGCGCATATCCCCAGAACGATCGCGGCAACTCAGCGTTACTCATCATGGACCGTACCATATCCAATAGGGTTCGGTTCCGTCTCTCTGATACACCGTTATGTTGCGGAGAGTATGGAGGAGTAAGCTGAGAGAGAATTCCATTCTCTTTTAAGTAACCTAGGAACTCGGCACTCAAGTATTCACCACCTCGATCAGATCTCAGTGCCTTGATACTTTTTCCTGTTTGTTTTTCTACTTCATTCTTATATTCCTGGAATTTTTCAAAAGCCTCGGATTTATGTTTCATTAAGAAGACATAACCGTACCTTGAAAAGTCATCCGTAAAAGTAATGAAGTAAGAATAACCGCTTCGTGCATGTGTAGACATTGGACCGCACACGTCGCTGTGTACGAGTCCCAAGAGCTCGCTCGCTCTTACTCCGTGTCCAGTGAACGGAGTCTTTGTCATCTTTCCTTTGAGACAGGATTGACAAGTTGCATACGATTGATATTCGAACGGATCCAAATATCCTTCTGCATGTAACTTAGTCAAGCTTCTCTCATTGATGTGACCCAGTCTACAATGCCATAAGAAAGTTTTATTGATTTCTGGAGACTTTCTTTTGTGTGTATTCTGGACATTGAAAATCTGTGGTTGGTTTAAAACGTATATACCGTTGTTCAATGTACCTGACCCAATCAAAACTTGATTAAGGTGAATGTTCACTACATTACTTACAAATGCAAATTCATAACCTTCTTTAGATAATAAAGATACAGAAATGATATTACAGGTTGCATTTGGTACATAATAACAACTACGCAAAACCAAAAAGTGTCCATCCGACAATCCCAGGTGATAGTCCCCCACGGCCTCAGCATCCATGCTAGCACCGTTTGCAACTCTGAGGGTCATGTCACTGTTCACACCATAATATTGCATTATTATATTCCCCATTCTTATTCTTTTTATAAATAAACAGGTGCTTTTGACGCATGTCTGCTACATATTACAGGTTACAGGTTCTTGGAGCGAAAACAGTGAAAACGATGAAAAGACGATGCAAAAGTGGACTTTGACCAACAAACAGAAGACTCTTGATCAAGCCTACATCAAAAATAAAATTCACAAAGTACAAGGCAATGCAAGGTCCAAGATTACAAAGTGAACGGTTAAAAGTCCACCGCAATTATTCACTGGAGATCTGGAAGAAATAGAAAAGCCAAATTGAATAAAGATCCAAAGAAATAAAAAGCCCAAGAAGCCCAGAATCAGTTCCAAAATTTCCAAACATAAAATTTTACCAAAGCTTGGAAGTCTACTTTGACTAGGTCTTCCTAAGGATATTTTGGTAAATGTAGACATGCGAATCAATTGTAACCTAGGGTTTCTATCTCCTATAAATAGAAGCCCAAATCATTGTATTCTTTTCATGCCTCCCTTCATTAATAAATTTCAGCATTCTTTTGGAGAGCATCATTTTTGTAAGTTCTTTATTTTCAGCCCTAAGTTAATTTTCTATTCTTTCCTTAGATAAATTTAATTTTTTGCCCTACTTAATCTTTTATTCTCTGCCCTAGATAAATGTATTTTAATTTTCTAATGAGTGAGTAGTCTCCTCGTTTGTTAGGGTTAGATCTGGGGAAGGTTTGAGAGACGAAGATCTCTCATCCCCTTTCTTGCCCATCATATATTTTCATAGAACTCCATGCATACCTTCTTATTCCGCTCCCTACGGCACTCTACCCACGAGGTAGCGGTGATACCGTAGTCTAAAGGCCCGGATTTTAAGGTTTTCCATGGAGGTTAGGGTAAAGATTAAGAAAGGAAGGACAAGGATCTAGAGGAAGAACAATCTTCCCAATCATCCTAATCCCTTTTATTAATATTTACCATAACACCTAATTAGATCTTCATATGGGTATAGAAAGCGGTGAGATTTATAGACTTTCCAAACTTAACCTAGACCTAACCCTAGCAAGACTTAGATATAGATTAATACAGTTTTTAGATTTAATAATCAATCCGAACACCCTTCGGAATTAACTCGTAAGCGCGATTAGGAGATTCACAAAATCCCTGTGGACCGACCCGTACTCACCGGCTAGCTACATGCGACGCCGTTCTTGATTGCGGTTATAGATAGTTTTTGACATACAAATCAAATGGCGCCGTTGCCGGGGATGGCGTAGTATTTCCTTTTTGCAATTTCGGGTTAATCAAAATTCAAAAAAAAAAAATCTGAAAAATCACAAAAAATATAAAAATTTATCATTTTGTTATTTTGTGAAGGGTATCTTTGTTTGAATTTTGCAGGATCTACAATCACGTTCGGATCTGGAAATCTTCAGAGATCAAAACAGCAGATATCAAATCTGAACAAACAGAGGAATATTAAAACAGACAGCAGAAGAAATTTGGAGGATCGAGTCAACAAGTCAACCGCGGAGATCTAAAAAAAAAAGCTGAGCAGACGAACCCGCGGCGGATCCACGGTCGCGAAGTGCAACTCGCGGCGGTTCCGCTGTGGAGGCGGCGGTTCCACGCGCGAAGAAAAAAAAGAAAAAAAGCAGAAGCGCGGTAAAAAAAAAACCTCTGTAAGTATTCTGATCTCCTCCTCTGCAAATCTCGATATATCTTCTGTAAAATCTCCTGCAGGATTCTTTGCGCTTAAAAATCTTTTCCCTTCCAACTAACAAATCTTGTGCAGGATTCTTTGCGCGCGCTTAAAATAATAATTGATTGTAAGTGATCTTTTCTGATTTGCATATCCTTAATCTTTTTGCTAAAAATATCTTTCCAAATAAAGAGCAAGCGGAAAAAGGTAAATTTTAATTAGAAAACTTGCAAACCTTGAAATTCACAAAAAAGATTTGATTTACTGTTTTGCATATCTTTAATCGGATTTTAAGGGGCTTTTGACCAATTCAGATTGGGTGGGGATTTCATCACCCTTTCCAGGACCCCAGAAATCACATAAAGCATTTGCATTGACCAATCTTTAATTAAAAAAAATATTAGACTCAGCCCTAAGGACGTCGCGCTCACTAGGACAGAGGACTAGTATAGGCATCGGCCGTTTATCCTAACCTGTCTTTGCGGTGACTAGGCAAGTGTGTCAAAGGCTAGTGGTTTTTAATTAGGCCCACAGTGTGGTTCCTTCCCACTTACCTGGCACTTACCTGGCCGCAATTGGCGGTGAAGAGGCGGTTTGAGGTCCTATTTCTAGCCCTTTGGAACAGTTAGGAGCTGTCTAGCTGACCTAGGTGACCCTAGATCTAGGACTGATTGTGCATTTCTGGTTATTTTCATTTTTATCTTAGCCCATTATCGAAAATTTTTGCAAAACAAATAAAAAAAATAATAAAAGGAAATTTTTATAAAAAGACTTGCAACTTTTGTCGCTGAGAAATCCTTGCACCATCCAACCTTCCTTCTTGTCACATTTCTTCTTCTAACATGGGTACCCCACACAATAAATCATTAGCTGAACTTTGGTATCCCGAACCTAATTTTGCGTCATATATTAATTTGTTCGGTTAATTTAAAAACGATCCCTCCATGCCTAAAAAATCTTTGAAAGATCACATAGAGCGCCTAGGAGAAATAGTTTGACTTTTCAACCTACCTTGTGTCAACCGAGTCAACCTTCACCACCTTCGTATGTTGACACCACCTTTTCAAGTTCAGCTGTAACTCCTAAGCCGATGTCCATTGCTGAGCATATTGCTCAATCTCGCAGTCGATCTTTCACCCCTCTCCACTCATCTAGTTCTAGGGATCCGTACGACTATTCACCTTTTTATCCACATGTTGACCCTACCCCTGTCAAACCACCCACTTCCTACCAGTCCTACCCGACTTTCCCACCTTCACTAGACACTGTTTCTACACAGTCATTAGGGAGTTTCACATATCCACACCATTTTGAATTCTTTACCGAAACCCCCTCACCACCTAAGTCTAGTTTGGAAGAGTCGTTGGAGGCTTATATTGCTGCAACAAATAAAATGACTAGGAATGTGGAAGCGTCCGTGGCCGCCCTTATACAACCTAGTGAACCGGTAGCCAGTTTCCCGCTAGCTCAAAAAATTTCAATGTATAAGGAGGCGGTTGGACAGAGTGAGAATGAGAGAGGATTTCCAAATCAAACCTACCCATACCCAATTGAATCCAACAACTCCAATTTTCAAACATGTGTCCAAAATGATGAGTTGAGCGAATTTGTAGTGTTTGATTTGCCAGATTATGAGGAACCCCTTTCGAGTGAAACCGCACCTAATCCGTTTGACCTTTACACCTCCACTCTAGAACCTAAATTGATAAACATCCATGCTTTTGAGGAGGTGTCTAAACAAATTGATTTTCACTTAATTGAGGATATAGACGCCGAGAATATTTCGGATGATGAACCTGTCGATTTAATTGAAATGTTATGTTCAAATCATCATCCTGAGTTATTAAATGTTTCTCCCGAATCTCACATGCGTCTTGATTTTGATGATAATGGCATGGATGAGTTAAATATTGATGATAGTATTGAGGAGAGTCTTGAGGATAATATTGAGGTTGAATCATTTTTGTTTGATGTGTCTGATTTTCCAATTCATCCTCCTGAACCTTTGACTGTTATATCACCCTCCCTCCTTCCAATCGTTCCGACCCCGCTTGAAGACTGTGAGCTTGAAACCTTTTCCTTTGAATCTGACACAATTCTTACAGACGATAACACCTACGAGTGTTTCACTTTTTAGGACGATGTTGATGACTCACCGCCCGAGTTTGAGTCCTTTACATTTTCAGATGAGCCATCAGACTCGGTTGATTATAGTAGTTTCGAACCATTAATGGAATCTTTCAAGTTCGAAACAGTTTATTACGGTGAGAATGAGACTATCCCTAATTTACTCCCTTTCGTCTTTCTCATTGTTCCGACCGAACAAGAGACCGTTACGCTTTCATCTCCTATACCAAGTTCGGCGTACCCATGTTTTCTTGCGAATCTTGAGGGATTTGACCCCATTGCACGACGAGTTGATAGATTAGCACAATCAGTTTTCACACTTCGGTCATCACAAATTGCGCTAATTTATTCACTCGATTTACACCCTCGAGATTGCGTGACCCTTCTTTCTACTTTCCGCCATTCTTCTCCCCCACCGAGACCATATTCTGCCATTCTTCTTTCCACACGGTCTCGTGTGTTTCTCATTTCTTTCATCCACACCCCATTCTTGCACCAACTATATCACTACCACGATAAGATCTTTGAATGGTTGGTGCCAATCTTTGGCTTGTGTAAGGTCAAGCTTAAGTTTGGGGGGAACCTTTGTATATATGTATATATATTTTTTGTTTTCTTTTTCTAAAAAAAAATAACAAAAAAATTTCAAAACAAAAAAATAAAAAAAATTGTAAATAAATAAACAGGGGAGTATCGGTATTTTGACCCTCTTGGTTTAGCATGACAGTGAGGACACTGTCAAGTTCAAGTTTGGGGGTATGCTCGGTACGTCTTCTTCCTTTGCATTCATATGTACATATTTTTTGCATTTGCATACTTATTTGAAAAACCATAAAAATTTAAAAATTCAAAAATTATAAAAATAATTGTATTCAATTTTGGCTAATTGACTTGAGTTTGATGAATGAGTTAACTGGCTAGGAACAACTAGATCTTAGACTTAGTAAATTTAAAACCCTAAAAATAACCTTCCTTAAAGTTTAACGGTAGAGAGTATATGTCTTTGTAGTTTATTTAGAAATAGGCAAATTTTGGGTTCATTTTTTGGGCTAAGTTGAAACAAGGGAAGAGTATTGATGTTCTTATTAGAGTATAAGTTTGAAAAATAGTTCCTAGCTTAAGTCTAGATTCTGAAAATGTATACCCTACAATTTGCACAATCACGCACCTTGAAACTTGGAATAGTAGAGGAGACCTTGAAATACTCTTGTCTAAAGTCCTTAGTACAATGAAAAAAAAGTGAATAAAGAAAAAAAAATGGATACTGGTTTTTGTGATTACTTAAGGCTGTAAAAATAGAAAAATATTTAGCGAGGGTGCTTCATCACCTAGTGCCTTAGACCAACTGGTTTGGGAGTCACTGCTAAAATCCTTGGGTGTTGCAAGACTAGGAATTACGCTTTAAAAGTGCAAACATATCTTGTAATCGGTTGTTGGTACCTCAAGAAGTATTAACGCTCGCATGAAGGATGTGTAAGCAAAATTCAATTAAAAATTCACAAATTAATAAGCGCTTTGGACAATGGACGAGAGTATGATTGCTTGATTTGAATTTCCAAGTGTAGGGGTGATCTATACACACACGTAGGGGTATGTAATTGGAGTTTAGATGAAAGAAAAGGATGAAGAATAGAACTTGTATCTTTAATAGTGTTGATAAAAATTCTTAAGTGGAGATGAAACCCTAGAAGGAAGACTTAAGAGATGCCGAAAGCTAAGTAATTCTATAGAACATGTATAATCTTAAGTTAAATGATGAGGAAGTGTGAAGAATATGGATGGATAATTTGCGGGCCGACGATAATAGAATTCCTTGTTAGAAAACATAATTGGAGAACAAAAGTCGAAAAACCAAATTGATTGGATTTTGTGGGTGTAATCCGCTGAAAACCCTCAGGAGACAACACTCCTCCTACTAGGGACACCTAGAGGTTTAACGGCTTGTTGCACGTGCTCAGTGCAATCGCGTTTCTCTGCGAAAGTGAGGTTAGGTTAGATTTTTATCGAGAATAAAATAATAAGTTTGCTCGAGGATGAGCAAAAAAATAAGTTTGGGGGTATTTGTTCACACCATAATATTGCATTATTATATTCCCCATTCTTATTCTTTTTATAAATAAACAGGTGCTTTTGACACATGTCTGCTACATATTACAGGTTACAGGTTCTTGGAGCGAAAACAGTGAAAACGATGAAAAGACGATGCAAAAGTGGACTTTGACCAACAAACAGAAGACTCTTGATCAAGCCTACATCAAAAATAAAATTCACAAAGTACAAGGCAATGCAAGGTCCAAGATTACAAAGTGAACGGTTAAAAGTCCACCGCAATTATTCACTGGAGATCTGGAAGAAATAGAAAAGCCAAATTGAATAAAGATCCAAAGAAATAAAAAGCCCAAGAAGCCCAGAATCAGTTCCAAAATTTCCAAACATAAAATTTTACCAAAGCTTGGAAGTCTACTTTGACTAGGTCTTCCTAAGGATATTTTGGTAAATGTAGACATGCGAATCAATTGTAACCTAGGGTTTCTATCTCCTATAAATAGAAGCCCAAATCATTGTATTCTTTTCATGCCTCCCTTCATTAATAAATTTCAGCATTCTTTTGGAGAGCATCATTTTTGTAAGTTCTTTATTTTCAGCCCTAAGTTAATTTTCTATTCTTTCCTTAGATAAATTTAATTTTTTGCCCTACTTAATCTTTTATTCTCTGCCCTAGATAAATGTATTTTAATTTCCTAATGAGTGAGTAGTCTCCTCGCTTGTTAGGGTTAGATCTGGGGAAGGTTTGAGAGACGGAGATCTCTCATCCCCTTTCTTGCCCATCATATATTTTCATAGAACTCCATGCATACCTTCTTATTCTGCTCCCTACGGCACTCTACCCACGAGGTAGCGGTGATACCCTAGTCTAAAGGCCCGGATTTTAAGGTTTTCCATGGAGGTTAGGGTAAAAATTAAGAAAGGAAGGACAAGGATCTAGAGGAAGAACAATCTTCCCAATCATCCTAATCCCTTTTATTAATATTTACCATAACACCTAATTAGATCTTCATATGGGTATAGAAAGCGGTGAGATTTATAGACTTTCCAAACTTAACCTAGACCTAACCCTACCAAGACTTAGATATAGATTAATTCAGTTTTTAGATTTAATAATCAATCCGAACACCCTTCGGAATTAACTCGTAAGCGCGATTAGGAGATTCACAAAATCCCTGTGGACCGACCCGTACTCACCGGCTAGCTACATGCGACGCCGTTCTTGATTGCGGTTATAGATAGTTTTTGACATACAATTCAGTCACCTGCCTTCAAAACTCTACGCTTTCTCAACGCCTGCAAAGAATTACAGATATGAGATCCTGATCCGGTATCCAATACCCAGGATGTAAAGTTTATTGATAGACAGTTTTCAATAACATACACACTTGAAGCTGAAGCCGCAACTCGCTTCAAATCCTGTGTTCTGGCCTTCCAAGCCTTGCAATCCTGTTTCCAGTGACCACTTTTGTGACAATAGAAGCATTCTTCCTTCCCCACCAGCTTTCCCGCTACCTTTGTTGCTTTTCCTTTTCCCTTCGTATCCACTTTACCGACACCGCCTCTTGGTTTGGCGGGGGCTTTCTTCATCTTACCCTTGGCTTTCTCCCTGGATCTAGAAGAGGAAGATCCTCCTACAAACAAAGTGGATGTCTCCCTACCCTTCTATAGGGTGCCCTCGGCACTGCTCAACATGTTCAGAAGTTCGGAAAGTTCAACCTCCTTTCCTTGCATGTTGAAGTTAAGAATAAACTGGGCGTAAGTGGAAGGAAGGGACTGGAGAATCAAATCAGTATAGAGTTCATTCTCCAACGTGGTCCCAAGGTCCGCGAGCTCCTCTATGTAGACAATCATCTTAAGCACGTGTTCCGCTACCGATGATCCGACGGCCAACCTTGCCGAAAACAACTTCTTCGACACCTCGTATCTGGCGATACAAGACTGCTCTCCATACAGTTCTTTTGTATGAAGAAATATGGACTCTAGGTCCATATTCTCGTGCATCCTCTGATGTTCGTTGTCCATCGAGGCTAGTACGAGGCATTTGGCCTTCGCGCAATCTATTTCCCAGGTCTTGTAGATTTCCCTATCTACGACACTGGTTTTGGGACCTGGGACAGGGGGAGCTTTGGTGGTAAGGACATACCCCAACTTGTCGTAAGTGATTGCCATCTTGACATTCCTGAGCCAATCTTTGTAGTTTGGCCCTGTCAATATGTTTTTATCTAGTAATAACTTAAGTCCGGTCATGTTGAATGGTCGCTGCAATTAGGAGAGAGAAAAGAAACACTTTAGCATGATGCTCTTGCAAGTTTAGAGTGGTTTTTAGTTTGTCTAAACTGGATGGCTCCCACTGTCTCTCGAATCCCTTCTCAAACCGTAAAGAAAGGATTAGTCAGGATCAATCTCACCGTACAATACTTGCTTAACCGTTCAGCCAGGCCAGTGTCGGTACTTCGAGGGAGGTTTTCCAACGCTTTCGCGAAGTTCCTTAATTTAAGAACCTCTTTTCCCTTGGGGGCGTAGCCCCGCTAACACCTTTCTAGACACCTACTAAGTTTATAGCATTGATCGTTAAGTGAGAGTTTTCCCGAGGAGTACCATATACTCACAGTAGGATCGGGATCCAAATATCATCGCGTGATAAAACCGAAGGAATCCTACCAGAATCATCACACTCCAAATGGTATGCAGCGCTAGCAAGTTTCAGTACTTATGAATCTTCCGATGTGGATTTTTGCCCCATGCTCTTATGACCTTGACTTTGGCCAAAATATCATAAGTCACATGTCAAGTTCTACCCGTCATTCACCTGGTTAATTTGGACCCACCCGTAACTACCCTTGACTTTGGCCAAAATGGCAGCACGACTGTCCCAAACCAACGCATCTATCTATGCTGCACATGAATACCCAATAGCTACCAATCACTATGCCTTGACTTTGGCCAAAATACATAGCTTGAATACTTTTGACCATTCATGTGGAATGACGGAGGGCTACGAATGGTTTTGGCGAAACCGTGAACGTAGTGAACTTGATATAATCGATGGAACGAGATAGTTTTTAAAAGGAGTGGTTCAAGCTCCGCGTTTAAAAGTTTAGTTTTGAAAAGAACCGAGTGGTTTTCAAAGTGTTCCAATCGACTTTTACTTGGTTTATTTTCTTGCATTAGTTCTTTTAATGCGTCCCATCATTTAATCCTACCATTGCAGAAAACAACCAAAATATGGTGTACGCTTATGCCATCCGCATTCGCCACGGGGTCCCGTCATCACCCGTTAGGTTACTTAACTAACGACAGAGCGGGGGCAGGACTAGAGCGAATGCAAAACATAAGCAACACCTAAATAGTTATCATATATAAATATATAGCAATGATAGACATTACAGATCACAGATGAAGACATTGGATATACTAGGAATCCGCAATCCGTTCGAGCCTGCAACGAAAAGCGGATTACATGGTCGCGGTGAATAGCCAATACCCCACCCAAGACCCCTACGGGTGCGGCAAACTACCCGCCAAGTACCCGAAGCGAAGCAACCTCCCTCAACACCGTGAGTAGGCCACTCGGCACTTTGAGATACCCGGTAGTTTGTGTACCCCCTCCATGGGTCTATCCTAGGAGCAAAAACAGTAAAAAGAATTATACAATGACGGCTAAAACCTCGACCCAGTTGTGCGGCTAAACAAATAATAATATTACATCAATTTACATATTACAATGAATGAAAGAAAAAGAACACTCATCTTACATCCACCCCGGCTATTCACCCGCGACAATCCAACGCATTCATATACACATACCATCATCAAACACAGATCACAGATATGTATAACCCCGACTAATCGACATATAGCGATTAGCCGACGTTCAATACATATAAACATTACAGATATAACCCTTTAGTCAAAGTGTATTGAAGTTCGATAAAAAATACGGATTTATAGGCCCCCAAAAATAAATTTCTTTTCTGGAAAACCTGGGCACATATAAACCATCTTAAAAATCCTAAAACGAAGCCAGAAAAACACTGCACCAAACTCGACCCAGAACTGAGCCAAAACGGCCGCGGTTGCGCGGCAATAGCTTGCTATTGCCGCGGAACCGCGGCTCTTTGAGCGAATCTCTGGATCGTTTTTGGTGGCTTTCTTCACAAAACCCTGAGATGATTTTTGGAGTATGATTTATTTTGTTTTGAACAGAAAACATTTTAACAGAAAGTTAGGGCTTTGAAAACTCGGTTTTGCGATTTTTTCGATTCGAACTTCCATACACTTTACTACCTAGCTAGTTTATGTTTAGTTAGTCTCTGATACTACTGTAAGTCCACGTTGCCCACCCCGGTGCTTGCGGGGAGGCGGAAAACGGAATAAAAATCAAATTTTTATCACTATAGGCAACATGGACTAGACAAAGAAGGATCTTTTCTAAACAAAAACAAGCTAAAGCTAACTAGAAACTAGCTAAGGGTTAGAACGGTTATACCTAGGGCTTTATGTCCTTCTCTCCTTGCTCCTTGGAGTAGTAGAAAGGGATCACCTTTGTCGTCTTCTCACGTCGAAGAAGGATCCATCCGAAAGCCTCAACCTTTGGCTTCAACTCCAAGCTAGAAGTAACTAGAGTGCTAGAAGTGCTAATCCTAGAACCCTAGATGAGAGTAGAGATTTTCAAGAAGTGGTTTTTCTCAAGCTCAAGTGTTTCTCAACACATGGGAGGGAAGAGCTTGAGGGAGAGGAAGAACAAGAGAGAGAAAGTGAATGATAGAATGAGAGAAATATGAAGCATTCTCACATATATGTGTGAATTATTGTAAATAGATAATTAGTGAGATAATTGTCATGGCTTAATCAAGACATGACCATTATCATTTCATTTTTAATGCAAATTGTAAGGATCAAAGAGCATCTTCCAAATGAAATGATGATGGTCAAAGTGTCAACCTAGGTCAACAAGTCAAGAAGGTCAACAACCATAACCATGCACAATTATTAAACTAATATCAATTAACCATAATACACACATAAGCATTAGGGTTAATAAAATGACAATGGTCATTAACCCTAATCAAAGTCCTCTCCCTCTGTCTCAAGCAACTGTGCATACGCACCCGTATTCGTGATCCGAGGAACATAAATACAAAGAGATAAAACCAATCCCAAATTATATACTAGGATCTGGCTTAAACCAAAGCCCGCTAGTATAAGCTGTCCGGACAACAAACGTGCACAAGTGCGCGGATGTGAACGAACCCTGTCGCAAAACCATGCGACCTCTACTCATTTTGCCTAAAGGCGAATAGCTCTCTGTGTGGGACTCTAAAGACCCGACACTACGCTGGCAGTGGGTTTAACCACAGACCGCAAGCGGCACTAGCTGTACGTAACGGTCCCCAGGTAGATGCCGATTAGAAGACCGATGAGGTGAACCCCATCTGAACTCCTACTGAGCCTATATGTGACAGTCTCCGTACAGTCCGGTCTGTTCGTCTGATACATCGCATGGCGGGCCTAGGGGGGCGGTGAAACGTCAGTCCCCTAATAGCGGTCCAAGTCGTGTCAGAGTGTAGCCCAAAACACGCTGAGATAACACTGGAAACCTACTATTATATCTCGCTTGCCCTGGCCAGGGACTACTCGTGTAATGGCTCTCCTGGACACAGCGCGATGTCAACCCCCAATACCGGGAGAGACGAATCCTGTCTAACCGTCACTGCCTCCAAGTGCTTCGGGACTGCACCCAAAAACTACCTGTTTGCACGACTCCTTTGAGCCGTGGTAGGGTAGTAATCAAAGTGCAGTGGGAACACACTCGAGGCGAAGTGACAGTGTCAAGTCAGCGGACTAAGCTGTACTCATGTCACCTGGGAACTGATAACTGACAATAGGTATAATACCAACCAACAGTTCCCGACGAGTCCTGTCCAATGTACTCGTAACCTAACGAGCACCCGCATACTATCTCAAGTACGACGTACTGACGGCTGTGGGACAGACCGTCTCCCACGCTGGGATGAGAAGCGCATACGCTAGTCTACTCTCGATGCCCTGTCTCGATAGTCCAACGACCAGGGACCTGTATAAGGATGTGCTTATGGATTACCCAGCTCCCACGAGTGTGAGCGCCATCACAACGCTGGTAATCAAGCAAAGATCCTAAGGGCTCTACTAATATGTATATCAGCGAAATGCTAAAAGAAACACATGCACATATTAAAGCAGAGACAAACCAAGTAGCATACTACCATTTCGAGCAAGATTGTATATACAACTGTGAATATCCCAAGCTTCCATCAAGTAATATACAAACTAGTATAATACAGTAATGGCCTCTAGGGCATATACACTAACAAATATAACTGATAAAATTGTTTGATTGTTATTGTTCTCCGCCGAAAGACGTGACCGGGACGTTGTGATGTCCAGGCCTGAATTCCGAGGGCAGATGCTAATTGGTGCTATCCGTCCACCTCTCCGAAGATGCCAAGTTGATTTATGGCACCATGTATCGAAGGTTTAAACGGATGCGGCCGATGTAGCAGACTTCATCAGATTCCCCCTCATGATGAGGGGTTTTTGATTGTGGGGACGCTCTTCCCTGCAGGCGCAAGCCCCTGCAACTAATTACGCTACCGCATCGCGGTAACCACTTTCTCCTTCTCTAGATGGTCACTTCGTGTCGTGGGTGTTTGTTTTGTTTTTGGTAGCCCGTGGATTGTATACGGAGACTAATTTTTGTTGTCGCCCGTAGGGAGTGGATTAGTCCAAATCCGTATTTTCTTAGATTTGGGTTTGGGGGTTGAGTCTAAGGATACGTTGGTCTTATTTGAGACTAAGATCAACTTAAACGTTAGTTAAGGATATGTTAGTCTAATTTTAGACTAAGATCAACTTAACGGGATCATTTAGATCCAACAAGAGAGCATTTGAGCTCTATTGTTCTAATTTAGGGACTTTGTGATCGATTACCAGTTTAAGGACATGGTGGTCCAATATTAGTTTAAGGACATCTCAGTCCATTGGTTTAAAGGGACCCCACAGTCTGAGGTTAAGGACATCATAGTCCATGGGTTTAAAGGGACCCCACAGTCCAAGGTTAAGGACATCATAGTCCAGTTTAAAGACGTCATAGTCTATGAAATGTATGGTTGTCGGGACCCGTCACCTCTCTGAAAACGTTGAAGGATTACAACGACAAATATCAGAGGAGTGAAGAGATGTACCCTTGAACCAAAGTTGATTGGGAAATCTGTAGTTCGATTTGGAACTAAGATCAATTAATTAGATTATGAGCACGTTGGCTCAGTTAAATCTGAATTGAGGACTTATGGCCAACTTGGGCTAAGTCCAATTAGATTTGAAATGTTGGCCCTTTGTTGGACTGTTGAACAATTGTCTGGGTTCAGCCCCCCATTATTTAGCAATGCTAAACAGGGGTTTGGGGCTCTAACAACATTTTATCTTTGGCTGAGCACTAACCATTCATTATAGCTCTGGACTTTACTTTGCATATCATATGAACTAACCAATTTTGAGGTTCAGTTGAAGAAGAGATTTGCCTTTGGAAAACTAAGCCAATTTAGGCTAAGCTTGGTTTTTACCATAGTGTTAAACACTAGAAAATATTTAGCAATCACGTACTCCCACGTGATGTGCTGAAAATAGTGTTAAACACTAAGGACGAGGCGCTTAAAGTAGTGTGAAACACTAAAATTGAATTGGTCACGTGGGGTCACGTGAGGCATCTGAAAATGGGGCCAGACTTCCTTTATTTTGTTCTTAGAATATTCAGATAAGTGTTAAAAACTTTTAGTCTTTAAGATTATCACGTGTGGACACGTGACAATGCCTCTGCGTTGGGCATTAATTCCTCTGTCTTTCCCTATTTTATTCTTTTGAAAAGGGGTATTTGTCAGGGGTCACGTGGGGACACGTGAGGCGCCCTAGATCAGTCCTGCCTTTGGCTTTGTTCTCTTTTATTTTGAGGGTCATGTGGGAGTACGTGAGGCATTGCCTCTGGGCTAATTCCTTCTTATTTTGAGGAGTCCGGTCATATGGGGGCACGTGAGCATGCCTTATTCATTCCTTTTTGTTCGTTGGGATGAAGGGTCACGTGTTACCACGTGATCATGTTGGATACTTGACCTTTACGTGCATGGAGAGCTTTAAGTCTTTTGTTTTAAGAATTAAATTCTTTTATAGGGTTAAACCCTAGTTTCATTTAGAGGAATTAAATTCCTATGTATTTGGAAGAATTAAATTCTTATGTAGGGTTAAACCCTAGTTTCATTTGGAGGAATTAAATTCCTGTGAATTTGGAAGAATTAAATTCTTATGTAGGATTAAACCCTAGTTTGATTTGGAGGAATTAAATTTCTATGAATTTGGGGGAATTAAATTCCTTAAACTCAATTCTCCCTCTAACTTTTGGATCTGCATGGCAGAATCTCCTCGATGAGAATTAAATTCTCAACTTATGGGGAGATCTGCTTTTGCAGATCTTCAACCGGAGCAAGAACTAAGTTCTTATTTAGAAGAGTTAAACTCTTAAATTTGATAATTAAATTCTCTTTTGTTTTATGGAGCTTAGATCTCTCACCTAGGGTTTCTTTCTTTTCTCAAGAAACCTTCTTTCTCTCTGGAGAATTAAATTCTCTTCTTTTTTTCTCTCTCTGTTCTATCTCTCCAAAGAAGATCCCTCTCTTCTCTTCTTGGCTCCTATTTATAGGAGAAAGAAAAGAATCAGTTTGTTTAGTCAATCTTTCATTGAAAGATTTTAATTGATTTTGTAACCAACATGATCTTATAGATCACTCGGTGAATTTTATTCACCATTGGATTTTTAATCCAAAAGATCTTTTATCTGTTATTCCTGGCAAATTTTAGAGAAATCTTTCCTTGTATAGAATCTTTCTATAAATTGGTAATTTTTAATCACCATTGGATTTTTAATCCAACGGTGCTCTACTTTACAGAGTACCATCCTTTTTGTTTGGAAAGATCTTATATATTTTTCCAGATAGGGTCTTTGATTTCCCTTAATTAGAATTTAATTCTATTAGTTCAGAAGGCTTAAGAGCCCATCACGTGTTGGCACGGGATCCCACTGTTTGATCATTTAAATAGAATTTAATTCAATTAATTAAAAAGCTTAGGAACCCATTACGTGTTGACACGTGACCCCCTTGATTAACATTTTAACCAGAATTTAATTCTGATATTTTAAAAAACTAAGAAATCATCACGTGTTAGCACGTGATCCTTGGTCACGTGTGAGCACGTGATGCCCATTGGGTTTTCCTTAGTTTTTATTATATCTTTTAACCCATTTCAGTGGGTTTAAAAGCCCATCACGTGTGGGCACGGGACTCCTGTTGATTAGAATTCAATTCTCTTATAACAGAGTCCCCAGGAAACCATCACGTGTGAGCATATGATCCTTGGTCACGTGTGAGCATGTGATGCCCCATTGGGGTTTTTTCCTGATATTTTTATGAGGGAACAAATACCCCCACAGCGTTGTTCTCACGTGTTTGCACATGAGTGCAATGCTGTCATCTTTTATGGCCGTTGGATCTGCCTAGGGAAGGGGGAAGATGAACCGTTTCCCATCACATCCTATAAATGCAGGGGTCCCTTCAGAAGCGCCTCCAGTTTTTCCATCTTCTTCTTTGCTCGTTTTCCTCTGAGAATTTAATTCTCCTTCTCAGAGCTCAGTTCTCTGTTTCAAAAATTACCAGAGTTTAACTCTGTTAACAAAAGATTTCTTTTTCAGGTAATGATCTTGGACGGCTGAAGAACTTCTTGTAGAAATTTTCTTTGGATTTTAAATCCACACCAAGCGTTTTTCCCTTTAATAAGAATCCATCTTTCCAAGTTAAAATAATGTCCAATCTTTAGATAATAAACTCCTTTTGTTAGGGCTTCTCTGATCTCAGGGATCGGTGGTGATACTTGTCTTCTCTCTGGAATTTAATTCCATTCCAAAGAGTTTTAGCTCTGAATATGTTTTCTGGGAATTTAATTTCTCTGTTCACAAGGAATTTAATTCCTCTAAAGAACTTAGTTCTTAAAAGAAAACTTCTTAGGATTTTTCATCCTAAGTTGTTCTTGTAGAGATCCTTCTCGATTTGCACAGAGCTTCTGTAATGGTTTTTTTTTCTCCTTGGGGGAATGTGCAGGGTTGTTTGAAATTCACTGTTCATTTATTGAGAATCTTCCTTTTGTTCTCATAATGATTACCTTTCCTCATCATTAGTGAGCCGCCATCTTGATTTTGTGGGGTCCTGTGTTTTGTAACCAATGGTCCCATAAAACAAGTTCTTTGTCGCTTTCTTCCACTGTCTTTATATATATATATATATACACACACACACACACACACGCTTGCTTCACTAACAGTTTCCCCTTCCTTCATTTCAGGAACAAAGGCTTCTTTTCCATTCTTTCCTTTCACTCGCTCGGAGGCCGCCTTTCCTCAGTCATCGTCTGATGAAGAGATAATAGCGATGATTAGAGCTCACGACCCTAATTGCACCCACTTGCTTTTATGGGGAACCTGTACGGGCATATTATCCGCGGTCGCCGCAGCTTCTCTGCGAGGTACCAACAGAGCCTACCTACCCATTTTTGCCGATGGAGCATCCACGAACCGCCTTTGCTGTGGAGATGTTGAACTGGACCACTACGGGACGGCTCGAACCGTCAACAACTGGAATTCCAAACCACTCTATTCCAGCTATAGACATCTTAGGGCGTCGTATCTGCCAAGGTGAAGCCCAGCCCTAGGGTCAGGTTTACAAAATAGGGCTTACTCCTCGACAACCCACGGGTTACCTTCTCTGGGCTCGTTATATCCTGTCCGCCCATCGTGCGCGACTGCAGAGGGTCGGACTCTATCAGACAGTGTACGCGTCTCTCTTCTACTATCAGTCCCCTCATGTCTGGTGGGTTAAAGCTTTCTTAAATCAATGGAATTTTCCCACCAACACCATTTTGCTAGGGGATCGCGAAGTTTCAATTTCTCTGGAAGTGTTTCGTGAGATCTCGGGGTTGCCGATCAGGGGGACGCTCTATGAAGAACTACTGCCTCCTGATGAGTATGCTTTCGAAACTGAGCCTGCTATGCTTGACGTCCTGTCGACTAAAAATGCCGTCCGCCACAAGCACCCAAGTCTAATTAAGACTCTGGGCATTTTTGAGAAGCTATTCACAGAGTCAGAGGAGCAAGGCGTCACTTTCAAAAGCTTTATCGCCTGCTTCCTTCGCGGAGACGTTCTATCAAAGACGGCTCCGAAGTTTGCGAGTATCAACGACCCCTTCGGGTTCGGTTTAAATAAGCTACCGACTAAAGAAGAGGATTTGCCGCAGTTCTACATTCCAATCTTGTCGGTTGTACCTTTTGAGTCGATCGCAGCTCCTGGCATAGATGAAGAGACTTTCTTCGTGGGTTTTATCAGTTTTTTGCTCAGCTGGTTCGTCATTCCAACGCACCGTCGATTCATGAGAGCTTCAGTCATTTACCCTGCTCATCGCATCGCTGGAGGGACGTGACTAGCCTTGGGTATTGCAGGGCTAGCGCATATGTATCATGGGCTAAGCGCTGCCGCCAATACCTCAACCCCAGGCATGAACATAGTGAGCTTCTCTTTTCATTACTTTACGTCATGGATTGAGATGCACGTGCTAGAGGCATTCACCGCGCATCATAGACCCAGCTTTTATGATGCCTACACTTTTCCACAGTTTATGAGGTTTGTGGATGCCTCTGCTACTGATCCGACTCAGTCCGGAGCTATTCGTGTGCTGCTTAGTCCCTATGCCAATGCGCACAGGATGGTATTCAACGATCGAGTCCTCTCTGCTCCTTCAGGACCGATTCAACAGCTTTGTGACTCGTCGAAAGAGGGAGCACCCTCCCTGAAGCCCAAGGAAGACATGCATTTATATTCGATCAGACCGGGTTATCTGGTATTTTGTCAAAACGGTGCGGCCCTTTTTATGCGGTACAACCCACACTGCTTTTCTCAGCAACTGGGATATGACCAGGGTGTCCCCTTTTAGGCATTTACAGTGGAGCCCAGCCCGTCGTCAGAAGTTGTTCGTGACGCCGCTCATCACTTCATGCGGCTGAACACCGGCTCTCGCTTCGTGATTCCTAAGGCAGACTACATTCCTCGATGTGTGGGGGCTTTCACAGGCCGGTACCTCCACCGAGTCAGTCCTATTATTGTTGAGGAGAGGAGGATGCTCCTTGGATATAGGGTTCCCACTCCGATCCAGGCTACGGGAGTCCCGCCGCGACCGCGGGCAGTGGTTCTCCCTCCCCTGAGAAATGCTGGTGTTGTGCTTATTCCTGAGACGGCGGAAGTGGATCTAACTCCCACAGCTGGTATGACGCCGCGCACTAGAGCTCAATCAATGGCCAATAGGGCTCCAGTAGCAGTATCATTAGCCGCGGCATCAGCAATGGCCATGTCGTCATCGGTAGCACCGCCGAGCGAGGATATTGAAGGCGAAGTGGGTCAACATCGCACTAAAGAACCGAGGGGAAAGAGGCGATCATCTTCTGCAGTTAGTTCTGGGTCCAAGAGGCGAAAGAAGAAGGTCACCAATCTGCTCGAATTTTAGTGGAATCAGAGCCTATCCTTCAAAACGATCCAATAGCTACGCAAGAGTCGGATGGTGGTATACTTTTCCTGGGTTCATCTGCCAAGGAAGCCGCGCAATTGGCTGAGGCTATAATACGCTCCCAGGATGAAGCTGAGAATGTAAGGGTTCCAAAGAGGCCTTATCCTGCCGTCATCTTTTACGAAGATCCTCCATCGATAAGGCGAATATTTATAGGTCCTCTAGAGGAGGGAGGCGAGAGAGTCCTTAAGCAGCCTATCTCAGCCGACGCTGAAGACGTGCTGTCATTGTGGACTAGCGGCCACGAGTCTACCCTTGAACCCCGGCGAGCATACCACCTCAGGAAGGAACGCCGACTTGAAAAAGCCATATTAGAAGCTCCTTTGCGCATTGGTACATTTATATTTCCCCTTTTTTTGTTGTAATATTTTGCACTGCTTTATATGTATACATCATTATCCTCGTGAAAACTTTACAGGGACTTTGGCAATGGCAGAGGATCTGAGTTCGAGTTGCGCCTTGACTATGGACTCCGCAAATATCCCCGACGAGACACTAATAAGTGTGGAGGGGGTCGATACAACTGTTGTTCCTGCCACGGAGCTCCCCTAGGTGACTCCCGTTCCCCAGGTGCTTGCTCCTCCGGAAGAGGCATCTTCATTGGCCGTGGATTCCATAGATCTTTCTGGGGACGGCCCGGAGACTATGGGACAGGTGGTCGAGGTCACCGTCCTTTCATTGGAGCCTGCAGCGATGGCCACTGCTCCCCAATCGGAAGTTATTATACCGGCCCATGTCCCCGATGAGGTGCCTGGGGTCGTGGAGGAGGCCGTCGAAGCTGCTATTCCTCCAGTCCATAGTGGGAGGAGCATCGAAGGTAGCCTTCTATATTTTAAATTAATAATCTCTCCATTATCTGAACCTTTCTGTCTTTTTAGAATTGCGCGGGTTGGCGGCGTCTATCGCTGATCTGTCTCCCAGGAAATCTTTTCAACGTCTGCTAGAGATGGCCGCTCTACAGGCAATATCCCCTCAACGCATCGTCCTATCTTTTGGGCAAGGTTAGTGTTGTTCACCTTCTTCACGGCATTATCATTATTCCGTATAACGACACTGATGTCTTCCGCAGTTTTGGAAGCCGATGACGAGGTTGAGATTCTTGACAGGCCTGGGGAGCCTTCAGACCATTCTTGCATGACCGTGGGTAAGTATAGTTTAAACGTTGTTCCATCTGTTCTTTGCTTGCAAGTCTCACTGATTGTTTATAGATCTTAACAGCTTTGCCGGTTCTTACCACGTTGGAATCTCGCATCGTTATGCCACCCGGCCCCTATGCTCTACATGCCTCGGAACGGATGGCAAAGCTAAGCCTTCATTCTTTATCGGCCTTAATTGAATACCTTCATGCTGGCAGTCTTATCACGGCCAAAGCATTTGCCGCTGAAGCCAACGGTTCTCTTCCCTTTCATGCTACTTACCATAGTGAAACATTGGTGCAAGTCTGGGGTGAGTTCTGTCGTCAGGTGGAGGCTTGCTTGCATATTCTTGAATGTACATGCCTTCCTTCAGAGGTTGTGGCTGCAAAGGCGAGCTTACGGGGGTTGATTGAGCGGTGCGTTGCGAATATGCTATCATGCGAGAAGAGGCTCAGCCGCAAATTCTCAGAGAGGAAGTTAGCTTCAACCGCGCTAGGGGAACTTCAAGCTAATCTTACGGCCAAGACCACTCGGGCGTATGAACTTTGGCGAGGGCTTCAGGAGGCTATCAAGGAGGTGGTATCCATTGATAAAGCCGTCATTTTCACTCGTGAAATGGTCGAAGCTCATAAGGTTACCGAAAAAGAGCTCGAACGTCGGCTTGCCTCGTACTAGGCCCAACAGGCTCAAGCGGAGGCCCGTCTCTTGACGATAATAAATCATGAACCCGGGGCCCAGCAGAAAAAGGATTAATTGGCAAACCTATTAAATCGTCCGCCGGCTTGAAGAATTGTATATTTTTTTATTCTTCTTTTGTACATACTCCTGAATGAGAGTATTTTTTTTATTCTTTCATAAATTGTACTTTGTATTCATTTTGATTCATGAATAAAAGACATATTTTGCTTCATGATGGTGTGTCCCTTTTAGTAAATGCATTTTGTGGATAATCTATTTTGATTTCCTTGTAGGACAGCGATGGCTTAGGAGTCAGGTTCAGATCTGCCTCCTAAGACTTTTCAACTTTATGAGCCGTGAGGGTCTCATAAAGAATTTTTTCCCTACAGGTAGAGGATCCCGTAGGTGTAATTTCTCCTTAAGAATCGTGAGGATTCCTAAGTGCGTTTTCTCTTGAGAGTCGTAAGGATCTCACAAAAGAGTTTTCTCCCTTACGAGTCGTGAGGACCCGTAAGTGATGGATGAGGTTGACATTATCCGCATTTCACGGAGTCAAGGGTTGACTTTTATCCGCATTTCACGGAGTCAGGAGTTGCTCTGGCCATTTCCCACGGGGTCAAGATTGACTTTAACCGTGTTCTACGGGACCAAGATTTGCTCTGGATGCTTCCCATGGGGTCATGATTGACATAAGCCGTGTTCTGCAAGGACCATGATTTACTCTGGATACTTCCCACGGGGTCAGGATTGACATAGGCCGTGTTCCACGTGACCGGGATTTGCTCTGGATGCTTCCCACGGGGTCAGGATTGACATTAGCTGTGTTCCGCAAGGACCAGGATCCGCTCTGGACGCTTCCCACGGGGTCAGGATTGATATAGGCCATGTTCCACGAAACCAGGATTTGCTCTGGGTGCTTCCCACGGGTCAGGATTGACATTAGCCGTGTTCTGCAAGGACCAGGATCCTCTCTGGACGCTTCCCACGGGGTCAGGATTGACATAGGTCGTGTTCCACGTGACCAGGATTTGCTCTGGACGCTTCCCACGGGGTCAGGATTGACATAGGCCGTGTTCTACGACACCAGGATTTGCTTTGGGTGCTTCCCACGGGGTCAGGATTGACATTAACCGTATTCCGCAAGGACCAGGATCCGCTCTGGACGCTTCCCACGGGGTCAGGATTGACATAGGTTGTGTTCCACGAAACCAGGATTTGCTCTGGGTGCTTCCTACGGGGTCAGGATTGACATAAGCCATGTTCCACGTGACCAGGATTTGCTCTGGATGCTTCCCACGGGATCAGGATTGACATTAGCCGTGTTCCGCAAGGACCAGGATCCGCTCTGGATGCTTCCCACGGGGTCAGGATTGACATAGGCCGTGTTCCACGAAACCAGGATTTGCTCTGGGTGCTTCCCACGGGGTCAGGATTGACATAAGCCCTGTTCCGCAAGGACCAGGATCCGCTCTGTACCCTTCCCACGGGATTAGGATTGATATAGGCCGTGTTCCACGTGACCAGGATTTGCGCTGGATGCTTCCCACAGGGTCAGGATTGACATTAGCCGTGTTCCGCAAGGACCAGGATCCACTCTGGACGCTTCCCATGGGGTCAGGATTGACATAAGCCTATTCCACGAAACCAGGATTTGCTCTGGGTGCTTCCCACGGGGTCAGGATTGACATTAACCGTATTTCGCAAGGACCAGGATCCACTCTGGACGCTTCCCACAGGCTCAGGATTGACATAGGCCGTGTTCCACGAAACCAGGATTTGCTCTGGGTGCTTCCCACGGGGTCAGGATTGACATAAGCCGTGTTCCTCAAGGACCAAGATTCGCTCTGGACGCTTCCCACGGGGTCAGGATTGACATAGGCCGTGTTCCACGTGACCAGGATCTGTTGCCTTTATCCGTATCTCACGGAATCGGGGTTGACTCTCGGTTGTCTGCGCACCGCCGAGTCATGGAACTGGGAATTGCCACGATTCCGCTTTGCTTAATATTGCGTCTGTTGTAATGAGAAGAATGTTGAGATGGTCTCTAAGCTGTCTATGAACCGTCAAGACTTGGCTTTCTTTCGGATGGAGCCTGGGGGGAAGGTATGGCTCCCTCTTTGTTTTGTGCCCTGGATTGTATACAGGGATCGATGTGATCTCACCTGTAGGGCAAAAAGTTTCATTTTATTTATTTTTCTTGCCGTGATACTCTATCACTTCAGCTTTTATATCGTGAAAGTTGTGATTGCCCAATCATTTCGGCTATTTTTCGCGGTGGCCAATCATTTCGGCTATTTGTTTTATTTTTACTCGCTGCTTTTTATTGCGAGTTGCCCAATCATTTCGGCTATTTTTCATGCATATATTTTTACTTGCTAATTTTGTTGCAAGTTGCTCCATCATTTCAGCTATTTCATATGCATTTGGCTCGTTGTGAGTTTGGGATTTGATACTGATTTAGGCATCAGTATCGCTGCAACTGGGATATTGCCAGGAGCGAATCATCATTTGCTTTTGTCGATGTCGAACAAAGGTGGCTTAGTGAACAGGGTTAGGATCCTGTCGACTAAGGCTTTTAACTTTACGAGCCGTAAGGGTCTCATAAAGGTATTTCTCCTTACGAGTCGTGAGGATCTCGTAGATGCGTTTTCTCCTTAAGAATCGTGAGGATTCTTAAGTGTATGGTCTCTTATAAGTCGTAAGGATCTTACAAGAGTATTTTCTCCTTATAAGTCGAGAGGACTTACAAGTGTCTTTTGCCATATAAGCATATCCCCAGTCTCTGGTGGGACTCTTGTTAGGGAAATGTTTATTCGCGCCCGTAGATTGTATACAAGAGTCGATATCGAGACGCTTGCAGGGAAGCATTGGAGGTTGTGATGGCTTAAGAACAGGTTAAGATCCCTGTAGCTTAAGGCTTTTGAATCTTATGAGCCGTGAGGGTCTCATAAGAGGGTTCTCCTTACGAGCCGTGAGAATCTCGTAAGTGTTATTTCTCCTTAGAAATCGTGGAGATCCCTAAGTGTGTCACTCCCTTATGAGTCGTAAGGATCTCACGCAGGTATTTTCTCCTCACAGGGTCGAGAGGACCTTGCAAGTGTCTTTTAACGAGATTGCGCCCTTTCGGGTTTTCAGAAACTCGCCAGTAGTCTTGCTGTTTTTACTCACGGAGCCCTTTCGGGTTTTCATCCGTGCCCATTTTTCTTGTGGACGTACCCCCCTTTTTTTTAACGAGTCTGCGCCCTTTTGGCTTTTCACAAACATCGCCGGTAGTCCTACTGTTTTTACTCACGGAGCCCTTTCGGGTTTTCATCCGTGCCCATTTTGCTTATGGACATACCGTTTTTTTATTTTTTTATTTTTTTTTGTCATCCTTAGGATGCTGCGGTCCGTAGTAATTTATAGACGTCTCGATCAATTGCAAGTTTTAGGACATTGCGGTCCATCGTTAGTTTAGGGACGTTTCGGTCCGCTGTAGCTTTGAGGCGAAGTTTCGTCGGATACTTTATGAACAAGTAGGTTTCTCCTTGATAGACCTTGTCATATAATCCAAGCGTTTTGGCACTGCTCCTACCCCCAGCTCCTCTACGTTATCTCCTAACACCGAGTGAGCTGCTTTGTTACTTAGCGAAAAATGAGCGATCATGTGGCAATTCGCCACATAATCTTCGTATTCTTCTGACAAGTCATCTCCCTCATCATTGTCGTTATCTTCATTCTCAAGGATGTGATTGAGGAACTCTTGAAGCGTGACTGGGGTTCGCACCCTCTGGTTGTATTCTTCCAGCGCGTCAATATGCTTTTGAAGATCTGTGCGCTTGTCGTTAGACTGTGCGGGCTTTTTGATGTTCTTCTTTTTCTTCGAAGACTGTGACGGCTGTGCCTGGGTGTTTTGCCCATTGCTATTAATTCCCGATGTTGGGCGTGGTTTCAGCATCCCGTCGATGATCTCCGGCTCTTGCGGGCTTTTCCACCTGATCGCCGGACATGTTTGAAGATCTTTCAGCATTCTTTTAGTTTTTGCCGAAAGAACAACTTTCCATAGAGCTTCCTTTATGAATGAGCACGATGTCCCCGGCATGTCCATCTTTTTCGGAGCATGTGGTTGTGGCGGATTTACCGTCCAGTTTTCGGACAGCGTGAACTTGCCCTGTTGATACTGGTCTTCAACCCAATTTTTGAAGACGTAGCAGTCTTCGATCGGATGGCCCAATACTCGGTGGTAGGGGCAGTAATTGGGATTGTTGACGTCGTTCGGTTGCGGTGGGTGTCTCGACTCCGGTAGAGTAATGAGCCCATTGTGCACTACCAGTTCAAACAGTTTCTTTATTTCATCCTGGGGAAATGAGTAAGGACGTCTCAACTTCTCATCGAGAGATTGCCGCTTGTTGCTTTGGCGAACAACCGGTCTCAGACCACTCGGTTGTTGTTGAGCGTTGGCGAAGAAGATTGCTTTCCCTTGGCCCTTTTCATTCCAAAGCTCCGACTTTGAAGAGGAAGGCCTATGGCCCATCTGGTCCATTTGGGCTAGCTTGTCAATCAAGGACTGGAAAGTGGTTGGCTTGAAAAATATCATAAATTGGGATATGCTCGCCTGAGGATCAAGAGTACCTACGAACATGCCCTCTGCCGGCGCTTCTTCGATGCGCTGCTCACATTTCGACCAAAGATTCCGCCATCGTATTGTGTATTGAACCTATGTCTCGCCTGGCTTCACCCTGGCATTAATTAGTGCGGTAATCGGAGTACGCTCGCTAGCGCTTGCGAAATTTTGTGTGAACAGCAGCTCCATTTCTGCAAATGACTTGACAGAGTCGTTCGGGAGTTCAGAGTACTATTCGAACACTGTCTCCGACAAGCTGCCGACGAACTGTCGAAGTAGCAGTTTATCGTCACCTCCAGTGTTGCCACATAGAGCCCTGAACTGGGTGACATGCTGGTGGGGATTGCCCGTCTCTTTATATACATGGAATTTAAGGATCGTATATCCCGGCGGGTACCTTATTTGGTCATACCATCCTGGATAGGGTCGTCCAGTCTTAACAATTTGCCTAGCCATTTCGCTCACCTGATGAGCTCGTATTTGCTGAGCGGTGTAATCATCCAGAGCGGCCTTGGAGATGATCTCCTCCTTGGCTGCTGAAAAAGCCGGAGGAAGGTTCGATGTTTCCCCTCTGCCGTCTTCAATGATAATCGGGGGGTCTTCAGCTGGAGGTTCTGGTTGTAACATCATCCCGGCCATGTCTTGGAACAAAAGAGTAATTCGTTTTATGTTGGCCGCCTGTTCCGCGGCCTCTTTTTCTTTCCTCTCTAGCATTCTTCGGAGGAATTCAGCATTAGTTTCTTGTTCCTGACGCTGCTCTGAGGTCTTTGGATTTTCTTTCGGCCCAGTGAGCGCGGCCATTGCAGTCAGCATCTCCTGAAGTTTTTGCTGCTGTTGCTCCTGAGCCTTTGTTATCCATCGGGTAAGTGGTCGATGACCCGTAGAAGCACGGCTTTCCTCTTTTCCGGAAGCCATATAAACGGTATGTGTTACCATGCCCCCAGACTTGGGGCGTTTAGACTCAGCGTCCTTGCGGCTCGCCACGGTCACAGGGGCTTTCTCCGGCCTCCTTCTCTTGTGAGCGGTTGACGTTGAGGGAGCCGTTGCGGTGGGCACCCAGACGGATGACATCTTCTGTGGTACCACGGGATGGCTCTTTACTTGCCGAGCTTTAATCTTCTTTGGTCGGCAAGAGTAATCCTGGTCAATCACTGATTCCTGGACTTGTCGCCAGACTTTGTAAATTTTGGAGGACAACCACTGAGGGGGCTGCTCCAGCTTCTTTTCTATAGCATTCTCCACAGGTGGGGGAGATCTTTTCAGCATGGCAGTTGGAGAGTTCTTGCGGACCCTCCTAAGCAGTTCGAAGTTGTTCCCAGTCGGAACAGTAGCATCGATTTCCACCATGGGAGCTGGCGGAGTAAGTCCAGAAGGGGAGCTGCCCCCAGCCTTCCTTACTCGGCGCCAGTGACGACGGCGAGCATGTCGTGCGGATGGAGTTGGCTCAGCTATAGGGGTGACTTCATCATGCCCCCTGTGTTGGCGAAGGGTTGTCGCCGGCGTCAGCCTCTTAAAGACCGATGTCTGTTGAGAAGCAATGTCCAATCTGTCAAAGACAGACCTTTGGGCAGGGGAAGCAGTTTTGAGTACTTCGCCTGGAGAGGGAGACGGAATGGCCAGCCTTATGAAGACTAACTTCTTAGCAAAAGAAGCCTCCCTGATGATTTCGTCCGCCTGAGCCGGGATGGCTATCCGCTTTGGGATGGCTGCTTCAGGTATCACGGGCTTGTTGGCGTTCTGGCCCAGTCTGTTGAAAACTGAGGCATTGAATTTGAGCGACCCATTGAGAGGGGCCACGGCAGTTGTTTCCTGATTTAAAATCAGGAAAGCTTCTGGGAAAAGCTTCAAAAAGGGGTCACGTGTTGGCACGTGACACCTAAAAGGCATCATCAAGTCAAGTTCAGTTTCCTGACTACGCTGAAGAAAATGGGCTTCAGAAAGAGTCACGTGCTCCCACGTGACCAGGGTCACGTGGCGACACGTGACATTTAAATGCAAGCGTCAAAGGCACACAAGTTCTCTGATCAAGTCAAGAAAAGGCTTCAGAAGAGGTCACGTGTTCCCACGTGACCAGGGTCACGTGTTCCCACGTGACCAGGGTCACGTATTGGCACGTGACGTTCAAGACAGCAGACTCGTTCTCCAGACGAACCAAGGAAAGAGAGTTCAAACAAGGGTCACGTGCTCACACGTGACCAGGAGTCACGTGGTGGCACGTGACGCTTAAGCAACGATCAGAAGACAGAGCGCAAAAGAAAGGAAAAGGCTCATGCCAAAGGGGGTCACGTGCTCACACGTGACCATGGGTCACGTGGTCACACGTGACCGGCTTTCAAAGCCCATTGTGTTAACAGAATTAAATTCTGAAGGAAATTCAAATCTTGCCAAAGGAAAGCAACTATCTGGAACCAATCAAATTAAAGATTCAGAGGTGATGAAATATCATCTATCTATGGGAAAATCTCGGGTTTGGAAAGATTTCCCCTTTAAATCTGACCAAAATAACAAGGGAGAATCTCTGGATTTAAAATCCAATGGTGAATAAAATTCACCTAATAATCCAAAGGCCCAAAATGGATGCTGAATGCAAATCAAATCTCAATGAAGATTCGTCAAAAAACTGATTGATTCGGCTGCTTCTCCTATAAATAGGAGCCAGGAGACACAGAGAAATATATAGATGCGCAGAGAAAAAAAAAGAAAAGGAGAAGAGCTTTGATACTTTGAAAAGACTCGGATCTTCTGCAAAAAACCCTAGGTAAGAAAGGGAAGGCCTTTTTGAAAGAAAGAGAATTTAATTCTCAACAGAGTTTAACTCTGACAATGTAAAAACAGAAGAACATATTTCTTCTCTCTTTGATAGAGGATCTGCAAAGTGCACATCTCCCCTTAAGGTTGAGAATTTAATTCTCAATGGGTTGAGATCCTGCCATGCAGATCCAAAACATAGAGAAGGAATGCAAGCACGAGAATTTAATTCTCACAGAACTATAGGAATTTAATTCCTTTAAAATAAAAGTAGGGCTTGACCCTATATCATGGGAATTTAATTCCTTCAGAACAAAAAAGAAACAGGGTTTAACCCTAATTAAAAAAAAACAGTTCTGTTGAAACATCAGGAATTTAATTCCTTTAATCTAACAGAGGATGGAAGTTTAAACTCCTTAAAAACTTTTATTAGGGTTTAACCCTATTCAGCCCTTCACATATATGAGGAATTTAATTCCTACAGAAAATTCAGAGTTAAACTCTATTCCAGAAAACAAAGTCTTCGAAAGGAAGTAGGAATTTAATTCCTTTGAAATTTACAGTTCGAGGAATTTAATTCCTGAAAAAAGACTAACAAAGCCTCTAAACAAAATACATAGAGGCAGGGTCACGTGTCATCACGTGACCCCCCCAAGAGATCTACAGAAAGTCCCTTTGAGGCAGCACCCCACGTGATCCACGTGACCCTTGGCAGAAGCTCTAATACATAGGCATTTGAATGCCCGTCACGTGATGGCACGTGATGCTCTGAAAGAGCCGATAATCTCAGCAGAATAAATAAAGAGAGGGCGCTCTCACGTGCTGCCACGTGACCCCTCTTGTCTTAGTGTTTAACACTAAATTGAAACTCTCGAACCCAGTGTTAAAACACTGTTGGGCCTTAGTGTTCAACACTAAATAAAAAGCTTCATCTGCAGTGTTCAACACTGATCTGTTTTAGTGTTTAACACTAATTTGAAAAGCCTTGTTGCTGGTGTTTAACACCAATTATCTCTTAGTGTTAAACACTAACTTGTCAACCTCATTCCCAGTGTTCAACACTGACTGCTCTGTAGTGTTTAACACTAGGCTTTGGCCCAATTGGCTTGAATGGATGGAGGCAAAGCCTCTCCTGATTGGACTTAGCCCAGGATGGCCATAAGTCCTCAATTTGTGATTAACTGGTCCAATGGACTCATAACATAATTAATCGGTCTTGATCCCAGATTGGATCAAGGACTATTTAATCCACTCCGGTTCTAGGGTACATCTCTTCACTCCTTTGATATTTGGCATTGTAATCCCTCAATGTCTTCAAAGAGGTGACGGGTCCCGACGACCACACATTGATATGGACTGCGGGGTCCTTAAACCCGTGTCTAATGCAAAATTCCTGGTTACGTGGAACGCGGATAATGTCACTCTTTGACCCCGCGGAAAACGTCCAGAGCGGATCCTGGTCCTCACAGAGCACGGCAGTGAACCCGTGTGAAGCATCCAGAGCGGAGCCTAATCCTAGCCGAGCGCGGCAGTGAACCCGTGTGAAGCATCTAGTGCAAAATTCCTGGTTACGTGGAATGCGGATAACGTCACTCTTTGACCCCGCGGAAAACGTCCAGAGCGGAGCCTGGTCCTCGCTAAGCATGGCAGTGAACCCGTGTGAAGCATCCAGAGCACATACTGGACCGCAATGTCCTTAAACTACCCACGGACCGCAATGTCCTTAAACTACCCACGGACCGCAATGTCCTTAAACTACCCATGGACCGTAATGTCCTTAAACTAGAACAATAGAGCCCCGTATGCTCTTTTGTCGGATCTAAACGGTCCCGTTTAAGTTGATCTTAGCCTCAAAGATGGCTAACGTATCCTTAAACCTTCAAACAGAGTGGACTATGAATTCCCCCAATTAACTCTGGCTCGAGGGTACATCCCCGAACTCCTCTGACATCCGTCGTTGTAATCCCTCAACGTCGTCAGAGAGGCGACGGGTCCCGACAGCCATACATACGATGGACCACTACGTTGGATCTAAACGATCCCGTTAAGTTGATCTTAGCCTCAAAGTGAGACTAACGTATCCTTAACAAACGTTTGAGTTGATCTTAGCCTCAAGTATGGCTGACGTATCCTCAAACCAAACCCCCCCCAAACCCAAATCTAAGATAATACGGATTTGGACTAGTCCACGCCCTACGGGCGACGACATAACTCAGTCTCCGTAAACAATCCACGGGCAACAAAATACAAAACAAACACTCACGACACGAAGTGACCATCTGGAGAAGGAGAAAGTTGTTACCGCAATGCGGTAGCGTAATTAACTGCAGGGGCTTGCGCCTGCAGGGAAGAGCGTCCCCACAATCAAAAACCCCTCAAACGAGGGGGAATCTGACGAAGTCTGCTACATCGGACGCATCCGTCTAAACCTTCGATACATGGTGCCATAAATCAACTTGGCATCTTCGGAGAGGTGGATGGATAGCACCAATTAGCATCTGCCCCGAATCTCAGGCAAGACGCGGTGTCGCGCCGTCTTTCGAAGGGGAACAGATTCTGGCACGCCCGGTGGGACCTTTTCCTCTTTCCACTCCACACTTCGTGTGTCGTGACTCGCGAACCAATCGCGGTTCGCTAATGGTTGCCCTTGGGTTTCAAGATACTAAGAATTGGCGTCTCGCTTATTGCAGAAAGCAAAGGATCGATGGCTTCTACTTCCATGAAATTCTCCAACTGCTCAGTCTGCAATTGCAACCAACGCTCTGCCTCGCCAGGAGGTATAGCTTACGGACCCCAAGCTGCTTCGCTATTCACAATGCCCGTGGAACAGGTCACTCGTGCCACCACAGGATTGTTCTTTGGGACCATGCTCCCACCGACAAACTTCACCGCTCCAGCGCTGACAACGGAAGCTCTCAAGAAGTCGGTCTTTGATCGTCTCACCCCTGCCGCGGCTCCTCTCAACGAGTCGCCCAGCGTCAACGCCTCGGTCTTCTCTAGACTGGGCCAGAAATCCTTCGAACCCATCATAGGACCTACGATCTCAGAGAAGGTTGCTTCTAAGAAAGTGGCCGCTCCTGTCCCAGAAGTCGTTAAGGCAGCTCCTCCGGCCAAAAGGTCGGTCTTTACAAGATTAACAGCTTCAGCTCCCGCTCCTACTGCCCAAAGGACATCGGTCTTTGACAGGCTAATACCAACTGCGACCCCCTACCCAGACAGGGGGCAAGACGAAACCATTCTTACCGCTGACCCTACACCGTCCGCTCGACACGCTCGACGTCGCCATTGGCGCCGAGTGAGGAAGGCTGGGGGCAACTCCCCCTCCGGGTTGACTCCACCGGCCCCGGTGGCAGAGGTTAATGCTGCTGTTCCAACTGGGAACAGCTTTGAAATGCTAAATAAGGTGCGAAGGAATTCCCCTACGGCAGTACTGAAGAGGTCTCCTCCCTCATTAAAAAAGGTTGTGGAAATAAAACCCGAACAGCCCCGATCTCCTCAACGGCTGTCTTCCAAAATCTATAAGGTTTGGCGGCAGGCCCGAGACTCGATCATCGATCCAAACTTCTCCCGCCAGCACAAGAAGCTGAAAATCCAACCGGAAGCTGGTCACCAGGCTAAACCCCAAAAGGCTGTTGATCAACTGACTCATAAAAGGAGGAGGCCAGAGAGGGCCCCACAGCATGCAGCGACGGCTAAAAGCACTGAGCCCAGACGCCCTAAGTCTGGGGGCATGGTGGTGCACACTGTTTACATGGCCTCTGGAAAAGAGGAAAGCCGCACTTCTACGGGCCACCGACCGCTAACCCGATCCGTGACGAAAGCCCAGGAGCAGCAACAAAAGCTTCAAGAAATGATGAATGCTATGGCCGCGCTCACCGGGTCAAAAGAAAACCTAGAAACGTCCTTAGACGCACGCCGGGAGGAAGAAACCGATGCTGAATTCCTTCGCCGGACACTGGAGAAAAGGGACAAAGAGGCTGCTGAACAAGCGGCCAACATACAACGGATGGGCCTTCTCTTCTAAGATGTGATTGGAATGATGATCCAGCAAGACTTACCCGCCGAGGATCCCCCGATCGTTCTTGAAGACGACCGAGGAGAAACGTCAAATCCACCACCAGCCCTCTCAACGGCCAAGGAGGAGGCAATCTTTAAGGCTGACTTGGCTGACTACATAGCCCAGCAAATCCGGGTTCATCACGCTACTGAGGCGGCTGGTCAAGTCGTGAAAACGGGGCGGCCGTATCCGAGCTGGTACGACCAAATCAAATACCCGCAAGGCTATACGATACCAAAATTCCACGTGTATAAGGGGACCGGCAATCCCCATCAACATGTCGCCCAGTTTCGGGCCCTCTGCGGTAACACCGGCGGTGATGATAAATTGTTGCTCCGCCAGTTCGTGGGCAGCTTATCAGAAACAGCGTTCGAATGGTATTCGGAACTCCCGAACGATTCTATCAAAACATTCGCTGAAATGGAGTTGTTGTTCACTCAGCGATTTGCAAGTGCCAGCGAACGCACTCCAATAACTGCACTTATTAACGCCAGGGTAAAACCGGGCGAAACCTGGGTCCAATACGCTATACGCTGGCGGAACTTGTGGTCGAGATGTGAGCAACGCATTGAGGAAGCACCTGCGGTGGGCATGTTCGTGGGAACTCTAGACCCTCACGCAACTATCTCCCAGTTTATGATGTTCTTTAAGCCAACCACATTCCAGGCTCTGATCGACAAGTTGGCTCAAATGGACCAGATGGGTCATAGACCACCTACACCAAAGTCGGAACCTCGGAACGACAAGGGTAAAGGAAGGGCAACCTTTGTTGCGAATGCCCAACAGCAACCTAACGCCCCGAAACCGGCAGATCAACTCGAGGAAAGGCGTCGGTATTATAATGAGAAGATGAAGCGTCCCTACTCGTTCCCACGAGACAAGACGAAACGGTTATTCGAGCTGGCAGTACGCAACAGACTTATAAGCCTACCAAATCCAAGGCGACCGCCGCAACCCACCGAGGCGAATAACCCTAACTATTGCCCTTACCATCAAATGGTAGGCCATCCGATTGAAGATTGCTTCATCTTCAAAGGATGGATTGAAGACCAGTACCTCCAGGGGAAGTTTGTACTATCCGAAAAGTGGAAGGTGAACCCACCACAGCCGCATGCTCCTAGGAAAGCGGATACACCGGGGGCAACATGTTCTTTTATTGAAGAAGCTCCATGGGAGGTCGTGCTATCAACTAAAACCAAAAGAATGCTGAGAGACCTTCATGCGTGCCCTGCGATCGAATGGAAGGACCCTCTTGAACCTCAAATTATTAAAGGAATGTTGAAGCCCCGCCCAGTTACGAAGACTCGCGATAAGAGCCCAAATACTCACGCCGAACCGTCGAAATCCTCGAAGAGAAAGAAGAGGAAATCCAAGAAGCCCGTGAAGCTGGGAAACGAGCATACGAACTTGCAGAAGCAAATCGACGCGCTGGAAGAATACAATCAAAAGGCGCGAACTCCCGTCACACTGCAAGAGTTCCTCAACCGCATCTTTCAAGAGGAAGATGATGGAGAGAGCTCGTCAGATGAATCCGAAGGATATGTGGCGAGCTGTAACGTAATCTCCCACTCGTTTACCGATGATGGGAAAACTCCCGGCAATAAGAAACTGGAGGCAGAACCTGTACCAGAGCATGCATGGCCAACAGACGAAATGATCGACGCTTTTCTAGACGAGATTCGTCTAAAGTGTAAAGCGGACCAGGAGCGTGAAATGACCACGTCGGAAAGAGCCAAATACGGGCGACCGAACGGAAGAGTTGAACTACCTCCGCCAGAGCGAAAGGTATCCGAAGTAGACAAGAAGATATTCAAGACGAGAAAAAGGTTCGCCAAAGCCATGTCAATAGGGATGAAGCTACCGCCCTCGGAAGGAAACACACACGATGGGGTAGAGACGCACCCTGACTACTGCGCATATCATCGGAGAATATCACATCCCACGGAGGAGTGCGACGCCTTTAAGATATGGTGGCAAGGGTATGTTGCTCATCGGCAACATTTTAAGCGCATGAAACGCAAGAGCCGTCGGGAGCGAAGAAGTGCTGTCGATGGGCACAACAGAACTACTGGTAACTGTTGCATGGTTAACGCCAGGGGGTCACAAGTTCTCACCTTTGGGAGCGACTCTGATGAAGAAATGGCTCTGGGCCCTCTCTTTAAAGAATCTGTTTTGGGGAAAGAGGAGGAATCGAAGATCTGCGAGAACATTCAGCTGCGCAATCGTACGCTCCCGGAAAAGAATCTCGGGCCCGTGAGTAGAAAAGACAAGGGAAAGGAAAAGGTCACTGAAGATATCACTTTAGATGACCAAGTCACGAGAGAGCTGGCTACCAAAGACCCTCCTAGGAAAAGTAAAGTGGACTATAACATCCTCGCGCACCTAAGGAAGCTACCTTCTCAGCTTAGCATTCTCGATGCCCTCCTATTATCAAAAGAAGCGCGAGACTCACTAATTAAGGCGTTACAAGAACCTGAGCAATTCCAAGCCTTCCTCGCCACTGAAAAGATGAAGGATGAACTGGAGGAAGTGCATACAGCCGACGTCACTTTCGGTGATGAAGACCTCCTTCTCGGGATGTGCGACCACAACTGTCCCCTATATGTCTCCGGATACTGCCATGATATCAAGATAGGCAAGATCCTGGTGGATAATGGATCCTCCGTCAATCTCCTTAATGTTCGGGTGTTGAAGGAAATCTGCATGAGTGTGCAACACCTCGCTCGTGACAAAATTACTATCTCCGGTTTCGATTCACAATCGTCACGGACTCTCGGATCTGTGATACTAACATTACGCTTTGGACTTCTCGTCACAGACATCAAATTCCATGTCATTGATGCCAAGACCTGCTACAACGCCTTGCTCGGCCGTCCTTGGCTACACGAGTACAATATCATCCCTTCTACACAACATCAGTGTATGAAGTACTTCAAGGATGGTTTCGAGTATACCGTAACGGGTGAGTTAAACCCATTTTCCGTGAACGAAGTCCGCAAGTACGAAGATGCGAAGTACTTTTTGCCAGATTTCGAGGATACAGAAAGGAGTCGCAATCCGGGGAACAAAACCGCCGCCACCATCCCCGTTTTCGGGAGCGATACCGAAGACGAGGAAGAGATAGTTTATGCAGGACCATCTCAACGCAACAACTTGGGGACGCCCGCCCCCGTGTTGGTCTTCGGAAGTGATTCAGAAGATGAAGTTAATGCTGTGTTCTCCAATCGGCTGTCAACACAAACACCCCCTGGCGATGACCATAGTTTGCAAATCATCATGGTACCGCGAGAACACTACAAGGATCTCGACACGCTTCAAGCTCACAGTGTGCAGGACCTGGAAACATTTTACATCCCTCCCAGGCGAAGGGGTGAGAAAGTGATCCTATTTTACCGATCATCAGAGTCGAAAATAGAGAACGAGATCTGGCATGGCGCAGATACTACACTCGACAGGCTCCAACCCATCCGTCTGCCCAGATACTATACGGACGGATTAAAGAAGCTATTGAAGCGCCAAGGAGTACCCTTAAAACAGGCTGTTCGGCAGGCTCGGTTCTACAACAAGATTTGGGATGTCCCCGGGACTCAACGCAAGTTGCCCAACGGGAAGATGGAAACACTCGGGCTTGGATACGCAAGAGCTGGAAAACGGGAACGGACTCACAGCAGCTACCCTATATATACCTTTGATGAAGAAGAGGACGCCCTGTCAGGAGATGCCAACCCTTCATTAAAACTAGACCCTGCGATTGAAGCACCGAGTCCGTCGTTTGAAGAACGAACGAACAAGCCTATCAGGAAAACGGGTCAGAGAGCTCAGGAAGACCACAACCGAGAGATGGCCATCTACAAGAAGGCCAGGACGCAACGTCTATCTCAGCGTACCGAAAAAGACAAAGACGCATATCCTCGTCAATCCGTTGTACGAAAGGCCCAACGCAGAGACGAAAATAAGTCAAAAAACGGCTCGGGTTTGTCCCTCGTGAAGAAGATGAGTCGAGCGTATTCCTTCCCCCGAGACAAGACGGAGAGGTTACTCAACCTCGCTATAAAACATCAAATGATCACGCTTCCAGAGTCTAGACATCCTGAGCAAGCTAGCAAGGTCTCTCATCCGAGTTATTGCTCTTATCACCAAGCCATAGGACATCCTACCGAAGACTGCTTCACCTTCAAGAACTGGGTCGAGGACCAGTACCGACGGGGTAGATTCGCTTTATCCGACGGTTGGAAGATAACGCCGCCACGAAAGCATGAGCCCAAGGCCGCAGGAGCAGAACCGGGTCCACCTCAGTCCAGGGAGCGGGTTCGCACTTGTTATACGATTACGATATTAGGGGAAGAGCCCGAGAACGTAGATGACCTTCCCCGGTGCTTTGAGAACAGCAATGATGAGGCGATCTCAGAATTTCCGCCCGCTCCAAAAGAACTGGAAGATGGTATACATACTACTGCAGATAACCTCAGGAAGATTGAGTTGGGATCGGCAGACGACCCGCGACCGACATTTGTCAGCGAGCTGTTATCCGAAGAAAAGGTGGCTGCGTTAAAGAACGTGCTTCTACGGCATAAAGATTGCTTCGCGTGGAACTACTCCGAGATGCCAGGATTGGATCCGGAGATTGCTGTGCATAGATTAGCAATATCCCCAGATATCAAGCCAGTCAAGCAGGCGCCAAGGAGGATGCGACTCGAGCTTGAAATGAGCATCAACGCCGAAGTCAAGAAGTTGATCGATTCTGGGTTTATCCAAGAAGTCCAATATCCCGACTGGATTGCCAATATCGTCCCTGTAATGAAGAAGAATGGGACGGTACGCATATGCGTGGATTTCAGGGATCTCAATAAAGCCTGTCCAAAGGATGATTTCCCAGTACCGGTAACCGAGCTAATGATAGATAACACGTCAACTCACGAGGTTTTCTCCTTTATGGATGGTTCGTCAGGATACAATCAGATAAAGATGCATCCCGAAGACCAGAAGCATACCGCTTTCCGCACCCCTTTGGGTATATTTTGCTACAAGGTTATGCCCTTTGGTCTAAAGAACGCTGGCGCCACCTATCAAAGGGCCATGACAAAGATCTTCGATGATCTCATACACGACGTCGTCGAGTGCTATATCGATGACCTTGTAGTGAAGAGCATGTCATACGAAGATCATTTAAAGCATCTGGAGATTGTATTTCAACGCCTTCGGCAATATAATTTGAAAATGAATCCCCTCAAATGCGCGTTTGGAGTCTCCTCGGGCAAATTCCTGGGATTCATCATTCGACACCGAGGTATTGAAATAGATCCGTCGAAGATTAAAGCGATCATGGAAATGCCTCCGCCAAGAACGCTCAAGCAGTTGCGGTCTCTCCAAGGGAAGCTCGCATACATCCGGCGGTTTATCGCTAATCTTTCGGGCAAATGCCGTCCTTACAGCCACCTGATGAGAAAGGGAACCCCATTCGTTTGGGATCACAAATGTCAAGGTGCACTAGACGAGATCAAGCAATACTTGCAAAGCCCTCCGGTGTTGGCCGCGCCGGTCAAGGGAAAACCCCTCATTCTTTATACAACCGCCCTCGAAGGTTCCTTAGGCGCGTTATGGGCACAAGAGAACGATCAGGGGAGAGAGAGGGCACTCTATTACTTAAGTCGAGTTCTACTGGAGGCAGAAAGCAACTACTCTCCCATTGAAAAACATTGCTTGGCGTTAATCTTCGCGATAACAAAGCTCAGGCACTATGCGTTGGCACATGAAGTCCGTCTCATTTCAAAAGTGGATCCCCTTAAATACTTGATGTCGAAAGCCATATTGACGGGACGACTCGCTAAGTGGGCCCTGCTCTTGATGGAGTTCTCGATAACGTATCAACCTCTCAAGGCAGTGAAAGGCCAGGCCATTGCCGACTTCCTCGCCGAGCACCCGATACCGGCCAATTCTCCTCTGAACTGTGATTTGCCGGACGAGCATGCATTTGATGCGATTAGCGGCGGAAGCACCCAATGGGAACTCTATTTCGATGGAGCGTCCTCCATAAAGAAACAGAAACAAGGTATCCCAATGATCAAATCAGGGATAGGCCTCATCTTTGCAACTCCACAAGGAGGGATAATGCGCTTCGCCTTCTCCTTAACAGAGCCGAGGACAAACAATGAAGCCGAATACGAAGCTCTGATAGCAGGCCTCGAGATCGCCATCGACATGGGAATTGAAGACCTCCTCATATACGGGGATTCTCAGCTGATCGTCAGTCAAGTAAACGGTGACTACCAAACGTGCAAGCCGGAATTGGTGAAGTACGGCGAAAGGGTGCAACAACTATTGACCCAAATTCCCTCCTATACTTTGGAGAACATACCGCGTGCGGAAAACAGCAAAGCAGACGCGTTGGCTAAACTTGCTAAAGAACTGGCTGACGAGAACCTCGATGACGTTAGAATCGTGGTACAAAGCCGTCGAGTGCTCACCCCGGCAGAAATATCTCCGGAATCATGCAGAGAAAAGGGAACGACTGAGCAGATGACCCTACAAATAAAAGACCATGAGAAGGCCGAAGACTGGAGGGAAGTCTTCATAGACTACTTCAAATCCCACCGAATGCCCGAAGAAGCGTCCTCAAGACATCAGCTCATGAAACGAGCTTTATCTTTCGCTTTCGTCAACGACATTCTATACAAGAGATCATTTGATTCTCTATGGCTGAGATGCTTGGGACCTGACGAAGCAGAAAGAGTCATTCAGGAAGTTCATGATGGACTTTGCGGTTCTCACCAAGCAGGCCCAAAGATGAAGTTAAAAATCAAACGGATGGGTTACTATTGGCCCACGATGACCCAGGACTGCCTCGAGTATGCGAAGCAATGCCACTCATGCCAGATTCATGGAGACTTCATCCACCAACATCCGAATCCACTGCACCCAACGGTAGCTAGCTGGCCATTCGAAATGTGGGGGACTGACATAGTCGGCCCCATTGAGCCGGCGTCGTCCCGGGGACACCGTTTTATCCTGGCGACAACTGATTACTTCTCCAAATGGGCAGAAGCAGTACCACTGAGGGAAGTGAAGACGGAGAATATCCTCCATTTCTTCAAGACGCATGTCATCTACCGGTTTGGGACCCCACGGCGGATTATCTCCGATAATGGGCCGGCCTACCGAAGCCATAAGATTAGCCGCTTCGCACAGCAGCACAATATAGACTGGAGATATTCTTCGGTTTACAATCCACGAGCTAACGGTCTAGCCGAGGCCTTCAATAAGACCTTGACGAAGGTCATAAAAAAGACCGTTTCCAGAAATAAGAAAGACTGGCACGAAAGACTGCAAGAAGCCCTTTGGGCTTATCGAACTACATTCAAGACGGCCACAAACACAACGCCGTACGCGTTGGTATTTGGGACAGAAGCAGTGCTACCCCTCGAGATAGAGTTACCCTCTCTGCGAATAGCAGTCCACCACGAGCTGACGAACGAAGAAAATGCTCACCTTCGGCTTGAGGAGCTTGATGCCCTCGATGAAACCCGGCTCATAGCGCAACAACATCTGGAAGCCTACAAAGCAAAGATGACGCGCTCGTACGAAAGATTGACCAAGCCGAGGACATTCCGCCAAGGCGAACTCGTACTAGTGGTCAAAAGACCTATGATCCCCAATCGTGCCAAGCGAGGAAAATTTGAGCCAAACTATGAAGGCCCGTACATCATAGACAAGGTCTACCAGGGTGGAGCCTACCTACTCATGGACATGCACGGTGAAAGGCCTTTCAGGCCAATAAACGGCCGTTTCTTAAAGAAGTACTACGCTTAATAAGCCGCAGCCTGGGTTAATGATAGATGACGACGACTATGTCCGCTCGCTATCTTCCTAGGCTCAGACTTTACAAGTAGCAGCCGGCCTTCCCGTATCGACGGACCGAAACGTCCTTAAACTAACGACGGACCGAAACGTCCTTAAACTAACGACGGACCGAAACGTCTCTAAAACTACTACCGCAACATCCTTAGGTTGACGAGATGGATAAAAAAAAAAGAAGATAAAAAAAATATGATAAAAAAAAAAACGGTATGTCCATAAGCAAAATGGGCACGGATGAAAACCCGAAAGGGCTCCGTGAGTAAAAACAGCAGGACTACCGGCGAGTGTTTGTGAAAACCCGAAAGGGCGCAACCTCGTTAAAAGACACTTGTAGGGTCCTCTCGACCTTGTAAGGAGAAACCACCTGCGTGAGATCCTTACGACTCACAAAGGAGCAGCACACTTAGGGATCCTCACGATTCCTAAGGAGAAAATACACTTACGAGATCCTCACGACTCGTAAGGAGAATTCAGTTATGGGACCCTCACGGCTCATGAGATTTGAAAGTCTTAAGTTACAGAAACCTGAACCTGTTCTTAAGCAAATCCTCCACAACCTCCGATATTGCCCTACAAGAGGCTCAATACTGACCCTTGTATACAATCCACGGGCGCGAATAAACATTTCCCCAGCAAAGTCCAACCCTTGTAGGTCCCCTCGACCCATAAGGAGAAAACCCTCCTGTAGGATCCTTACGACTTACAGAGGAACATACACTTAGGAATCCTCACGATCCCTAAGGAGAAAATACACCTGCAAGATCCTCACGACTTGTAGGGAGAAATACCTTTGTGAGACCCTTACGGCTCATGAAGTCAAAAGCCTTAGTCGACAGGACCTTAACCCTGTTTGCTAAGCCACCTTTGTTCAACATCGACAGAGGCAAATGATGATTCTCTCCTGGCAATATTCCAGTTGCAGCGATGCTGATGCCGAAATCGGTGTCCAAAATCCGAGCTTGCGGCAAAGGAAAAAGCTAGCAGGCCACGCATGCCTACGAAATAGCCGAAATGATGGGGCAACTTGCAATAAAAAGCAGCAAGTAAAAATGTATGCATGAAAAGGAGCCGAAATGATGGGGCAACTCGCAATAAAAAGCAGCGAGTAAAAATAAAACTGTAATACCCGGACCCATCTATACCAGGGTCCGTATATTGTTACTTTAAAATCCCATTTATTTTTATTTATAACCTTATGTGTTTTATTTATAAAAATTATCTATTCCTTAAAACCTTTTTCTTTAAACCGCAAACCCTACTTCTCTTCTAGTTAAACTATATTTTTCCCTTGCAAAACCCCGAGCCCAACACACTTTTCCTCAGCCATCTTCTTTTATTCATTTCCAGTTAATTTTCCTATTTTTCCCAGCAGCTCACCAAGCCTCACTCTCATTTCCTCACAATTCTTCCATTCACCAAAACCACAGCTCGTTTCCTTTATAAATTTTATTCTGCAGCCCAAATCTATTTTTCCTTTCATTTCTAATAAATCTTGGCCCACCCTCTATCTCTCCATCACTTTATTTATTTGCTCAACCCAATCGACCCTGGCCCATCTTCTCTTTCTTCTCAAATTCCTTTATTTTCTCCTCAGCATTATCCCTCAGCCCACACGTTATTTTTATAAATTCCTTAATTTTTCCCTCTTAGTAAACCCTTATCTTCCCCTGTCCGTTTCTATTATCAAATTAATTTTCTTTTTCCTATTCATTCAACCCCATGCCAGCCCTCCATTTTCTTTTATTTTTATCGCTGGCCCAACATCCAAGCCCACACCCAACTCACCATTTTCCCCCAATTTTCTGCCGGCCCAGCATCGTTCCCAGCCCACTACCTATATTTTTCTCATTTATTTTTCCTTTATAATTCGTCGGCCCGGCCCATTCCCTTCTCCAAACCCAACCGCCTCCATCGACCCGACCCGCTTCACCCCTTCACTGTTCCTCTTCTCTAAATCTCTAACGGCTCTCTCCCATTCACGTGCGATTCGCTCCCGCCGCCTCCGCCCTCGCTCACGCTGCCGTTACACCCACGACTCGCGCCTGCTCCATCATAGCTCGCCTCTCTCTCTTCCATCACACTCTCATCTCATTCCTCTCCTTCTCTGTTTCTCGTTCTCCCCCTTCCTTCACTACCCCGAGCTTCCTACAGCCCACACCCGAGCTCCCCTCACCACCGTGACCACGAGCACCTCGCCTCCGTCACCTCCAGTTCCTTAACCATCACTCTCTCCTCCCCCATCCTACACGACTCCACCCTCGACCCGAGCCCCTGCCAAGCCCCTACACACTTCACCGCTCACTGCACCCGTGCTCGGCCACCCACGCCCCGACGCCAGCGAGCTACTCGTCGTCATCGTCGTCATCATCATCATCGTCGTCGTCCTCAGTCCTCATCATCATCATCCTCAGCTCTCTATGTCTCTCTCTCTCTAAACTTCTGCCCCCTCTCCCGATCTCAAGTCTCTCTCTGCAACCCCCTCTGTCCCTCTCTCTCCTTCACTCTCAGCTCCCTCTCTTTCTCAGTCTCTATCTCTCTCTCTCTCTCTAACTCGTTTCCCTCTCTCTATATCTCTGAGCCTACTCTCTCTCAATCTCAGCCTACTCTCTCTCACTCTCTCTCTCTCTCTTTCTCACACTCTCTCTGCAATTTCTTCTCTCTCTCTCTCTAAATCTAACTCTCTCTCTCTCTGTGTCTAACTCTAACCCTCTCTCTCCTTCTATCAACCGACCACCCCCACAGCCATTGCACAAAAGCCAAGCGTCACAGCCGAGCCGACCACCAAACTGCGAGCCGTCGTGCCGAGACTCGTGTTCGAGCCAAGTCAGGTGCCGAGCCGCGCGTGTGTCGCGCGTTCGTGACGTCACAGCCACCGTACATCGCCTAGACGCCTCCAGGCAAGTTCTTACTTGCTTTCATGCTATTTTATATATGTTACAAATCAGCATCGTATATATATCCCATATTTGTCTTATGTTAGATACTGCAACACAACTGTTCGATGCTTGTTTCCTTAGGAAAATATTATCGAATTTGACGGACCAAGATAAATTACTTTGGCCCTGGTAGAGATGGTTAACATGTGCGAATTTCATCAGAAAATATGACCGTTAACGACTAAAACAACTAACCCCAAGTTTGATCGTAAAACTGTAATTCTGTTGCACCTGAAAATAGTTAAATCCACCATAAATCATATACATAATGGAATGGTGCTTTCGAGGGCTCAAATCGAAGCTAGCTCGATGAACTTTAACCCTATGCTAGTTTCTAGACATTCCTGTACTTAAATAGTGAGAATAATTGTATCGGAGTACGACTCTGGACTGCAGTCCAGAGCGACTCAAATTGTGCTTGCTGTTCCGTAATGGATACCATAGGATTTCCGTAACCCGTAGGTTGCGGAACTCTGCTGATTATTATAGGTAAATCTGTTAGCTAGACAACACAATTGGTTTTATTCTGTTTCGTCACCGTTTGATATTTAAACTGTAATTTAGAAGATCGGGACACATAACAGTCCCAGCAGAATCAGAATTGACATGTTGATATTAAACAGATTATAACTCTTAACGTACAGACGCGATTGAGGATCCGTTTGTTGCGTTGAAAACCTTACTGAAAACCCTAGGATTCATCCAACTGTAGAGTTGCTAAATTATGATCCCAACTGGGGTTAAAATGCGTTGCGAAATGGATTCCTGATTCTGAAACCGGATTTCCAGCCGTGTGCGCTTAAAATGAAACAGTTATAACTAATGATCCTGAAACCCGATTGGCTCAAAACCAAATTAGATGGATAGCTAACTGAACATATTAATTACTACATGTTTATTATTTCGCTAAATTATATACATATGTTTCATGATAAATCGTGCAAGTGATAGAATGTTGTTTTATGATACCTTAGTTGTGCTTCTTATACTGTTCATGCATCATATCATACCTATATCATTGTAGTGATAATCTAGTGACATCGTGCATTTACCCAGTGTTAGATTCTAGTGATGATTGTGGCAAGTACGTCAGTGTTCGTGTATCCGTGATTAAGTGAAAGTGATACGTACTTGTACACAATCAGTGTCCCTATTGTTCCATTGCATTGTCGACGTCTGTGGGATGCGTGTACGTGTGACTATAAGTGGTATGGGACACTTATGGAAGCGCTTACACAGGTGTTACAGATAAGGCATCCGACACTGCCATTTATCTTAGGTATTAGTCGGGACGTGCTTGATGGAGGTCCTGCCTCCAGTTCTCGCGCAGACTTGTCACGGATCGATTAGTATTCAGGGCGATGGTTAGCGTTTGATGTAGACCTCGGGGTGTGGGGTAGTTCAAGTATGAATTCAACAGAATCTCGGGAGTCCCATGCCGGCTTATATATTTAGGGAGTTATATGGAGATTTACAGGGTATGTGCTATAGACACCGTGATACATTCGTTACATGTTGGGCCCGTGGTCCCTTGCCCTTGGGTTCTACCCTTGGGTGGAGGACACTCGCGAGTGGTTGACTCTCACACTTGGACTGACGATAGGCTTATTGACCTGTGCAGTGAGACTTAGAGACTGATAGGGTTACTGTCATTTACATTCCTTATATACTGTGTTGACATACATGACATATCGTTATACTGCTTTACTGTTCCGCTGCATTGATCTCTGCTCATTTATATTCATGCTGTTATTGATTTACTGTTATTCATATCCTTTACCACTGTTAGAACTGTTACTTGATTATATATATATTATATTGCTATTGTGTCGCTCTGACGACCTGAGTATGCATGCTCAGTGTGAGGAGAAGTTTTAGCCTGGACCAGAACTAGACGTGCATCACAGACTTCTGGACTTGCCCTCCCGAGTTACATTCATTTGTTCCACTTCAGGTCAGTCTTTACATTGTTTACTTCAGTTGCTGTATTTCCCTTTACCTGTGCATCACTTACTGTTTACCATGATAAACTAGAAGCCGAAGTGTGACTACGGCAGGACATTTCCTTGACCGTAGGAGCATGGCTGGCCTTGTCTACCCCTCGTATTCCGTATTTTGGGAAGCGGGGCGTGACAAAAACAAATAGCCGAAATGATCGGGCACCGCGAAAAATAGCCGAAATGATTGGGCAATCGCGACCTTCGCGATATAAAAAGCTGAAATGATAGAGCATCGCGGAAAGAATAAAAGAAATGATGGAAAAATGAAACCTTTTCGCCCTACAGGTGATACTACAACAATCCCTGTATACAATCCAGGGGCGCAAACAAAGAAGGAGTCGTACTCCTCCCCCCAGGTTTCATCATGAGAGGAAGCCAAATCTCGACGGTTCACAAATAACCTGGAGATCGTCTCGTAACAACGGACACAACTTCAAGCTAAGCGGAACAGCGGCCACTCCCAGTTCCATGGCTCGGTGGTATACATATCGCCAACAGTCAAACCTTCATCCCGTGAAATACGGATACAATCAGCAAAATTCCTGGTCACGTGGAACGCGGATAATGTCACTCTTTGACCCCGTGGAAAACGTCCAGAGCGGATCCTGGTCCTCGCAGAGCATGGCAGTGAACCCGTGCGAAGCATCCAGAGCGGAGCCTAGTCCTCGCCTAACGCGGCAGTGAACCCGTGTGAAGCATCTAGTGCAAAATTCCTGGTTACGTGGAACGCGGATAATGTTACTCTTTGACCCCGTGGAAAACGTCCAGAGTGGATCCTGGTCCTCGCAGAGCATGGCAGTAAACCCGTGCGAAGCATCCAGAGCGGAGCCTAGTCCTCGCCTAACGCGGCAGTGAACACGTGTGAAGCATCTAGTGCAAAATTCCTGGTTACGTGGAACGCGGATAATGTCACTCTTTGACCCCGTGGAAAACGTCCAGAGCGGATCCTGGTCCTCGCAGAGCATGGCAGTAAACCCGTGCGAAGCATCCAGAGCGGAGCCTAGTCCTCGCCTAACGCGGCAGTGAACCCGTGTGAAGCATCTAGTGCAAAATTCCTGGTTACGTGGAACGCGGATAATGTCACTCTTTGACCCCGTGGAAAACGTCCAGAGCGGATCCTAGTCCTCGCCTAACGCGGCAGTGAACCCGTGTGAAGCATCTAGTGCAAAATTCCTGGTTACGTGGAACGCGGATAATGTCACTCTTTGACCCCGTGGAAAACGTCCAGAGCGGAGCCTAGTCCTCGCCTAACGCGGCAGTGAACCCGTGTGAAGCATCTAGTGCAAAATTCCTGGTTACGTGGAACGCGGATAATGTCACTCTTTGACCCCGTGGAAAACGTCCAGAGCGGATCCTGGTCCTCGCAGAGCATGGCAGTAAACCCGTGCGAAGCATCCAGAGCGGAGCCTAGTCCTCGCCTAACGCGGCAGTGAACCCGTGTGAAGCATCTAGTGCAAAATTCCTGGTTACGTGGAACGCGGATAATGTCACTCTTTGACCCCGTGGAAAACGTCCAGAGCGGATCCTGGTCCTCGCAGAGCATGGCAGTAAACCCGTGCGAAGCATCCAGAGCGGAGCCTAGTCCTCGCCTAACGCGGCAGTGAACCCGTGTGAAGCATCTAGTGCAAAATTCCTGGTCACGTGGAACGCGGATAATGTCACTCTTTGACCTCGTGGAAAACGTCCAGAGCGGATCCTGGTCCTCGCAGAGCATGGCAGTGAACCCGTGCGAAGCATCCAGAGCGGAGCCTAGTCCTCGCCTAACACGGCAGTGAACCCGTGTGAAGCATCTAGTGCAAAATTCCTGGTTACGTGGAACGCGGATGATGTCACTCTTTGACCCCGTGGAAAACGTCCAGAGCGGAGCCTGGTCCTCGCCGAGCACGGCAGTGAACCCGTGTAAAGCATCCAGAGCAAATACCGGACTGTGGAGTCCTTAAAATCCACGGACTATGACGTCCTTAACCTCGACCGTGATGTCTTAAAACTAACGATCAACCACCCCGATTCCCTACAGATTTTGCCTTGGTTTAAGGGTACATCTCTTCACTCCTTTGATGCCCGGCGTTGTAATTCCTCAACGTCTTCAAAGAGGTGACGGGTCCCTGCAACCAAACACCGGACTGTGGAGTCCCTAAATCCACGGACTATGAGGTCCTTAACCTTGACCGTGACGTCTTTAAACTACGATACCTTGAGAAACTCCCGACTCCGTAAAACACGGACAAGGGTGACCGCATCCAACACTTGCAGGCCCTCACGACCTGTAAGGAAGAAAAACTCTCTTGTGAGATCCTTACGACTCTCAAGGGAAAACCCGCTTAAGGATCCTCACGATCTTTAAGAAGAATTCGCACCTATGGGATCCTCTCGACCTGTAGGGGAAAAAAAATTCCTTATGAGACCCTCGTGGCTCATAAAAAGCAAAAGTCTTAGGGAGCAGATCTTAACCCTGAGTCCCGAGCCACTGCTGTCCTGCAAGGAGATCAAGATAGAATATCCACAGAATACATTCAATGAAAAGGAGACACACCATTTAGAAGAAAAATGTATCTTTTATTCATGAACCAAAATGAGTACAAAGTACAATTTATGAAAGAAATAAAAAGAAAATACTCTCATCCATGAGTATGTACAAAAAGGAAGGAAAAGATACAAATGTCTCAAGCCGGCGGGAGATTCAGCAACTTGGTCAGCTCATCCTGCTTTTGCTGAGCCACGGCTTCATGACGCAAGATCTCCAGAAGACGAGCCTCCGCTTGAGCTTGCTGAGCCTGATACGAAGCGAGCCGGGCTTCAAGCTCTTTCTCAGTGGCCTTATGAGCCTCGACCCTCTCACGAGTGAACATGGCAACTTTGTCGAGAGCCATCACCTCTTTGATGGACTCCTGAAGCACCCGCCAGAGTTCATACGCTTTGTTGGCCCTGGCTGTGAGATTAGCTTGAAGCTCGCCCAGCGCCTTGGAGGCTGGCTCCCTCTCCGAGAACTTGCGACCGAGCCTCTTCTCACACGACGTCATGTTGGCCGCGCACCGTGCTACCAACCCTCGTAACTCCGCCTTTGCAGCCACGGCCTCCGAGGAAAGGCGAGAACACTCGAGAGTGTGCAGGCAAGCCTCCACTCGTCGGCAGAACTCCACCCAGACTCGCACCACCTCTTCGCTGTGGTAGGTGGCGAGAAAAGGAAGAGAGCCGTTAGCCTCGGCAGCGAATGCTTCAGCCGTGGTCGTGCTGCCAGCACGAAACTCCTCGATCAGAGACGACAAGGAGACGAGGCTTAATTGGGCCAAGCGTTCTGAAGCCCGCAAGGCATAAGGGCCGGGTGGCATCACGATGCGCGACTCCAACGCCGTGGAGACTGGCAGAGCTGTTTAAATTTAAAAGACGTCAACAAAATGCTTAAGCAAGGAACGAGTGAGAGTGCAATGAAATGTCACTCACCGACAGTCGTGCAAGTAGGAGCTGAAGGCTCCCCTGGCCCTTCGAGAATCTCGACCTCGTCGTCGGCTTCCAGAACTGCAGAAAACGTCAATGTCAGTACAAAAAATAACGACGATGCTATGAGAAGGGATGGACGACACCAACCTTGCCCAGACGAGAGGACAATGCGCTGAGGGGAGATCGCCTGCGGAGCTGCCATCTCCAATAAACGCTGAAATGACTGTCGAGGCGACAGATCCGCGATCGTGGCCGCCAAACCGCGCAATTCTGGGAAAGATAAAAGAGTTCAGACTATGAAAGGGTTGCTAAATTAAAACGCGGAGGGATACCTTCAACACTCCTCCCATTCTGAGCCGGGGGGATAGCAGCTTCAACGGTCTCCGCCGTAACCTCAGGCTCCAACAAAAGGAGAATAGTCCCGACTACCTCACTCCCAGCCCTTGGGTTGCCCTCGGTAAGAGTCATTGGGGCGGCGGCCACCAAAGGAGCCTCCCCCAGAGGGGCAGGCACTCCCTGGTCAAGAACCGCCGCTGGAAGTTCCACCGTGAGAAGAGCAGCCTCGTCAGCCCCCTCCACATCCAGCAAGGCCTCATTGAGAATTTTGGCGGGCTTTAGCTTTAATGGGCCCGTGGGGAGCTCCCCCAGCGTCGAAGACTCTGCACGATGCAAATAAGAATAATGATATATATATGCACAGGCATAAATAATCGGAGAGACTACAAAGGAAGCACAACGTACCTATACGCAAAGAAGCCCTCAATATGGCTTCTTCAAGCCGCTGCTCCTTCTCAAGGAGGTGGGCTCGCCGGGGTTCAAGCGTAGACTCATGACCGCCAGTCCAGAAAGAGAGTGCATCAGCTGCGTCTTCTGAAGCGGCCTGCTTCAGAGCCCTTTCCCCCCATTCCTCCAAAGGGCCGATAAATCGCCGCCGAATCCACGAAGGGTCTTCGTAGAAAATTACAGCGGGGTAAGACTTCTTCGGAACCTTAGCATTATGAGACGCGTCTTTTGAACGCCGTATGGCCTCGGCCAACTGCGCAGCCTCCTCATCCACTGAACTCGGGAAGAGAAGTCCAGCGTCTGACCCTTGCACGGCCAATGGTTCGTCTTCAAGGATAGGCTCGGACTCCACCACAGAATCAAGCGGGGCAGTAGCCGCTTTCTTCCGCCGTTTAGACCCGGAGCCGGTCGCTGAGGATGACCGCTTCCTCCCTCGCGAAGCCCTAGGGCGGCGCTGGCCCACATCGCCCTCGGAGCCCTCATTCCTGTTAGTCTCGCTCGGTGCCACAACCGAGGATGACATCGCCATTGTCGACGCCACAGAAGGCTTCGCCGCCACCGGCAGGGGTGCTACCACCGGAGCCCGCTTACCCCGTGAGCGAGAACCCAAAGGCATACCAGCTATCGGAGTAAGGTCTACCCCGGACTCCCCTGGAATGAGCGCGGTGCCAATCTCCCTCAAAGGAAAGCGGACTGGAACCCTCGGTCGTAACTCAGCCCCAGGAGCCAGAGGAGGGGCATCGTGGCCAAGAAGCACCCTCCTTTCCTCGAGAATGATTGGGTTGACCCGATGAAGATACCAACCCGTAAACGCGCCCACACATCGAGGCATGTACTCAGCTTCAGGGACCATGAAATAAGAGCCGGTGTTCAGCCTCATAAAATGATGAGCAGCATCGCGAACAGCATCAAGCGAAGGGATCGGGGTGACCATAAAAGCCTCGAAAGGAACACCCTGGTCGTATCCGAGCTGCCGGGCAAATCGATGCGGATTGTACCGCATGAAAAGAGCCGCATTGTCCTGGCGAAACACCAAGTAACCCGGTCTGATTGCATACAAATGCGTGGCCTCCCGGGGCTTCAGAGAAGGTGCGTTGTGTTTCGACTGGTCCCAGAGTTGTTGGACGGGACCCGAAGGAGTAGACAAGACCCGATCAGTAAAAACCAACCCGCCAGCGGTGGCATGAGGAGAAATTAGCACCCGAATAGCCCTGAATTGAGTCGGGTCGGCGGCAGAAGCATCCACTAGCCGCATAAGTCGTGGAAAGGGGTAGGCATCGTAAAATGAGGGCCTCTGATGCATGGCGAAAGCCCCCAATACATGCATTTCAATCCAGGACGTGAAATAATGAAGCGAAAAGTTTACCACGTCCACGCCAGGCGTAGAGGTATTAGCTGCAGTGCCCAATCCATTGTAGAGGTGCGCCAAGGCCGGGATGCCGATGGCCAACCGCGTCCCCTCAGCAATGCGATGAGCCGGGTAGATGACCGAGGCTCTCATGAAGCGGCGATGCATCGGGATAACAAACCAGCTAAGCCAAACACTGACAAACCCCACAAAGAATGTTTCCTCATCCATACCGGGTGCTGCAACGGACTCAAAAGACATCGGCGACATGATGGGGATATAATATTGTGGCAGGTCCGATTCAGCAGTCGGTAGCTTCTTCGGACCAAACCCAAAGGGGTCTCTGATGTTAGCAAACTTCGGAGCAGTCTTCGATATGATATCCTCACGAAGGAAGCAGGAAATGAAGCTCTTGAAAGTGACACCCTGCTCCTCGGACTCGGTGAATAATCGGTCGAAGATGCCTAAGGCCTTAACTAAACTAGGGCGCTTGTGGCGAACAGCGTTCTCAACAGACAAGCCGTCAACCGGTGCAGACTCGGGCTCGAAGACATACTCGTCAGGAGGCAATAACTCCTCATACAGTGCGCCCCTGATTGGCAATCCCGAGATTTCATAAAATTCTGCAAGAGAGATCGAGACCTCACGATCTCCTAGAATGAAAGTGTTAGTGGGAAGATTCCACTGGTTCAAAAACGCCTTGACCCACCAGGCATGCGGGGACTTGTAATGGAACAGTGACGCATATATGGCCTGATAAAGCCCAACTTTCTGCAACCGCGCCCGATGGGCGGAAAGGATGTAGCGAGCCCAGAGAAGGTAGCCCGTAGGATGCCTGGGAGTGAGCCCTATCTTATAAATTTGCCCCCACGGGTGGGCCTCACCCTGGCAGATACGCCGCCCCAGGATGTCTATGGCCGGAATCGGATGGTTCGGAATACCGGTCGTCGAAGGCTCAAGCCTCCCCGTTGGAGTCCAGTTGGGCATTTCCACAGCAAAAGCTGTCCTTGGAGGATCCATCGGTAAAAAGGGGAAAGTAGGCTCCGTTGGCACCGCGCAGAGAAAACTCCGACGACCCTGAATAATCTGACTATACCAAGACCCCCACTGAAGAAGGTTGGTGCAGTTCGGGTCATGAGCCCGAATCATCGCCATCGCTTCCTCATCAGACGGTGACTGAGGAAAAGCCGCCTCCGAGCGAGAAAAGGGAAAGCGTGGAGCAGAAGCCATCGCACCTGAAATCCAATAAAAGAAAACCGTTAAAAGGAAAGTCAGCGATATATATTCATGCATGAACATGAAGACTAGTGGGAGAAAGCAACAGCAAAGTTTCCTGGGACCATTGGCTACAAAACACATGGGCCCCACAGAATCCGGATGACGGCTCATTAATAATGAGACCAAACAGTTACAATAAAACAAAAGGGAATATCCTCATTTAATAAAAAATGATGGCCATGCACATTCCCCCAACAGGATCTGTTTCGGGCTCTACAGTGGATCCAATAAAATCAAAGGAATTGAATTCACACAAAAAGACATCATTACAAAGCCCCCATTGCATTAATTGCAGGAAGAACAACCTCGGGCCAAGAGACCCCAGGAAGCCTCTGTATGAAGAAATCGAGTTCTTCGTTGGAATTAAATTCCTTATTAAGAAAAGGGAATTAAATTCCCTGAAACATTTTTTTGGATGGAATTAAATTCCATGGGTCTGAAACGCCATCTCCCCAAGGATCGTCTAAACCCTAAAAGATCTACGGTTTGAAGGTTAAGCGGTTTCATGTTCTTATGGAAAATATGAAGAAAAAGGGTAAAAACCCTTGTTTTGGATTTAAAATCCAGAGAAATGTGAAGGTCCATCGTTGTCCAAGAACATTACCTGAGGAAAAAGGATTCCTTTTGAACAGAGTTAAACTCTGAAGATTGTTTCAAGACAGAGAACTAAGCTCTGAAAGCGAGAATTAAATTCTCAAAGAAGAAGTTCTCAGAAAGAGAAGATGAACAAGGTGAAGGCTCTTATGAAGAGACAGAGGTATTTATAGAAGACAATGGAAACGTTTCGTCTCCCCAGATCCCTAGAGGAATCCAACGGTCACAAGAGGTGACAGCGTTGCACTCACGTGCAGACACGTGAGAACAACGCTATGGGGGCATTTGTTTCCTGATTTAAAATCAGGAAAGCTTCTGGGAAAAGCTTCAAAAAGGGGTCACGTGTTGGCACGTGACACCTAAAAGGCATCATCAAGTCAAGTTCAGTTTCCTGACTACGCTGAAGAAAATGGGCTTCAGAAAGAGTCACGTGCTCCCACGTGACCAGGGTCACGTGGCGACACGTGACATTTAAATGCAAGCGTCAAAGGCACACAAGTTCTCTGATCAAGTCAAGAAAAGGCTTCAGAAGAGGTCACGTGTTCCCACGTGACCAGGGTCACGTGTTCCCACGTGACCAGGGTCACGTATTGGCACGTGACGTTCAAGACAGCAGACTCGTTCTCCAGACGAACCAAGGAAAGAGAGTTCAAACAAGGGTCACGTGCTCACACGTGACCAGGAGTCACGTGGTGGCACGTGACGCTTAAGCAACGATCAGAAGACAGAGCGCAAAAGAAAGGAAAAGGCTCATGCCAAAGGGGGTCACGTGCTCACACGTGACCATGGGTCACGTGGTCACACGTGACCGGCTTTCAAAGCCCATTGTGTTAACAGAATTAAATTCTGAAGGAAATTCAAATCTTGCCAAAGGAAAGCAACTATCTGGAACCAATCAAATTAAAGATTCAGAGGTGATGAAATATCATCTATCTATGGGAAAATCTCGGGTTTGGAAAGATTTCCCCTTTAAATCTGACCAAAATAACAAGGGAGAATCTCTGGATTTAAAATCCAATGGTGAATAAAATTCACCTAATAATCCAAAGGCCCAAAATGGATGCTGAATGCAAATCAAATCTCAATGAAGATTCGTCAAAAAACTGATTGATTCGGCTGCTTCTCCTATAAATAGGAGCCAGGAGACACAGAGAAATATATAGATGCGCAGAGAAAAAAAAAGAAAAGGAGAAGAGCTTTGATACTTTGAAAAGACTCGGATCTTCTGCAAAAAACCCTAGGTAAGAAAGGGAAGGCCTTTTTGAAAGAAAGAGAATTTAATTCTCAACAGAGTTTAACTCTGACAATGTAAAAACAGAAGAACATATTTCTTCTCTCTTTGATAGAGGATCTGCAAAGTGCACATCTCCCCTTAAGGTTGAGAATTTAATTCTCAATGGGTTGAGATCCTGCCATGCAGATCCAAAACATAGAGAAGGAATGCAAGCACGAGAATTTAATTCTCACAGAACTATAGGAATTTAATTCCTTTAAAATAAAAGTAGGGCTTGACCCTATATCATGGGAATTTAATTCCTTCAGAACAAAAAAGAAACAGGGTTTAACCCTAATTAAAAAAAAACAGTTCTGTTGAAACATCAGGAATTTAATTCCTTTAATCTAACAGAGGATGGAAGTTTAAACTCCTTAAAAACTTTTATTAGGGTTTAACCCTATTCAGCCCTTCACATATATGAGGAATTTAATTCCTACAGAAAATTCAGAGTTAAACTCTATTCCAGAAAACAAAGTCTTCGAAAGGAAGTAGGAATTTAATTCCTTTGAAATTTACAGTTCGAGGAATTTAATTCCTGAAAAAAGACTAACAAAGCCTCTAAACAAAATACATAGAGGCAGGGTCACGTGTCATCACGTGACCCCCCCAAGAGATCTACAGAAAGTCCCTTTGAGGCAGCACCCCACGTGATCCACGTGACCCTTGGCAGAAGCTCTAATACATAGGCATTTGAATGCCCGTCACGTGATGGCACGTGATGCTCTGAAAGAGCCGATAATCTCAGCAGAATAAATAAAGAGAGGGCGCTCTCACGTGCTGCCACGTGACCCCTCTTGTCTTAGTGTTTAACACTAAATTGAAACTCTCGAACCCAGTGTTAAAACACTGTTGGGCCTTAGTGTTCAACACTAAATAAAAAGCTTCATCTGCAGTGTTCAACACTGATCTGTTTTAGTGTTTAACACTAATTTGAAAAGCCTTGTTGCTGGTGTTTAACACCAATTATCTCTTAGTGTTAAACACTAACTTGTCAACCTCATTCCCAGTGTTCAACACTGACTGCTCTGTAGTGTTTAACACTAGGCTTTGGCCCAATTGGCTTGAATGGATGGAGGCAAAGCCTCTCCTGCTTGGACTTAGCCCAGGATGGCCATAAGTCCTCAATTTGTGATTAACTGGTCCAATGGACTCATAACATAATTAATCGGTCTTGATCCCAGATTGGGTCAAGGACTATTTAATCCACTTCGGTTCTAGGGTACATCTCTTCACTCCTTTGATATTTGGCATTGTAATCCCTCAATGTCTTCAAAGAGGTGACGGGTCCCGACGACCACACATTGATATGGACTGCGGGGTCCTTAAACCCGTGTCTAATGCAAAATTCCTGGTTACGTGGAACGCGGATAATGTCACTCTTTGACCCCGCGGAAAACGTCCAGAGCGGATCCTGGTCCTCACAGAGCACGGCAGTGAACCCGTGTGAAGCATCCAGAGCGGAGCCTAGTCCTAGCCGAGCGCGGCAGTGAACCCGTGTGAAGCATCTAGTGCAAAATTCCTGGTTACGTGGAATGCGGATAACGTCACTCTTTGACCCCGCGGAAAACGTCCAGAGCGGAGCCTGGTCCTCGCTAAGCATGGCAGTGAACCCGTGTGAAGCATCCAGAGCACATACTGGACCGCAATGTCCTTAAACTACCCACGGACCGCAATGTCCTTAAACTACCCACGGACCGCAATGTCCTTAAACTACCCATGGACCGTAATGTCCTTAAACTAGAACAATAGAGCCCCGTATGCTCTTTTGTCGGATCTAAACGGTCCCGTTTAAGTTGATCTTAGCCTCAAAGATGGCTAACGTATCCTTAAACCTTCAAACAGAGTGGACTATGAATTCCCCCAATTAACTCTGGCTCGAGGGTACATCCCCGAACTCCTCTGACATCCGTCGTTGTAATCCCTCAACGTCGTCAGAGAGGCGACGGGTCCCGACAGCCATACATACGATGGACCACTACGTTGGATCTAAACGATCCCGTTAAGTTGATCTTAGTCTCAAAGTGAGACTAACGTATCCTTAACAAACGTTTGAGTTGATCTTAGCCTCAAGTATGGCTGACGTATCCTCAAACCAACCCCCCCCAAACCCAAATCTAAGATAATACGGATTTGGACTAGTCCACGCCCTACGGGCGACGACATAACTCAGTCTCCGTAAACAATCCACGGGCAACAAAATACAAAACAAACACTCACGACACGAAGTGACCATCTGGAGAAGGAGAAAGTTGTTACCGCAATGCGGTAGCGTAATTAACTGCAGGGGCTTGCGCCTGCAGGGAAGAGCGTCCCCACAATCAAAAACCCCTCAAACGAGGGGGAATCTGACGAAGTCTGCTACATCGGACGCATCCGTCTAAACCTTCGATACATGGTGCCATAAATCAACTTGGCATCTTCGGAGAGGTGGACGGATAGCACCAATTAGCATCTGTCCCGAATCTCAGGCAAGACGCGGTGTCACGCCGTCTTTCGGAGGGGAACAGCAGTGGTAAGTCGATCAAAGACTGACTTCTTTGGGGCTTCTTGCGACAACAGCGGAGCACTGAAGCTCATCGGTGGGAGCATGGTCCCAAAGAACAACCTAGTGGTAGCCTGAGTTACTTGCTCCATCAGCATCTTGAACAGGGAGGCCGCTTGGGGCCCGTAGGTTACACCTCCAGATGAGGTGGAACGGGAGTTGGAGTTATAGCTGGAGCAGTTAGAGGCCATTTCTTTTTTCTGCACGGGAGCAAGACCAAATCTTAGTACCTCGAACCCAAGGGCAACCATATTAAACTGCGATTCGTTCGCGAACACGACACACGAAGTATGGAGTGGAAAGAGAAAGAGGTCCCACCGGGCGTGCCAGAATCTGTTCTCCGCCGAAAGACGCGACCGGGACGTTGTGATGTCCGGGCCTGAATTCCGAGGGCAAATGCTAATTAGTGCTATCCATCCACCTCTCCAAAAATGCCAAGTTGATTTATGGCACCATGTATCGAAGGTTTAAACGGATGCGGCCGATGTAGCAGACTTCTTCAGATTCCCCCTCATGATGAGGGGTTTTTAATTGTGGGGACGCTCTTCCCTGCAGGCGCAAGCCCCTGCGGTTAATTACGCTACCGCATCGCGGTAACCACTTTCTCCTTCTCCAGATGGTCACTTCGTGTCGTGGGTATTTGTTTTGTTTTTGGTTGCCCGTGGATTGTATACGGAGACTAATTTATGTTGTCGCCCGTAGGGCGTGGATTAGTCCAAATCCGTATTTTCTTAGATTTGGGTTTGGAGATTGGGTTTAAGGATACGTTAGTCATATTTGAGACTAAGATCAACTTAAACATTAGTTAAGGATACGTTAGTCTAATTTTAGACTAAAATCAACTTAACGGGATCGTTTAGATCCAATAAGAGAGCATTTGAGCTCTATTGTTCTAGTTTAGGGACTTTGCGGTCGATTACTAGTTTAAGGACATGGTGGTCCAATGTTAGTTTAATGATATCTCGGTCCATGGGTTTAAAGGGACCCTATAGTCCGAGGTTAAGGACATCATAGTCCGTGGGTTTAAAGGGACCCCACAGTCCGAGGTTAAGGACATCATAGTCCGTGGGTTTAAAGGGACCCCACAGTCCGAGGTTAAGGACATCATAGTCCGTGGGTTTAAAGGGATCCCACAGTCCGAGGTTAAGGACATCATAGTCCAGCTTAAAGACGTCATAGTCTATGAAATGTATGGTTGTCGGGACCCGTCACCTCTCTGAAGACGTTGAAGGATTACAACGACAAATATCAGAGGAGTGAAGAGATGTACCCTTGAACCAAAGTTGATTGGGAAATCTGTAGTTTAATTTGGAACTAAGATCAATTAATTAGATTATGAGCACAATGGCTCAGTTAAATCTGAATTGAGGACTTATGGCCTACTTGGGCTAAGTCCAATTAGATTTGAAATGTTGGCCCTTTGTTGGACTGTTGAACAATTGTTTAGGTTCAGCCCCCTATTATTTAGCAATGCTAAACAGGGTTTTGGGGCTCTAACAACATTTTGTCTTTGGCTGAGCACTAACCATTCATTATAGCTCTGGACTTTACTTTGAATATCATATGAACTGACCTATTTTGAGGTTCAGTTGAAGAGGAGATTTGCCTTTGGAAAACTTAGACAATTTAGGCTAAGCTTGGTTTTTAACATAGTATTAAACGCTAGAGGATATTTGACGACCACGTGCTCCCACGTGATGTACTGAAAATAGTGTTAAACACTAAGGACGATGCGCTTAAAGTAGTGTTAAACACTAAAATTGAATTGGTCACGTGGGGTCACGTGAGGCATCTGAAAATGGGGCCAGACTTCCTTTATTTTGTTCTCAGAATATTCAGATAAGTGTTAAACACTTTTAGTCTTTAAGATTATCACGTGTGGACACGTGACAATGCCTCTGCGTTAGGCATCAATTTCTCTGTCTTCCCCTATTTTATTCTTTTGAAAAGGGGTATTTGTCAGGGGTCACGTGGGGACACGTGAGGCGCCCTAGATCAGTCCTGCCTTTGGCTTTGTTCTCTTTTATTTTGAGGGTCACGTGAGAGCACGTGGGGCATTGCCTCTAGACTAATTCCTTCTAATTTTGAGGAGTCCATTAAAGGGTCACGTGGGGGCACGTGAGCATGCCTTATTCATTCCTTTTTGTTCGTTGGGATGAAGGGTCACGTGTTACCACGTGATCATGTTGGATACTTGATCTTTACGTGCATGGAGAGTTTTAAGTCTCTTGTTTTAAGAATTAAATTCTTTTATAGGGTTAAACCCTAATTTCATTTAGAGGAATTAAATTCCTATGTATTTGGAAGAATTAAATTCTTATGTAGGGTTAAACCCTAGTTTCATTTGGAGGAATTAAATTCCTGTGAATTTGGAAGAATTAAATTCTTATGTAGGGTTAAACCCTAGTTTTATTTAGCGGAATTAAATTTCTATGAATTTGGGGGAATTAAATTCCTTAAACTCAATTCTCTCTCTAAGTTTTGGATCTGCATGGCAGAATCTCCCCGATGAGAATTAAATTCTCAACTTGTGGGGAGATCTGCTTCTGCAGATTTTCAACCGAAGGAAGAACTAAGTTCTTATTCAGAAGAGTTAAACTCTTAAATTTGAGAATTAAATTCTCTTTTATTTTATGGAGCTTAGATCTCTCACCTAGGGTTTCTTTCTTTTCTCAAGAAACCTTCTTTCTCTCTGGAGAATTAAATTCTCTTCTTTTTCTCTCTCTTTGTTCTATCTCTCCAAAAAAGATCCCTCTCTTCTCTTCTTGGCTCCTATTTATAGGAGAAAGAAATAAATCAGTTTGTTTAGTCAATCTTTCATTGAAAAATTTTAATTGATTTTATAACCAACATGATCTTTTAGATCACTCAGTGAATTTTATTCACCATTGGATTTTTAATCCAAAAGATCTTTTATCTGTTATTCCTGGCAAATTTTAGAGAAATCTTTCCTTGTATAGAATCTTTCTATAAATTGGTGATTTTTAATCACCATTGGATTTTTAATCCAACGGTGCTCCATTTTACAGAGCACCATCCTTTTTGTTTGGAAAGATCTAAAATATTTTTCCAGCTAGGGTCTTTGATTTTCCTTAATTAGAATTTAATTCTATTAGTTCAGAAGGCTTAAGAGCCTATCACGTGTTGGCACGTGATCCCACTGTTTGATCATTTAAATAGAATTTAATTCTATTAATTAAAGAGCTTAGGAACTCATCACGTGTTGACACGTGATCCCCTTGATTAACATTTTAACCAGAATTTAATTCTGCTGTTTTAAAGAACTAAGGAATTATCACGTGTCAGCACGTGACCCTTGGTCACGTGTGAGCACGTGATACCTCATTGGGGTTTTTCCTTAGTTTTTATTATATCTTTTAATCCTTTTTAGTGGGTTTAAAAGCCAATCACGTGTGGACACGTGACTCCTGTTGATTATAATTCAATTCTCTTATAACAGAGTCCCCAGGAAACCATCACGTGTCAGCACGTGACCCTTGGTTACGTGTGAGCACGTGATGCCCCATTGGGGTTTTTTCCTGATATTTTTATGAGGGAACAGTTATGTTAACGCGGTTGTTTGTAGTTTAGTACAGAATATGCCAGTGTATACGAGAGGAGTCCAACTTATATCGTGGACTTTGGTAACCCGTAGTACAAAACTCCGTCGATAAAACTACGGAACAACGGCATGGATGTATAGTTACGTCTTTTAATGACCATCTCGTGCCACTTTTAACGCATTCCGTACCAGTCTACCCCTTTAAAACCCCGTAATGTTTATTGTATTGTTTGTATTGATGTAATGAATGGTTGTATTTGACTTGCCGAAACCATGATATCATGTAACGGAATGGATATAAATGGACAGTCATGTAATCAGAGTATATCCATGGTTCGGTTCGGTCGAGTCAAGTTGATATAGATTGTATCTGGTATAAATGGATTCATGTTGTATTGAAATTATCTTTGAATTGTATTGGAGTTATACTTGAATCATATTCAAAGATAGATTGATTTCAAATTTGACTGAGACTCATTCTGAGTCAGACCTTGAAGTCCTGAATTAGTTTTGGTGTTATTGGTGACTGCTGCACATGGACGACAGAATTTATGTCTTTTTCCAAGACGTGACCGAGATGCGAGGGGAAAACTTTTGTTTAACATTTCCGGAAAATTACCGTGTTGATAACACCGTTTTTAGTTTGTCTACCTTAAATAGGCAAGCATCCGCTTTCTCCGGCTCCCCGAGGCTCAAGAGAATTGGTCTCGCTTAAACCTATATTTACTAAGGTCCTTATTGTAAATTAATATAACTTAAAGGGGTTTTATGAAAAATAGTTTTGATATATTTTCAAAATAAATCTCAAGTATTTAATTATCATCTTTAAGGTTTTTATGGATGTATATTTTAAAATATAATGTTTTCTAGTGAATAGAACCTAAATTGCATTGTATATGGTATTTTAGTGTAATATTGGAATTGTATTGATTTGTAATGGTAGTTTTATGAAATTTGTGATTCTTTTGATCTAGAAATCATGGAATATATATATATATATATATATTGTATATTTAAAATAGATATTTTGATAATATAAATATATATATTTAGTTTAAGGACGTTGCGGTCCATATTCCAGTTTAGGGACATGGTGGTCCATATTTAGTTTAATAACACTTAAGTCCGTGGGTTTAAGGACCGCACAGTCCGTGTTTTAGTTTAAGGACACTTAAGTCCATGAGTTTAAGGACCCCACAGTCCGTGTTGATGTGTAGTTGTCGGGACCCGTCACCTCTCTGACGTCGTTGAGGGATTACAACGATATGAGTCAAAGGAGTTCGGAGATGTACCTTCGAACCGGATGTAAATTGATTTAAGAGAGCAGCTGTGCTCAGTCAATTTAATTTGAGGACTTACGGCCATGATTGGGCTAAGTCCAGTTGAAAAATGTTCAATGCTTTTATTTGTTTTTGGCCTATTAGGCCTGTGCTAGGGCTTGGCCCCTTTTTAATAATGCATTGCATTATTTATTTTGTCTGGGCTGTGCCCATTTATAAATGATGCAGAGCATCAATTTTGTTTGGGCTCTGCCCTTTTTATTGCATTTTCAATTTTGTTTGGGCTCTGCCCTTTTATAAATGATGCAGACCATCAATGTTGTTTGGGCTCTCCCCTTTTTATTGTGTTGCAATTTATTTTGGCCTACTAGGCCTTTTTGGTTTGGGCCTGGCCCTTTACTAAATAATGCATTGCATTTGTCAGGTTCTTTACGCCAATCAATGAGCGCAAGCGCTTGCGGTGATGACACGTGTCATGCAAGTGCAGTGCACTGCACCAGCGCGCTGCGCTTGCGCTGCTGACACGTAGCGAGCTCTGGTGAGTTGCGCCAATTTCAGAGAGCAAGGCTCTATTTCAAAAGCGCATAGCGCAAGTAGTTCACATGCTGACACGTGGCGCTCTCTGGTGGCTTGCGCTAACCCAAGAGCGCAACAGTGCAGTTTTGTAAGTGCAAGACACTATTAACTTGAGAATCTTTTAGATTCTAGAACCAATGGTTCATAAAAAAGTGCAAAGCACTATTTGATTTTTTGATCTAATTTAGATCAAAGAAAACAAGTTTTTCTTGTTTTTCTTGTTTCAGAGAACCAGAGATTCATAAAAAAGTGCAAAGCACTGTTTATTATATGAAGATCATTGATCTTGTTCTTAGATCAATGATCTATTAGAAGAAATTCTTCTATTTTTGTGAAGGTTTTTACCTTTCTCTTGAAATTTCTTCAAAGTTCTCTCTGTTTTGAAGTTCTCAATCTCTCACAATGTTGATGCTTATGATTTGGGGTCTAGGGGCCTTTATATAGTGCCCATAAATTTGTTAAATTTGTTAAAGAGATTTTTCTCTGAGTGATTTGGGGAATTTTCCCCACCGTTGGAACTTTGATCTAAGGGCTTCTGTTTTACAGAAGGCAATCTTCTTGTTTTAATAAGAACAGAAAAATCTTGCTAGAATTTAATTCTATTTGGCGCAAACGCCCCAGTGCATGACACGTGTCGCGCGGCGCACGGTGCAGCGCATCTGCGCTTGCGTGTGTCGCGCAGCGCAGCGCTTGCGCAACTGAAGCGTTGCTTCCTTTAATTTTGTTTTAAATAGAGCTTTGCTCTGATTGGGCGCGCTACCTTGGACGCTGCGCTGGCGTATCAGCTTTCGACACGTGGCGCGTTGCGCGCAGCGCAAAGAATTTGAAGCGTTGCTTCGAATTTTGAAATTCAAACAGAGCTTTACTCTGATTGGGGGAAACTAATGCCCCTCCACCGTTGCGCTCACGTGGCGCGCACGTGAGTGCAGCGGTGGCAAGATCCTGGCCGTTGGATCAACGGGTGAGCTGAAGGGGCGCAAGCGCCTTATAAATAGGACTTCTGGACCTTAGAAATCTTTACCATTTCCAAAATTTTGATTTTCAGAGCTTTGCTCTTGCTTAAGAACTTCAGAGCTTTGCTCTTGCTTCCAGACTCTAGAGCTTTGCTCTCATTTCCAAAGTCAGAAAACTTTAGGTAAAATTAATTTAAATTAATTTAAATCAATCTTAACCAGCAAAACCTTGCTCTCATAGATCTTTTGATCTAAAGAAATCCCCTTTGGGGTTTCATAAACAGGGCTTTGCTCTCAAGAATTTGTTTCAGGGTTTCTTAACCCATGAACAGAGCTTTGCTCATTAACAGAATATAGATCTTTTGATCTTCTGATGATGAACTCTTAAGAGTTTTTTTTATATATGGATCTTTAAGATCCCAGAATTTTAATTTTTTAGGAATTAATCAATTTTTTCTTTAATGGATTTTTTTAATCATTCTTACAGAGCTAGGCTCTTTTAAGGAATTTTATTTCTCCGAGACCAGAGTTTGACAAGTGTCACTCTGTGACAGAGCTTTACTCTGAAAGAGGAGATTTTCTCCTTGTCTCAAAGGATTTTTTATCATTAATGAGAATGTTCTCTTAGGATTTAACTGACAATCTCATCTAATAATGGGGTTGTCTTATTGACTGACGTATTGTCAACCAGATTTTGTGGGTCCCCCTTGGTCTCCTACCCACTGCACTGCTGTGTAGTGTAATTTAATTTAATTTAATTTTAATTAATATTTAATTTAATTAATTAATTAAAAAAAAATTAAACGTCAAGCGTCGGAATTACAACACTAACGGCTAATTTTGTTCCCTTGCAGTGACTATGTCTTTTGACACTTCATTCCCGTTCGCTCGTTCGGAAGAGGGGTTTCCTGAAGCGCCTTTGGACCGCGAAGTGCTAGCTATGATCAGAGACCACGACCCGGAATATAAGAGTCTCCACCTTTGGGGGTCGTGGTACAATCAGATTATCATGGGTCGACGGAGCTTCACATGCGCAGTACCGTCAGAACCCATTACGGCGATTCATTACGCCAGCCCACCCCCGGTGCAGTATGCTGAGGAGATGGTTGATTGGACTTCGAAAGGCTTTCTTCATCCTGCCATAGATGCGATTCCAGTCCAGCGTCCTATGGTTTTAAATATTCTGGGACGCCGTATCTGTCAAGGCGAGGCGCGACCTTGGGGGCAATCATACAACCTAGGTCTGATCCCCCGCCACCCGATCGGCTATCATCCGTGGGCTCGCTATATCCTGTCGGCGAAGAAGTCGCAGTTGATAAGATTAGGATTGTACACTGCGGTTTACGTCTCCCTCTTCCAGTATCCCACGCTTCCCACCTGGTGGTTCAAGGCTTTCTTGGAGCAGTGGAACATTCCCACTCACACTTTCCTCGTAATGGATCGGGAAGTTTCAATTTCTCTGGAGGAGTTCACAGAAGACTCCGGTTTACCGGTTATAGGGGAGAACTATGAGGAGTTGTTTCCGACAGACGAGTACGTCTTCGGTGCTAAGCCGGCGGTAAGGGGCCTCACGCCGGAGAATGCTGTTCAACACCAATTCCCAAGTTTGATCAAAGTGTTGAATATATATGAGGCCCTTTTCATCGAACGTGGGAGTCGCGGAGTTAGCTTTGAGGATTTCATCGCTCGGTTCCTTCACCCAAGCGTCCTTTCGACAGAAGCTGCCAAGTTTGCCACCCTTGAGGACCCTTTCGGTCTAGGTTTGGATAACCTACCGACAAAGGAAATAGACCAAAAAGGTTTTTTCCTTCCTAACTCCCCGACCATGTCTTTTGCGGAAGTTGCAGCCCCTGGGATGGACGAGGATGCCTTCTTCTTAGGATTTCTCGGGCTATGGCTGAGTTGGTTTGCACTCCCGATGCATTCCCGCCATATGCGGCCCTCTGTCTTTTACCCAGCTCACCGGATGACCATCGGGGTAAAAGTGGCCGTTGGGATCACCGGCTTGGCACACTTGTATCATGGGCTCAGTCGAGCAGCGGATGCTAATGAGCCTGGGGTACTGCACGTGATCTTCCCAATGCACTACTTCATATCGTGGTTCGAGCTACACACATCGGGCGTCTTCGGCATGCACAAGAGGCCCTCGTTCTATGACAGGTGCAGCTTCCCTCGCATCATACAGTTGATTGGCGCATCAATTGTGAGTCCATCGCCACGGAATGCCAAGGGTTTACTTCTTCGCCCCCACACCGTTGGAGACGGGGTGTCTTTCATCGCCAAGGTGTTGACTATTGGAAAGGCATCTACCACTGCAATGCGGCCATTGCAAGACACTTTCAAGGATGGAGCCTCAGTTTTGACGGCCCGGGAGACCCTTCACTTATATTCTATCAGACCCGGCTTCCTGGTGTTCAGGAAGAACGGTGCAGCGATTTTCATGAGATACAACCCGCATCGTTTTGCCCAACAACTGAGCTACAATCAAGGGGTACCACTGGAGGCTTTCTTATCGGAACCTGCTGCTACCGAAGAAGGGATGGAGAGCGCGCTGCATCACTTTATGCGTCTGAACACGGATTCCCACTTTTTTATCAGTGAGCCGACTTGCGCCCCACGACTCCTCAAGGTATATACAGAATGGTACAGTCATTCGACGGGAGTCGTCATAAAGGAGGAAAGGAGATTGCTAGTCGACCGTAAGGGTGCACCTCCAGGTAGCATCGGCAACGCTCCTTTAGTGCCAAGGACCCCGGTAGTTTCCCCTCTAAAAGATGCTAGAGCCGGACCACCGCGTGCACAGAGTCCTCCACGCGGATTGCCGCTCTCCGATATTGCGGATGCACCACCAGCGCCCTGTGCTCCAGTGGAGACAGTGGTTGTAGTCTCGCCGGAGTCTGGTGTGGGTGCGGATATCAGGACCCGCCGCCCCAAGGTGCCTGCAAAACGCAAATCGATCCCGGGTGCACCTAGGGTTGGTGGGCAGAAGAAGAAAAAGAAGTCGCTCTTCGCTGCTGACGTCGCGTTCGGTCAGGAACCCCACGCTCCCTATGGTGAGGGCCTGAGTGAATATGGGACTAACGAAGGATTAGTCATGCCGCCGGATGACACGGACTTGGAGGCCGCCCTCGTAGCTTCGGAGCGGTTGGCGAGGCGCGACGCGTGGCTGGCTAAGCTTGCGGAATCAAGTAATCACCAGTCGCATTTTTTTTATTGCATCGTGTCTTTATTATTGCTTTTGACTAACGTTTTTTCCTTCTTTTGTTCCAACAGGCATCACCACTGAAGAAGCCATTGCCGCTTCCCTCAAGACTTTCCAAGAGGAGGAACGTCTTAGAGCGTCCTTAGGCCTTAGTAAGTTTTGATTCATCAAGTTTCCATTTTCCTTATGTTATGGTTGATCTAACTCCTCCCTTTTTATCGCAGGAACCTCAATGCCGATCCCGCCAGGTGACGTGGAGACTCTGCCAGCTGCCGATGTTCCTGCTTCCTCAGGGTTACCGCGGGAGGTTCATCTTGAAGAGCCGATGAGAGATGCCTTAAAGGCTCTGGAGGCATCTCTGAACGAGGACGACGACGCCTTGATGAAGGAAGCGTCGAAGAGGTCCATCGCGACAGCCTGGGAGGAGAGGAAGCGATTGAGGCGCGAAGCAAAGGCATGCAGGGCTGCCTTGGCCATTGGAGCGGGCCCAAGCACCGTCCCTCGTGCCGATACTCCATCAGAAGAGCCCCCAGTCGCCTTGTCTACAGCTCATAGACAGGCGATTCGCGCCAATAGGGAGGCTAACGACAAGTCCACCTCAGGTAATACTTCTTTCAGAATTTTGTTGTAAGAATTATAAAGCTGTCGATTCTTATATATTCTACCCTGCAGGGCCAAGCCCAACCGAGGGGAAGGCGGAGACTGTCGAACCTAAGGGGCTAGGGGAAGAGGCATTGGTCGAGCCCGAGCCGATGGCGGATGACACAACCGGGATTGCTGGGCCCGAGATAGTGGTTGACGAAATGGTCACGTCCACTATGCCTGAGCAAGCGGTTGTTGCCGAGCCCGAGGTAGCAGCGGGCAGAGTGCCTGAGACCGATGACCTCGTGGTGACGGTGGACGAGACAACCGTGACTGCTGAGCCCGAGGGAGTAGCGGGTGAGGTAGACATGATTCCTGAGGACGAGCCAACCGCTCATTCTCAGGAGTCTGGCAATGCTCCGGTCATAGCTCTCCCTGCCTATGGCCTTCCGCCGTCTCCTGTCCTTGCGAGCACGACGACGGCCCCTGTGGAGTCTAGGGATGAGGCCACGGGTGGTGGACTTATGTCGATGGAGGAGGGAGACGCCTCTGTTTCGGCTGGAGGCTCATCAGGTAAATTTCGGATTACCGTCCCCCTTTTTTTATTTTGCAATCTTTCCTGACAGATTTACCCTTGTTTTTTAACGCAGGTGCGGCCAGTGCCGATGCTCCTTTGCTTGAGGGAGCGCCGCCGATTACTGCTTTGGCGGTGGTCACCTCACAGCCCTCTCTCATACCATCGAAGATGTTAGAAGGTATGGGTCTGCAACTTATTAGTCTTATTTTTTCAGACACATAATTTATATGCTAAAATCGTACTGTTGTGTCTTTTCAGGAGTGCTTTTTTATCATCTTTATCAAGTGTTGCTCCCACACTTCTCCTTCCCATCTGAATTCGCTTCTCCTTCTGGTGGCGCTGGTGAGTATAGTTTCCAATTGATATCTATCTTTTCCAGTGATGGAATTATTTCTAACATTTTCTCGTCCCGACTGCAGTGCTACAAATTGAAGGAGGGGATGAAAGATTAGCCGCGCCACCGGCCCTTCCGGCCTTGCCACCTGCCTCAGCTGGTACAGCAACTATCACATTGATAACTCCTTTTTTTATTTCTTGAACTGTTATCTGATCATATCTTGTTTTTTTAGCTGTCATTCCGGTCTCGGCGCCCTTCGAGCCTCGTGTCATAATGCCGGCGGGCCCTTTCCTGAGACGTCCGTCTTCGAAAGGCGCCGCGAATAGCCTGCGCATGTTGAGCGACTACATTGAGGAACTCGACGTCGAGACTCCTACATCTGCTGCGGATTTCGCTACGGCGGTTAACCCGATGCTGGTGATACTCGTAAATTTCCATGACGAGGGCATCATCGCGTCTTGGGTTAACCACTGCAGGGAGATCGAAGCTCGTCTACATCAACTGGAGTTTGTGCGCCCCACTCCCGAGACCTTAGCCTCAAGCAATGAAAGAGCAGCGTGGATCGAGCAAAGCGCTTCTTATGTCCACCACTTGGAACAAGAAGCGGCTTTAAGGCTGAGGGAATGCCAAGAGACCTCGAGCGAGATGGCTCGTCTGCGTGCTGAGGTCGAGGCGAATGCTGCTCAAGTGAAGGCTATCTTTGAGGGCCTCCTGGAACGCATCTCTCATGGGCTAAACTTGAAGCGAAAGCTTGATGTCGCCGAGCATGACACCCCAGGCCGCGAAGCTGCTCATCAGGCCGTTAGGGAGCAGCTTGCATCTGTCTTGCAGCAGCGGGCTCAAGTGGAGGCAGATCTGGCGGTGGTGGCCGATCAGGAGAAAGTGTGGAAGGAGGTGCGCGAACAATTGCTAGAGTTATGCAAGACGCTTCCTTCCCAGTAATTCCCCTTGTATCTACATACTTAAAAAAGAAATTTTCTTTTTCGAATAAGATGTATTCATTCTTTATTCTTTTGTACGCTTCACCTTGTACCTGATTAAATTAATAAATAAAGATACACATTTTTCTTTGCAATGTCTTGTATTATTTCTTTGCTTTCTGCCTTCTTTTATTATCAACAGGCTGTCTTGATAAACACAATTGACAGATAATAGAGTAAGCATCTAGATTTCTCCAAGAGATAACGATGGCTTAGGTCGCAGGTTCAGATTTGTTGCCTAAGACTTTTCAACTCTATAAACCGTGAGGGTCTCATAGAGTATTTTCTCCCTACGGATCGAGAGGATCTTGTAGGTGGATTTTCTCCTTAGGAATCGTGAGGATTCCTAAGTGTGTTTTCTCTTATAAGTCGTAAGGATCTTATAAGAGAATTTTCTCCCTTACAAGTCGAGAGGACTCGTAAGTGGTTGGTGATTTGACTTGTTTCCGAGTCGAAGTATTGCTCCAACGGGGAGGTCGTTGGCTGACTTGTTTCCGGGTCGAAGCATTGTTCCGACGAGGAGGTCGTTGGCTGACTTGTTTCCGGGACGGAGGTCGTTGGTTGACTTGTTTCCGTGACGGAGGTCGTTGGTTGATTTGTTTCCGAGACGGAGGTCGTTGGTTGATTTGTTTCCGCGACGGAGGTCGTTGGTTGACTTGTTTCCGAGACGGAGGTCGTTGGCTGACTTGTTTCCGACAAGGAGGTCATTTGCTGACTTATTTCCGAGACGGAGGTCGTTGGTCGACTTGTTTCCGCGACGGAGGTCATTGGCTGACTTGTTTCCGAGACGGAGGTCGTTGGTTGACTTGTTTCCGCGACGGAGGTCGTTGGGTGACTTGTTACCACGACGGAGGTCATTTGCTGACTTGTTTCCGAGACGGAGGTCGTTGATTGACTTGTTTCCGCGACGGAGGTCATTGGATGACTTGTTTCCGAGACGGAGGTCTTTGGCTGACTTATTTCCGAGACGGAAGTCGTTGGTTGACTTGTTTCCGAGACGAAGGTCATTGGTTGACTTGTTTCCACGACGGAGGTCGTTTGTTGACCTGTTTCCGAGACGGAGGTCGTTGGCTGACTTATTTCCGAGACAGAGGTCGTTGGTTGACTTGTTTCCGAGACGGAGGTCGTTGGTTGACTTGTTTCCGCGACGGAGGTCGTTTGCTGACTTGTTTCCGAGACGGAGGTCGTTGGCTGACTTTTTTCCGCGACGGAGGTCGTTGGTTGACTTGTTTCCGCGACGGAGGTCGTTGGTTGACTTGTTTCTGCGACGGAGGTCATTTGCTGACTTGTTTCTGAGACGGAGGTCGTTGGTTGACTTGTTTCCGCGACGGAGGTCACTGGATGACTTGTTTCCGAGGCGAAGGTATTTGGCTGACTTATTTCCGAGACGGAGGTCGTTGGCTGACTTGTTTCCGAGACGGAGGTCGTTGGTTGACTTGTTTCCGCGACGGAGGTCGTTTGCTGACTTGTTTCCGAAACGGAAGTCGTTGGCTGACTTATTTCCGAGACGGAGGTCGTTGGTTGACTTGTTTCCGAGACGGAGGTCGTTGGTTGACTTGTTTCCGCGACGGAGGTCGTTTTCTGACTTGTTTCCGAGACGGAGGTTGGTGGCTGACTTGTTTCCGAGACGGAGGTCATTGGCTAACTCTAGGTTGTCTGTGAACCGTAGAGTCTTGGAACTGGGGACTTTGCCGTAGCTCCGATTAGTGATGTCACGTCCATGTCCTGCTGGAATGAAGAGGAACGCCGCTGTTGGTCTCCAGGCTGTAGATGTGGTCGTCGAGATCTGACTTCCCTTTGACGCAGGCTGGTGGGGAAATGTAGTCCCCTTTTTGTTTGTGCCCTTGGATTGTATACAGGGATCGATGTGATCTCAACTGTAGGGCAAAAGTTTCATTTATTTGTATTGTTTTATTTCCGCGATGCTCTATCATTTCAGCCTTTATATCGCGAAGGTCATGATTGCCCAATCATATCGGCTATTTTTCGCGGTGCCCAATCATTTCGGCTATTTATTTTAATTTTACTCGCTGCTTTTTATTGCGAGTTGCCCAATCATTTCGGTTGTTTTATATGCATACATTTTTACTTGCTGCTTTTTATTGCAAGTTGCCTAATCATTTCGGCTGTTTTATATGCATACGTTTTTACTTGCTGCTTTTTATTGCAAGTTGCCCCATCATTTCGGCTATTTCGTATGCATGTGCGGCCTACCGGCTTTTCATCGTAAACCTGAAATTAGACATCGATTTCGGCATCAGCACCGCTACAACTGGGATATTGCTAGGAGCGAATCATCATTTGCCTCTGTCGATGTCGAACAAAGGTGGCTTGGCGAACAGGGTTAAGGTCCTGTCGACTAAGGCTTTTAACTTCATGAGCCGTAAGGGTCTCACAAAGGTATTTCTCCCTACAAGTCGTGAGGATCTTGTAGGTGTATTTCTTCCTTAAGAATCGTGAGGATTCCTAAGTGTATGTTCCTCTGTAAGTCGTAAGGATCCTACCGGAGGGTTTTCTCCTTGTAAATCGAGAGGACCTACAAGGGTTGTTCATCATGAGCACATATCCCCAATCACAGATGAAACTTGGTTAGGGAAATGTTTATTCGCGCCCGTGGATTGTATACAAGGGTCAGTATTGAATCACTTGTAGGGCAATATCGAAAGTTGTGGGGGGTTTGCTTAAGCACGGGTTTAGGTCTCGATAACTCAAGACTTTCAAATCTTATTAGCCGTGAGGGTCCCATAAGAGAGTTCTCCTTACGAGTCGTGAGGATCTCGCAAGTGTATTTTCTCCTTAGGAATCATGAGGATCCCTAAGTGTGCTGCTCCCTTGTGAGTCGTAAGGATCTCACGCGGGTGGTTTCTCCTCACAAGGTCGAGAGGACCCTGTAAGTGTCCTTTAACGAGGTTGCGCACTTTCGGGTTTTCACAAACACTCGCCGGTAGTCCTGCCGTTTTTACTCACGGAGCCCCTTCGGGTTTTCATCCGTGCCCATTTTGCTTATGGACATACAATTTTTATTATTATTATTTTTTATTTATATTTTTTTCTTTTTCTCTCTTTTTTTTTATTCATCTCATCAGCCTAAGGATGCTGTGGTAGTAGTTTAAAGACGTTTCGATCCTTCATTAGTTTAAGGACGTTTCGGTCCGCCATTAGTTTAAGGACGCTTCGGTCCGTCTAGGAGGAGGCTGGCTACTGCTTATAAAGTTTGAGCTTAGGACGATAGCGAGCGGACATAGTCGTCGTCATCTATCATTGACCTAGGCGGTAACTCACTAATCGTAGTATTTCTTTAGGAATCGACCGTTTATTGGCCTGTAAGGCCTTTCATCGTGCATATCCATGAGTAGATAGGCTCCATCCTGGTAGACCTTGTCTATAATGTACGGGCCTTCATAGTTTGGCTCGAATTTTCCCCGCTTGGCGCGATTGGGGATCATAGGCCTTTTGACCACTAGCACGAGTTCGCCTTGGCGGAATGTCCTCGGCCGGGTCAATCTTTCATATGAGCGTGTCATCTTTGCTTTATAGGCCTCTAGATTTTGTTGCGCTATGAGCTGGGTTTCATCAAGGGCATCAAGCTCCTCAAGCCGATGGTGAGCATTTTCTTCGTCCGTCAGCTCGCAATGGACTGCCACTCGTAGAGAGGGTAACTCTATCTCGAGGTCGAGCACTGCTTCTGCACCGAATACCAACGCATATGGCGTTGTGTTTGTGGCTGTCTTGAACGTAGTTCGATACGCCCAGAGAGCTTCTTGCAGTCTCTCGTGCCAATCCTTCCTATTTCGGGACACCGTCTTCTTCATGATCTTTGTCAAGGTCTTGTTGAAGGCCTCGGCTAGACCATTAGCTCACGGATTATAAACCGATGAATATCTCCAGTCTATATTATGTTGTTGCGTGAAGCGACTGATCTTGTGGCTTCTGTAAGCTGGCCCGTTATCGGAAATGATCCGTCGCGGAGTTCTAAACCGATATATGACGTGCGTCTTGAAGAAATGGAGGATATTCTCCGTCTTCACTTCCCTCAACGGTACTGCTTCTGCCCATTTGGAGAAGTAATCAGTCGTTGCCAGGATGAATCGATGTCCCTTGGATGATGCTGGTTCGATTGGGCCGACTATATCAGTTCCACATATTTCGAATGGCCAGCTAGCCACTGTCGGGTGTAGCGGATTTGGATGCTGGTGGATGAAGTCCCCATGGATTTGGCATGAGTGGCATTGCTTCGCATACTCAAGACAGTCTTGAATCATCGTGGGCCAGTAATAGCCCATCCGTTTGATCTTCAACTTCATCTTTGGGCCTGCTTGGTGAGAACCGCAGAGTCCGTCATGAACTTCCTGAACGACCCTTTTCGCTTCGTCAGGTCCCAGACATCTCAACCACAGAGAATCAAATGACCTCTTGTATAGAGTATCATTGACGAAGGCGAAAGACAACGCTCGTTTCATAAGCTGATGTCTTGAGTACGCATCTTCGGGCATTCAACGGTATTTGAAGTAGTCTATAAAGACTTCTCTCCAATCCTCGGTATTTTCCCGATCTTTTATTTGCAAGGTCGTCTGCTCAGCCGCTCCCTTTTCTTCGGATGATTCCGGAGATATTTCTGTTGGGGCAAGCACCCGACGACTTTGTACCACAATTCTTGCGTCATCGAGGCTCTCATCGGCCAGTTCCTTGGCGAGCTTGGCCAACGTGTCCGCTTTGCTGTTTTCCGCGCGCGGTATGTTTTCCAAAGTATAGAAAGGGATTTGGATCAACAGTTGTTGCACCTTTTCGCCATACTTTACCAACTCTGGTTTGCACGTTTGATAATCGCCGTTTACTTGACTAACGACCAGCTGGGAGTCTCCATATATGAGGAGGTTTTCAATTCCCATGTCGATGGCAATCTCGAGGCCTGCTATCAAAGCTTCGTATTCGGCTTCATTGTTTGTCCTCGGCTCTGTTAGGGAGAAAGCAAAGCGCATTATCCCTCCTTGTAGAGTTACAAAGATGAGTCATACCCCCGATTTGATTATAGGGGTACTTTGTTTGCGCTTCTTCATGGAAGATGCTCCATCGAAATAAAGCTCCCATCGGGTATCACTACCGTCGATCGCATCAAATGCATGTTCGTCTGGAAGATCGCAATTCAGAGGAGAATCGGCGGGTATCGGATGCCCAACGAGGAAGTCAGCGATGGCCTGGCCATTCACTGCCTTGAGAGGTTGATACGTTATCGAGAACTCCATCAAGAGCAGGGCCCATTTAGCGAGTCGCCCCGTCAATATGGCCTTCGACATCAAATATTTAAGAGGGTCCACCTTCGAAAGAAGACGGACCTCATGCGCCAACGCATAGTGCATGAGCTTTGTTATCGCGAAGATCAACGCCAGGCAGTGTTTTTCAATAGGGGAATAGCTGCTTTCTGCCCCCAGTAAAACTTGACTCAAGTAATATAGTTCTCTTTCTTTCCCTTGATCGTTCTCTTGCACCCATAATACGCCTAAGGAACCTTCGAGGGCGGTTGTATAGAGAATGAGAGGTTTTCCCTTGACCGGAGCAGCCAATACCGGCGGGTTCTGCAGGTATTGCTTGATCTCGTCTAGTGCGCTTTGGTATTTTTGGTCCCAGACGAACGGGGTTCCCTTCTTCATCAGGTGGCTGTAAGGACGGCACTTGCCTGAAAGGTTGCTATAAATCGCCGTATATACGCGAGCTTCCCTTGGAGAGACCGCAGCTGTTTGAGAGTTCTTGGCAGAGGCATTTCCATAATCGCCTTGATCTTTGACGGATCTATCTCAATACCTCGATGTCGGACGATGAATCCCAGGAATTTGCCCGAGGAAACTCCGAATGCACACTTGAGCGGGTTCATCTTCAAGTTGTATTGCCGAAGGCGTTGAAACACGGTCTTCAAATTCTCGAGATGTTCCTCGTATGATTTGCTTTTAACCACGAGATCGTCGATATAGCATTCGACGATTTCGTGTATAAGGTCATTAAAGATTTTCGTCATGGCCCTCTGATAGATGGCACCGGCGTTTTTTAAACCGAAGGGCATCACCTTGTAGCAGAATATACCCAAAGGAGTCCTGAAGGCGGTGTGCTTCTGGTCTTCGGGATGCATCTTTATCTGATTATACCCTGACAAGCCGTCCATGAAGGAGAAAACCTCATGAGTGGACGTATTGTCTATCATCAGTTCGGTGGCTGGCACTGGGAAATCGTCCTTCGGACAGGCTCTATTGAGATCCCGGAAGTCTACGCATATGCGCACTGTCCCATTTTTATTCATCACCGGGATGATGTTGGCGATCCATTCCGGATATTGAACCTCCTGAATAAAGCCGGAGTCGATCAGCTTCTTGACCTCGGCGTTGATGCTCATCTCAAGCTCGAGCCGCATTCTTCTTGGTGCTTGCTTGACCGGCTTAACGTCCGGGGATATTGCCAATTTGTGCACAGCAATTTCTGGATCTAGTCCTGGCATTTCGGAACAGTTCCATGCGAAGCAATCTTTATGCTGCATAAGCAGGTCTTTTAATGAAGCCACCTTCTCTTCAGACAGCAACTCACTAATGAATGTCGGTCGCGGGTCGTTCGCCGTTCCCAACTCGATTTTCTTGAGGTTATCCGCAGTGGTATGTATATCATCTTCCAGCTCTTTTGGTGCTGGTGGACACTCTGAGATCACCTCATCGTTGCTATTTTCGAAGCACCAGGGATGGTCATCCATGTTCTCGGGCTCTTCCTTTGATATTGTTATCATGTGACAAGTACGAATTCGCTTCCAATCCCAATGAGGAACTGGTTCTTCTTTTGTGGGCTTGGGTTCGTGCTTCTGCGGCGGCGCTACCCTCCACTTATCAGACAAAGCGAACTTACCAAGCTGATACTGATCTTCAACCCAATTCTTGAAGGTGAAGCAGTCCTCGAGAGGGTGCCCTATCACTCGGTGATAAGGGCAAAAGTCCGGATGAGAGACTTCGCTTGCTTGTTCGGGATGTTTGGACTTTGGCAGCGTAAGCATCTGATGTTTTATAGCAAGGTCGAGTATTTTCTTCGTCTTGTCTCGAGGAAAAGAGTACGCTCGACCCATTTTTCGTATGAGGGATAGATCGGAACCGCTCGATTTCCGCTCGCGTGGCCTCTTAGCCCTACTTTGTTGCTTTTGAGCGCCTTTTTCGCGTTTCGACTTGTTTCTGCCTCTGCGTCGAGCCTTTGTTACAACAGGTTGACATGGAGCGGCATCTTCATCCTTCACAGTTTGTTGGAGGAGGCGTTGCGTTTTGGCTTTCTCGTAGATGGCCATTTCGCGGTTATGGTCTTCTCGGACTTTTTGACCAGCTTCCCTTATAAGCTTGTCCATTTGCTCTTCGACCGACGGACTGGGCACTTTTGCATCTGGAACTTTTACTGGTTCAGGATTAGCGTCCTCCCACTGAGCGTCTGCTTCTTCATCGAAGTCATATACGACGTAGCAACCATGGAGTAGCTCTCGTTTCTTGGACCGAATGTATCTAAGCCCGATCGTTTCCATTCTCCCATTAGGCAACTTGCGTTGAGTCCCGGGAACGTTCCAGACTGTCATAGAACTTGGCTTTTCGAACAGTCCGCTTGAAGGATATCTCCTGGCGCTTTAACAGCCTCTTCAAGCCTTCTGTATAATATCTGGGGAGACGAATGGGCTGAAGCCTGTCAAGCGTAGGATCCGCGCCGTGCCAGATTTCTTTCTCCGCTTTGGTTTCTTCAGAGCGGTAGAATAGAATTGTTTTTTCACCTTCTCGCCTGGGAGGGACATAGAACGTCCGCAGCTCTTCTACACTGTAGATATTAAGTGCATCCAATTTTTTGTGATGTTTAAGCGGCACCATGGCGACTTGTAGACTTTGCTCTTCGTCAGCGGACGTTTGTATTGAAGGTCGAGCAGAGAATACAGCATGGACCTCATCTTCCGAGTCGCTACTAAAGATTAATGTAGGAGCGGATGGTCCTGGCTTGTTGTGTCGAGACGGCCCAGAATAAACTATCTCCTCTTCCTCCTCGGTATCACTCCCGAAAACAGGGATGGTGGCGTTAGTTTTGTTCTCCGGCTTGTGACACCTTTCCGTGTCTTCGAAATCCGGTAAGAAGTATTTGGCATCTTCATATTTGCGGACTTCGTTCATGAAAAACGGATTCAGCTCTCCCGCTACGGTATACTCGAGACCATCCTTAGAATACTTCATACACTGATGTTGCGTAGAAGGGATGATGTTGTACTCGTGTAACCATGGTCGGCCGAGCAGAGCATTGTAGCATGTCTTGGCGTCTATGACGTGGAACTTAATGTCCGTGACGAGTATCCCAAAGCGTAGCGTCAGTATCACAGACCCAAGAGTCCTTGATGACTGGAAGTCGAACCCGGAAATGGTGATCTTGTCCCGAGCAAGGTGCTGGACGCTCATGCAGATTTCTTTTAACACCCGCACATTGAGGAGATTAACGGAGGATCCATTGTCGATCAGGATCTTTCCTATCTTTATATCGTGGCAATATCCTTAGACATGGAGGGGGCGATTGTGTTCGCACGTCCCAAGGAGAAGGTCCTCGTCACCGAAAGCGACATCGGCCGTGTGCACTTCCTCCAATTCATCCTTCATCTTTTCCTCGGCCAGGAAAGCTTGGAATTGCTCCGGATCTTGTAGTGCCTTGATTAACGAATCTCTCGCCTCCTTTGATAGCAAAAGGGCGTCAAGAATGCTGAGCTGCGAGGGTAGTTTCCTCAGGTGCTCTAAGACGTTGTAATCCACCTTATTTCTCTTCGGCGGGTCCTTGGAATTTAGCTCCTCTACAACATGGTCATCTAAGACGATATCTTCAGAGACATTTTCTTTCCCTTTATCTTTTTTATTTGAAGGTCCGAGATTCTTTTCAGGTAGCGTACGATTACGCAGCCGGATATTTTCACAGACCTTCTGCCCTTCTTCTTGTCCCGAAGTGGATTCTTTAAAGAGCGGGCCAAGCTCCAGCTCTTCATCAGAATCACTCCCGAATGTAAGCACTTGTGGCCCGCCGGTGTTAACCATGCGACAATCGCCGGTAGTTCTTTTAAACCTTTCGGTCGTATTTTTCCGCTCCCGACGAGTTTTGTGCTTCTCCCGCTTAAAATGTTGTCGATGAGCAACATATCCTTGCCACCATCTATCGAAAGATTTGCACTCTTCAGTGGGGTGCGAAATCTTCTGATGATATAAGCAATAGGAGGGGTGCATTTCCACTTCACCAGTAATGTTTCCTTCGGAGGATGGTAGCTTCATGCCCATTGATATGGCCTTAGCAAACCTTTTCCTCATCTTGAATTTGCTTTTGTCGGTAGTGGAGGTATTTTTCTCCAGCGGGAGCGTCTCAGCTCTTTCATCAAGTCGCTGGCGCTTAGCCCTTTCAAATATAGCCATCTCGTGTTCCCGATCAGCTTTACTCTTCAGCAGAGCTTCGTTGAGGAATGCGTCAATTACCTCATCTGATGGCCCTAGAATTTTTGGTTTGGGATCTTCCCCCAGCTTTTCAGTGCAAGGAGTCTCCTCATCGTTCGTCAACGAATGGGAGATCATATGGCAGCTCACCACATATTGCTCAGACTCATCCGACGAACTTTATCCCCCATCTTCCTCTTGAAAGACGTGGTTGAGACACTCTTGGAGTGTAACGGGAGTCCGTGCTTTCTGGGTGTATTCCTTCAGCGCGTTAATTTGTTTTGTAAGTCTGTGCGCTTATCGCCAGGCTTCACAGGCTTCTTGGATTTCTTCTTCTTCTTCTTTGAAGATTTTGACGGCTGGTTGCGAGCGCTTGAGCCACCACCATCGGTCTTTGGAGTTGGACGCGGTTTCAACATCCCCTTAATGACCTGTGGTTCCAACGGGCTGTTCCACTTGATCGCTGGGCATGCCTGAAGGTCGTTCAGCATCCTCTTTGTCTTAGCTGACAGCACAACCTCCTATGGGGCTTCTTCGACGAGAGAGCACGTTGCCCCCGGCATATTCATCCTTTTTGAGACGTGAGGTTGCGGCGAATTCACCTTCCATCTATCGGATAGCGCGAACTTGCCCTGTTGGTACTGGTCTTTAAGCCAATTTTTGAAGACGTGGCAATTTTCGATCGGATGACCCAGTACTCGGTGATAAGGACAGTAGTTGGGCTCATTGACATCATTTGGTTGCGACGGACGTTTTGGCGCCGGCAAATTTATGAGTCGGTTGCGCAACGTCAGCTCAAATAATCTTCTCGTTTTGTCTCGGGGAAACGAGTAAGAATGTCCTAGTCTCTCCTCAAAGGGTACCTGTGGACGCATATTATTTTGACGAACAACCGGCTTCGAGTTACCCAGCTGTTGTTGAGCATTAGCGACAACGATCGCTTTTCTCTTCCCCTTATCATTTCGGGAATCTGTCTTTGGAAGAGGGGGTCTATGGCCCATCTGATCCATTTGCGCTAGTTTGTCAATCAAGGCCTGGAAGGTAGTCGGCTTGAAGAACATCATAAATTGCGAGATGGTTGCTTGCGGATCAAGGGTTCCCACAAACATACCCACCGCAGGAGCTTCTTCAATGCGCTACTTGCACTTTGACCATAAGTTCCGCCACTGTATAGCATATTGGACCCATGTCTCGCCTGGCTTTACCCTAGCGTTAATCAGTGCCGTCATCGGGGTGCGTTCACTGGCGCTTGCAAAACGTTGGGTAAACAGCAGCTCCATCTCCGCGAAGGTCTTGATAGAGTCGTTCGGGAGCTCAGAGTACCACTCGAACGCTATATCTGATAAGCTGCCAACGAACTAGCGAAGCAACAGCTTGTCATCACCACCGGTGTTGCCGCAGAGTGCCCTGAACTGGGCAACATGCTGGTGGGGATTGCTCGTCCCCTTATAGACATGGAATTTGGGAATTGTGTAGCCGGGCGGGTACTTGATTTGATCGTACCAACTTGGATATGGCCGCCCCGTTTTTACGACCTGGCCAGCTGCTTCAGTCGCATGATGAACCCGTATTTGTTGGGCTATGTACTCATCTAAGTCAGCTTTGGAGATTGTCTCCTCCTTAGCTGTTGACAGAGCTGGCGGAGGATTCGACGTTTCTTCCCTATCGTCTTTAAGGACGATCGGGGGATCTTCGGCCGGAGGATCTGGTTGGATCATTATCCCCACCATGTATTGGAACAGGAGGCCCATACGCTTTATGTTGGCTGCTTGTTCAGCAGCCTCTTTATCCTTCTTTTCCAATATTCGACGAAGGAATTCGGCGTCAGTTTCTTGCTCCTGGCGTTCATCCGAAGACGTTTCGGGGTTTTTTTTTGGCCCAGTAAGTGCAGCCATCGCGGTCATCATTTCTTGGAGCTTTTGCTGTTGCTCCTGCGCCTTGGTCACCGATCGCGTGAGCGGTCTATGACCTGTTGATATGCGGCTGTCCTCTTTACCAGATGCCACGTAGACGGTATGAACTACGATGCCCCCGGACTTAGGGCGTTTGGGTTTACCACCTTTGATATTCGCCATCGGCGTGAGAACTTTCTCTGGTCTTCTTCTCTTATGGATTGTTGAAGTTGAGGGGGCCGTTGCTTTAGGCACCCAAGTGGTCGTCGCCTTTTGTTGCTTGACCAGGTGATTTTCTCCTTGGGACTTTTCGACTTCTTATGTTGGCGAGAGAAATTAGGATTAATTACAGATTCTCAGACTCGTCGCCATGTCTTGTAAATCCTGGAGGACAGCGATTGAGGAGGCTACTCCGGCTTTTCTGCTTCCACGGCGGTCTCTACCGGTGGAGGAGATCTTTTGAGGACCGCAGTTGGCGAGTTTCTGTGTACCCTGTTCAGCAGCTCGAAACTATTCCCGGTTAGAACAGCAGCGTTAATTTCCACCGTTGGAGCTGGCGGAGTCATCCCAGAGGGGGAGCTGCCCTCGGTCTTCCTTATCCGGCGCCAGTGGCGTCGTCGGGCGCGACGAGTTGTCGGTATTGGTTCAGTGATGGAGATGGCCTCTTCTTGCCTCCTGTTTAGGTGTGGGGCTGTTGCCGGCGTTAGCCTATTGAAGACTGATGTCTTTTGAGCAGCAGGAGCAGGAGTGGGAGTTGGGACGGTCAGTCTTGTAAAGACCGATCTCTTAGCAGGAGAAGCCGCCTTAACGACTTCAGGAGCAGGTTTGGCTACTCTTTTTGGAATAACCTTTTCTGGGACTGCAAGCTTCATTGTGGGCCCGCAGGAGTTTTGGCCCAGTCTGGAGAAGACCGAGGTACTGGTGTTGAGCGACCCGTTGAGAGGGGCCGCAGTAATTGTAAGTCGATCGAAGACCGACTTCTTAGGAGCCTCTGGTACGGGCACCGGGGTGCTGAAGCTTGTTGGGGGAAGCATGGTTCCGAAAAATAGCCCTGTGGTGGCTTGAGCAATCTGCTCCACGGGCATCGTGAACAAAGAGGCTGCTTGGGGCCCGTAGGTTATGCCCCCAGTTGAAGCAGGACGCGAGTTGCAGCTGCAGTTGGAGCACTTCGAATAGGTGGATGCCATTGCTGTATTGCTTTCTGCGCCAAACAAAAGACCAAATCTTAGTAACTTGAAACCTAAGGGCAACCATTAACAAACCGCGATTGGTTCGCGAACCACGACACACGAAGTGTGGAATGGAAAGAGGAAAAGGTCCCACCGGGCGTGCCAGAATCTGTTCCCCTCCGAATGGCGGCCACGACGTTAGGACGTCTTGCCTGAGATTCGAGGCAGATGCAATTTGGTTTTATCCGTCCACCTCTCCGAAGATGCCAAGTTGATTTATGGCACCGTTTATCGGAGGTTTAGACGGATGCGGCTGATGTAGAAGACTTCGTCAGATTCCCCCTCACTTGAGGGGTTTTTGATTGTGGAGACGCTCTTCCCTGCAAGTGCAAGCCCCTGCAGTTAATTACGCTACCGCATCGCGGCAACAACTTTCTCCTTCTCCAGAATTTCCCTTCGTGTCGTGTGTGTTTATTTTGTTTGTGGTTGCCCGTGGATTGTATACGGAGACTAAGTGATGCCGTCGTCCGTAGGACGTGGATTAGTCCAAATCCGTATTTACTTAGATTTGGATTTGGTGCTTTAGTTTAAGGATACGTTAGCCATATTTAGGCTAAGATCAACTTAAACGTTCGTTAAGGATACGTTAGTCCGATTTAAGACTAAGATCAACTTAACGGGATCGTTTGGATCCGACAAAAGAGCAATTGGCTCTATTGTTTAGTTTAATGACGTTGCGGTCGATAAGTAGTTTAAGGACGTTGCGGTCCATAGGTAGTTTAAGGACGTTGCGGTCCATATTCCAGTTTAGGGACATGGTGGTCCATATTTAGTTTAAGGACGCTTAATTCCGTGGGTTTAAGGACCCCACAGTCCGTGTTTTAATTTAAGGACGCTTAAGTCCATGAGTTTAAGGACCCCACAGTCCGTGTTGATGTGTGGTTGTCGGGACCCGTCACCTCTCTGACGTCGTTGAAGGATTACAACGATAAGAGTCAAAGGAGTTCGGAGATGTACTCTCGAACCGGATGTAAATTGATTTAAGAGAGCAGCTGTGCTCAGTCAATTTAATTTGAGGACTTACGGCCATGATTGGGCTAAGTCCAGTTGAAAAATGTTCAACGCTTTTATTTGCTTTTGGCCTATTAGGCCTGTGCTAGGGCTTGGTCCCTTTTTAATAATGCATTGCATTATTTATTTTGTCTGGGCTGTGCCCATTTATAAATGATGCAGAGCATCAATTTTGTTTGGGCTCTGCCCTTTTTATTGCATTTTCAATTTTGTTTGGGCTCTGCCCTTTTATAAATGATGCAGAGCATCAATGTTGTTTGGGCTCTCCCCCTTTTTATTGTGTTGCAATTTATTTTGGCCTACTAGGCCTTTTTGGTTTGGGCCTGGCCCTTTACTAAATAATGCATTGCATTTGTCAGGCGCTTTGCGCCAATCAATGAGCGCAAGGGCTTGTGGTGATGACACGTGTCACGCAAGTGCAGTGCGCTGCGCTTGCGCTGCTGACACGTGGCGTGCTCTGGTGAGTTGCGCCAATTTCAGAGAGCAAGGCTCTATTTCAAAAGCGCATAGCGCAAGTGGTTCAGATGCTGACACGTGGCGCTCTCTGGTGGCTTGCGCCAACCCAAGAGCGCAATAGTGCAGTTTTGTAAGTGCAAGGCACTATTAACTTGAGAATCTTTTAGATTCCAGAACCAATGGTTCATAAAAAAGTGCAAAGCACTGTTTGATTTTTTGATCAAATTTAGATTAAAGAAAACAAGTTTTTCTTGTTTTTCTTGTTTCAGAGAACCAGAGGTTCATAAAAAAGTGCAAAGCACTGTTTATTACATGAAGATCATTGATCTTGTTCTTAGATCAATGATCTATTAGAAGAAATTCTTCTATTTTTGTGAAGGTTTTTACCTTTTTCTTGAAATTTCTTCAAAGTTCTCTCCATTTTGAAGTTCTCAATCTCTCACAATATTGATGCTTTTGATTTGGGGTCTAGGGGCCTTTATATAGTGCCCATAAATTTGTTAAATTTGTTAAAGAGATCTTTCTCTGAGTGATTTGGGGAATTTTCCCCACCGTTGGATCTTTTGATCTAAGGGCTTCTGTTTTACAGAAGGCAATCTTCTTGTTTTAACAAGAACAGAAAAATCTTGCTAGAATTTAATTCTGTTTGGCGCAAACGCCCCAGTGCATGACACGTGTCGCGCAGCGCAGAGCGCAGCGCATCTGCGCTTGCGCATCTCGCTGACACGTATCGCGCAGCGCACGGCGCAACGCAACTGCGCTGACACGTGTCGCGCAGCGCAGTGCTTGCGCAACTGAAGCGTTGCTTCCTTTAATTTTGTTTTAAATAGAGCTTTGCTCTGATTGGGCGCGCTGCCTTGGACGCTGCGCTGGCGTATCAGCTTTCGACACGTGGCGCGTTGCGCGCAGCGCAAAGAATTTTAAGCGTTGCTTCGAATTTTGAATTTTGAAATTCAAACAGAGCTTTGCTCTGATTGGGGGAAACAGTGTAGGGTTAGAAAATTGGAGCAATAGGGACGGGGGGGACCGGCAGCGCCGGCCCCATGGAGAATCTTGCCGGCTAATTTTGGGGTGTGGGGCTTTGGATCTTTGACACGTGTCCTAGGCTGTGTAAATACAAATTTCCATATGTTTGTTTTTATTGTGACTTTTCATTTTACGTGTGGTACACATGCAAACTTTTGAGCTTCTAAAAGTTTAAAAGAAAAATCAATAAAAATAATATGTGACTGGGGGGATTCGAATACAGAGATTATGTCACAGCAGTGCAGGGCTTTACCAATGAGCTACAGGTGCTTTCTTTTTGTTCAAAAGCAAATTAAATTTATAGATTGTTCTCATGCTAAGGTATTTTTCTGTATTTTGTAAAAATTATGTACAGAAAGTTCTTGGTTGTTACAAGCTGGGTAGTCCATAAGCACATTCTTAAATGTCTCTAGTCGCGAGAATATCGAGACTAGGCATTGATATTCCGGAGTAGGCTAGTGTATATATTTCGAGACTCCGACGAGGGGCGGTGGCGAGGTCTCACAAACTATTGGTGTTGAGTCACCTAAAATAGTATACAGATGCTCACTGGAGGTGAGTACACCAGACGGACCCGCCGAGAACTTCTAAATGGTATTATACTTATCGTTAGATGGAATTTCTCTTATGGCATGAGTACATGTTAATTCTTTGACCTGAGATTTTTATTTGTCTCATATGAGTTCCCACTGTACTTAGATTACTGCTTTACCACGACTCAAAAGAGTCGTGCAAAGGTTTTATTTGGGTACAGTTCCGAGCCACATGGAGACAATGAACAATCGTCAGGGATTCATCTCTCCCAGTATTGGGAGTCAATGTCCCGCTGTATTAGGTCAGCTGTCCCCATAAATTCTATGGTCAAGATGGATGAGATTTATTGATGTGATATCTGTAGTTTCTCAGTGGGTGATGAACTTCAGACTGGCACGACTTCGAGTTAGTAGGGGACTAACGTTATCCACCCCGTATACTCGGTATGCGATTATTTTAGACGAAGAGATCGGACTGTACGGAGATTATCACGGACAGACTCAGTGGGGATACAGATGAATTTACTCGTCGGCCTTCCTTTTGCTCAATACTTGGGTAGCCGTTACGTACAGCTAGTGTCGCTGATGTGCTTGTGGTTAAACCCACTGCCAGCGTATTGACAAGTCTTTAGAGTCCCACATGGAGGGTTTTTCCGGTTCATGCGAAATGATGTAATGGCTGTATATTTATACGTGCTGGGTTCCGATTTGATATGTGTGCTAATCATACGGATTTTAATCGGGCAGATGATAATACTACTAGGCTTAGCATTAAGCCAGATTATTAAATCAATTTTTGATTTAATAATTTACATATATATATTTCGATTTGTATATTCTATTATTATGTTCATTATATTTTTCTATATTTTGGGTATTCGTATTTTAATACGAATACGGGCATATATTTGCGAAGATGTATTCTTGTGTTCATACAAGAATACTTCTAGAAAGAGAACACCTCATTTCTAGATTTTTCTTTTTAAAAAAAATTATGAGATAAGGTGGAAAAGAGAAATGGTGGAGGGTATGGCCAAATGAATTGTTTTTTCATTTGGTTATACTATTCAAGCATGATTGTATTTTTAAATTGTGAAAATTCTTTTAACAAAAGAAAAAATGCATGCTTGAATTTGTTACGAGTTACTCATTCTACCATTTAGCTTCTCTCTCCTTAAATGACTCCTTCTTCTTCATCTTCTACCATTCTTATGTGTTGAAAAACAAGAAAATTAAGAGAAAGAAAAACCATTAGAATACTCACATGCATCACTAAGCATCCAAAATTAGCATTCTAGATCTTTAGTTACTTTATTGATGAAGTTGAAGCTTGAACTTGATTCCTTCGGATGGATCAAATTCGGCGAAGGAGAACCGGTTTGCAAGCGCGATCATGAAGCCTCGAGGAGCTAAGGAAGAGGATTGAAGACAAAAGACACGACTATAAAGGTTGTAAACCTAACCGAATAGTTAAATCCTTGTCTCTTGTTCTTTTCTAGTTTGGTGTTTCGTATAGATTCTAGGGTTAAGTTTCTAGTGCCATCAAAATTTTCGTTTTTGGATTCCGTATTGGCCGCGGATTAGCGGCGAGGGCACCAGGAACTTTCAGGATCGATGTAGATGCATAGCCTCTCTTGTGCCAGTATTTTTCTTCTGAGCGCAAGCAGGTTTGTAATTTAAATGTAATTGGGTGTTTAGCATATAATTTATTTTTTGGCTGCTTAATTAGAAAATTAAATCTGAATGTGTTGTTGTGCAGAAACAAGCCGCTCAAAATAAGAAGAATCGGAAGTCCGCGAAAAGAGATCGGCCTACTTACATGAGTGGCTTGAGAAACATTACCCGTTCTATGGAGGCAGCAGTAAATTACAATATATCTTTTTTGATATAATGTGTAAATCCCCAGTTTCGTATATATAATTTCCCGTATATATTTTTACATTTTTCTCCTTTTATTTATACTTTTTCTATTTTATTTAAATTAAATTCCTAAACTCTAAACCCAATCCAAACCCAAATCCTAATTTCTACCCGGCCCAACCCATGCTCGACCCGGCCCGCTTTCCCCCTCTCCTTCTTTCTCACTCCCTCACTTTTCCCGCCACTTTCCCCCTCAACGGCTCCTCGCCCTGCTTCTCGCTCCCGCGATGACCGCACCCACGTCTGCTCCTCGCGCCCATCATCCCCACAATCTGCGCTCATCCTAGACCCGTTTCCCCAACGGGCACTTCCTCCAACGACTCTCTCCCTCGACTCCTCCTTTCTCACGCCGCCTTCACAAGACGCGCCCACGTCCTCGGCCACAACGGCTCGACTCCACTCGCCAAAACCCCGATCGCTAGCTCCCTCTCTCTCTACTTCACTCACATCCCCCTTCATCTTGTCAACGCCTGCAACCCCGAACCCATACCCACAACACCGACCCTCCTCATCTCGCAACCTCTTTCCCCTCGCAGACGAGCCTCCCCTGCCCCTCCTCGTCCCCTTTACCTCAACCCAGCACAACCGTCGGCCACCTACTCCCGTCCCCATCACGGCCCAACTCCCCAGCTCCACCACCACCGAGGCCTTCTACCTCCAGCACCCACTGCTACCGTCGACAGAGCTCCATCGCCGTCTCCGACCATCACGAACTTCTCCCCTGCTCTCTCCCCTCAAGCACCAACCCCAAGCCACTGCACCAATCACCTCGCCGACGGACCTGATCACCTCATCGCCGACGAACCCATCTTCATCGCCCCCATCGACTCCACTGCACACCCGAGCCCTCGTCTTCGTCATTCACCATCGTCGCTTCACCACCTCCAAGCTGCAAACTCTGAGCACCCCAACACAGAGCCCCTGCACCCACTGCCTCCAACCGCCACCCGAGCTCGCTGCCGTCGCCGCTGCCTGTGCTGTGCCGTGCTTGTGGTCGTACCTCTGCCGTGTTCGTGTCCGTGCGATCGTCGTCGCTGTGCCATCGTAATAGGCAAGTGAACCTCCTTCACTTGTTCAAATCATGCTATGTACATAAATATTTTAATAAATATAGCCTAATAATTTAATTGGTAAAATGTTTGATGAGTGTATGTAAAAGTAGATAGCGTTCATATACACGCATCGAGTGCTCGATGCGATTACCCTATCCAAGACTCTATTAAAAATCCCCCAATTTTATTATTAGAAGTTTCGATTGCTATTAACGAGTGACGTATAAAAAATTGGGATCAAATAGTTAAGGCATCGAATATAAAATGACATCCCAATTGGTTACGTCAAATCTGAAAATCACCGTATATATCACGTTGTAAAATTAGTAGTTAATTAAATATAAATCTAATCATGGTGTTCCAGGGCTCGTATCGAACCTAACTAGATAACCTATAACCCTATGTAATTAGTTATTGAATATTGTAATTTCATGACACTGAAAAATGAAGGGAAATACGGCTCTGGACTGCAGTCCGGGGCGGCATTCTACGGGGGAAACCTAAATTTAAGCACCTGTACATACCTGCATAAAACTGAAAATGTACGGAGCTCCATATGGTCTCATAGATAACTTAATTAGCTAACACGTGAATCTGGTCCCGTACATTTTTACCATCGCTTGATATTTAAATTGTATTTTGTCGTTGTGTTCTGCAGTTTCTGCAGTAATATTCCTTACACCGTCACATTAAACTAAACATAATTTCTAATATAGAGATGCTATTGATAATCCATTTGATGCGTTGGAAACTTAACTGACAGAACTATATTTTATTCAACTAGGGAAATACCTGAATCTGAACATAATCACTGGTAAAATACGCGTGAAGTTGGGCTTCCAGTTCTAAAACTGGAATTCCAGAAATCGAATGCTGCCTTAAAATGATGATAATTCCCTAACCTGAACTCCGATCGACATAAAATAAATTTTATTGTTTAGATAATCAAGTGTACTTGGTACGCCTTTTATATTATTTTGATTGATTCCATACATGTGATTTATCATAAATTTTACAAGTTATATAGCATTGGTCATTAGTGAAATAGTGAATACATGTTCAGTGTAGGTCTGCATATTTTCGTGTTTGCTTTATACCTGCTGCTTAGTGATTATTCACGTTGAAACCTAGCGACTGGTTTGCATTTTCGATATAGTAGTGTTAGTAATTGCGCTGTGGCAAATACAATACTGATATTGATAAGTGGAAAAGTGACTGAAAGTGACAGCGATACGTATTTTTTCACAACCTATCTGATACCTGAATGCATACTATAACCTGGGGAATGGGAAAATCAAGGTGGAATTGAACTCTTATTTAGCGAGGTACAGTGATTTATAGAATGATCATTCGCTATTAGTCACACACACACACACACACACACACACACACACACATTAGGTCGTGGGCCTAACGGCACGGCTGATAGGGTTATGTCCCGGGCACAGTGGACTATAGTCTCAGGCATGCACGAGACCCTTGTTAAATACGAGCATCCTTTTCACAATTGATTTCATTGACTTAGTGACCGATAAGTAGTGACATGCATATGGCCTAGTTTATTGACATGATACCTACATGGCACCATTCATATTCAGTCAATGCTTATTTTACTCATATTCTGCAATTCATTGTACTCCTCATACTTAATAATATTGCAAGCCCATCATACATATATTTATTGCTATATGTGTCTCCCTGACGACCTGAGTGTGCATGCTTAGAGGACGAAGTAGATCCAGCCCAGGAGCAGGACCTGCCCTTCGAGATCACGGAGATCTAGACTGCATCACCAGCACTATTTCCTTTGATTTTAGCACTTGTTTTATTGGTTACTTGTTTATTCTGTAAAATAAATGTACCTCGAACTCTTTTAAATTGCAATGTAATAAAGTTATGGACTGTGATTTTCCTTTACTCGAGTACTGATTACTGACTACCATGTAATGCTAGAAGCCGATGTGTGGCTACGGCGGGATTATTCCCTGACCGTAGGAGCATGGCTGGCCTAGTCACCACTCATATTCCGTATTTTAGGAAGCGGGGCATGACATAATGCAATATGAAAATTTATGTTATTATATATGTAAATATTTGGTGAATTGCAGAGAGCTTGAACCCTGTCTCAGGGTGATATACCGAGCGTGTTGAAGGATTATCTATCCGGCCTCGGACGAGCTTTGATATCCCGACACTGCTACCCAGAACTATTGTGTAAGTGTTAATATTTGTTCTAATTCGAATGAAATTTTATTCCGAATAGTTTAAATCTAAATGGTTTACTTACGTTTCAATGTTTTACGTAGTGTAAGAGCGGATGGTGCAGCAAGCGGAGTCATCAGGAATTGATTTCACCACAGAGACCGATCCAGCCGTGCTGATCTCTGTCCTAGACACCGTACACGGAGGGCACCAAGGCTGTTGGGTAAGAGGCCGAAGACTTGGTCCCAGCAAGGCCCATCAGAAGTTGTTCTCCTCTCCCGCGGTTACTTCTCCTACCCCGCGAGCGACGTCTGGAACAGCGGTTCGACACGCTGAACTCTAAATTCGAGGCGTTGCAGGAGATGATGGTATGTATTTTACACACACACAAACGCGCGCGCACGTGTACACACACACACTGAGACATACACACACACATACACACAACAACAAGCACAAAAACAAAGCTGAGAGACAAGCCTTTAGATCAATAATACATTATTTCAATTCACAAGACTTGATTTCTAGACTTAGAATTTCACAACTATACATATGAACTAAATCTAGTACACCGTTCCTTACTCCTTTATTACACAAGCTTAAAAACGTTACAGATTCGACAGACTACTTATTCGGATGCGGCTCGACATGCCCCTTCTTCGGGGGCGGCTCCGCAGGCCACTCCTACGGATTCTTCTATGCGTGGCCCTCCTTCAGCTGCACAGGCCATTCCTACTCCTGCACAGGCCACTCCTTCATTACTCAAGATTTTGTCGGTGTCACGCCTCACTCCTAATACAGAGAGTATTGTCTGCTCTGGCCAAAGCCGTACGGTTTTGTCCTTCGGGGCGAACCGGACCCGACCAGGGGCCACTTCCTAGGAGGTCACCCATCCCACGCTTAACTACGGAGTTCTCAAGCTCCTGTAGTGCCGGTTCACTTAAAAGGCGTCTCTGTATTGAGAAGTGGTATCATTACATTTACCGTACAGATCTGCCCTCTTTTCGAAATGTATTCCGAAGAGTCCCCATTGTTCTACAGTGGGGTCCCATGGACTCAAGAGGTGGCCCCCACAGATTCAAGAGGTAGCCCCCGCCCACTTAACATGGCACTTGGCGTGGCACTTTATTCCGTGTGGCGGTTTGCTCCGTGAATAAGAACCGGGTCCCGACATTCTCCCCACCTTTGAACAATGGTTCGTCCTCGAACCACAGACCTACCTATTGAGGGACCAGCTTTGATACCATTCTGTCACGCCCTATACCCCCAATAAAGAGAGTATTGTCCGCTCTGGCCAAAACTGCACGGTTTTGTCCTTCGGGACGAACCGGACCCGACCAGAGGCCACTTCCCAGGAGGTCACCCATCCCAGAACTTCCTTGGCTCGAGCACGCTTAACTACGGAGTTCTCAAACTCCTGTAGTGCCGGTTCACTTAAAAAGCGCATCTGTATTGAGAAGTGGTATCATTCCATTTATAGTACAGATCTGCCCTCTTTTCGGAATGTATTCCGAAGAGTCCCCATTGTTCTACAGTGGGTCCCACGGACTCAAGAGGTGGCCCCCACGGATTCAAGAGGTAGCCTCCGCCCACTTAACATGACACTTGGCATGGCACTTTGTTCCGTGTGACACTTTGCTCCGTGAGCAAGAACCGGATCCCGACAGTCGGCACACGGCTGCAGTGAAGAGCAGATGCACCAGATTTCCTAGATACTTGGAGATAGAGCTTTTGGACGGAGCTAGCATAGATTTATTTAGATTTTTTAGGATTTTAGAGGATGTATGTACTTTATTTGATACATATTGTATATTTTAGACATCGGTTGTTGTATATGATATTTATGATCATGATTTTAGATTGATTTCATATTGTTTTTGTTTATTTCGTTATATATTATGCGTAGAATATTGTTTATAAATACTTTTATATTTGGTTATATGATATATCGTGCGATATATATATTATTGTGTACAGGACGGGAAAAAACGGGAAAAGCATTTATAAAAAATATGAAACTTTGCCCCTACGGTTGTCGCCATAGAAGCTAGCCTACGGTTGACACCGTAGGGGCAATAGATGCCCCTGAGGCTGCTACCGTAGGGCCAAATTTATGCCCTACAGTGACAACTGTAGGGGCATAAATTACCAAAAAAAATTAAAAATTATTAAAATAAAAGTCTGGTCCATGGTTTAATTCATAGGGCCTAATTTATTCCCCTACGGTGACAACTGCAGGGTCATAAAGTCCACAAAAAAAATTTAAAAATAATTAAAATGAAAGTCTAATCGGACGGATACTTTAATTTTCCCCTACCGTTTTAACCGTAGGGAAAAAATTACTTTTTTTTATAAAATAAAAAAAATAACTACAACTTCGTTGGAAACCGTAGAGACGGTTGCCTCGATGGTTATGTCCGTGAGGGAAAAAAAATTCATCTGTAGGGGTAAAAACTTCCCCTTATAGCCTTTTAACCTACGGATGGTTTTTTTTGCCCGGGACAGCCCCAATTCATAGCTGCTTCACCAACTCCAACAACCATATGCTGAATTATGGAGTAGGAATTAGAATTAAACTCTATTATTTTGGCACAACCTTGTTTAAGAAAATCTATGTTTGCTGATTAGGGTGCATTCGTATCATTGAGTTTGGACTTAACTTAGGTCCTGTAGCTAGCGTTTTCTGCGTTTTCTTTTCAGCCTTTTTGTGTCCTATTAATTTGAGTATGAGGTTTGTTTGTTTGCTTGGTTTTGGGGGGGAACAAATGGGCTATCATACCATGCCATATCAGAAAAAAAATTTGGGGATTCAGTCAAGTTTAAAATCAGCATATATATTCAATTCTTTTACTTTAAAAAAAAATGGTTACCGCCATCTTATACTCAAAATAATTTATTTTTTGTCATTTTTGAGAAATGTTGGGGATATCCTTCCTAATGCTACTGAATTTAACTCCTCAATTCTCAACTCAAAACGAAAACAAATAAGAAATTAAGAGAATCTTTAAGTCAATAGGACATTACTTTAACAAGCAAATGCAGTTTAAGGACACAACTCTTGACTTCCGACATTTTTGAAACTCGGTTTTTGTGACTTAAACGGACCCTTAGCTCGTTACTCGTTTATCTAATGAACTAAATTAGGCTACACTAGCTACAACAAAAATGGTCTTTAGGTGACTGCTGCTATATATCGATCAATATAAATTCCTTTATAGCCATATATAGCGGCAGTTTAATAAAAGTGTCGCGCTTGCTGCCACAATAAGCCCCGGAGCTATAGCTTGGATGTTATATGACTGCACTCTGGAAAATGTGGCAATATGAGTGCCTACAGCGGCAATCAAGACTGCCTGCCTCTATACACCTCCATTATGTTTTTAAGAAACAAGTATTTGAGAGGCAGTAGTTATCATTGTAGCTGCCCCCATAGAAGTCTCAAATGCTAAAGAAACAATTTACACTAGAAATTCCTAAAATAGCTTAGAAAACATAATTTCTGAACCTACATTTAAATAAACAAGCATTTGGTTTCTATTGATTACATGAGGTTTTCTCATTCTCCCTGATGGAGCTCCTTTTCGGGCCTCCGTCAGATGTTGTCTTCCGTTGATCTCGATGTGAACTTGGTTGATTGTCCTTCGTTGCGTGTGGGTCTCAATGGGTTTTGAGAGGAGAAGGTGGGGTGAGGAGGCTGTCGCCGAGTACCTGCAAAGAAGTCCCGGGGTGGTTTGGTACCACCGAGGACCCTCCGACGCTCAAGTCAGTGATGAGATCCGAGCAGAGTAACGGCGTAAAGTGTAAAGAAAGGCTTACTTGATCTCTCTGTGATGGGGGTTTATATAGCGGTGGTGGCACGCAGCGGCAGGCGCGAGAATCTCGCCGGCAGTTACGCTCCCGACGTCACGCTCGCGCAGAGAGCGGATCCCCCATTAATGGGTATCGTGATAGCGTGGAACGTGGGATGTTGTTGGCGTAGAATCTGCGCATGGAGAGATTCGTGGAGCGGCGGTTACGCCTGTGAGTTGTGGAGTTGGTCGGAAAGCCGAAGAAGACGGCCTCAGCAGGGAGCTCGGAGATGAGCGGGGAGGCCGAGGAGTCTTGGTCCTATGGCGGCTCGGGGCGAGCTGAATGGCCGAGGAGGCTGATTTGCAGGGGGCCTTGAGGAGGGCCGGCTTGTGCTTGCAGGTCGGGTGTAGGGCGGCCTGGTCGGCCTCTGCGGGCCCTTTCTTCTGAGTCTTGGGACACGTCATCCGCCACGTGTCCTGATCTTGGAGGTCGTCAATATTGAGTATCATCATTAGCCTCCCACTCTTGCCCTGACCAGCTAGCGGGTCGGGTCAGGAGTGGACTGTCGGGCCCCCCGAGGTGAGCTCATCCTCAGGGTTGTGCCGGGATGAGTCCTCGAGCCGTCGGTTGTCTTCTCCACTAGCGAATCGAGGCGAGATCTTTGCATTTAATGAGGGTGCGCCGGTTCGTGCACTCTGCAGTCGAAGCGATGGTCCACGTGTCGAGCGCCAACTGGCTGCTATGACGTGCGCAGGCCTACGGCGTCTGATGGGACGCGGTCAATCGCTGGGCTGCCACGTGGAGCGATCTGGGCCGCTGGGCGCAAGGAGCCGTTTCGGCGGGAGACGATGGGCGCCATTGGATGAGGCCGTGTGCGTTAATAAATACGGGTGGGGCCTGCCCTAGGGCCCTCACTCTCTCATATTTTCCCATTCTCAAGCCCCAGCTGCTCGGCGCCCTGTCTCCCCTCCCTTGTTCCCAACTTTTGAAGAATTTCTTTTCCAGGTTAGATGTCTTCTCCTGTAGAATCAGTATATGTCACGCCCCGCTTCCCGGAGTACGCTAAAATGGGCACGTGACATAGCCAACTATGCTGCCTGTGGGTAGGAAGTATCCATCCACAGTCACATACGGCTGTAGAGATATCAAAAACAAAATAAAACTATCTAAACATGTCTATAATCCAAGATAACATGAGTCAAGAATGTAGGGTGTTTTTCGTCACCCCAGTGAGATGGGAATACGCGCGCGCTTGTCAGGCGTACTACAGATTCCCCCTGCCTAGGGTAGGCCGGGGTTTAATGATTGTGGGGATCCGAATCTCCGGCAGCCGCGGACTAAACTGCCGTTAATTACCCCTCGCCTTTGGGGCGAGGGAACCTCCGATTAACGGGTTAAACTGGTCATGCGAACCCAATGTGCGGTGTGCGTGTGTTCTGTTTTGAAAAGGGGGGGTTTTGGATATATCGGGAGCCACGCAGAGTTTTTACGGGGGTCCCGCTACCCGGATAGCGGGCTGGGGGTCAAAGGGGCTAGCAGCCCCTTTGCGGGGTTCGGGGCAGCGCCCCGGCCCGAAAATTTTTTGGAGGGGGAGAATGTTGCGGAGTATGTGTATGTGTACATTTGTATACAAATGTATATATATACATATATATATAAATAAAGGGGAAAAGGCATCCAAAGGATGCGTGGGGCAGCACCTTGGGCGCTGTGCGCTTAGGTGCTGTGCGCTCAGGCACAAGCGCGCCACGTGGGCGCTTTGCGCATAAGCGCTGCGCGCAGGAGCGCAAGCGCGCGCGCCACGTGTCGGCACATGGGCGCTTTGCGCATGAGCGCTGCGCGCTGGAGCGCAAGCGCGCGCGCCACGTGTCGGCACGTGGTCGCTTTGCGCATCGCGCTGGTGCGCAAGCGCGCGCGCCACGTGTCGGCACGTGGTCGCTTTGCGCACGAGCGCTGCGCGCGGGAGCGCAAGCGTGCTGGTGCGCAAGCGCGCGCGCCACGTGTCGGCACGTGGGCGCTTTGCGCATCGCGCTGGTGCGCAAGCGCGCGCGCCACGTGTCGGCACGTGGTCGCTTTGCGCACGAGCTCTGCGCGCTGGAGAAAAAGAGGGCTTTTAGCCCCAAAAACTCTCGAAAGAGAAATTAGTGAAGTTAAACTCCTGAACAAAGGGAAAATGTTTTGGTTGGGAAAATGGGTTCTTCTCCTTCCTCCTCTGTTGGCTGGCTCAAGAGATGTGAGATCTAAAAATCTCTTCTTTTTGAGATCTAATGATAGATCCAAGTTCCCCTATGTGGGTTTTGTGGTGAAAAACTAATTTGTTTTGAAAAAAGAAGAGTAAAACTCTTGATTTAATTCAAAAGAAAGAAGAAGGTTTTGGAACCTTGGAGAAGGAAGAAAGATCTCAGATCTAAAACTTTTTTTGGAGAGAGAAAAAGTTGTTGAGATATTTCATTATCTTTGCCTTTATAGGCCATACATTTTACACATAGCCCCTTGGGCTTCACAAAATGGCATTTTGCCTATCCCATGGCTCATGTGCCATTTCTTTTTGCACATAAGCCATGGGCTTTACAAAAATTTGGCTTTATGCCTATTTTTCTTACATTTATCCGAAAATAAAATAAAAGAAAATACAACAAAATTATTTATTACAAAAATTTTATCTTGGCGTGGGGGAGGCCGGCCGCTTCATGTTCGGGCTCGACCCGGGCATGGGCCCACTGGATCTGGGCTTGGGCCCACTTGGCTTGGGGTTGACTTTGATTTTGACTTGGTCAACCGGGGTGTAAATTTTTACCCCAACAAATTGCCCCCCATCAATAAATGCACACCACATATGTGGGTCGTGTGCATGAAATTGATGGATCTTCTTTCACGTGGAGGCGACTTGATTTGGTTCCGGCTTTTTGGGAAGCTGGCACTGCCCTTTTTTACGACATGGACGGTCGTTGCTTGACATGTCTCCGAGACGGAGTGTCCGTGATAGACGTTTTCCCTGGCCCGGAGTTATCTGGTTCCCGCTTTGTAGGAATCCTGCGCTGCCCTTTTTGCGACTTGGACGGTCGGTGCTGCCCTTTTAGCGACTTGGACGGTCGATACTGCCCTTTTAGCGACGTGGACGGTCGGTGCTGCCCTTTTAGCGACTTGGACGGTCGGTGCTGCCCTTTTAGCGACGTGGACGGTCGGTGCTGCCCTTTTAGCGACTTGGAGATGCTTGATTTGACTTGCTCTGCTTCTTGCAATGCCAGGGGTAGACTTGACTTGCTCCGCTTCTTGCGGTGTCGGAGTGGAAGTTGACTTGTTGATTTTGATTTGGGTTGACATCAGCATCGCTATACTGGAATATGGTACCAGGAGCGAATCATCATCTGTCATGGAGAGGATTTTGGGATTTTGGTTTTTGTTTGGCATCTGCATTGCTGCACTGGAATAATGCCAGGAGCAACTCATCATTTGCCCTGAGAGGATTTCGGAGAAATTGGGATTGTTTTACGCCCGTGGATTGTATACGGTTTTGCAGGATGTATGATCCAGACCGTAGGGCCGGAAAAAAATTTGGGACTTTGTCGGCGTCTGCATCGCTGCACTGGAATATGGTACCAGGAGCGACTCATCATTCGCCGTTGGGGTATGGGATTTGGAATTTGGTTGGCGTCTGCATCGCTGCACTGGAATATGGTACCAGGAGCGACTCATCATTCGCCATTTGGGGATTGGGGAGCGATGGCTTAGGAGACAGGTTTAGATCCCTATCGCCTAAGGCTTTTCAATTTTATGGGCCGTGAGGGTCCCATAAAAGCATTTCCTCCCTACGAGTCGTAAGGATCCCGCAGGTGTATTTTCTCCTTAAGAGTCGTGAGGACTCCTAAGTGTGTTTTTCCTTTATGAGTCGTAAAGATCCCACAAAGGTTTGTTCTCCTCATATATCGTGAGGACACATGAGTGGGTCTTATCAATGGAGCATCATTCCCAAAGCGGAGACCGGCCGCGTAACTGGTGATTACGGTGGGGCATGGGTATGATGAGAATTATTTGAGCCCGTGGATTGTATACGATGGTCAATTTGGGGACCCACCGTAGGGCCGGAGAATTTTGAGAAATTGGATTTTGGTTGGCGTCTGCATCGCTACACTGGAATATGGTATCAGGAGCGACTCATCATTCGCCGTTTGGGGACTTGGAATTTGGATCTTGTTTGGCATCAGTATTGCTGCACTGGAATAATGCCAGGAGCAACTCATCATTTGCCTCGGGAGGACTTAGGATTTGGGTTTTTGGTCGGCATCAGCACCGCTAACACTGAAGCGAAATGCCAGGAGTGAATCATCATTTGCCGTTGCCCGTTGGGGAACGATGGCTTAGGAGACAGGTTTGGGTCCCTATCACCTAAGGCTTTTCAATTTTATGGGCCGTGAGGGTTCCATAAAAGCATTTTCTCCCTACGAGTCGTAAGGATCCCGCAGATGTATTTTCTCCTTAGGGATCGTGAGGATTCCTAAGTGTGTTGCTCCTTTGTGAGTCGTAAGGATCTCACGCAGGGGTTTTCTCCTCACAAGGTCGAGAGGACTTTGCGAGTGTATTTCATCTCTTTTCATAAGTTTGCGCCCCTCTCGGGTTTTCACAGACTCGCCGGTAGTCCTGCTGTTTTTACTCACGGAGCCCTTTCGGGTTTTCATCTGTGCCCGTTTTGCTTGTGGACATACCGTTTATTTCTTCTTCTTTTTTCTTTTTCTTTTTTTCTCTTTTTTTTTTTGGCCGCTGGTGGGACTTTAAAGTAGTCTCACCGGCAGGATTTGGGAGAAATAGGGGTCATTTACGCCCGTGGATTGTATACGGTTTTGCAGGATGTCTAATCCAGACCGTAGGGCTGATGTGCTCAATTCGCCTGCGACTTGGAGCATTCATGTGTAGTATTTCTTGAGATATCGTCCATTGATGGGTGGCATGGGCCTTTCTCCCTCTGCACTTATTAGTTGGTAGGATCCTCCGTCGAACACTTTCTCAATGACATATGGTCCTTCCCAGTTTGGCTCGAATTTTCCCTTGGCATGTCGATTGAGGATGATCGGTCTTTTGAGGACCAACACCAATTCACCTTTCTTGAAAGCACGGAGACGAGTTATCTTGTCACAGGCCCGTGACATTTGGGCTCGGTATAGCTCCAGGTTTTGCTGCACCGCGAGCCTCTTTTCTTCGAGGGCATCGAGTTCTTCAAGTCGAAGGAGCACGTTTTCCTCTTCTGTCAACTCATGCTGAACGGCCATTCTTAAGCTTGGAACTTCGACTTCGAGGGGGAGGACCGCCTCCACTCCGAAGAGCAATGAGTATGGAGTGGACTGAGTTGGAGTACGGTGCGTGGTACGATATGCCCACAATGCCTCGTGAAGCTTGAGATTCCAGTCTCTCTTGTTGGCTGAAGCATTTTTCCTCAGGAGCTTGCATAGTCTTATTGAAGGCTTCGGCTAGCCCATTGGCTCTTGGATTATAGATGGAGGAATATCTCCAGTCTATCTTGTGCTGAGTAGCGAACCTTGAGACATTGAAGCTCTTGAAAGAAGGCCCGTTGTCAGATATGATTCTTCTTGGTGTACCGCAGCGGTATAGAATGTTATGCTGGAAGAATGTCAGAATATCTTTTGTCTTGACTTCTTTTAGCGGGACAGCTTCAGCCCATCTGGAGAAGTAGTCTGTGGCGGCCAGTATAAACCGATGGCCTTTGGATGACGGAGGATCAATTGGGCCAACAATGTCGGTGCCCCAGACTTCGAAGGGCCACGACGCCACCGTAGGATGCAATGGATTGGGATGCTTGTGAATAAAATCACCGTGAATTTGGCAGATATAACATTTCTTTGCATGCTCTCCGCAGTCCCGTATCATGGTGGGCCAATAATACCCAAGCCGTTTAATTTGCAGTCGCATCCTGGGGCCAGATTGGTGAGCACCGCAAACGCCCGAGTGAACATCTTTCATGACATTTTGGGCTTCGGCCAATGACAGACACCTGAGCCAGAGTTGGTCATATGACCTGCGGTATAACGTGTCATTTACAAACACGTATCGGAGAGCTCTTTTCTTCAGCTGAATCCTCGCAGATTTTTCTTCGGGAAGCTTGTCATATCGGAGGTACTCTATGAAGGGTTCTCTCCAATCGGGCTCGTCTTGAACGATCGAAGCTTCTTCGGCGGGATTGCTCTTCTGTTCCGCGCTTTCCTCTTCTCGTAGAGAGACAGGGGGTAGGATTTGCCGGCTTCTGACTGTGATCAGAATTTCGTCCATGTCAGGATCAGCCAGCTCCTTGGCCAAGCGAGCGAGTACATCAGCCTTTCCGTTCAACGCTCTAGGGACTCTCGTTAGTTCAATATGAGTGAACCGTTTTATGAGTTCCACCACTCGACCTCTGTACCGAGCTAACTCGGGTTTGTATATCTTATAGTCGCCGCTTACTTGGTTGACGACAAGCTGGGAGTCACCGTAGACTCGTAGCCGACGGATTTCCATTTCTACGGCGAGCTCCAAACCAACTATCAGAGCTTCATACTCAGCTTCGTTGTTTGTCCGAGGCTCGGTGAGAGCGAAAGAACGCCGTAGGGTTCCCATTGATGGTGTGATGAACACCAATCCTATCCCTGCTCTTATCTCCGGGATGCTTGATTTACTGGAGGTTCTAATTGATGAGGCTCCATCGAAGTAGAGCTCCCAACATGGCCTATCTTCCTCGAGGTGTAGCACTGTTCGTCGGGTAACTCACAATTTAGCGGCGACCCTTCTGGTATGGGATGAGCAGCGAGAAAGTCTGTAAGGGCTTGCCCTTTTACTGCTTTCTGAGGAGTATAAACTATATCAAACTCAAGTAGCATGATAGCCCATCTTGCCATCCTGCCGGCTAGGCTTGCTTTGGTCATCAAGTGTTTGAGCGGGTCGACCTTGGAGATCAGCATAACCCGATGAGCCAGCAGATAGTGCCTCAGCTTCTTCACAGCAAATATCAGAGCCAGGCATTGCTTTTCGATTGGGGAATAGTTGTGTTCCGCCCCGACTAGAGTTCGACTGAGGTAGTAGAGGGCATTTTCCTTTCCCTCCTCGTTATTCTGGGCGAGGAGCGCACCGAGTGACTCATCTAGCGCGGCAGTATAGAGAATCAACGGTTTATTTGGAATGGGAGCGGCCAGCACTGGAGGGTGCAACAAGTATTGTTTGATGCTTTCGAACGCTGCTTGACATTCGGTATCCCAGATAAAAGGAGCTCCTTTCTTCATGAGCTTTGAGAAGGGCCTACATCTCCCTGATAAATTTGAGATAAACCTCCGTATATAAGCAAGCTTGTCTTGAAAAGATCTTAGCTGCGTCAGACTCTTCGGAGGGGGCATCTCCATGATGGCCTTTATCTTTGATGGGTCAACTTCGATCCCTCGATGTTGGACTATGAAGCCCAGGAATTTTCCCGATGACACGCCAAAAGCGCACTTCAGAGGATTCATCTTCAGATCGTATTCCCTCAGTCTGGTGAGAACGGTCCTGAGATCTTGGATATGATCGGCCTTGGCTTTAGTCTTGACGACCAGATCATCAACATAGCATTCGACGACTTTATGGATTAGGTCATCAAAGATATTAGTCATTGCCCTTTGATATGTAGCACCTGCGTTCTTCAGTCCGAATGGCATTACCTCGTAGCAATATATTCCGATCGGGGTTCGAAATGCTGTGTGCTTCTCATCCTCAGGCGACATCTTGATCTGATTATATCCAGACGAGCCATCCATAAAGGTGAACAGTTCGTAATTTGAGGTGTCATCGACCATCATTTCCATGACCGGTAGCGGGAAGTCGTCTTTAGGACATGCCTTGTTGAGATCCCTGAAATCGACACAAACTCGGATCTGCCCATTTTTCTTCTTCACTGGGACTATGCATGCGATCCAGTCTGCATATTTCTCTTCCCTGATGAAGCCGGCATCGATGAGTTTCTTGGTTTCCTCGATGACCTTTTCTTCCAACTCCCTTCTCATTCTTCGAGGAGCTTGTTTGACTGGCTTAGCATCAGGAGATATAGCCAGCTTATGCACGGCTACCTCAGGAGAAAGGTCAGGCATTTCTTTGTACGTCCACGCGAAGCAGTCGACGAACTCACGCAGCAGGGCAATTATCTGCTCTTTCATTTCCTCCGACAAGAGTGAGCTGATGTAGGTCGGCCTTGGATTATCGGGCGTTCCTAAGTCAATCTCGGCTAGCTCATCAAAGGTTGCTTTTCCGCCATCTTCGAGCTCTTGAGGAGCTTCTTCTGGCTCGGCTATCTCGTCATCATCATTTGATCTTTCGCTGGCCTCACCAACATGGATCATGTAGCACGCTTTGGAATCAGGTTGAATGTAGCCTATGCCCCGTCTATCTGGAATTCGTCCATCGATGAGTGCTCGGACCTGGGGCGGATACCATAGCCCTTCGTAAAACTTTGCTTCGGACTCCGTTTGATATAACCGGCATCCGCACTTTTTAAAGTATTCCCGCATCTCGGGCGCATAGTATATGGGATTGAGGACGGCTCTTATGCCTCTCTCATAGGGAAGGCACACGCTAGAAAGGTCGTCCGGGTGCACAACGGGGTTTGACCTGTAAAACAGGATGCCCTTCTATCCATTTTTCCTCCCGGGCACGTAGAAAATTTCCAGCTGGTCCACGGTAGAGACTGACAATGCGTCGAGCTCTTTGCACATCCGTTCCGGCACCCTTGTGATGGCCAGGGACCCTTCTGCGACTTCGAAGGTCTCTCGTAGTTTCGCTTGCTGCACGGGGGGCCGATCTGCACAGCTGTTGCACGGCAGGTCCTCTTCTTCTGACTCTTCAGTGTCACTGCCAAGATGAGGACGGACTTTGCTGCTAGACGGGCCTTCGGTAACAGATTCGTCCGTATCGCTGCCGAAACGAGGGCGAGTTTTACGGGAGGACGGGCTTCCAGCATCGGACTCATCAGTGTCGCTGCCAAAATGCGGGCGCACTTGGGTATTTTTGCTTTTGAAAGTGACAGCCGGCGCAGATTTGCTTTTGAGTCTTGGGGCCGGTCTATCCTCAGTCAGTTGTGGCTTAGCATTTTGGTGGTTCATAAAGTACCGAGAATCTTCATACCTGACTTCATGCACACCGAACGGCTGGATGTCTCCGTCAATGCGTCTTTCTTCGCCATTTTTAGTATACTTCATGCATTGATGGAGAGTTGACGGAATGATGCCGTAATCGTGGAGCCACGGCCGCCCTAAGAGAATCTTATAAGACGTGTCGGCGTCGATCACGTATATCTTAGCTTCAGTTTGCAGATCCCCGAATTTGATTGGCAAAGCTATAGACCCCAGAACTTGCTGACAATTTTGGTTGAAGCCTTGAATGACAATCCTTTCCCTTGACAGGTGTCGGACGTCCATTGACAAAGTCTTCAGAGTTCGCAAGTTCATGATGTTCACTGAGGACCCCGGATCAATCAATATGCGATTAATTCGATCTCCGTCGCTGTACCCGGTCACGTAAAGCGGCCGATTATGCTCAGCCGTTCCCAGTAGCAAGTCTTCATCCTTAAATGTGACTGCGGCGGCATACAAAGCATGTTGGGCTTCTTTCATATTAATTTCCGCAATGTGAGCCTGGTACCGCTCGGGGTTTTGTAGAGCGTGAATGAGAACATCTCTAAGCTCCTTAGATAGGACCAAGGCGTCGTAGATGCTCAGGAGAGACGGAAGCTTCCGGAGATGTGCCAAGACATTATAGTCCACCGAGGAAGGACTTATGTTTTCATCAATCGGTTCTCTGCCATCTTCTTCATTAGCGACTTGTTTTTCCTTCCCTTTTGGGGCGATGCCCTGATTTGGCGGTAGAGCCCTGCCGCTTCTAAGCTGGATTTGATTGGCCATTGTGGCGAGCTCCTCATCCTCTTCAGGAAAACAGAGCTCATCCTCGGAGTCACTGCCAAGATGGATGGCGTAGCAGGTCACTACTGGGATTTCTTCATTGGAGTCTTCTTCTAACTCCTCCAGAATTTCAGCCGCTTGCACAGGGAAGAACTCCTTCAATTGTACCAATGTTCTTTCCCTTTGTTCATATTCTTCGAGGGAATCGATATATTTTTGAATGGTCGATCTCCCTGCAGACTCTTTTTTGCGCCGAGCTGCACTTTTCTTCTTCTTGAGCTTCTTGGATTTTGAGCCTGATGGAGCCGCATTGGCAGCTGGACTGGTAGGCTTCTTCTGTCCTTCCCATTCCATCCTGGGCTCTTTCTGAAGCAGCTTTAGCATCTTCTTCGTCTTATTAGATATGTGCGTACTCCATGGAGACCGCGATGAGTCCATCTCATTTCTCGGGGCAGCGGGTTCGGCTATCTGCTCCCAGAAGGCTTCAACTTCTGTCTGTATAAAGTTGGTGGTTGCAACTTGGTTGTTCACCAACACGCTTTTAGACAGCTCGATCTCTCCAGCCTTGTACTGCTTCTCGACCCAGTCTTTGAAGATATAGCAATCCTCGATCGCATGGCTCACTACTCGGTGGTACGGGCAATACAGAGGATTGTCGGTCATTTTTTCTTCTTGGGGTCTTTTCGACTCCGGCAATTGTAGGCCGTTGTTCAAGGCATCTTTAAATATCTTGCGAACCTTGTCCCTTCTGAAAGAGTAAACCTTGTTCTTTTTCTCCTCTAGGGTGGGCCCATCTCCTCCCAACAATGGCTTTCGAGACCGGTTAGTTTTGGATTCGCCCGCCCTTCGCTTTTCTTCATTTTCGGACGCATTGAAGACATTGGTACTGCTGGAACTCCCACTTCTACGGTTGTCGTCCCGCTTGCTTTTCCAGGTTTTGTCTCTCTGAGAGTCCGGCGGGGACTCTTGCTTCGAGCGTTCCAGCATCTGGACTTTCTTGGTTAGCTCCTGAAATGTCTTGAGGCCCGCTGTACACAAGAATGGGATCATCCAATTGCTGAGGTTCCCAATAAGAAGGCTGACGGACTGGTCCTGCTCCAGCGGCGGTTCGCACTTGACCGTGAGATTACGCCATCGGGCGATAAAGTCAGTGTTGCTTTCATTCTTCCCCGGCTTGGTCCTCACAAGGTCGGCAATGGAGATTTTATCACTGACGCTCATGAATCTTTGCCGGAACAGAGACTCCATTTGGGCAAAGGTAATGACGGACCCGTCTGGTATGCTCGCGTACCAGTCGAAAGCGACACCGGTCAGGCTGTTGACAAATTGACGAAGAAGGAGCGCGTCATTGCCCCCTGTATTTCCGCACGATGCTTTGAAGTGGGCAACGTGCTGATTTGCATTCCCCGTTCCATCAAATCTTCCGAACTTAGGAATGACGTAGCCGCTTGGGAACTCGATCAGATCGTATTGCGCGGGATATGGCCGGCCACTACTGCCGATTTCTTTCTGAGCTTCAGCTTCGGCCACCAATGTTTTAACCTTGCTGGTGACCAAATCCATTATCCGATCCTGTGTTAGCGGGATAGTGCTATCAGGGGCCAAGGCGTCCCCAGAAGCGGAGTGCGGCCGGCTTTCATGCGGCTCGACCAGTCTTGGTCCTAAAGGAACAGGCATTGGCTGCCTCGGATTGTCATCACCCGGCTGATTAGTAGCGGCTTGTGCTTGATTGGGAGGTGCTCGAGCAATTTGAGCCGTAAGCTGCATCACCACGTTCGTTAAGTCGTCAATCTTCGAATAGAGCTTGGCCATCTCTTTATCTTTGCTCCTGAGCTGTTTTCGAAGCTCTTGAAGCAGCTCTTGCTCCGCAGTCCTGGGGCGGAAAGTCAGCTCTTCCTCGCTGTCCGAGCTTGACTCTGCATGGACCGAGGGGTCTTTCTGCCTATCATCCTCATCGAGAGGGTTTTCTTCATCTAGCGGGGGCGGCTGTTCTTGGGCGGCGGCAACCACATTCAGGCTAGATTGGGCTTGGGATGTGGTGGCCCCGTCCTTGCTTTTGCTGCGAAGGTTGTCGCTGGGGCGCCCGCCCGCCATATAGACTGTATGGATGATATATCCGGCCGTCTTTCTATCATTGGCAGCTGATTTCATGGATTGCTGTCTTGACCCCCTTGTTTCGGTAGCTGGTAGTCGATTGAAGGCGGCTGGCCTAACCAGGTTCTTAAATGGTGCTGGCGCATCTTTTCTGGGTTTTCCCCGCTGCTTTCGTGCGGCACAGAGCGCTTGATAGACTCTTGATGAGACAGTGTCATACTTCTTCCGTTGGGGCCGGGACACGTCTCTTTGTGGCACTGTTCGGACCGCTGTCTTCTTGATTCTGGCGGTCATGGCGTTTTTCTGAACCCACTTCAGAGGCTCGAAGGAATTGCTGATTCTTACGTCCGACTCAGCCGTCGTCGCGGGGAAACCCTGCACTTGGAACTTCACATGGTTCCATTTGGCCGAAGCCTTGGCCCTCTTGTTGGCTCGATACCTGAGCCGCTTCTGCCTTAACTTTTCTGTTCTAAGCACCTGGCAGACTTCAACTCTTTGGGAAGACGTCGCAGACCGGGCGATGGAAGGCCTTGGAGATACGCTCGATTGTGCATTTGTTGGAGTAATCGCGTGAGCTCGTCCGCAACATTGGATGTTGCCCTTTGTACCGGAGTTCTTGCCCCCCGCTGGAGCACCAGAGAATCGTTCACACACCGTTTTGAGTTTCGGTTGTGGTGCCTTGGCGATCACGACATTCGGCCTCTTGCCCCTCGAGACCGGCTTGGCTGCCTGTTCCGCCGGGATCTCCGCCAGATGAGCGCTCCCGGCAGGGTAGATGATGACGGAGCCAAACTGGCGGGGCGGTTCCTCCCACTGTCGACTGAGGCTCGCGGGGAGAACCACACGAGCGTTGATGTTGACCACGTACGGAATCGGGGTCACGTTGGAAGCTGAGTTCGTCTTGGGAGACATTGTCGTCGAAATTTGATTGCTGCACGAAAAGAAAACAGCATTTCAGTATAGGCAATCGATATGTGTATTGATTGAGTTCGCATGAACGTTTAACCCGAAATATGGGAGGAGAGATTGGGTCCCACCGGGCGTGCCAGAATCTGTAGGGTGTTTTTCGTCATCCCAGTGAGATGGGAATACACGCGCGCTTGTCAGGCGTACTACAGATTCCCCCTGCCTAGGGTAGGCCGGGGTTTAATGATTGTGGGGATCCGAATCTCCGACAGCCGCGGACTAAACTGCCGTTAATTACCCCTCGCCTTTGGGGCGAGGGAACCTCCGATTAACGGGTTAAACTGGTCATGCGAACCCAATGTGCGGTGTGCGTGTGTTCTGTTTTGAAAAGGGGGGCTTTTGGATATATCGGGAGCCACGCAGAGTTTTTACGGGGGTCCCGCTACCCGGATAGCGGGCTGGGGGTCAAAGGGGCTAGCAGCCCCTTTGCGGGGTTCGGGGCAGCGCCCCGGCCCGAAAATTTTTTGGAGGGGAAGAATGTTGCGGAGTATGTGTATGTGTACATTTGTATACAAATGTATATATATACATATATATATAAATAAAGGGGAAAAGGCATCCAAAGGATGCGTGGGGCAGCACCTTGGGCGCTGTGCGCTTAGGTGCTGTGCGCTCAGGCGTAAGCGCGCCACGTGTCGGCACGTGGGCGCTTTGCGCATGAGCGCTGCGCGTTGGAGCGCAAGCGCGCGCGTGCGCCACGTGTCGGCACGTGGGCGCTTCGCGCATCGCGCTGGTGCGCAAGCGCGCGCGCCACGTGTCGGCACGTGGGCGCTTTGCGCATGAGCGCTGCGCGCTGGAGCGCAAGCGCGCGCGCGCCACGTGTTGGCACGTGGGCGCATCGCGCTGGTGCGCAAGCGCGCGCGCCACGTGTCGGCACGTGGTCGCTTTGCGCACGAGCGCTGCGCGCGGGAGCGCAAGCGTGCTGGTGCGCAAGTGCGCGCACGAGCTCTGCGCGCTGGAGAAAAAAAGGGCTTTTAGCCCCAAAAACTCTCGAAAGAGAAATTAGTGGAGTTAAACTCCTGAACAAAGGGAAAATGTTTTGGTTGGGGAAATGGGTTCTTCTCCTTCCTCCTCTGTTGGCTGGCTCAAGAGATGTGAGATCTAAAAATCTCTTCTTTTTGAGATCTAATGATAGATCCAAGTTCTCCTATGTGGGTTTTGTGGTGAAAAACTAATTTGTTTTGAAAAAAGAAGAGTAAAACTCTTGATTTAATTCAAAAGAAAGAAGAAGGTTTTGGAACCTTGGAGAAGGAAGAAAGATCTCAGATCTAAAACTTTTTTGGAGAGAGAAAAAGTTGTTGAGATATTTCATTATCTTTGCCTTTATAGGCCATACATTTTACACATAGCCCCTTGGGCTTCACAAAATGGCATTTTGCCTATCCCATGGCTCATGTGCCATTTCTTTTTGCACATAAGCCATGGGCTTTACAAAAATTTGGCTTTATGCCTATTTTTCTTACATTTATCCGAAAATAAAATAAAAGAAAATACAACAAAATTATTTATTACAAAAATTTTATCTTGGCGTGGGGGAGGCCGGCCGCTTCATGTTCGGGCTCGACCCGGTCATGGGCCCACTGGATCTGTGCTTGGGCCCACTTGGCTTGGGGTTGACTTTGATTTTGACTTGGTCAACCGGGGTGTAAATTTTAACCCCAACAAAGAATAAATAAATGCGGAAGCGAAAGATCCAATACAAACAACTGGAATGTATGTTCCATAATGCGGGCTCACATCAGGAATAAAATGCAGGAAAGAAAACTAACTACTGCCAACACTCACAGCTCAGCCTGTCGGCTGAAGTACTCCTGCTCGGACTGTGACAGCGGTACAGAATCTGGGCTATGCAAAACCCAGACGTCAGCGCGTCAAATCATCAAGTAATAACATAATAAACAGGCAATGCGAATATAAACATGAATAAAACAGGGGTAACAATAATATAAATCAGAGCAGTGCAGGGTAGTGTGCAGTGGGTAGACTAAACTGTGCTATCAGGTTCTCTGTTCTAAAGTCTTTGAAACCAAATTGATGAATCATCGATGTAACTCAATAGTATCCCGTACATGCCCGGGACCACGGTCTAAAACTTTCGGGCTGAAACCGAGACGTGCCGCTAGGCACTAACAAGGAAAGGATAAAGACCAACGATGTCAGCAGCATCGTCACGAGGCGGGCCTGGCCTCTAAAACTGATCAGTACAAGTAGTGAACTGTTGAGTTACAAGTCAGGTTTCACCTTTGATTTCCCCATACCCCCAAGTTATATGTGTAAGTCAAGTCAGGTATCCCGAAATCAAGAAACTAATGCCAACACAGGATCAGGTAAACAGGTTTGTCTGGATAGACAACAGGAACGGTCCATGAGGACTACATGTCAGGTTTGTTGGCATTAGACACAAGATCAGGTAACGGGTCAGATCATGGTACATCATGTCAAGTCAAGCAGTATACGGTACCATATCGGGTCAATCAATGTGTAGGTAGCAAGACAGGTCAAGAAGCAAGCGATATCATAGGTGTACTCACAATCAGTTATATAATCAAGCATGGGTATTAACAACATGAGATAAGCAATGAATTAAGCAATAGGCAGATTCATTCGATTAGCAATACCGTTATCAATTGTGTCACAGAGATGATTTCAACCATATAAGAATGCAGTAAGACAATTATAGCCATTTAATCATGTTAACAAGTTTAAGACTTCATAGATGCAATGTTATACGTGTATATAGGTTCCACGAATGAAATCACAGTTTAAGCAGGTTAAATGTATACGAGTGTCCGAATGAAATAAAACGGTAGAAAAGGTGCCATAGGCTACATCATCAGTGAAAGTGTAATCAAAACATGTAAATGTGATTATTAGGTTCCAAATTAGTAATTACAACGGTAGGTTCCAAGTTTTGAAAGATAAATGATATTTAACAATATTGAACATGGAAAATGGAAAATTATAATACCAAAGTTAAATTGCGGGTTTTAGGGTGTCATTAATTATAAGTAAATATTGTTTAGCATGTAGCAAGGGTTACTTGCCTCGACAGGTCGCGAACCGGAAAAAACGGAACGTAAAACGTCGGCGGGGAAACTCACGACGGGCGCACGGTTCACGGAATGAACCCAAACGACGAACAATAGAACCACGCGGGTCAGGGTACCTTGCTGGAACGTCGGGTCATGTCGTCGGCATCGTCGGATTCCGGCCAAGAAATGAACAGTAAAGATCAAGACATGCAAACAAGAAGAGAAAGAAAAATAGAGAAGAAAGGAAGTAGGATCTGAGAAGGGGTGCTCACAATGATCCGTAGGACGGGTGGTGACGGTCGACCTCGTCGACGGAGCTCCGGCTGTCGGCTAACAGTGACCGCGAAAACTGCAGATCACCAAAATGAGTATAGAAAAGAAGGAAGGAGAAAGGAGGAAGAAGACGGGTAGGTAATGCTTACAGGGGTTGTACGAAGGCCCGGGCACGGAGGCGAGGCCATCGGCGACAGATCCGGCGGTGTAACGCGTGCAGGGGGCGCAGGTGGCCGCGGCGCTGGTCGGGGGTGTGCAGGCGCTCGAGAACGATGAAGGAGGATGTGGGTGAGACGAGGTTGAGGAGGCGAGGATGTTGGTGACGGCGTCATCGGCGTTGGGGCTGCGGCGGCGAGGGGCACGGTGGCTAGGGTTTGCACGAGGGTGGGTTTCTGATGAGGGAAGGAAAAATATATATGCGTAGGGGAGAGAGAGATATATGGGGGGAGAGAGAGAGATTTAGGAGGGAGAGAGAAAGAGTGATGGAAAAGAGAGAGGAGAGAGAAGTTGGGGCCCACGGTAAAAGGAGAAAGCTGATTGGTTTGAAAGGAAAATTTGTGAAAGATTTTAGAATTAAAAGGATATTGTAAGGTTATGAAATATTGGAGGCAGTTAAAAATAAATAAATATACGATGGTTTTTAAATATTAAAATTTGGGATTTTGGCGCAAAATAAAACATTTTCAAATCGCACCCGGGCCGGGTCCAAAAAATTGAAATTGAAATAATAGAATTTTAGGCGGGATCCAAAATTTAAAATGAAGTGTTTTACAATCAAAAAGCATACCCCCAAAACGGACACACGTACGTGCGCGTAGCCGTCCAAACTCACCCGTTTCACTGAACGAGACAAGAACACGATGCACGGACGCTACAACAAGGTTAGGGGTGTCAAGTAGGCCAGGATGGATATTTTTAATTTTATTTTATATTCCAAAAATTGTTATATGCAGAAATGAATTGACGGGGTAAAATTACAATAAGTAACAATCAAGAAAGATAAATGAAATGGGTGCCACACTACGTTCAAACGGTAACTGAAATTAGTAGTATTGAGCTCGGGTGTTACAGTATACGTTGTAGGAGTAGATGTTAGGGTTCCTTTAGATGTGTCTGAATTCCCTCGGGGAGCAGGGGCTGGGCCCTCTCCCCAGGGCCGTGAGGCGGGGGCCGCCTCCAGGGAGGAGGCGGTAGATGTAGCCTCCAGCACCTCGTGCTAGGTGAGGCATGAGGACGAGTTCGCCAACGCTCGAGCTCGCTTCCATATTCCCCCGAGCTACACGCTCCGTCTGGCCAAGGAGGGAGAGAGGGCAGACCAGGTACGGGGCAGGGAGATTGCCCTGTATTTGGAAGCTTTTTGGGGCGGAATGTACCTGCCCTTCTCTCCTGAGGTCATCGCCGTTCTGAATTTCTTCGGTTTAGCCCCTGGCCAGCTAGTGCCGAACGCGTGGAGGCTTCTTCTTGGGTTCCTGATCCGCCTGAGGCTGCAGGCGGTTCCTTTCAGTCTTTCCCTTCTCGATACCTCCCTTGTTTTCAAGAGTCATCCCGGCGGTCGAGCGGGCGACCCAGGATGGGTTTATTTTACTTATAGGAAGCGGCCCAGGGTTGCTGCCGGGACTGGGGTTGTGGCCTTGCCCTCCTCCATCCATGATTGGAAAAAGAAATTTTTCTTCGTTTCCCCTCCCGAGGGCGAGGACTGGTCGGTGCCCACCAAATGGTCGAGAGAGAAGTGTCTGCCGGGTAACCTGTCCAACGACCCCGCCGCGGTGAGAGTGGCGTCGTGAGAGCCCATCCCCAGACATGACGTGCTGCTGTCCAAGAGGGTCTTGAGCTGGCCCGGGCTTAGCCCCGCCGAGTTCGTCGGTAAGTTAGGCTTGCTTTCTGGGTTTATGCTTCACTCGTGTTACTGATAAGTTGGGTGTTTGTTTTGTGCAAGATCCATGGACTTCGGCACTCTCCGAGATGCTATGCGCCAACCGAGGCAGCCTGCTAGGGCTGGGGGCGCCAGCTCTTCCCAGGCGCAGCCTTCCCCTGCTCCCACTGCCCCGGTGACGGTTCCCCAGGGACATTCGGCGGTGGATCCCGCCCCGGGCCCCAGCAGAGCGTCGGGTCGGAAGCGGGCCCTGATTGTGGAGGACACGGCCTCGGAAGAGGAGATCGACTCCCCCTCGGAGCCGCTCAAGAGGAGTTCCCGGAGACCTTCCCGGGGCCGGTCCTCGCCGACCGTGGTGGAGGAAGGTGGGCTCCGGTTCGCGGTGCCGTTCGGGCTGTCAGCCGCGGACAGCTTCCTCCATGAGATAGAGACCTCGGCCGGGGGTTGGGTTCCTGGGGGGACCCTCAAAGCTCAGCTAGCGTCGATCGCCCAGGAAGCCGTGCAGGTAAGCCCCCATTGCGCGGTGAGATTTAGTGTTTTCCTTCGTGTTTCTGATCCTTCTTCTTTTTGCGCCTTCACAGACTCTCCAGCACCTGGCCCTCGCCCTCCGCATAGAGACCGAGGTGGTAGCCCCGGTGGTGGAGGCCGCGGGCCAGCTCGCCACGTTGCAAGAAAGCTCCAGGCAGAGCAGGAGGCGATGTCAGCGAGGATCGCCGCCCTGAAGGGCGAGGTGGCGGACGGCAAAAGGGAGGTCGCCCGTCATCGCGAGGCTACCGCGATCGCCGAGGGCAAGCTCGGGGACTCCCAGGTGCTCGCCGGCAACCTGAAGAAGACGGTGAAGACCCTCCGGAAAGAGCTGGGGGCGTCGGCCGAGGCCATTAAGTCGGCTGGATCAAAGGTCGTGGCGAGCTATAAGAGATCGAGGGATTTTTATGACGACCTGGCCGTGGCCACGACCCGCATCTGGCACAACGCCCTTGATGCCGTGAAGTCTAAGATGCCGGAATTCGACGACACGGATCTCCGGGCCGAGTTCCCCCTCATGGGTGCCGACGAGCAAGGGGGAGAGGCTCCCGGCGAGGTGGGGCCGAGGACCCAGCGCCCCCAGTGGTGGAGGTTGAGGACCTCGAGATCGTGCCCGGGCCCGAGGTGTAGAGCCCCCGCTCTCCTATCTTCATTTTGTTTTTCCTGTGAATTTTGTAAGGCTGAGGAGCCAGAAAATACCTTATGTAAAAACTTATCTTTGGCAGTAGTAATAAAGTTTTTCTTCTTCAGCTGTGATAAATTTTTCATTTCTGCCATCTGTTTTTGAAGAATACTCGCTTAGGATATTTTTACTTGCGCCGTTGTGCTTTCATGTCAGGTTGGCCCTTTGTCTAACGATCGTCCGTCGAGCTGACTGCAGTTGTTTGCCGACGAGCGTCTCCGAGGAGGTATCTCCTTAGGCCCCGAGGTCGAGGGGAGATCATTTAGGCTTGGACAGACCTGACATCTATTCCTGATTTAGAGTATCAGCCGTCTTCTGGGGGTGACCGGGCAGGGAAGCTGCGCCGTCATCTCCTGCTAAGGCTTCATGCATCTGTTGCGGCGTTAGGAAGGTTACCCGCCAGGGGTGGCCGAGCAGGGTAGCTGCTCGGTCGTCTCTTTGGAGGGCTTGGCTCTTTAGAGTTGTGGGTAGGCGACTACCGACCTTGAGGGGCTGAGCGGGGTAGCCGCTCCGATGCCCCTTGTGAGGGCTTTTGATCCCTGGCGTAGAGGGTTGGAGTCGGAGTTGACCGAGCAGGATAGCTGTTCGGGTGCCTCTGTACGAGGGCTTTTGATCCTTAAGGACAGTGGTAGGAAGCTACCCGCCGTAGATGGCCAGGTAAAGACCCGACTGCCTCGGGGAGGAATTTTTTATCCCCGGCGTGTGGCAGGGAGCTGCCCGCCGGGGATAGCCGAGCGAGGGAAACTCGGGCTCGGCTGCCTCTGGGAGGGCTTTTAGATCCTCCAGGATGGGGAGCGAGCAGGGTTACTGCCCAGTGCCTCTTGGTGAGGACTTTGATCCCTGTCGGTTGTGGTAGGAAGCTACCAGCCGGGGATAGCCGGGCAAGGACCCGACTGCCTCTGGGAGGACTTTGGCCCTTAGCGCGAGAAAAGCTATAAGGCTGTAGGAAGCCCACCAAGGCGAGGGCTTTTGTCCTGAAAGATAGCCGAGTGAGGGAACCTCGGGCCTCGACTGCCTCTGGGAGGGCTTTTTTGATCCCTGGCGTTGTGGCAGGGAAGCTGCCCGCGGGGGATAGCCGAGTAAGGGAACCTCGGGCCTCGACTGCCTCTGGGAGGACTTTTGATCCCTGGCGTCGTGGCAGGGAAGCTGCCCGCAGGGGATAGCTGAGCGAGGGAACCTCGGGCCTCGACTGCCTCTGGAAGGGCTTTTTTGATCCCCGGCGTTGTGGCAAGGAAGCTGCCCGTGGGGGATAGGCGAGTGAGGGAACCTCGGGCCTCGATTGCCTCTGGGAGGGCTTTTTGATCCCCGGCGTCGTGTCAGGGAAGCTGCCCGCGGGGGATAGCCGAGAGAGGGAACCTCGGGCTCGGCTGCCTCTGGGAGGGCTTTTTGATCCCCGACGTTGTGGCAGGGGAGCTGCCGGGCGGGGATGTTTGAGCAGGGCGGCTACTGAGTTGAATCTTTGAAGAGGCGCAGCCTGGTCGTTCGGCGATAGGTGCGGGGAATGGGAACGGTCGGGGCAACGGCGTGTGCATCTAGTGTATTGAATGCGGGGGGAGACGAAGCGACAGGGGCGCGTTGCTTCGTTTCCACCGAGTAACGTTCGATGGACGCCACGCGGCCCGTCGCTTCGTTTCCACCGGGTGACGTTCGATGGACGCCACGTGGCAGCCGTTAGGCTGCACAGCGGGCTATATAAGGAGTATTGGTTCTTCCCCCTTCGCAGATAGACCATCGAAAATGGAGGATTTCCCGTTCACTATCCCCGAAATCATCAGTTCTGCAGATGTGTACCTTTATGACCGCGACCGCACCGAGGACATGGTGCAGTTGGTGGTTGCTCGCATTGAGAAGCACTTCGGTCGGCTGCTCCTTAGGTGTTCCTCCCTGCTGCAGCTACTGATGTACTCCATCTGGAGGGCATCGCTGGGGCTTTACAACCCCCTGTCGGAGCAGCTCTTCGACGAGGCCGTGGGCAAGCTGCGGTCTTTGAGGCGCTTCGGCTTGATCTCCGCGACCCGGCCGGCGCGCTCGGAGGCGCTCGTCCGCGAATGCTATGAACCGAGGCTCGGGGTCGACGCCCATGGGGGGAGCCGGGAACAGAGGCTGGAACTTGCGCGGCCCCGGTTGGCGGAGATCTTCGCCAAGTACCACGAGCAGTGCTCACTGCACCCCCTGCCCCCGCTATTGTAACCCCCCCGTTTTTTTTTGCATGTATGGCTGAGGAGCCCATAATACCCTTTGAATAAACAAGAATTTTCTTTCTATTCGCAATGCTCTACTGATCTTTATTTAGTCAACTGTAGATTCTAGGAAGAATTTACATTGCTTTTTATAAAAAAAAAAAGAACAGGTACAGGTACAGGTCAAAGGATGGCCTCGTTGGCTTGAGCCGAGCTCCCTGAAGGGCTGCCGGCCCCCGTGCTTGGCATAAGGCATGGGGCTCCCTGAGCCCCGGGCAGGCTGTCCGCTGAAACAAGCATAATCTGGCCGATGGTCAGGTCGGTGGGAGGGCGAGGCTGCTCCTGCTCGCGTTCGGTCTGCCGTTTGTCCCTTAGGTAGGTGGCGAGGTGCCCAGACCGGATGAGCTCCTCGATGTAGTCCCTCAGTTGTTTGCAGTCCTCCGTGGCATGTCCCAGTACCCGGTGGAAAGCGCAGTAGGGGCCCCAGGTTCGCTTGGCGGCCTGCCGTGGGACCGGGGGGAACTTGAAGAACCCCTCATTCTGGCCTTCCTCCAGCAACACCACGAGGGAGACGTTGAGGGGGGTATAATCCTGCAACTTCGGGTGGTAGGGCTGCTGATGCTCCGGCCTGTCCTCCCGAGTCCTTTTCTTCTGGTCGAGCCGGTCCGCCCGGGGAAGCTTGGCATTCACTTCGGATTCCAGCTGGATCTCGCGCTCGGTCCACGCTTTGACTTCGGCCATAGTCTTTGGTTGAGCCAGCGCGAAGGAGCGCAACCATTCTTTGTGCCTCAGACCAGATCTGAGTACCGTTATGACGGTCTTGTCCCAGTGCTCGGGCACCTCAAGGAGGGCGTTGTAGAAGCGGGTAATATAGACCTTGAACGTTTCCTTGTTCCCGCTCTTAACCGTGAAGAGGTAGTCGACCGTGCGCATCTGTTGACGGTTCTCCACGAAATGGCCGAAGAACTGGGTAGCCATCTCGTCGAAGGTCGAAATTGAGCGGGGGTCGAGCCCCTAGAACCAGTCCCGACCCGCGCGGATGAGGCTGGCCGGGAAAGCCCTGCACTGGGCGGTGTCGGAGTGATCTTAAAAGCTCATTTCCGCGGTGAAAGCGTCCAAGTGGTCCTTCGGGTTGGTTTTCCCGTCGAACAGAGAGACCTTCGAGGGTTTATTACGCGAGGAGACGCGCACGGCAAGCAGTTCCTCGGTGAATGGCTTCGTGAGCGAGTCGGAGGCGTACTTAGCCCCGTCGCTCGAGAAGTTTGCTTCTCGACGCATGCCCTCGTTCTTCTTCTCGAGGGTGTCGAGCCGACCGTGGTACCTCAAGGAATCGACGCCTCGGGATTCCCGGGCCCCGCTGCGAGTGGACTGCGTCTGGGAGCGGCCCGGGTTTCTCTCGATGAGGTGCCTCAGGTCCCGGGATGGGGTAGCTCTTGAGTCACCGAGGCGGGCCCCTTCTGTGCGTTCCCGCCGATCATGGTGAGGTCGGCTACGCTCGTGGATAGGAGAGGTGACCGACATTTCCTCGGGGGGTAAGGGTCACGAGGAGGTTCGGGGCGAGGCCTCCTGGTGGCGGATCCCGGCGTGGAGCCCTGGGGCGCCCAGCGGGCCTCAGGGAGCACTGGTTCAAGGGACCGGCGGCGAGGGGATGCAACCTGCTGGTGGTTGGCCGTCCAGACAGGGATAGAGTCTTCTGGAGGCGGTGGAGCGGCGATCTGGGGCCCGGGCGCGGCCATTCGGAAGAGGACGAGGGCCTCCACGAGGGACTGCAGGGGATATATCCGGCCTGCGAGGGTGTTGATGACGGTCATGGGGGGAGGTTCATCCCCGCCTTTGGTGAGCGGAAGGCGGCGGCAGGTACTGGGACCCCCAGGATGGTCGTCTGCCATGAGAGAGGAGGTAGGAAGGCCAACTTTGTATTTTGTGGAATTTAAGTTCCCACAGACGGCGCCAACTGATGGAGCTCCTTTTCGGGCCTCCGTCAGATGTTGTCTTCCGTTGATCTCGAGGTGAATTTGGTTGATTGTCCTTCGTTGCGTGTGGGTCTCAATGGGTTTTGAGAGGAGAAGGTGGGGTGAGGAGGCTGTCGCCGAGTACCTGCAAAGAAGTCCGGGGTGGTTTGGTACCACCGAGGACCCTCCGACGCTCAAGTCAGTGATGAGATATGAGCAGAGTAACGGCGTAAAGTGTAAAGAAAGGCTTACTTGATCCCTCTGTGATGAGGGTTTATACAGCGGTGGTGGCACGCAGCGGCAGGCCCGAGAATCTCGCCGGCAGTTACGCTCCCGACGTCACGCTCGCGCAGAGAGCGGATCGCCCATTAATGGGGATCGTGATAGCGTGGAACGTGGGATGTTGTTGGCGTAGAATCTGCGCATGGCGAGATTCGCGGAGCAACGGTTGTGCCTGTGAGTGGTGGAGTTGGTCAGAGAGCCGAGGAAGACGGCCTCGGCAGGGAGCTCGGAGATGAGCGGGGAGGCCGAGGAGTCTTGGTCCTATGACGGCTCGAGGCGAGCTGAATGGCCGAGGAGGCTGATTTGCAGGGGGTTCGAGGAGAGCCAGCTTGTGCTTGCAGGTCGGGTGTAGGACGGCCCGGTCGGCCTCTGCAGGTCCTTTCTTATAAGTCTTGGGACACGTCATCCGCCACGTGTCCTGATCTTGGAGGTCGTCAATATTGAGGATCATCACTCCCCATGTTAATTAATGCAAGTTTATATATATATATGGGGTAAATTAATGCAACTCCAATTCGTAATTTGCCCGAGGATATATTTCTGTGGTGTAGAAATTAGATGGATGAATGCTGAATTAAACCTCAATATACAGAAAGTAGCTAGAGCTCCAACCATATGGTTGGTGATATTTTATTTTAGGGTTTTTTTATATCTCACACCCAAAATATCAATATTTTCAAATTTCATCCTCAAAATTTAGTATTTTCAAATTTCACCCAAAAAGCATTGAGATGTCCAAATTTTACCCCTAAAATCTAGTATTTCCAAATTTCACCCCTAAAATTTAGTATTTCCAAATTTCACCCTCAAAACCCTTAAGTTATCCAAATTTCATCCCTAAAACCATTTAGTTATCAATAATTAAAACTTCATTTTTGCAAAAAAAAAATCATAATTTTCTCTATTTTGCAGTCAACTCTTTCTCTGAGATCATTGAGCTCAGCCAATGATACCCTAACCGCAAAATACTTGAATTAAAGCACCACTAGCGTAGGAGTAACTCTAACTCTTATTGTTGTTTCAACTTGTCGTAATTGTTATGGTAAAACCACAAAGGAGCTTGATTTTATCTATTAAAATGACAAATATTAGATGAAATCGAAATGTCCTAAATTTCGTTAGAATTCTTAATTTTGAAATTGTGAGAAAACTAAAACGCTATTCCCTAATTAATATAAAGAAGAAGAAAAGAACCATTTGGGATAAAATTTAAACAACTTAATGGTTCTGGGATCAAATTTAGAAATAATAGATTTTGGAAGTAAAATTTGGACAATTTAGTAGTTTTGAGTGTGGGATTTGGAAATACTAGATTTTCGGGATAAATTTGGACAGCTGAATAGTTTTGAGGGTGAAATTTGAAAATACTAGATTCTGGGCGTAGAATTTGAAAATATTGAAATTTTGTGGGGAGATATAAAAAAACTCTTTATTTTATCTTTTTTGGGGTAAAATTTTTGAAGTGAAATTAAAAGGCTTAATAATATATAATTACTAGTTTATTGCATGTGCAGAGAGTGAGCATATAGAAGATAAAATAGAATGGGTGGATTTATTTTATGATAAATTTCACTGAACTGACCTGAACTTGCAGCGTTTTCTAGCAAACTATCATTATCTTGCTTTATTTCTCATAACTATCTGATCTTTAAACTTCACTCAGTTCCCTAACAATGTTAATGCTAACTACACGTTATTGATTGTACTCTTTCATCGTAAGAATTTAATAGACTTCAACAACCCCAAAAAATCAAGAAAGGATAAGAATAACTGAAATAACCCATTAGGTTATATATATACATGAGAAAAAATAAATCTTTAAAATTGTTAAGAATCATGTAATAATTTAAGTCAGTAGGGATGCATATTTAAGTTATAAAAATGTATCTTTAATGGAGAATTAACAGCGAGGGGTCTTCTGAAAAAATATGGGGAAAATCAAGGTAGTTAGATAATTAAATAAGATAATGGTGGTTTGCTTGAAAACATCGAAAGTTCGAGACTCTTGGTGGGAGATTAATTTTTGAAAGTTTAAAACAAGGAAATGATTGAGTTGTGGATAGATTTATAAGAGGTTGAAAACTTCTTCAGAATTTTGCATGTTTTTTATTTCTATCTCTACTGTTAGAATGCGAGAGAAAGAGGGTTATAAACTTGCCATGAAACTAAGACTTCAATTTTATGTCTCTGTGTCAAAATATTATTAAACTACCATAAATAAATGTTTAGAAAAATAAAAAGGAAAAAAATACCTACTCTATTTCTAACTTCTCCATGATAGATACCATCTTCTCCTTTTGTGGTAACTACCTTTACCTCTAAAACTAATTATACTAGTATGTTGCACGTGCGATCCACATTTGTGTATTTTGACATCACAAACATTTAAGATGATTTTTAAAGAATTAGTCGGAGAGATACTAACATGAGAATGACGAGAGTTACAGAGATGATGAGCACCTAAAATCTTTCAGTTATGAGAAATTTGTTATGGGTGAATAGTAACAATAACCCTAAAAGCTTAATATTTTATTTTTTATTTCAAGTATAATATAAATCAAAATTACTTTGACACATCAGTATTGCTGACATGGCAGAAAATTAGAAGAGTTTGTATTGCACTTGCCACACTCCTCTTTTAGAATTAATATAGTAGAGATATATTAAAAATAAAAAACTTTTACTGCTTAATCATTTTGCAACTATCTATTCACACATTCTAATTTCTATATGTTTTATTCTCACACCACGTGTGAAGCACGTGCAAAATACCGGTAACATGTTAACAAAATAGTGAGATACACGATTGATTGCAGATTGATGGACCCCATACGAGTTTGCATCATACGAGTAGAGATTTACCGGGATGGGTATCGTCAATTAACAGGTACAGCTATGATTAAACCTCCTTCTTTTGGTCCATATATTTTGGATTTTATTATTTAGGCCCATTATCCATAAGGTAGTTTGATGTCCGGCCTTATTTCTTATTTTGAGGTTCAATTTTAAAACACCCAAACCCTCGTGTTTTTCACCAATCCGCTCCGGCCACCATGATCTATATGTGTTAGATCGGCTATGTATCAAATTTTACGAGATTTAAAGACCTCTAACACACCCATCGAGCGATTTTGTTTTTCATGGATAGTAAAGTCGTCGGTTTTTAATCTATTTGATGGATTAGCTAGAGATCTTCAAATCTCATAAAATTTGATACATGCCCTATTTAATATGTGTAGATCACGGTGACCGGAGTGGATCGGTAAAAAACATAGGGGGATTGGATGTTTGAAAATTGGATCTCAAAATCAGAAGTGAGGCCGGACCTCTATGGCTCAGCTATAAAGGACTATCCTAATAGCAATATTTGCAAAATGGGCATAATATCAGAATCATTTTTAAGGCCATGTTTAAATAAACATCACATGCTTTCGGTTCGTTCCATTCTTTTCTCCTTTTTTAATTTTGCCTTCTCATTTTCATTTTTGTTTTTGGCTGAATTTTTTAGTTTTTTCAGTATAATAATATCCTTCACCTTTCATGTAGAAAACTACATATGGATAAATGAAAAATCCTCGTGGCTACGGCCTTATTTACCAAAAGATAAATATCCCAAATCTCATTGTATCTATTGAAAAAGAAATATGACAAATTCATGATGATTTGGAATCCTAACAGAAGTTTTAGATAAAAGAGATGCTACATGCAAAGAAATCTAACGATTTTAAGTTTGGTAAACGGCAACCAAAAAAATTGAAATCTCCATAAGAAACACCATGAGTAACAGTGACCCTAAAGAGTGTGTGTTACTGTGTATATTAAATGAACATTTTACTCATTTAATTAATATAATCAATTAGTTTAACTATTTGTTAATTATTTTTTTAACAAGTTTAGATAATTATTAATTATTGACTAAATTGTACAAGGTCAATTGCGCAGCGGTTGAATGATGAGGTTGCCTGCAGAAATGAGAGAGGGGAAGGGCGGAGGTGATGATGAAAATGGCGGAGGAGAGAGAAGATGATGAGAGGATGATGAAGGAGAGGCCAGGGCGACGGCTGGGGGGAGGAGTAGCGAGATCGGCGAGGCTCGGGCTACGCGAAGGCGAGGCTCGGGTTAGGACTAGGCCAAAGATGGAGATGATGAAGATACCGATGAAGATAGACGAGGGCAAGGCCAAGGTAGTGACAACATTTACAGGGCGAGGCGGTGATGACAATGGAGGAGGAGGGCAACGGCGGCTAGGGTTAAGAATAGAAGGATGAAAAAGATGGTATTTTGGATTTCCATTTAGGATGGAACGACAGTTTAAGTTGTGGTGTTTGCATCGTTAGTATTGATGTGACACCGTTAGTCGGAGATAGCTTCCTGACGATTAAAATCATTTGGATATTCCGTTGCCAACCAATGAAACATTTTTTTCTTTTATAGAAATAAGTTTGTTTTGATACCCAACTTTTGATAGCGGTAGAGAGACACGTGTGTATTGCACATGCACAGAGATATATTACTTTTAGTTGAATGCAAGGATTTTTCATTGTGCTTGCGTATACCATACATAATCCTAGGCAAACAAGATTGGCTCTTGGCTTAACATGTATGAATGATGATTGAATGATTCCAAAGTTAATTAGTAGCCACAAATTAAAACAAAGTTGGTACCAAATCAAAATCCCTCCATTATTAAGAATTTTGACCAAAGAAGCAAAACACATAAATGGACCCATGCAATGAGACATCTCATGTGAATATTTGCCTCGACTTAATCATGAGCCCCCATATTGATAAGGTTATACACAAAAAGGAAAGCTAAGCTAAATGAATGAGCAAAGGCAGCCTAAAAGCCCCATCTCAAATTAGATGGATGTTTGGTAGGGATGTAAATGGATCGGATATAGGCATTACCATATCCGTATCCGGCATCTATTTACATATGCGGATACGGATACGGATAGTTGTCGGTAACAATAATTTACTATCCGTATCCGCTACAAATCGAATACATATACGGATAGGATATTGTAAAAACCATATCCGCTAAAATCGTATACAGATAATATTCAAATAAATATAAAAAGTCATGACTCATAACCACACTCGTAGAATATTTAAATAGGTTACCAATTCTTTTTAGATTCAAACACTCATGCATAACTCTCAATAGTTTCAAATTGGGGTTTTTTCACATAACATCAAGCCCCTCAACCAAATTAACCAGCCATCCATAATTTTAGTTATGACTAATAGTAATTAATAGTTGGATGTGTGTACCATTAATTCGGATATCTAGATTGGATTCCTATATGAAATTTCTATCCAAGTCGGATCTGGTTTGAATACGGATACTAACAAAATCCATTCGGATATAGATTTTTAATATCCATATCCGCAAATTATCGAATTCGAAAATGGAAATCCTAAGGTTTGGGCCTACTTGGTTGCAAATGAAAAAAAATCCTTGAATTGAATTGTGGGGCAAGTTCTTGTCCCCTTTTACTTTAATATTTGTTTGATGGAGTGTAAGAATACTTGAGTTGGGATGTTTTGAGCCTTATGTTTGTTTTACACAAACTTGATATTGAGTTTAATTTTCTTGACTTGTTAAAGAAGCGAATAATAATTTCATCTTTTAATTTTTTAATATTAAAAAATCTACATGGAGCTTGACTTGGTCTAAGATAAGGTTTGAAGACTTGGCTTCAATCCTTAGCTTCCAATGAGATGGGATGATGAAAAAGTATAATCAATTATCCCAACTCAACTCTCAAACAAGCATCAAACTCGCAAGTTGTGCTTGACTAGGAAACATGCTACGATAAGTGTCCTTCCAAGTCAATCAATTCAAAGCCCAGCCCAACGAAACAAACAGCCTCTTTGTTTCCTTCTTACTAAAGTTTTCTTGCCTTTTAGCACCTTTCTCGAACCATGCATGTTCAATGCTTGCTCACCATTCATTGCATATTCCTCAAAAGCCATAACAATAACAAAGTTTATGTCTCAAATTTGATTTTAAAAAATGCCCTTATATATCAGGTTGGTATAAATTTTCCATGAGTATTATTCTTTATGATTAGTTAAATCTCTTACTTTAATTCCAGTATACATGAAGTTCAAAGTTACGAAGAGATTGAGGATAATGTTATTATGCTCAAACAGACATCTTCGGGTTTACATTTTATTAGAAAGAAAAACTTAAATACTTGGGTTTCAACTGCAAAAAATCATAGAGTAAAAAAAAAGATGCTAAACAGAAATCAAGTTAAGATAAAAATAAAACGTTTCACGGTTCTCACAACTCTAAATATTTTATGCATTGATTAGCAAGTATTACGGATATTAATTTATAGTTTTATTAATCATGAACCCAACCTTTTGTTGTCTTTGTCTAAGTCACTATAATCCATTCTGTGGACAAGTTTCGATAAATGATCTGTCTCCCAACTGACCAAATTAAAATGGATGGGAAAATTTTAATGACGAAAGAATAAAAATAAAAATAATTGAGGCATCTAAATAGTCATTTTCATGCATGATGATTGATGACCACAACTTAAAACGAGCATCACGTGGGGTCCTGTCATGTGGGTCTCTCAATCCAAAGGCCCTTTTTATTTCATATGCTTCCAAAACTTTATTCCAGAGGACATTTTTTGGGGCCAGGTAAGCCCAAATTTTATATATTAAAAAAGTTGTTGCAAAATATATTTAATACAAATAACAAAACCAAGGCTATTACATGATGTGCTTAGAATATAACTTGTTTGTTTCTTTTTCCTTTTCCTTTTTTATCCTTCTTTTTTAAATCCTAATGGTTAATATATATATTTAGGTAAGCATATTATCATAACCTCATACCTTATGGATAACAACATAAAAATTTAAAAAATGAAAAATTTAAAAAACGTCAGAGTCTACCGCTATTTTTATTTCATATGTATATAGAGTATCTTAATATCTAGCCCAACTTCAAGAAGTATCAATTTCATCCTTTCCAAGAAATATTTAAAATAAATGAGAAATTTTATTCAATTAACTGTAAAACCAATTAATCACAAAGAATTCAAAAATCGATCACATGCCTACCTCTAGTCATATACGAGCTCTTGCACTGCTGGATATTAATTTGTTTTTCAAGACTTTTTTTTTTAATTTCCTTATATTTGTTGATAACACTTGTTAGGGATGTTGATCTCATCCCCAATCATCAAAGCACAGGAAGATAGCTTAACCAAATTAATCATGAGAAGAAGAGAGAATTTATGTGAATATTCAACCAAACTTGGTCTTCATCCAGATGCAAACGTCTCAAATGGTATTCACTATTACAAGGAGAAAAAACATATTGATGGAGGCACAAATCTCCTTCAGATGTTGCCTCCCGTTGATCTGCTGATGGCTGCGATGGATGGCTGTGGTTGGTCCTGGAGTCAGGTTCCTGAAGCGTGTGGATCTCAATGGGTTTGAGGTTGTGGTTGCCGAGCTACCTGCAAGGAAGCCCCGGATGGTTGTACTACCGAGGACCCTCCGACGATCAAGTTAGTCTAGAGATCCGAGCAGAGTAACAGCTTAGTGGAGTAAAAATGGCTTACTTGAACCGTCTGAAGAAGGGGTTTATATAGCGGTGGCAGCAAGCAAGACAGGCGCGAGAATCACGCCGGCCGTTGCGCTCCCGACGTCATGCCCGCGTGATGAGCGAGATCTCCCATTAATGGCGAGACAGGCTCATTAATGGGGGATCGTGGTGGCGTGAAACGTAGGATATGGCCGGCGGAGATCTCGCGCATGGCGAGATTCGCGGGATGGCGGTTGTGCCTGTGAGCGGTGCCGTTGGTCGGTCAATAAGACCAAGGAAGATGACCTCGGCGGGAGAGCTCGCGAACGAGCGGGAGAACCAAGGTATCATGGTTTTGTGGTAGCCCGGAGACGAGCTGTGAGGCCGAGGAGGCCAGTTGTGCAGGGGGCTCGGAAGTGAGCCAGTGTTGGTCGGTAGGATAGGCATAGGAGTGGTCTGGTAGGCCATTGTAGGTCCTTCCTTGCATGCTCTGGAATACGTCATCTGCCACGTGTCATGATCTAAGGAATTACCATTATCGAGCATCATCATTAGCCCCCCACTCTCGTTCCGATCTATTCGTGGGTCGGGTCGAGAGTGGACTGCTTGGTTCTTTCTGTGCGGCTTGGCGCTGGTAATTCCTCGTGGTGGATTGTTCGGGGACAACATGACGTTCTTGTTGTCGCGCATCGAGTATAAGTCGAATGAGGGACGAGTGTGGGAAGGTCGATATCCTCCCTTTGCCGGAGTTGAGGCGCTGATCCCGCGTTGAGTATGAGTTTATTCGGCGGGTCTTGGATCCGTGTCTTTGTAGGGTAGAAAGCTACCCGCTGCGGATGCGCCAAGCAGGAAGCTACTCAGCGGCCTCGCGAGGAAGGCTTTAGACACACCGCGTTGATGGGCAGGAGGATGCGTCGAGCAGGAAGGAACTCGGCGGCCTCACGATGAGGGCTTCAGATCCTCAGCGTCTGATAGGCAAGAGGATACCCGTTGGGGATGCACCGAGCAGGAAAGGACTCGGCGGCCTCATGATGAGGGCTTCAGATCCTCAGCGTCTGATGGGCAGGAGAATGCCCGCTGGGGATGCGCCGAGCAGGAAGGGACTCGGCGGCCTCACGATGAGGGCTTCAGATCTTCAACGTCTGATGGGCAGGAGGATGCCCGCTGGGGATGCGCCGAGCAGGAAGGAACTCGGCGGCCTCACGATGAAGGCTTCAGATCCTCAGCGTCTGATGGCCAGGAGGATGCCCGCTGGGGATGCGCCGGGCAGGAAGGGACTCGGCGGCCTCACAATGAGGGCTTCAGATCCTCAGCGTCTAATAGGCAGGAGGATGCCCGTTGGGGATGTGATCAGTCGAAAATACTGCATTTTTAACACGGCCATTTCCCTATCATTTGCACTCATCTAGAAATGTTCGGTATTCATATTGCACATATTAGCAAAACATATCTGAAATACCAGATTGCATGTGTTAGACTTTAAAACCGGCACTTTTAGGGAAATTGTGTGTTTTCATGGCATCGCATCATCCTTGTATTGCGCAACTCTTGTCTTGGAGTCTAATGCAGAAATTCCAGAAGCAGAGCCCAAATTGGGAAAAGAGCTGATAAAAGATACGCCAACTCAAAGATGTAAGATCTGGCAGTGATACAGAAGGCCAAATGAGGTTTCACATATTATATAAAGGCCCATATGGAAAACCAAGAATTACCATGTAAAAAGAAAGCATCAAGGCCCTTATTGGACCGCGGATCCGCGGCCCAAACCCCCTTGGTGCCGCGGATCCGCGGCTCAATGATGTCATCAGTGACTCATTTTTCCCCACGTGCCTTATCTCTAACGGCCAAGCTTCCAGAAGACTGTAGAAACTCCACGTGGCTTATCTAGAAGGATCTCTTCAACAAACTTATGGAGGGAAATTCAAATCTCTTAACAAACTTTTGGAGGGAAATTCAAAATTCAAATCCTAGATCTAGGGTTTTGGAGTTCTATAAAAAGGAGCCTAGATCTAGGGTTGAGGTTGTTCAATTCTTCATTCCCCCCCATTCCATCTACAAGTTGAGTGACACATCTTGTAGCCCCAAATTCCAATTCCAATTCAAAATCAAGATCAAGATCCCGAGTACCATTCAAGCAAGAGAGCCTTCAACCTTTAGAAAGCGACGCCAGATTTCAACGGAGCAAGAGATCCAAGCCGATCCGCGACTCAAGGAGCCGAGCGAAGCCGAAATCGACGATCAAAGTTCCATCCTCTTGTAGTTCTTGAGAGTTGTAACTAATTGTTGATATAAATAAAGGTGAAATTTCTATATCTTGCTTATCTTTTGATTCAACATTATGATTCGATCTCAATTTGTGATTGCGGTTGTTATGATGATGTTTGAGTAAAACTCCGCTCGTATAGGAGTTGTGACGATCAATAGAATGATGATGATTTAGATCTTTTTACAATTCTTAAATCCTATAACGATTGTAAATTCTTGTGAATCAAATGATCGATGACTTAGTTTTGGGATGATCCTCTCTTGATTGTGTTCACTCAAAACTAGGGAACAACGATTGCTCATTTGATTGACTAGAAGCTAGAATTTGAATGAGATTCATTGAAAGGATAAATGATAAGACGGGGAAACCCTAGCTTCTTCGCAAGATCCTTGATCCTCGATGAATGATCATCGATCTAGTCTCAATTCGTTAAAGGATAAGAACATGAAATCTTTAGATCTCATCACATCTATAGATCCGATCTACTCCTACGAGCTTCATTTCGAATCTTGATTGTTGGTTGGAAATCATCACAAATTACCACTTCTTGATTTTAATGATTTCTTAGATCTAGATATTTTCTCTTTCTTGAAATGCAATTTTAAATCATGAATTGTTTTCTTTTCTTTTCCTTAAAGTTTCAATTCATCTAACTCGAAACACGAACGATTACACTTTCCCTGTGGACGATCCGCACTTACTAACGCGCTACATCTGACACCGTTATTGATTGCGGTCAAATAATTTTTGGTTGTGATTCTATATTCATTTTCTAAACAATACACACAACAAAGAATTCTTATCAATCAAATGGCGCCGTTACCGGAGCGAAATCTTTAAATTTACCCAACTTCCCAATGAACCATTTTGGAAATACTTTGAACGGTTCAAGGATCTTCTTATCCAATGCCCTCATCACGGAATCTCCAGATGGGATTTGTGTCGAATTATCTATGAGGGTATTGATCTCACTACTAGACAGATGCTTGAAACCATGTGTCATTGCCAATTCCTATCTAAAGATGATGGTAAAGCTTGGAAATACCTAGAAGATTTAGCTCAAAACACATCACAATGGGAAAGTGTTAGACCACCACCGCCTAGGGAAGATGTCAATCAGCTCGATATTTCCGTCACAATGAAAGCCGAAATGGCCGCAATACAAAGGAAACTCGACGCTATAGAAAACAAAATCTCTTCAGCCTCCCTAAACCAATCCACACTTCCCAAAATCGTGTGTGGCTGCTATTCAAACCCTTCACATTTGACGGAAGAATGTCTTTTGAATGTACCGTTTCAAGGTCACACTAATGCTGCACTTCAGCAAAGACCTGGAAACTATCCCTCTTCTTCCTCATATAATCAAGATTGAAGGAATCACCCGAACTTTGCTTGGAATCAATCACAATCTCAAAACACGGTTCCAACCCAAAACAATTTCCAAAGGGTCCCTCCACCACAACAGCAACCACTTCAATTGAGTCAGCACCCCTTCCAACCGCAAAATTTTCAAAATCCTGCCAACACTTTTGCACCACATGAAAACTCTTTGCAATTGGCCGGTACTGATAATACCTCTGCACTGGTGCAAACCTTGGTTACTTTCATGAAACAATCCATCCAAGAGTCGGCAAGTTTTCAATCTTCCATCGATAATATGATAAAGATCATTCTCACTCAAAATGAGAATATCAAATCAATGGAAGCACAAATTGAACGAATAACAGCCGAAATAAGTGCTAGAGAAGAAGGGGATCTTCCATCTCAACCCTTACCTGATCCTGGACCTTCACATTGCACTAATGTGGATGCTTGTACAACGTTGAGATCTGGAAGAGTGCTAGACAATCATTCGGGTAAACAAATTGATAATGATGAATTGATCATTAACACCCCGGCTTCCACTTCCACTTCCTCTCACACTTCTACTTCTTACCCCACTTCGTCTAATGTACCTTCTTCTTCCGAGCCTATTCTCCGTTTTCCCAAAGGCTCGAACCCTCCACCCACCTCATCTTTTCCACCCCCACAAACTTCTCCACCAATGTTGGACCCAACACTTATTGATAGAGCTCCATTTCCAAATAGGTTGAGGCCCAAGAAACATGATGCCCAAATGGAGAAGATTGTGGACATGTTTAAGGAAGTTAATATCAACATCCCTCTCCTAGATGCTATTCAACAAGTTCCATCCTATGCAAAAATTCTTAAGAACTTGTGCACTAGGAAGAGGAAGACTCAAGCGCCTAAAAAAATTTTCATGTCGAGTACTGTAGACACGGCTTTTCCCCAACAATTACCACGGAAACGTAAGGACCCTGGCTGTCCTACTATTTCTATTTCTATCTCTATCGGAGGAAAACACATCAACCGTGCTTTACTTGATCTTGGCGCTAGTGTTAACTTGCTTCCATACTCGGTTTATGAGCAACTAGGTATCGGAGTGTTAAAGTCCTCGAGCATAACTCTCCAGATGGCTGACCTATCAATCACCAAAGCTAGGAGTGAACTGGAGGATGTGTTAATAAAAATCGGGGAATTTATATTCCCTGTGGATTTTATTGTACTTGATACACAGCCTGTAGCGAACCCACGAAATCAAATTCCGGTGATTTTAGGTCGCCCCTTTTTGGCCACTTCCAACGCTATCATCACCTGTCGTAATGGTTCTATGACCCTGTCTTTCGGGAATAGGTCAATAGAGCTGAACATTTACAAGTTGGGAAGTGTACCCTCCGAACCTACTGCTCAACTCTGTTCTGTCGACTTAATGGATGTCGACAGCAGCGAATTTGATGATCCCCATGATACCGATCTTGACTCTTTTCATATGTTATTGTTTGACCCAACTATGTATCATACACATACGGACTCTTCCACCGAGATGTCCGGGTCAACAACTAACACCGATTATGAACTGTTTCTAGAGTCTGAAGATCACCCCGCACTTTGTAATGACATTATTCTTCAGGGTTTTGAGGAAATCTTCGCTGAAAAACTCGCATTTTTGAATGACACGGGTGTTGAGATGAATCCACATCAAATTGAATCTCCACCCATTCTTTTAGACTGTAAAAAGAATGCGAGCAATCCATCACATTCACTGCATCGTCTCTCCAAAATGAGACGCACACACTTTCTATTCCACCACTTACCCTTTCCCCACTTCTTCTTCCACCAACCCGAGCACTGCATTGATAAAATTTTCGAATGGTTGGCGTTAACATTCGGTCTTTGCAAAGCTTGGCATCGACAAATGATTTTTGATCCCCTCATATGATTTTCAAACATTGCATAACTCAAGTTTGGGGGGGGGGCATTTTTTCTGGCTCTTGAAAAGAAAATTTTTACAAAATTTTGAGCCAAAAATAAGTTTGGGGGAGGATCTTCACTTATATATTTTGCCCCCACTAATAAATTCCTCCCAAATTTATAGGTTTTTCAGATTTAGCAGATGGCAACAGTGAGGACACTGTTGAAAACAAGTTTGGAGGAGGTTTGTGCTTATTTTTGCATCATTTGCATTTCATTTGCATAAGCACAAAACATTTTCGAAAACCTATAAAAATTTAAAAAAATTTCAAAACCCATAAAAATTTAAAAATTTTCAAAAAATAAAAATATTTTTTGTACATAAATAAGATAATAAAAGATTAGATAGTGAAAAATTACATCCATGAGATTAGAAAATTTTAAGAAAACTAAGAAAATTAGAAGTTTTCTTATATGAACTAGTAATAAGTGGTTATGAGCCGTTGTCCCAAGGGTTAGTAAGATGAAGGAAGTCACTGATCTGAGGATAAAAATAAGTCTGAAAAATAGTTTCTATTCTGGAAGCCAAACATTTTGAACGTTGATACCCTGCTATTCACACTTACACACGTCTTGAAACTCGGGATAGTAGAGGATACCTTGAAATGCTCTTGTCTAAAAGCCGATGTATGAAGGAAATAAAAAAAAAGAGAAAAATGAATAAAATATAAAATGGTGAGAAAAATGGACACTGGTTTTGTTATCACCAAGGGCAATAAAAAATATATAGCGAGGGTGTCTCTTCACCTAGTGCCCTAAGGCCAACTGGTCTGGGAGTCACTGCTATGCCTTAGGTGGTGCAAGACGAGGAAAATACACCAAATAAGCAAGCACATGAGTAATCGATCGGTTAGTACCTCAAGAAGTATTAACGGTCGCATGAAAGTGTGTGAGCAAATTCATCTAAATATTCATTGATTAAAAAGTACTGAGGCAGATGGGCAAGAGTATGATAGCTTGAATTGAATTCTCCGGATGTAGGGATGTCCTTTACACACACGCAGGGTGATATGATCGATGTTTAGAAGAAAGATAGGAATGAAGAATAAGACGATGTTTTATTGAGGGGGGACGTGATTTCTGACATTTTTTCATGACCATTAAGATAGGGCTCATGACAACCGAAAAGCTAGCTTAGTTGGAAACCCTAATTTTCAAGGCTTTTCTTTTATAATTCTTTTCTTTAAATGTAATATTCATGATCTTTCTTTTATTATTGGATTTTGTGGGTGCAATCCGCTGAAAACCCTCAGGAGACAACACTCCTCCTACTAGGGACACCTAGAGGTTTAAAGGCTTGTTGCACGTGCTCAGTGCAATCGTGTTGCCTACGAAAATGTGCTTTTCTCTTTCTTTATTTTCTCCTTCTCTTTTTAATAAAACAATTCGATCGAGACGATCGAAAATAAGTTTGGGGGAATTTGATTGGGATAAAATTTCTTAAGGAATGCTGCAACGAATTCGTCCCATGTTGAAATAGAATGCTTTGAACGGTTCAAGGAATGCTGCAACGAATTCGTCGAGCAGGGTAGCTACTCGGTGGCCTCGCGATGAGGGCCTCAGATACTCAGCGTCTGATGGGAAGGAGGATGCCCGCTGGAGATGCGCCGAGCAGGAAGGGACTCGGCGGCCTCATGATGATGACTTTAGATCCTCAGCGTTGATGGGCAGGAGAATGCCCGCTGGGGATGCGCCGAGCAGGAAGGGACTCGGCGGCCTCATGATGAGGGCTTCAGATCCTCAGCGTCTGATGGGCAGAAGGATGCCCGCTGGGGATGCGTCGAGCAGGAAGAGACTCGGCGGCCTCATGATGAGGGCTTCAGATCCTCAGCGTCGGATGGGCAGGAGATTGCCCGCTGGGGATGCGCCGAGCAGGATAGCTGCTCAGTGGCCTCCTGGCGAGGGCTTTGATTCTTAGCGCGAGAGAGGCCGTAAGAGGCCTACTAAGGAAGGGCAGAGCAGTGTTACTGCCCGGTGCCTCTTGGCAAGGACTTTTGATCCCTAGCGTCGTGGGGTAGGGAACTACCAGCCGGGGATAGCCGAGCAGGGTAGCTGCTCGGCTGCCTCTTGATGAGGGCTTCAATCCTTAGCGCGGGAGGGTCCGTAAGGGGCTTACTAAGGACGGGGCCGAGCAGGATTGCTGCCTGGTGCCTCTTGGCGAGAGCTTTAATCCCTGGTGTGTTGGGGTAGGGAGCTACCATCTAGGGATAACCGAGCAAGGACGGGCCCGGTTGCTTCTTGCGAGGGCTTTGATCCTTAAGGACGGGCCGAACAGGGTTACTGCCCGGTGCCTCTTAGCGAGGGCTTTGATCCCTGGTTTGTTGGGGTAGGGAGTGTCACGCCCCGCTTCCCAGAGTGTCACGCCCCGCTTTCCGGAGTGTGCTAAGATCGGCACGTGACATAGCCAACCATACTACCTGTGGCTAGAAAACATCCCTCCACAGTCACACTGCGGCTGTCTAAAACATATCAAGAACAGGAAAAATAAAATAAACTATCTAGTACATGTCCATATGCCAGAATAAACGAGTCAAGAAATAATATGCGGAAGCAATAAATCCAAATAACAATAACATCTGGAAAGTACGTCCTAAAATACGGGCTCACATCAGGAATGAAAATACGAAAATAAAACTAAACCAACTAGCTACTAACAGGAACCTCACGACTCGGCATGTTGGCTGAAATACTCCTGAACGGCCTGTGACAGAGATAGAGGATCTGGGCCATGCAAAACCCAGACGTCAGTGCGTCATAATATCAAACAATAAAATATAATCAGGAGGTAACAAGATATGCAGGCATGAGTAGTAACAGTAATGAGTGTATAACAGTAACACGGGTGTGAACAGTGAAGCGTATACGTGCGGGTGAAATGTGGTAAATAATCTAAACTGTGCTACTGGGTTTTTTATTCTAAATTTATTCGAAATCAATTGATGTACTCCTCATGTAACTCAAAGAATATGTCTCGTTACCCCCTGGGACCACGGATCAAGATATGTGAACCAAGAATGGTTCTGTCCCGTTACCCCCCGGGACCATGGATCAAGAAGAATCACGAATGATTCTGTCCCGTTACCCTCCGGGACCACGGATCAAGTAATACCCTTTTAAGTTACACTCGGTTACTATCACACCCCGCTTCCCAGAGTGCGCTAAGATCGGCACGTGACAGAGCCAACCATGCTACCTGTAGCTAGGAAACATCCCTCCACAGTCACATTACGGCTGTCTATAGATATCAAGAACAGTAGAAATAAAATAAACTATCTAGTACATGTCCATGAGCCAGAATAAACGAGTCAAGAAATAATATGCGAAAGCAATAGATCCAAGTAACAATAACAATCTGGAAAGAACGTCTCAAATACGGGCTCACAACAGGAAAAAAAGTGCTGAAAGAAAACTAAACTAAAATACTAACAGGTCCTCGCTGTTCGACCTGCTGACTGAAATACTCCTGAACGGCCTGCGACAGGGAGAGAGGATCTGGGCCATGCAAAATCCAGACGTCAGTGCGTCATAATATCAATAATAATACAATCAGGAGGTAACAAGACATGCAGGCATGAGTACGAACAGTAATAAGAGTATAACTGTAGGGATCCTAGGCATACCCATGATGTTCTACAAGTGATCAAACATGGCCAATTCAAAACTTTTCATGTGCCTACAAACCCTAATACGGATCGTTAACTAGATGTATAGGCGATGCAAGCAAGTAAACGAATTTATTGCTAAAGGAAAGTGACTACAACCTTTGTAGATCCGGTCCTCCACTTCCTTGGCTCCGTGATGACGTCCCTCCGCTGTACCAATCGGAATCCTAGACTCTTGCGATGGTTTCATCGGAGAAAAGATCGGGCTAGGTCGCCGACTTCGATACCGAAAATGATCTACGTCGAGGCAACTCAAGATCAAGCTCCAACTTCACCAAGTCATGAAACTTGTGAAGAAAACACCCTATACTACTTGGCAAGTGGTAGAGGATGAAGAAATAGGAAGTGGGTTCATTTTAGAATTGGATTTCTCACTCTTTTTCACAATACACCATTAAAGGATGCAAGGTTTCTTCTTTGTTGAAGAAGAAGAAGAAGAAGAAAAGAATTATGATAAGTTATTTTTAAAATAGAAAACAAAATGATACTTATCATAATTTCAACCATGGTTTAGTGTAGAGAACTAACTAGGGTTAAGTTGAATGGTTAGGGTTAAAAGAAGAGGACAAGAATGGTTACTTTAGTCAAAGATGCATGAAGCATCAAGAAGTTTCTTGAATGAAAGCAACCATTTTGTTTTCCTTTTCCTTTTTTTAACCAAAATAAATAGATAAATGAATAAGTGAGTGAATTAAAACCCTAACCATTAACATAACCATGGTTTAAGTCTTTACACAAACCCAAGTATGCATGTATCATCAAACATGATACAAACAAGTGCACAAAAATATATCACATATACAACTTGTGTAATTCAAGTGAGAAAATCCATTTAAAGTGAACAAATACTAGTTAATGCAAAGTAATATATCAAATATATAATTATGCATTAAATCATTAAATCAATACTTGATTTAACGATCCGGTTATATCGCATATAACCGACTAATATCCAATATATCGGCTTATCGAATCAATCCTTGATTCGATAACTAGGTTATATCGCATACAACCAATCGATACATTCATCGCGAGAATAGAATACGGTATCACATACACGCATTATTCTCGGTCCCGCACATATCTCATATGCGCTCCTATTTCGTTTCGCTTGAGCCAGGAAACCTCTGTGTAGGACTCTAAAGACTCGTCAATACGCCGACAGCAGGTGATGATCATATCAAACACCCACAAGCCGCAAGCGGTCTGCTAAACGTAATGGCCACCCGGGTATTGAGCGATCAGAAGATCGACGAGCAAGCCCGCTCACACTCCTGTGAATCCAACCAGTAACACTTACCGTACAGTCCGGTCTGTTCGTCTGATATGTCGCATATCTCGCCTAGGGGTGGTAAACGTCAGACCCCAATAGCTTGATAAGTCATGCCAACTTAAGGTCCATAACAATCGTGAAACTACTGATAACTCTTACCAGTATATCACTACAACCCTGGCCAGGGATTTCCTGTTATGGCCAGTCGAGCATAGCGCAACATCAACCCCCAATACCGAGAGAGACGAATCCCCTCCTATCGCTCATTGCCTCCATGTGAATCGGGATTGTACCCAAAAACCACCTGTTTGCACGACTCAGTAGAGCCTTGGTAGGGTGGAAATCAAAGCACAGTGGGAGACACACAAGACTCTATGACGATCTCGGGTCAACAGACTAAGCTGTACCAGTGTCACCAGAGAACTGCCATCTGACGTGAGGTATAATACCATCTGGGAGTTCTCGGCGAGTCTGTTCAGTGTACCCAGTCTCCACTGAGCACCCGCATACCATCTCTGATGTCAAACACCAATGGATATGGGATCATCCATCGCCCATCACATGGGTCGAGAAGATATACGCTAATCTACTCTGGAATATCGATGCCCCGTCTCGATATTCCCACGACTAAGAACATTGAAGGATGTACTCATGGACTACCCAGGCCCCACTAGTATGATCTACATCATAGTCTTGGAAGTCGAGTACGCATCCTAAGGGCTTTATCAACATGTAACAGAGAGACAGAAAGTATACATGTTAAGATAAAGAGCAACCAGATAGCGTACTATCATGTCGAGCAAGAAAGTCCTACCTATATATGTCCCAGCATCCACTACAATATACATCCAATGTACAGTAATGGCCTCTAGGGCATACATATAACTAACAATCTCCCACTTGCACTAGGGCCATCTGTAGCAGTAGTTGTAGTATCTAATACTCAACCATCCCCCATAAGTCTCTCTATGGGAAAAGGCCTTCGGGAGTGGATCCACCGTGTTGTCCTCTGAGTCTACTCTCCTAACCTCGATCACCCTGGAGATCAACTATCTCCATGATCAGGTGATGCTGCCTCAGAATTTGTCTGGGTCACTGATGGGACCGGGGTTCCTGGGCCAAAGCCACACTACCATTGTCACACAATGGTGGGAACCTAGTTCATCTTATGAACCAATATACACCCAAACTGCCTCTTTGGTAGTATCTTTAATAGCGATGTTACCAGTCTTTATCGTCTAGTTTGCCACGGTATCTAGCTTGGAACTCTTCCAATATACCGTCCCTTTACTGAGGGTAAAGACAATGCCTGCGACTGACATTCAGTCGTCCTTATCACCTTTGAATCTTTCCAGTGATCCTCCCCAGGATCGATTGATACAATCTTACTACAGCTAGTGAGAATCCTAACATCCATTTAGATCAATCTCATAGATCCAAAACCCAGGATTTAGGAGGTATCATCTTTATCCTATTGGAGAATCCATGTGATAAGAGGAGATCGACCGATCGTAGTATAGGAAACTCTTTTCCTATCAAGAGTATGTTGTCTATGTACAATACGAGGATGACCACCTTACTCTCTACTACCTTTTTGTTCATACAAGGTTCATCTACCATTTTGATGAAGTCAAACTCTTTGACTACTACATCAAAACAGATGTTCCAACTCCGCGATGCCTGCTTTATCCTGTAAAGCAACTTGCACACGTTTCCGCTGCTCCCACTGTTTACGAAGCCCTCTGGATGTGTTCTTATAGACGTTCTCTTCTAAATCATTGTTTAGAAAAGTAGTCATGGCACCCAACCACCAGATATCGTAGTCATGGTATGTAGCAATGGTAAGTAGGATCTGGATGGACTTAAGCATAGTCCCTGGAAAAGGTTTCATCATTATCCACGCTTGGTTAATGACGAAAACCTTTAACAAGTCTAGCTTTGAAAGTCTCAACTTTTCCATCTACACCAAGTAATCTTCTCAAGATATACTTGCTCCTGATGGGAATTTAACCCTTCAGATATAGCAGCCAAAGTCCATACTTTGCTGGTGTACATGGATTCCATCTAAGATCGCTAAGCATCCAGCCATTCTTACAGAGTCCCTACTCTTGATGACCTGCTCGAATCTAGTTGGGTCATCATCTCATGATGCAATCCTCGCTCCCACTGTCATCGAGAAACCGAAGTATCTCTCAGGCAGGTGAGGAACCCTACCGATCGGCGGAGAGGCTGAGGTTCGTCGGGGACTATAGAATCCTTTAGTTCTGTCAAATCATCAGCTGCAGTTTTGTATAGCTGGAACCTTTCCAGTTCTACAGAACTGACCTTGCCTCGATCTTGTCCGGATTTTGCTTTAGACATAGGCCGGACAATCCTAAATCTTAACTTACTTAAGAGATAGGCTCTTCCCATACCATATCTTATATGGAGTGGTAGGTAGTGATCTGATTCGAACCCAATTCAATAGGTACGCAGCTTCTCAAGTGCATAACCCCAAAAGGAAATAGGTAACTCAGTAGTACTCATCATAGAGCACACCATATCAAATAGGGTGTATCTGCTCCGCCCCGATACACCGACGTGTTGTGGTGTATACGGAGGAGTAATGCTGAGAGAGAATCTCATTCTCCTTTAAAATAGTCCAGGAATACCATGCACAAGTATTCTCCTCCCTGATCTTATCATAGGACATAATACTTATACCCATATTTTGGTTCTCTACTTCTAACTTATATTCTGTGAATATCTCAAAAGGTTCGGACTTATGTTTCAACAGGAACATATGACTGAATCTTGAGAGATTATCAGAGAATATAATGAAGTACAAAGAACCAGTCCTGGCATGTGTAGACAGGAGACCTTACATACATCATCATGTATCAGTCCCAAGAGTTCATTAACTCTTTCTCTGTTTCCAATAAGCAGAGCTATGGTCATCTAATCTTTGTGACATGACTGGCAAGTTTCACAAGATGTAAATTCAAACTGATTTAAATATGCATCTAAAATGTAACTTCAGCCAGTCGGGACGCATTGATATGACCTAGTCTACAATGCCTCAAGAATGATTCGTTCATTTCTGAACTCTTCCTCTTGTGTGTGTTCTGTATACTAGGAACTGTAGTTTGATTTAGAACGTCAATGCTTTTAGATAACGTGCCTGAACCGATCAACTTTTGAAATAGGAAATGTTCAAAACATTATCCATCAATACAAAATTTTATCATTTCTTTACTAATAAAGAGACTGATATGATTTTGTATATCAGGTTCGGTATCTAATAGCATTTGTTCAGAATCAATGTATTGGTAATACAGGGTGACAGTGACCAACAGACTTGGCTGCAATACTTGCCCCGTTTTCTGTCTCATGAAACTTATCACCCGTTCTCAGTTTTTCTACCTTTTTGTAGCCCTATGTAACAGATTACATATCTGGGATTCTGATCCGGTATCAAATACTCAGGATGCAGAGGATACTGAGAAACAGTTCTTTGTAGTGAACACACCCGAAGGAGATGCATCATATGCACTTTCTTCGTTTGGGCGGCATAGGAATTCTGGTATTTCCCTATTTCCTGCTCTGTCTTATAACAATTATAAGTTGGAGCGGGACCAACGTTCCCCAGCTCATTATAACAAGCGGGTTCGGTCAATACATCCATATTATTATCTTGATTAAGGCGTGATATGGTCGCTACCTGGAGAGAGAGAGAAGAAAACACTCTGCGTGCGCTCTTGCAAAATTAGATTAGTTATTTATTTTATCTAATCAGGATGGCTCCCACTGTTTTTATCAAATCTTCCTTCAAACCCTAAAAGGAAAGACTAGCCGGGATTAATTATACTCTACAAGTTCGCCAATCTTTCAGCCAGGCCAGTGTCGGTACTTTGAGGGAGGTTCCCCGTGCTTTCGCACGGACCTAATTACAGTAAACCTCGTTTTCCCAGAGGCGTAACCTCGTTGACACCTTTCTAGACACCTACTTGATCGGCTAATTGTAAAGTGCAAAACTCTCCCAGGAGTAACAATTACTCGCAGTGGGTATCGGGATCCAACTATCATATAGAAGGTATGCAATCTCATTGCAAATTTCAACACTTGAAACTCCCGATAAAGGTTTTTACCCCTAGCACCTATGACCTTGGCTAAGGTCAACAAATCATAGGTACTAGTCAAGTTCTACCCGTCATTTCGTGATTAATTAGACCCACCCACATGACCCTTGGCTAAGGTCAACAAAGCCACATGACTGTCCTAACTAATCGCATCATATGCTGTGTAGGAAGACATCACTTAGCTACCGCACACTACGCCTCGGCTATGGTCGACAAACGTAGCACGAATACTAAGTACTCTACTTCCTAAAATGACGGAGGGTTGTGGATGGTTTTTATGAAAACCTTTAACGCTTTGAACTTGATCTCGTTGCGGAATCAAATGGTTTTTAAATGGAATGTTTTTAAGGCTTTTCTAGTTTTGCTAAAGGGGTCACTCCCGGTGAAAGGATCGTTGGCCCTTTCCTCGTCGAATGAGGTGCGGGATATATCATATATATCACTATGCAAAGCAGAAACTATAGAAGCAATCAAAAGACAAACCGAGTGTGTAGCATCTGCCAGTTATTGCTAAAGGAGTCACTCCCGGTGAAGGGATCTCGGTCCTTTCCTCATCGAATAAGGTGCAGGATGTTCTACAATGAATACCGCGATGCAAAGCAAGAACTGTAGCTACCTGTTTTTATTTTGAAATTCGATTCCACAACATCAATTAGGTTTATTTTCTTTCATTAATCTCATTAATGAATATCCCATCATTTAAGTCCACCTAAACATCACAGATAAATATAACGTACGCTTATGCCATCCGCATTCGCCTCGATGTCCCGTCTGCACCGTCAGGTTAGGTAACTAACGCCAGAACGAGGCAGGGCTAGCGCGGGTGTAAAACATAAGCAATGTCTATATAATATATCATATATACTATATATAATATCTATCTGAACATATCACATGATCACATCACAGATAACGCAGCAGAAAGTATCATATGAAATATTGGATATACTAGGATCTCCGTGTTTTTAATATGAGCCAGTATAAAACACGGATTCCACGGTCGTGATGAATAGCCAATCCCACACCCCTAGACCCCTTCGAGAGCGGCAAGCAACCCTACCAATTCTAGGGTTAGGAGACCCGGACTCGACTCCTCGAGATGGTCTCCCACTGGACCCTAGAACTCGGTTACTTGTGCTCCCCTCCTTGGGTCTATCCTAATGCGGAAAAGTAAATAATATACAAATGGTGACAACATCCGCAACCTGGAAGTGCCCCAATAAAAGAATATTACATACAAGTTTTTACATGAATGAAAATGAAAAACACTCATCTCACATAAAAAAACCCGGCTATTCAAACACGACGATCCAAGATAACATACCCAGCAACACATAACATCACATGTCATCAACGTAAGTAAACATGCATATCCCAATTGTCGTTGACATATAGCAACGAAACCGACGATATCACATATTACACTTACGGTCGCAGAAAAGAAAGTGTAAAACTACAACAGTTGGAATCCGCAAACTCTTCAGACATCGCATGCCTAATCAAATGAATTCCTTAGACATCACATGCCTAACAATTATAAACCCCGCATTTTAGTTTCATTATCGAAAACTCTTTTCAATATCAAGTCGGGCAATTCAACAAGATTCCCGACATACTGATCGAATGCTCGTCGTAAACTTCAGTAGACGGCTGCACCCCCGATGCCGCCGACGAAGTGCACCAAGGCGGAACACCGCTTCCGCGAGCACCCGAACGGATGCTTTCGGCGACGGGGTTCTCCTACAGTCACTTGGTCGGGGTTATGGAGTGAGGCTGTCTATTAAATTTACCCGGCGAGTATCCGCGTACACTACGTGATTGCGACGGATTTTTGATCACATCAAAATTCCGTGGCAACCGATCAAGTGAGACTAAACCGCTAGATTTATAACATTCATTCAGTTATCTCATAACTACTTGTGAATTCCAATTATTGTATCACATTCCGGATAAATAGAAAATGTAAAACTTTTCGATCGAACAATCGAACACCCAAGTTTTCCTAAAACAGTTCAACACATGATATAAGTTTAAAAACATTCACTTCATGCCTCAGTACCAACGGTCCAGCCGTAGAAGGGTCAAGCCAACGCCTCACATGTGGCACGCCGTACTGCCCCAAACCCGAAGGTTCAAAGGGCAGTTCAAGACGGTCACATAATCGAGTTAAGGTTTGTTGTCTTCTAGAGGGACCATCGTGTTACTTGCACTACTTAGAACGTCATTAAACTACGGAAAAGTCCAACAATTGGAAATTTCCCAGCAGGGGAAAAGTTGGGTATTTATATCCGGTCGAACTTTTTAACATATTCTAAAATTATCCGGAAAAACACATAGACAAAATTTGATTATCCGATCGAATCTACGAACTCCCAATACAACCCAGAAAACTCAACTCTTGAGTTCAGATTAAAAATTCCCAGGAAAACCAGCACTACAAAATAGGAATTACTGTGTAAAATTAAATGAAAGAGGAGACTAAATGGCCGCGGAACCACCGCATTAGCCATGCTAATGCCGCGGTTCCGCCGCACTTTGATGGAATCAGGGGTACGGGCTTCACAGTAATTCTTAGAAACTCCTGATGATTTTTCTGCATATTTTTAATTCTCAAAAATCCCCGATTTCAAAAAATATACAGAGAGCAATTTGAGATTAGGGTTTCGGTTCGATCGGACTTCTAACTCCGTCTACGCATCGCCTAAGGCTCTACCTAGGCTCTGATACCACTGTAGGGATCCTAGGCACACCCATAAGGTTCTACAAGTGATCAAACATGGCCAATTCAAAACTTTTCATGTGCCTACAAACCCTAATACGGATCGTTAACTAGATGTATAGGCGATGCAAGCAAGTAAACGAATTTATTGCTAAAGGAAAGTGACTACAACCTTTGTAGATCCGGTCCTCCACTTCCTTGGCTCCGTGATGACGTCCCTCCGCTGTACCAATCGTAATCCTAGACTCTTACGGTGGTTTCATCGGAGAAAAGATCGGGCTAGGTCGCCGACTTCGATGCCGAAGATGATCTACGTCGAGGCAACTCAAGATCAAGCTCCAACTTCACCAAGTCATGAAACTTGTGAAGAAAACACCCTATACTACTTGGCAAGTGGTAGAAGATGAAGAAATAGGAAGTGGGTTCACTTTAGAATTGGATTTCTTACTCTTTTTCACAATACACCATTAAAGGATGCAATGTTTCTTCTTTGTTGAAGAAGAAGAAGAAGAAAAGAATAATGATAAGTTATTTTTAAAATAGAAAACAAAATGATACTTATCATAATTTCAACCATGGTTTAGTGTAGAGAACTAACTAGGGTTAAGTTGAATGGTTAGGGTTAGGAGAAGAGGACAAGAATGGTTACTTTAGTCAAAGATGCATGAAGCATCAAGAAGTTTCTTGAATGAAAGCAACCATTTTTGTTTTCCTTTTCCTTTTTTTAACCAAAATAAATAGATAAATGAATAAGTGAGTGAATTAAAACCCTAACCATTAACATAACCATGGTTTAAGTCTTTACACAAACCCAAGTATGCATGTATCATCAAACATGATACAAACAAGTGCATAAAAATATATCACATATACAACTTGTGTAATTCAAGTGAGAAAATCCATTTAAAGTGAACAAATACTAGTTAATGCAAAGTAATATATCAAATATATAATTATGCATTAAATCATTAAATCAATACTTGATTTAACGATCCGGTTATATCGCATATAACCGACTAATATCCAATATATCGGCTTATCGAATCAATCCTTGATTCGATAACTAGGTTATATCGCATACAACCAATCGATACATTCATCGCGAGAATAGAATACGGTATCATATACACGCATTATTCTCGGTCCCGCACATATCTCATATGCGCTCCTATTTCGTTTCGCTTGAGCCAGGAAATCTCTGTGTAGGACTCTAAAGACTCGTCAATACGCCGGCAGCAGGTGATGATCATATCAAACATCCACAAGCCGCAAGCGATCTGCTAAACGTAACGGCCACCCGGGTATTGAGCGATCAGAAGATCGACGAGCAAGCCCGCTCACACTCCTGTGAATCCAACCAGTAACACTTACCGTACAGTCCGGTTTGTTCGTCTGATATGTCGCATATCTCTCCTAGGGGTGGTAAACGTCAGACCCCAATAGCTTGATAAGTCATGCCAACTTGAGGTCCATAACAATCGTGAAATTACAGATAACTCTTACCAGTATATCACTGCAACCCTGGCCAGGGATTTCCTGTTATGGCCAGTCGAGCATAGCGCAACATCAACCCCCAATACCGGGAGAGACGAATCCCCTCCTGTCGCTCATTGCCTCCATGTGAATCGGGATTGTACCCAAAAACCACCTGTTTGCACGACTCAGTAGAGCCGTGGTAGGGTGGAAATCAAAGCACAGTGGGAGACACACAAGACTCTATGATGATCTCGGGTCAACAGACTAAGCTGTACCAGTGTCACCAGAGAACTGCCATCTGACGTGAGGTATAATACCATCTGGGAGTTCTCGGCGAGTCCGTTCAGTGTACCCAGTCTCCACTGAGCACCCGCATACCATCTCTGATGTCAAACACCAATGGATATGGGATCATCCATCGCCCATCACATGGGTCGAGAAGATATACGCTAGTCTACTCTGGAATATCGATGCCCCGTCTCGATATTCCCATGACTAGGAACATTGAAGGATGTACTCATGGACTACCCAGGCCCCACTAGTATGATCTACATCATAGTCCTGGAAGTCGAGTACACATCCTAAGGGCTTTATCAACATGTAACAGAGAGACAGAAAGTATACATGTTAAGATAAAGAGCAACCAGATAGCGTACTATCATGTCGAGCAAGAAAGTCCTACCTATATGTGTCCCAGCATCCACTACAATATACATCCAATGTACAGTAATGGCCTCTAGGGCATACATATAACTAACAATAACAGTATCACGAATAAGGAACAGTGAAGGGTATAAGCACATGTGATGTGCAGTGAGTAATATAAACTGTGTTACTGGGTTATCTATTCTAAAGTCTTCGAAATCAATTAATGTAATCTTCATCGTAACCCATCGGTGATTATTCCGTAACGTCCGGAAAAACGGCAAACAATATGATAGCCCTTTGAGTTACGTTCGGTTACATTCTTGATTTCCCCATACCCCCAAGTTATGTGTTCAAGTCAGGTATTGCCAATTGATATCTAATGCCAACACAGGATCAAGCCGGTACAGGTTTTGTTTATGCAGACAACAATAACGTCCATCAGGACAACATGTCAGGATTGTCGGCATTAGAAACAGGATCAGGTAACATGTCAAGTAGTGATATATCAGGTCATGTCAGGTAATGTACATGCATCAAGTCATGTCAAGTAGTGGTATATCAGGTCATGTCAAGTAGTGCACATGTATCAAGCGGGTGCTCATAATCAAACTGTAGCAAGTATTGAATCAGGGTGAAAGTACGGATGTACAATAAAAGCATAGATGCACAAATATCGATCAGGGGTTATATCATGACTAAGTAGGATGCACAATACCAAGCATAGGGTGTTAATGTAGCAGTAATATGAAATAACGTGTTACTGTATTCAACTAGATATGTAATTAATGGTATGGATACACAAATAAACATGGATGCATAAATAACCATCATGGGTTACAACTATAGCTTCATGACTATATAGGATGCACATTATCTAGCTTGGGATGTTAATATGACAATAATATGTAATAATGTGATCTGTAGATACAGCTACATGTATATTAAATGATATGGATGCATACGGGTATCCGAAAACGGTAAAACTTTAATATGGATGTATAATGTGATAAACATGTAACATTTTATTCATATGGATGCATAATAATATACATAGCATGTAGCAAGATGAACTTGTCTGAACGGATCGCACGACGGATGCGTACGGCACGTCCAACGTCGGGTATTCGTCGCAACGCACACGCGGCACGGGTCCAGGCAAGGCAAGAGGGTACTCACGCAGGCAAGAGACGTTCACTGGATCTCCTGGATCAGCGGCAATGGCACGGCTCCGGCGATGATCGGAAAACACGGATCAAGAAAAGCAAAAGAGAAGAACAAGAAGAAGAAGAAGAGGGTTGTGGTGGTCCTCTGGGTTTGGCTCTGGGTCTGGGACAGAGGAGGCAGAGGCGAGGAGTGAAGACGAGGTAGTGGGTCACCGGCGATGGTGTTTTTCCGGCGAGGTAGTGGATCAAGGTTCTTGGTCGTCGAGGATCTGGGTGTGCAAGGTTCTTACAGGCTGTAGGGTGAGGGTGATCTGGAGTGCAGGGAGGAGGAAGGAGAGAGGAAGGTGGAGAGGAGGTGACGACGATGTCGTCGACGGCGATGACGACGACGAAGGCAGGGGCTGGGTGATGGGTGTGCAGGTGCTCGGGTTTGGCTTTGAGAAGATGAGAGAGATTGGCGATGGTGTCGGTGTTCTCGGTTGGGAGAGGAAGATGGAGATGGAGTCGATGAAGATGAAGACGATGGCGATGAGGTGAGATGAAGAGGGTGCAGGTGATGGGTTTGAAGGTGGTTGGAGTCGTGGGTTGAGGGGTCGAGGGGTTTGCAGGGTTTGGGAGCTCGGGATCAGGGCAGTGGCGATGAGGAAGAGGCGAAGGGAAGGTGAGAGGGAAGGCGAGGTCGAGGAGATGGAGGCGGCTAGGGTTAGGCGAGGGTTCTCGTCACGGGGTTTTTTTAAAAGGAAGAAGAAGGAAGAATTGAAGGAGGGAGGTGAGAGTAGTGGGTACGGGAGGTGAGCGGATCCTGCGTGAACAGGAATCGCGAGAGGAGTAAGAAAGAGGGTGGGAGAGACAGAGAGAGGAGAGAGAGAGAATGGATTTAAAAGAAATAATACAATAGAAAGGGGGGAGAGAGAGAGAGAGAGAATGGGTTTAAAAGAAATAATATAATATAAAGGGGGGGAGAGAGAGCTGGCCTGTAAGTTAGTTTAAAAGATTTCCTTTTAAAAATTAAAAAAATATTTGTTTGTTACGAAATTCAATATAACAGTTTACTGAAAAATTTATATTAATAAAATATTTGATATTTTGCCTAATACAAAAATAGTCCAAAACACGCCCGGGTCGGGTCTAAAAATCCAGTTTTAAAATACATAAAATATACATGTCAACCAAATCCAAAATTGGATATCCGGGTAACGAAAATACATACCCCCAAGAACGGATGCACGCATGTACACGTAGTCATCCAAATAGGTCCGTTACACTGAACGGGACGAGAAAAAGATACGCGGATGCTACGACAGGGTCAGGGGTATCATGCAAGCCATGCTATATATCTTTAAAATATTTTACTTGACTTTAAATGTTATATTGAAAATATGCAGATACCAGATAAAATGCCAGTATGCAGTAAAAACAATATGAAAGTGCACGGATCCATACAACAAGCCAGGATAAATCATAAACAGGAATCAAGAAGGGTTTCTAGCAAGCGGGTCGGGTAGGATGCTGTCACGCCCCGCTTCCCGGTGTACGGCGAAGGGAACGCGACGAGGTCCACTACGTATATACTTAGAAGTACATACGCTAAGCGTATCTAAGCAATATAAAAATAAATCACAAGAGACAAGAGATATAGAAATAACAGCAACTTTATTAATAACATTCTTTTGTACAATGCATGAAAAGTAAATACAACTGAAATGAAAAGCGATGCCTAAACAATGGCATAACAGGAAATGAAAATACTGAATAGAATAAGGTACAATGTCTAGAGCTCGGGGTCTTCGTGAAACTGATCCAAGTCTTCACCGGTGTGCTCGATCTCTGCTGGGTCCAAAACACCTGACGATATTCAAAGAAGAAAGAAATAGAATATCGTCAGCGAACAGGTCGCTCGGTAAGTCCCAAAGATAAAGAAGAATTAGAAAAGACAGAATAAGAGGTATTTTCTAAAGAGATTGTAAAATATTGTAGAATATTGTGTTAACGCTGTTGTTTGTAGCTTGGTACAGAAGGATGCCAGTGTATACGAGAGGGGTCTCTATATGCTAGAGACCAGGGCAAACGGAATGTACAATGAACCGTTAAGCCACGGTACAACAGCAACAGAATATAGGTTAGGTGTCTTAATCTGACCACCTCGTGCCACCTTTAACACCTTCCGTACCAATCTACCCCTTAAACCCCATAGTGTTTTGATAGTATTGTTGTATTGTATTGTGTAAGTTGGATGACCGACCAAAATCATGATATCAGTAAACAGATTGTAACTGCATAATCAGGTAAATGGAATAACGGGATAATGGATGTATATCCATGGTTTGATTCAGTCAAGATGTATAGATTGTTAACTGGATTATGAGATTCATGTGTTCATATTGAGTTGGAATATTAAAGAATATAGATTGACTTAAATCATATTCAAGTCAGAAATAATCAGACTCAAACCCGAGTCAGACTAAAAGAAACGTAAGCCGAAGTTCTATATTTGTTAGGGTCATTATTGTAATTTATAAAACTTGATGGGGTTTTATGTAAAAATACTTTTGTATAGTTTTCAAGATACACCTCAAGTATTTATTATTCGTCTTTATAGTTATAATGAGTGTGATTTTATTTTGTCTTATTTCTAGTGAAAATTACATAAATAAAGGTATTAATTTGTAATTTTGATTTATTGAAATTCATGATATTTTAATGTAACTTTTAATCTTGTAATTTTTAGGAAAAAGTGGAAACTTTATCTTATAATAAAATAGGTGTTTAAATGATAAATATACATATTTTTATACAAGAATAATATTTAATAAATATTTTATTTTCCAAAAATCTCATTTTTCTTAAATATCGTATTTTAAACCTTTCGAGACTGAATGCTCCTTGCGGAGGTCTGAATCTCGCACTACTAAGCCCGAGGGTGCACGATAAACCGTACTATCCCTAACGAGTTCCCTAAAGGTGGGTTGTAGTGGCACTTTGCAAAGATTTAATAAATACTAATCATTTAGAAAACGGTTTTATAAAGATAAAGTATTTATTTGTAAAAGGTGTAAATTTCCGTATTTTAGATTCTAGGGTTTCCTAAGCCAACTAGCCTATTTCTAATTGGTCTAAACGACAATTTATTAGAAGCCTCAAATTGCCTCTTCACCTCCAATTGCGGCCAGGTAAGTGACAGGTGAGTGGGAGGCTCTCCACTACAAGTAGTGGTCCTAATTAAGTAACCACTCGCCTTAGACACATTTGCCTAGACACCACAAAGTCAGGTTTAGATAAACGATCGATGTCCATAACTTTCGTATTTCCTATTAAAAGATATGGTTTTAAAATTGTATATAACATAGAACTTTTAGAAAAGGTTTTATTAAGAAAAATGGTATTTTAATGTAAAATCTTATTTTATCTTATTCTAAGTTTTCAAGGTAGCGTGTTATGATTGCACATGAGTGTGTGTGGAGGTAGGTCATTACCTCGTGATATATTTTAAGCTATAGCAATGTTAAAGGGTTAAATGTGATAAACTAAACATGGTGGTATTTAAGTGCAAAAATACGGTATATTACAAAAGCTATCATTTCATGTGTGAAAACCTATTCAAATTAAATTTTAAGTGATTAGTAGTCAACATGAATATATTTAAGCATTATGGAATTAGTGATAAGTGAGATTTGATAGAAAACCGAATCGGAAATCGGTTTGTTCCGATTTCCGTCGGGTTTGAAAAGTCGTATTTTTATGAAAGAATAGAAAGGTAGAAAAGAGAGACTTACGGGTTTGGATAACGCTAGAGAGTGAGAGGGAGGTAGAGGGTTTGCCGGCGCGTCGAAACGTCGTCGAGAGCTCCTAGCACGATCACCGGAAAGTCGCCGTCGATTTCATCAGCGCTTCGCCTTTCGCTCGTTTTCCGACGTACCAAGTTCTCTTGGGATTGTGGGAGAGTGGACTTAGGAATTTAGAATGAGAGGGTAGAGGGTAGGGGTATTTATATAGGGTTAGGCTACGGTTAGGATTTTAATTAAAAAAAATATATTAAAAAATATATATAAAATATTAAAAATCATTAAATTTTTTGAGTAAAAGGGATTTATTGAGCAATTGATAACCGATCCAAAAATTTAAAGTGTGCAGGTAAGAAGACCAGGTCAACACGGAATTTTTTCGTGTTGACGACTCGGCCGAGTCGGGGTGTCGTTGGGTGGGGGGTCTCCTGGGGGGATTTATGGTATATTTATTTTTTTATTTTCAGTTCAAGTTTTGTGAGTTATGGCGTTTTGACTGTTGACTTTCCAAAATATTTAAAACAAAATAAATATAAAAATAATATGGGGCATGGGATTTGAACTCTGGTGGCTTGGTTCAGCAGTGCAAGGTATTACCAATGAGCTACAAGCTCCTTCTTGTAATTATGGAGTGAAATAAATACTTAAAGAGATATCAGCCGCAATAAATACTCCAAGTATATATTGAATTTAAATCAATTCTTTATCATTAAAAATGGAGTTGTTACAGATGCGAATACAGATGTCAAAAACACTATTCGCACGCAAAACACAATAAATCAGGAAAATACCATAAATAAAGAAATACTTAAATTAGAACTGGTATAAATGGGCTAGGATGTTACAGTTACACCTTTGATTTCCCCATACCCCCAAGGTTATGTGTTCAAATCAGGTATTGATAAACTGGAGCTAATGCCAACACAGGATCAAGCAGGTACAGGTTTGTCTATGCAGACAACAGGATACGTCCGTCAGGACAACATGTCAGGATTGTCGGCATTAGAAACAGGATCAGATAACAGGTCAAGTAGTGGTGTATCAGGTCATGACAGGTACTGCACAATGTATCAAACGGATGCCCAAAAGTAACAAGTAGCAAGTATCGAATCAGGGTAAAAGTACGGATATACGGTAAAAGTATGGATGCGCAAATATCTATCAGGGTTACATCATGACTATGTAGGATGCACATTATCAAGTATGGGGTACTAATGTAACAATAATATGAATTAATGTGATCTGTAGATGCAGCCACATATATAATAAATGATATGGATGCGTACGGGTATCCGAAAACAGTAAAACATGAGTATGGATGTACAATGCAATCAACATGTGCAAGATACGTATTATAGCATGTAGCAAGATGAACTTGCCTGAGCGGAACACACGACGGGTGCGTACGGCACGTTCGACGTTGGGTAAACGTCGCAACGCACAAACGGCACGCGGGATGGGTCCAGGCAAGGCAAGAGGATAACCACACAAGTAGGGGACGTTCACTGGATCGCCTGAATTATCAGCGCCGAGCACGGCTCCGGCGGGTGATCACCGGAAAAGAAACAAGAAATCAAGAAAGAAAAGAGGAGAAGAAGAAGAAGAAGAGAGGACTGTGGTTTGAAGGGTGTAGGAGAGAGTAGTAGGAGGAGATGGAGACGGTGACGATGGTGTGAGGTCATCTGGGTTATCGGAGCTCCGGTGGCGAAGGGTGCAGGGTGCTCGGTTGATGGGTTGCAGGGATTGTGGGGCTCGGGGTTGGAGAAGAGAAAGGAAGTGGAAGAGGAGGCGAGGTCGAGAAGGAGATGAGGATGGTGAGGAGGCGACGACGAGGCAAAGGTTAGGATTAAGGTTTGTGTGGGATATCGTCGTGGGGTGGGCAGGGGGTTTTAAAAAGAAGAAGAAAAGAAAGGAAAGAAGGGAGATGAGCGTAGTATAGGAGGAGGTGACGGGATCTCGCAGTCAACAGGATTCACGAGAAGAGAGAGAAAGGAGTGTTCAAGAGGAGAGAGAAAGGAATAGGGGAAGAGAGAGAGAGAGATTGCTGTTAAATTAGATTTTTTTAAAAATCTTTTTAGTTATTTAAATTTTAAACAGTTAATAATATTAAAAATATAATATCAGTAAAATATTTGATATTTTGGCTAATACAAAAATAGTCCAAAACACGCCCGGGTCGAGTCTAAAAATCCAATTTTAAAATACGGAAAATATACGTGTCGACCAATATTAAAAAAGGATATCCGGGTAATGAAAATGCATACCCCCCAGAACGGATGTACGCACGTGCACGTAACCATCCAAACGAGTCTGTTTTACTGAACGGGACGAGAACAAGATGCGCGGATACTACGACAGGGTTAGGGGTATCATGCAGGCCATGCTAGATATTTTTTAAATATTTTATTTGACTTTAAATGTTATATTAAAAAATACAGATGCCAGATATAATACCAGTATGCAGTACATAAAAAAATTGAAAATGCACGGATCCACATAACAAGCCGGGATAAAAGATAAACAGGAATCAAGACTGGTTTCCAGCAAGCGGGTCGGGTCGGATGCAAATACAAATGTCAAATACACTATTCGCACCCAAAACACAGTAAATCAGGAAAATACCATAAATAAAGAATACTTAGAACTGGTATAAATGAACTAGCGTGTTACATTATACCCAACTACAACAAGAATTTCGTCCTCGAAATTCCAGGAACAAGAAAAGATAAACAAACATGAAACTACAAGAAGAGATCTGGAAACTTTTGTCGAATCTCGTCTTCTCGTTCTCTAGTCGATTCTCTGTGCGAGCAGTTTCCCCAAGAAACAAGTACTAGAGAGATAATCTTGTTCTTGAGGACCTTTTCTCTTCGATCAACAATCGACAGTCTTTCCACTCACTACTAGATATGATCTTCCCGTTCCCAGTGTGTATGTCCCAACAACTAGACAGGTCAGTGCAAGAAATCGAATGTGCAGCAATAAACTTGGACGACATAAAACAATGGGATGCACCAGAATCGAATAATGCTAATGCAGGAAAATATGAATAAGTAGGATACCGAAATGACTTCATCCGAAGCCAAGATACTGAAGAAGATTAAGCACGGTAAACATGATTCAAGCTGGTGATAAGACATGAACTGGTAAGCAATGAAACCGAGAGAAGCAAGGTAATATAACGACCATAAAACAAGGAAAAGAATCAAGACTAGGACTCCAAATTACTTAAATAGAGTACCGCATTGTAACCATACTACAGTTCATAGTTACAATCACATAACTCCGTTCAAGTCGTCCAAATCCTAGTATCAGAATACAAAGAAACAATATGGAACCAGAAGGTTTCAAGCCGAGATGCAAAGTTGTTTGCATATCGTCAAAACAAAGGGTCAAGAGAAAGATATGATTCAAGAATCACGATAACAATATGGCAGGATATGTTCCTAATTACAGGTCTTCTGATTCGTGTATTGGGTCTAATACCCAACTACAAAAGAATCAAACCCGATTAACCTAAATCCTATGGCTCTAATACCAAACAAACCCTATCACGCCCCGCTTCCCAGAGTGCGCTAAGATCGGCACGTAACAGAGCCAGCCATGCTACCTGTGGCTAGGAAACATCCCTCCACAGTCACATTACGGCTGTCTAAAACATATCAAGAACAGGAAAAATAAAATAAACTATCTAGTACATGTCCATATGCCAGAATAAACGAGTCAAGAAATAATATGCGGAAGCAATAAATCCAAATAACAATAACATCTGGAAAGTACGTCCCAAAATACGGGCTCACATCAGGAATGAAAGTACGAAAATAAAACTAAACTAACAGCTACTAACAGGAACCTCACTGCTCGGCATGTTGGCTGAAATACTCCTGAACGGCTTACGACAGAGATAGAGGATCTGGGCCATGCAAAACCCAGACGTCGGTGCGTCATAATATCAAACAATAAAATATAATCATGAGGTAACAAAATATGCAGGCATGAGCAGTAACAGTAATGAGTGTATAACAGTAACACGGGTGTGAACGGTGAAGTGTATACGTGCGGGTGAAATGCGGTAAATAATCTAAACTGTGCTACTGAGTTTTCTATTCTAAATTTATTCGAAATCAATTGATGTACTCCTCATGTAACTCAAAGAATATGTCATGTTACCCCCCGGGACCACGGATCAAGATATGTTAACCAAGAATGGTTCTGTCCCGTTACCCCCCGGGACCACGGATCAAGAAGAATCACGAATAATTCTGTCCCGTACCTCCCGGGACCACGGATCAAGTAATACCCATTTAAGTTACACTCGGTTACACCTTTGATTTCCCCATACCCCCCAAGGTTATGTGTTCAAGTCAGGTATTGATAAACTGGAGCTAATGCCAACACAGGATCAAGCAGGTACAGGTTTGTCTATGCAGACAACAGGATAAGTCCGTCAGGAAAACATGTCAGGATTATCAGCATTAGAAACAGGATCAAGTAACAGGTCAAGCAGTGGTGTATCAGGTCATGACAGGTAATGCACAATGTATCAAATGGATGCCCAAAAGTAACAAGTAGTGTCACGCCCCGCTTCCCAGAGTACGCAAGATTGGGCACGTGACATAGCCAACCATGCTACCTGTGGGTAGGAAGTATCCATCCACAGTCACATTACGGTTGTAAGGATATCAAGAACAAGATAATAAGCTAATCTAATACATGTCTAAATCCATAATAACAAGAATCAATAAACAATAAGTGCGGAAGCTAATGATCCAATACAATGAATAAACAATACGTCCCATAAAGCGGGCTCACATCTGGAAAAGAAATGAAAATAAATAAACTAAACCCTAAGGAACTCACAGTTCAGCCTGCTGGCTGAAGTACTCCTGCTCGGTCGTCGACAATGGTACGGAATCTGGGCCATGCAAAACCCAGACGTCAGCGCGTCATGACATCAAGTATATAATGTAAACATGGTGATAAGCAATGCAAATATGAACATGAATAAAGCAGTACTAAGAAATAACAGAGCAGGGTAAGGTGCAATGGTGACTAAACTGTCCTATCAGGTTTCTACTCTATAGTCTTTGAAACCAATTGATGAATCGTCGATGTAACTCAATAGTATCCCGTGCGTGCCCGGGACCACGGTCAAAACCCTCGGGGCTGAATCCGAGACGTGCCGCTAAGCAGTAAAAGGTAGTAGGATGGATGAGTGATGTCAGCATCAACACTCCGGAGCTGGCCAAGCCCGTAAGACTGATCAGATCAATGTATCGAACTGTTGAGTTACAAGTCGGTTTCACCTTTGATTTCCCCATACCCCCAAGCTATGTATGTCAGGTCAGGTATTCAGTAGTCAAGGACTAACGCCAACACAAAATCCGGTAAGAGTAGGTCTGTCTGGATAGACAGCAGGGATGGTCGGGTTGGTCGGCATTAGGCATGAAATCATGAAACAAGTCATGTCAGGGTACAACAGGATGAGTCGGTATGTATGTATATGTCATGTGTGGCAGGGTCAGGCCAATATGTAGTGCAATCGAGTATGTGCTCACAACAGGTATACAATCACATAATGAACAGCAGCAGGAAACAGTAAATAACAATATTATTCCATGCAAACACAGTGATGCTTTGTATTCTCTTATTAACAGGTTCAAGCACCCTTGGGTGCAACAATCACAGGGTAAAACAATATTAATGACACGAAGTAATGAAGCCATTAAAACTACAGCATACTAATAGTTACAAGGATGATCTAGCAATTTAAGCAATGACGTGCCAATTGGTTAATTAGTTAAAGTGTGGATTGATAGCATACCGATTAATTACAAGTAACTAATATAATGATTTAACGTTACGGATAATTGTAACTATCAATTCTAATCGATGTTACTAAGCCGTGTGGTTATAACAAATAATATGATGATTAAGTTTGTAGCATGTTAAAGCAAGTATTCGGATACTTGACTCGACGGTTGCGCAAACCGGAACGCACGGATGCGATGTTGGCAGAAAACACGATATGATAGCACGGGCCACGGATCGAGTCCCAACAGAGAACAACGGGATCACACGGACCAGGGGGCTTCGCTGGAGCGTCGGGTTCACAAGACGGCACGGTCGGGTTCCGGCAAAAGTCACGGTAACGAAGTTAGCAACACGATAAACATTCAAGATCAGCGGGGAAAGGGATCTAGCTCAAAGGAACGATGAGGAAGGCTTACCGGGAGACACCAGGGGGTAACCCCGGCGGGCTCGACGGCGCTGGAACGCCGGCGAGGCAGCGACGGCGAACAACGATGGCTGGGAATCCTGAGTTCGCTGGAAAGAGGGTGCTGCAGTGAGTAGAAGGGTGCTGGCCTGCTCTGGTGGTCGAGGGGGAGACGGGGGTGGCTCTGGTGACGACGGCGAGGATCGTCGGCGCGTTCTCCGGCGAACTGCAGAGGGTAGGTGATGGGGCTATGGCTCGGGTTGGTGGTTTGAAGGTGTTCCGGCGAGGGGAGGAGGAAGGCGACGACGAGGTATGGACGAGGAGGAAGAGAGGGAGTCGCGGGCGTCGTCGGTGACTGGAGGCGACGTCGACGACGAGGCCTGCGGCGGTTGGTGGCGTCGTCGGGGTTGGGTGCAGGCGCAGGAGAGAGCGGAGGAAGGAGGTAGGAGGGTGCGGCCGGGCTCGTGGTGGCGAGGGCGACGACGGCGAGGTCGCGAGGAGGTCGGAGACGCGAGTACGAGGGCTAGGGTTAGGGTTCGCGTGGGTTTTCTCGTGGGAAAGAGAAGGGAAGAGGCGGCTGCATGGGGGATTTAAATAGAGGAAGAGAGAGAGAGATTGGAGAGAGAGAGGGAGAAAGATTTTGATGAGGAGAGAGATAGAGAGAGGCGGAGAGAGAGGGATTGGAAGGGGGCCCACGACTCGATTTCAGGGCTCGCGATTGGCTGGAAGGGAATAAAGGAAAGTTTGAGATGATTTTGAAAGGATTTGAGAAGGAAATATGAAGGATTTGAGAAAGATTAACTGTTAAGGAAATTTAGATTCGTATATATATAGTTTTAGATATTAAATTAAAATGGGCCTTTTTGGCGCGAAATGAAACATTTCCAAATCGCGCCCGGGTTGCGCCCAAATGTTCCAAATTCAAATTATAGGATTTTAAGCGGGTTCCAAATTTTGAGAAGAGGTGTTTAATGATTAAAATGCATGCCCCCAAGTCGTACACTTGTACGCGCGCGTAGTCGTTCAAACTTGCCCGTTTAGCCGAACGGGACGGAATCTCGACACGCGGACGCTACCACGCGACTAGTGGCGACGAGTAGGCCAACATGGACACTTTTAATTTCATTTTAGGAGTTAAAATTTGTTATATGCCAAAATGACTTAACCGGTTAAAATTTAACAATAAACACCAGAAAATCAGAATAATTGGAAATGAGCAATATAACCCTCAACTAGTAATATAAATAGTATTATTGGGCTCGGGTGTTACATCATACCCAACTACAAAAAGAATTTCGTCCTCGAAATTCCAAGAATACAAGATGGCTCACTACTGGAAAAGGTGAGGGAATTTCTGCCGGATCTCGTCCTCTCGCTCCCAAGTAGATTCTCCATGTGATCGATTACCCCAAGAAACTAGCACAAGAGGGATAACCTTGTTCTTAAGAACCTTTTCTCTTCGATCCTTGATTTCAACTGGTCGCTCTTCAAAGGTTAGGTCCTTCCGTACGGTCAACTCCGAATGATCCAAGACATGAGTCTCATCACGAACATACCTCCGTAGTTGAGACACATGAAACACATCGTGAACTCCTGCTAATGACGGTGGTAACGCCAACCGGTACGATACCTCTCCAACACGCTCCAAAATCTCGAAGGGTCCAACGAATCGAGGACTAAGCTTTCCCCGACTTCCAAAGCGAATCACCCCTCTAGTTGGTGATATCTTCAGGAATACCAAATCACCCGCGGCGAACTCTAGAGGTCTTCTTGACGTGTCGGCCCAACTTTTCTGTCTGTCCTGAGCTGCCTTCATATGCTTCCTGATTGTATTCACCTTCTCGACTGTCTGTACCACCAAATCTGGTCCTAGTAACCTTCGTTCACCAATATCATCCCAACAAACCGGCGAACGGCACTTACGACCATACAACGGTTCAAACGGAGCCATCTGAATTGTCGCTTGGAAGCTATTGTTGTACGAAAACTCCACCAGGTATAGATGATCCTCCCAAGAACCTTTGAAGTCCAACATGCAAGCTCTCAACATATCTTCAAGGGTCTGGATCGTTCTCTCTGACTGTCCATCAGTTTGAGGATGATAAGTTGTGCTAAACTTCAATCGAGTCCCCAAACTTTCTTGTAAACTCCTCCAAAAGTGCGACAAGAACCGAGTGTCCCGGTCGGACACGATGCTTACCGGTACTCCATGCAATCTGACAATCTCCTGCATGTATCGCTCTGCCAAAGTCTCTGTCGATTGACCAACCCGAAAAGGAATAAAGTGAGCTGCCTTGGTCAACCGATCGACAATCACCCATACTGCATTGTTGTCCTTTGGACTCCGCGGTAAAGCCGTCACGAAATCCATGGTTATATGTTCCCACTTCCACTGAGGAATCGGAAGTGGTTGCAACAAACCAGCAACCCTTTGGTGTTCGGCCTTGACTTGCTGACACACCAAGCACTTAGCCACGAAGCGAGCAATTTCCCGTTTCATACCTTCCCACCAGAAGTGCTGTCGAATATCTCGGTACATCTTTGTCCCTCCTGGATGTACAGAGTAAGCTGAACTGTGTGCCTCCCTCATAAGCTCTTCACGCACATCTCCTTTTGGCACACACACACGGCTACCATATCTCAACGAACCGTCTTCATGGATCAGTAAATCGGTTCGTAGTCCGGCTCCAACCTGCTCTCGAAACTTTTGCAGTCTAGGATCCTGCGATTGTGCCGCTTTAATCTTCTCAACTAAGGACGACTGTACTTGCAACTGCATCAACTGTCCTGTAGCATGTGGTAGCACAACCTCCAAGTCAAATCTCTGAAAATCCGCAATGATCTCTCTCTGTGCAGTCAATATCCGAATTGCTGGTAACCGACTCAGCGCATCCGGCACGACGTTGACTTTTCCCGGTTGGTACTTAAGATCAAGGTCATAGTCGGCCATCAGCTCCAACCATCTGCGTTGCCTCATGTTCAACTCCTTCTGAGTGAACACATACTTTAAACTCTTGTGATCTGTAAAGACTTCAACTCTCTCGCCCAAAAGGTAGTGTCTCCAAATCTTCAGGGCGAAGATCACGGCTGCAAGCTCTAAGTCATGAGTCGGGTAATTCTTCTCATGAGTCTTCAGCTGTCTCGATGCGTAAGCGACGACTTTCCCATTCTGCATCAAAACACATCCCAATCCCTTTCCGGATGCGTCGCTATGAATCACCAGTCCTCCTGAATCATCCGGTACGGTTAGGATAGGGGCGGTTATCAACTTCTGCTTCAACGTCTCGAAGGCCAATGCACATCCATCCGTCCAAACAAACGGTACCTCCTTACGCGTAAGCTTGGTTAACGGTTCAGCTAAACGCGCGAAGTTCTCCACAAATCTTCTGTAGTATCCGGCGAGTCCAAGGAAACTTCTTATCTCCGCAACATTCTTTGGAATAGGCCAATCTCGAACTGCTGTAATCTTCTCGGGATCAACGGCGACTCCATTGCCCGACACAACATGCCCCAGAAACTTCACTTCTTCCAGCCAGAATTCGCACTTACTCATCTTCGCGAATAATTTCTCCTGCCTCAGCGTCCGCAGTGCGATCTTTAAATGCTCAGCATGCTCCTCCGGACTCTTCGAGTATACCAGAATATCGTCAATGAATACCACAATAAACTGGTCCAGGTATGGTGAAAAGATCCTGTTCATCAAATCCATGAATACTGCCGGCGCATTAGTCACTCCGAAGGGCATCACTAGATACTCGAAATGTCCATATCGAGTTCGAAACGCCGTCTTGCAAATGTCTTCTGCTTTCACTCGGACTTGATGATATCCTGATCGCAAGTCCAGTTTCGAGAATACCCTCGCGCCACTAAGCTGCTCAAAAAGCTCTCCAATGCGAGGGATCGGGTACTTGTTCTTAATAGTCACCCGGTTCAATTCTCGATAATCAATGCACATCCTTCTCGTGCCATCCTTCTTCTTCACTAAAAGAACTGGAGCTCCCCAAGGCGAGTTGCTGCTTCGAATCCAACCTTTCTCGAGTAATTCACCAACTTGTTTCTTAACTTTTTCCAATTCCACTGGTGCCATCGGATAATAAGATTTTGATACTGGCGCTGCACCAGGAATAAGGTCAATCGCAAACTCCACATCTCGCTTCGGCGGTAAGCTCGAAATATCTTCAAACACATCCATAAAGTCGCGGACAACTGCCGGCTCTTCATTACTATCCACTACCATAGCCGCAAGAACATTGTTCTTCGGCCTAGCCCTAAACTCGACCGGCCCGACAGAACTGCTTCCTTACCGCAACTGCTGTCTGCATCGTTGGCCGCGAAAGGTCCAGCGAGACTACTGAGTCTCGTCCACTCCGCTGCATGCACGTCCACGGTTGCTCCATTCTGCCTTAGTCCGATAAATTTCTCCTCCATTTCCTCCCGTGCAGTCCGCGGGAAGAACTTTTCCAAGAAACTTTTAGAGAAATCCGCCCAACTGATTGGCTTGGACAAGCGGGTCTCCTCTACCAGCCACCACTCTCGGCGTAATCCACCAGCTGAATGCGCACCACATCAACTCTCTTGTCGTCTGGGATCTGTGCCGCAATCAGTAAATTCTCCGTGTCTACTAGCCACTGCTCGGCTGGCAACGGCTCCTCCAGAAAAGTGAAAGTAGACGGATCCAAAAGTCTGAAATCTGCTACGGTCCTTACTCGGTCAACTGGTCTAGTTCCAATATCGTTTACAGACTGCTGAACGATCTGCAAACCTTCCTGAAACAAGTCCGCTTGCTGCTGGATCAGCTCGGTCTGTTTCTTTGATTTCCAGCATTTCTCTTATCACTCCAAGCATGGCGGCTTCGTTCACACGCCTCTGGTACGTCTTCAACTTCTTACATGTCATAATCCTGAACTCAAAACACCCAACATTAGCATGATGATAGATTCTGAATGTGGATCAAGGCTAGAACTCCAAGATACTTAAATAGAGTACCGCATTGTAGCTATGCCGCGGTATCATAGCCGCAATTACTTAACTCCACCCAAGTCGCCTAAGTCCTAGAGATAACAAGAAGTTAGGTTTTCGAGTTGACAATGCAAAGTAAGTTTGCATGTCGACATGATCCGGAAGAATGATTCAAGGATGGTAAAACGGTCAAAGTGGCAGGACATGTTTCCTAATCACGGGTATCCTGATTCGTGTATCGGGTGCAATACCCAACTACAAAGAATCAACCCAATTAACCTATGGCTCTGATACCAAAAGAACCATGTCACGCCCCGCTTCCCAGAGTACGCAAGATTGGGCACGTGACATAGCCAACCATGCTACCTGTGGGTAGGAAGTATCCATCCACAGTCACATTACGGTTGTAAGGATATCAAGAACAAGATAATAAGCTAATCTAATACATGTCTAAATCCATAATAACAAGAATCAATAAACAATAAGTGCGGAAGCTAATGATCCAATACAATGAATAAACAATACGTCCCATAAAGCGGGCTCACATCTGGAAAAGAAATGAAAATAAATAAACTAAACCCTAAGGAACTCACAGTTCAGCCTGCTGGCTGAAGTACTCCTGCTCGGTCGTCGACAATGGTACGGAATCTGGGCCATGCAAAACCCAGACGTCAGCGCGTCATGACATCAAGTATATAATGTAAACATGGTGATAAGCAATGCAAATATGAACATGAATAAAGCAGTACTAAGAAATAACAGAGCAGGGTAAGGTGCAATGGTGACTAAACTGTCCTATCAGGTTTCTACTCTATAGTCTTTGAAACCAATTGATGAATCGTCGATGTAACTCAATAGTATCCCGTGCGTGCCCGGGACCACGGTCAAAACCCTCGGGGCTGAATCCGAGACGTGCCGCTAAGCAGTAAAAGGTAGTAGGATGGATGAGTGATGTCAGCATCAACACTCCGGAGCTGGCCAAGCCCGTAAGACTGATCAGATCAATGTATCGAACTGTTGAGTTACAAGTCGGTTTCACCTTTGATTTCCCCATACCCCCAAGCTATGTATGTCAGGTCAGGTATTCAGTAGTCAAGGACTAACGCCAACACAAAATCCGGTAAGAGTAGGTCTGTCTGGATAGACAGCAGGGATGGTCGGGTTGGTCGGCATTAGGCATGAAATCATGAAACAAGTCATGTCAGGGTACAACAGGATGAGTCGGTATGTATGTATATGTCATGTGTGGCAGGGTCAGGCCAATATGTAGTGCAATCGAGTATGTGCTCACAACAGGTATACAATCACATAATGAACAGCAGCAGGAAACAGTAAATAACAATATTATTCCATGCAAACACAGTGATGCTTTGTATTCTCTTATTAACAGGTTCAAGCACCCTTGGGTGCAACAATCACAGGGTAAAACAATATTAATGACACGAAGTAATGAAGCCATTAAAACTACAGCATACTAATAGTTACAAGGATGATCTAGCAATTTAAGCAATGACGTGCCAATTGGTTAATTAGTTAAAGTGTGGATTGATAGCATACCGATTAATTACAAGTAACTAATATAATGATTTAACGTTACGGATAATTGTAACTATCAATTCTAATCGATGTTACTAAGCCGTGTGGTTATAACAAATAATATGATGATTAAGTTTGTAGCATGTTAAAGCAAGTATTCGGATACTTGCCTCGACGGTTGCGCAAACCGGAACGCACGGATGCGATGTTGGCAGAAAACACGATATGATAGCACGGGCCACGGATCGAGTCCCAACAGAGAACAACGGGATCACACGGACCAGGGGGCTTCGCTGGAGCGTCGGGTTCACAAGACGGCACGGTCGGGTTCCGGCAAAAGTCACGGTAACGAAGTTAGCAACACGATAAACATTCAAGATCAGCGGGGAAAGGGATCTAGCTCAAAGGAACGATGAGGAAGGCTTACCGGGAGACACCAGGGGGTAACCCCGGCGGGCTCGACGGCGCTGGAACGCCGGCGAGGCAGCGACGGCGAACAACGATGGCTGGGAATCCTGAGTTCGCTGGAAAGAGGGTGCTGCAGTGAGTAGAAGGGTGCTGGCCTGCTCTGGTGGTCGAGGGGGAGACGGGGGTGGCTCTGGTGACGACGGCGAGGATCGTCGGCGCGTTCTCCGGCGAACTGCAGAGGGTAGGTGATGGGGCTATGGCTCGGGTTGGTGGTTTGAAGGTGTTCCGGCGAGGGGAGGAGGAAGGCGACGACGAGGTATGGACGAGGAGGAAGAGAGGGAGTCGCGGGCGTCGTCGGTGACTGGAGGCGACGTCGACGACGAGGCCTGCGGCGGTTGGTGGCGTCGTCGGGGTTGGGTGCAGGCGCAGGAGAGAGCGGAGGAAGGAGGTAGGAGGGTGCGGCCGGGCTCGTGGTGGCGAGGGCGACGACGGCGAGGTCGCGAGGAGGTCGGAGACGCGAGTACGAGGGCTAGGGTTAGGGTTCGCGTGGGTTTTCTCGTGGGAAAGAGAAGGGAAGAGGCGGCTGCATGGGGGATTTAAATAGAGGAAGAGAGAGAGAGATTGGAGAGAGAGAGGGAGAAAGATTTTGATGAGGAGAGAGATAGAGAGAGGCGGAGAGAGAGGGATTGGAAGGGGGCCCACGACTCGATTTCAGGGCTCGCGATTGGCTGGAAGGGAATAAAGGAAAGTTTGAGATGATTTTGAAAGGATTTGAGAAGGAAATATGAAGGATTTGAGAAAGATTAACTGTTAAGGAAATTTAGATTCGTATATATATAGTTTTAGATATTAAATTAAAATGGGCCTTTTTGGCGCGAAATGAAACATTTCCAAATCGCGCCCGGGTTGCGCCCAAATGTTCCAAATTCAAATTATAGGATTTTAAGCGGATTCCAAATTTTGAGAAGAGGTGTTTAATGATTAAAATGCATGCCCCCAAGTCGTACACTTGTACGCGCGCGTAGTCGTCCAAACTTCCCCGTTTAGCCGAACGGGACGGAATCTCGACACTCGGACGGTACCACGCGACTAGTGGCGACGAGTAGGCCAACATGGACACTTTTAATTTCATTTTAGGAGTTAAAATTTGTTATGTGCCAAAATGACTTAACCGGTTAAAATTTAACAATAAACACCAGAAAATCAGAATAATTGGAAATGAGCAATATAACCCTCAACTAGTAATATAAATAGTATTATTGGGCTCGGGTGTTACAAGTAGCAAGTATCGAATCAGGGTAAAAGTACGGATGTACGGTAAAAGTATGGATGCACAAATATCTATCAGGGGTTACATCATGACTATATAGGATGCACATTATCAAGCATGGGGTACTAATGTAACAGTAATATGAATTAATGTGATCTTTAGATGCAGCTACATATATAATAAATGATATGGATGCATACGGGTATCCGAAAACAGTAAAACATGAGTATGGATGTACAATGCAATCAACATGTGCAAGATACGTATTATAGCATGTAGCAAGATGAACTTGCCTGAGCGGAACACACGACGGGTGCGTACGGCACGTCCGACGTTGGGTAACGCAACGCACACATGGCACGCGGGACAGGTCCAGACAAGGCAAGAGGATAACCACGCAGGTAGTGGACGTTCACTGTATCGCTTGAATCGTCAGTGCCGAGCACGGCTCCGGCGGGTGATCACCGGAAAAGAAACAAGAAATCAAGAAAGAAAAGAAGAGAGAAGAAGAAGAAGAAGAGAGGGCTGTGGTTTGAAGGGTGTAGGAGAGAGAAGTAGGAGGAGATGGAGACGGTGACGATGGTGTGAGGTCGTCGGGGTTATCGGAGCTCCGGTGGCGAGGGGTGCAGAGTGCTCGGGTGATGGGTTGCAGGGATTGTGGGCTCGGGGTTGGAGAAGAGAAGGGAAGTGGAAGAGGAGGCGAGGTCGAAGAGGAGATGAGGATGGTGAGGAGGCGAAGACGAGGCAAAGGTTAGGGTTAGGGTTCGTGTGGGATCTCGTCGCGGGGTGTGCAGGGGGTTTTAAAAAGAAGAAGAAAAGAAAGGGAAGAAAGGAGGTGAGCGTAGTGTAGGAGGAGGTGACGGAATCTCGCAGTGAACAGGATTCGCGAGAGGAGAGAGAAAGAAGTGTTCGAGAGGAGAGAGAAAGGAATAGGGGAAGAGAGAGAGAGAGATTGCTGTTAAATTAGATTTTTTTAAAAATCTTTTTAGTTATTTAAATTTTAAACAGTTAATAATATTAAAAATATAATATTAGTAAAATATTTGATATTTTGGCTAATACAAAAATAGTCCAAAACACCCCCGGATCGGATCTAAAAATCCAGTTTTAAAATACAGAAAATATACTTGTCGACCAATATTAAAACAGGATATCCGGGCAACGAAAATGCATACCCTCAGAACGGATATACGCACGTGCACGTAGCCATCCAAATGAGTCTGTTTCACTGAACGGGACGAGAACAAGATGCGCGGATGCTACGACGGGGTTAGGGGTATCATGCAGGCCATACTAGATATTTTTAAAATATTTTATTTGACTTTAAATGTTATATTAAAAAATGCAGATGCCAGATATAATGCCGGTATGCAGTACATAAAAAAATGAAAATGCACGGATCCACATAACAAGCTGGGATAAAAGATAAACAGGAATCAAGACCGGTTTCCAGCAAGTGGGTCGGGTCGGATGCAAATACAGATGTCAAATACACTATTCGCAACCAAAACACAGTAAATCAGGAAAGTACCATAAATAAAGAAATACTCAAAATAGAACCGGTATAAATGAACTAGGGTGTTACAGGGAGCTACCAGCCAGGGATAACCAAGCAAGGGCGGGCCCGGTTGCCTCTTGGTGAGGGCTTTGATCCCTGGTTTGTTGGGGTAGAGAGCTGCTAGCAGGGATTACCGAGCAAGGGCGGACCCGGTTGCCTCTTTCGAGGGTTTTTCATCCTTAGCGCGGGAGGGACCGTAAGTGGCCTACTAAGAATGGCCGAGCAGGGTTACTACCCGGTGCCTCTTGGCGATGGCTTTTTATCCTTAAGGATGGCCGAGCAGGGTTGTTGTCCGGTGCCTCTTGGCGAGGGCTTTGATCCCTGGCGTTATGGGGTAGGGAAGCTACCAGCCAGGGATAGCCGAGCAGGGTAACCGCTCGGCTGCCTCTTGGTGAGGGCTTTGATCCCTGGCGTTGTGGGGTAGGGAGCTACCAGCCAGGGATAGCCGAGCAGGGTAGCCGCTCGGCTGCCTCTTGGTGAAGGCTTTGATCCCTGGCATTGTGGAGTAGGGGAGCTACCAGCCAGGGATAGCCGAGCAGGCTAGCCGCTCGGCTGCCTCTTGGTGAGGGCTTAGATCCTTATCACCGGAGGGGCCATGAAAGGCCTGCTAAGGATTGACCGAGCAGTGAAGCTGCTCTTTTGCCTCTTGGCGAGGGCTTTGATCCCTAGCATTGTAGGGTAGGGAGCTACCAGCCAGGGATAGCCGAACAGGGTAGCCGCTCAGCCGCCTCTTGGTGAGGGCTTTGATCCTTAGCGTTGGAGGGGCCATGGGAGGCCTGCTAAGGATTGACCGAGCAGTGAAGCTGCTCAGTTGCCTCTTGGCGAGGGCTTTGATCCCTGACATTGTGGGGCAGGGAGCTACTGCCAGGGATAGCCGAGCAGGGTAGCCGCTCGGCCTCCTTTTGGTGAGGGCTTTGATCCTTAGCGTTGGAGGGGCCATGGGAGGCCTGCTAAGGATTGACCGAGCAGTGAAGCTGCTCAGTTGCCTCTTAGCGAGGGCTTTGATCCCTGGCGTTGTGAGGTAAGGAGCTACCAGCCAGGGATAGCCTAGCAGGGTAGCCGCTCGGCCGTCTCTTGATGAGGGCTTTGATCCTTAACGCTGGAGGGGCCATGGGAGGCCTGCTAAGGATTGACCGAGCCTCTTGGCGAAGGCTTTGATCCCTGGTGTTGTGGGGCAGGGAGCTACCAGCCAGGGATAGCCGAGCAGGGTAGCCGCTCGGCCGTCTCTTGGCGAGGGTTTTGATCCTTAGCGCTGGAGGGGCCATGGGAGGCCTGCTAAGGATTGACCGAGCAGTGAAGCTACTCAGTTGCCTCTTGGCGAGGGCTTTGATCCCTGGCATTGTGGGGCAGGGAGCTACCAGTCAGGGATAGCCGAGCAGGGTAGCCGCTTGGCCGCCTTTTGGTGAGGGCTTTGATCCTTAGCGTTGGAGGGGCCATGGGAGGCCTACTAAGGATTGACCGAGCAGTAAAGCTGCTCAGTTGCCTCTTGGCGAGGGTTTTGATCCCTGGCGTTGTGGGGTAGGGAGCTACCAGCCAGGGATAGCCTAGCAGGGTAGCCGCTCGGCCGCCTTTTGGTGAGGACTTTGATTCTTAGCGCTGGAGGGGCCATGGGAGGCCTGCTAAGGATTGACCGAGCAGTGAAACTGCTCAGTTGCCTCTTGGCGAGGGCTTTGATCCCTGGCGTTGTGGGGTAGGGAGCTACCAGTCAGGGATAGCCGAGCAGGGTAGCCGCTCGGCCGCCTCTTGGTGAGGGCTTTGATCCTTAGCGCTGGAGGGGCCATGGGAGGCCTGCTAAGGATTGACCGAGCTGTGAAGCTGCTCTGTTGCCTCTTGGCGAGGGGTTTGATCCCTGGCGTTATGGGGCAGGGAGCTACCGGCCAGGGATAGCCGAGCAGGGTAACCGCTCCTCTTGGTGAGGGCTTTGATCCCTGGCGTTGTGAGGTAGGGAGCTACCAGCCAGGGATAGCCTAGCAGGGTAGCCGTTCGGCTGCCTCTTGGTGAGGGCTTTGATCCCTAACGCCGGAGGGGCCGTGGGAGGTAATGAGGCGGTGGTCGGCTAAACCGACACGAGCAGAGTCTTCTCTCTCTCTGTAGGGGTCCCGGTCTCGAAGCGGAGGAGCGACGACCTGGGGAACTTGCCCTGCCGTTTGGACACGGATGAGCGCCTCCACGACAGACGCTAGTTGGTCTATCCGGCCAGCAAGGGCGCTAATGGCATTCGGCGGAGGAGATTCGTCCGCGCCTCCGTTGAGGGGGAGCGGCGGCTAGTGCTTGGATCGTCGTGATGATCGCTTGCCATTAGGTTGAGATCGGAAGGCGAACTTTTGTTTTTGTGGAATCAAGAACTTCCCACAAACGGCGCCAGCTGATGGAGGCGTAGATCTCCTTCAGATGTTGCCCCCCGTTGATCTGCTGATGGCTGCGATGGATAGCTGTGGTTGGTCCTGGAGTCAGGCTCCTGAAACGTATGGATCTCAATGGGTTTGAGGTTGTGGTTGTCGAGCTACCTGCAAGGAAGCCCGGGGTGGTTGTACCACCGAGGACCCTCCGACGATCAAGTTAGTCTAGAGATCCGAGCAGAGTAACGGCTTAGTGGAGTAAAAATGGGTTACTTGAACCGTCTGAAAAAGGGGTTTATATAGCCGTGGCAGCAGGTAAGGCAGGCGCGAGAATCACGCCGGCCGTTACGCTCCCGACGTCACGCCCGTGTGATGAGCGAGACCTCCCATTAATGGAGAGACATGCTCGTTAATGGGGGATCGTGGTAGCGTGGAACGTAGGATGTGGCCGGCGGAGATCTCGTGCATGGCGAGATTCACGGGATGGCGGTTGCGCCTGTGAGCGGTGCCGTTGGTCGGTCGATGAGACCGAGGAAGATGACCTCGGCGAAAGAGCCGAGGTATCTTGGTTCTGTGGTAGCCCGGAGACGAGCTGTGAGGCCGAGGAGGCCAGTTGTGCAGGGGGCTCGGAAGTGAGCCAGCGTTGGTCGATAGGACGGGCATAGGAGTGGTCTGGTCAGCCACTGTAGGTCCTTCCTTGCATGATCTGGGACACGTCATCTGCCACGTGTCATGATTTAATGAATTACCGTTATCAAGCATCATCACATGTATACAGGAGACATTTAATACTCTCATGTAAACCTCACAAAATCTCCCTCTTCTTCCATATCTTTCTTTTTTGTTCCCTCCATACAAACTCAAACATAAGACAACATTTTGATGCCTAGACACGACACTAATAATAGGTACTTCTAAGCTATGCAGTTGTCGCCCAAAAACCTTTTGTACAAACTATTAATACAAAATACCATGTACCAATGCTTCTTGCATTGATCCACCAAACAAATCTAAATGGTTCTCGTAAGTTAAATCCTTCATATCTTGGTCTCATCCTCGCATTGAGTTGTTGCCACCTATACATAGAATCCATATTGAATTGTCACCAAACTAACACCTTAAATAACGACCTCTCGCTGTGTGCGTGTGTATATATATATTTCTCTTTCACAAATTAAACAACCAATATTTATCAAGCTAGCTAGCTTCATATCTAAAGCACAAGCAAACCAAAACCATTAAATCTTTCCATACCTCCCCCTATAGTTACCTCCCTCTAGATAGCCTCTAATCATTAGCTCATGGAGACCCAACAGCCCCAAGATCAAACAAACTCATTGCCACAAAAACCTACACAAGAAATTACATCCAAATCTCCTTCACCACTATCCTCACCAACTCATGAGTTCTCCTTCACAATCACCCTTCATCCTTCTCCAAACTCAAGTCCAAACACCTTCAAGCCCAACAACAAAAAGCCATCATCTCCTTCATTTGCCCTCGATCTCGCCCCCGCCGACGATATCTTCTTCCATGGCCATCTCCTCCCTTTACACCTCTCTCACACTCACATCTCTCCTCGCCCCTCTACCGATATGATCTCTATGGAAGATTTATACCCTCGTACTAACAATATTATTTGTGGTGATATTAATAACAATAATACTAAGGAGAAAAAGAAGCAGTATTCTTTCTCTTTTCGGCTAAGCAGGTGGTTTGAAGAGAAGAAGAAAAAGAAGAAGAAAGTGTTTGACATAAAACATCTGTTGAGGAAGTATCTGAGCATGGTGGAGCCACTTTTTCTTTCGAAGAAAAATAAAGGGAAACACGATCTGCGAAGGCCGTATTCGTTTTCGGTGAGTTCAAATTATAAAGAGAGAGATCCGTGGGTGCTGAAGAGAAGAGACTATTCTGCACCTGCGTCTACGAGGACATCACCAACGAATAGCGGGCTTTTGGTCACACCGGCTAAGTTGCCTTCGTCCGACAAGAGCTCTATGGACGAGCTTCAAAATGCGATACAAGCGGCAATCGCTCATTGCAAGGGTTCTACTACAACAAAGGAAAGAGCGGTGTAGAGCTAAGTATGTAAAAACATTATATATATATAAGAAAATTGTCTCTATTATAAAATTTGCATGTATGGGCTTTCCTGTTATATATGTTTAATGAAATATTTTATCATGCCATACCGACTCCATATCGATGCATGAAAAAACCTACTAGGGTTTCGCACAGTAAATAAAAGGTGGGGACACTTGAAAAGGTTGCCTTTGAGTTTGCTTTCACATTTTGGGATAGGACAAGAGGGATATCATGATATATATAGGGCTCATTGATGGAATGAGTAGGTGAGAGAGATAAATGAGGATGTGAATGGTCCATGCAAATGCATTATTGTTACTTGCCTACCATGTACACAAGATGATATGTGGACCCCACTATAATTCTCTTCATGTCTGTCGCCAGCTGCTCTAATGTTATCAACATTGACCTAATTTAGTCTATTATCAATAACAGTATGGATCATATGGATCAAATTAGACTTAGTATCATCAACAACCTTAATTATGCTCGACAAGAAATGCAATGAAATGAAAATATATTATAGCTTATTTTGACATGTATTGAAGAGAAGTTGAACTAAATATGAGTTACAATTTACAACAGCAATAGCTAGCTTAATTATTACTGGCCTGGAATGCTCGTTTACAATTTTGATACATATTGCCTCCTTCCTATTAGCCCTCTTTGAAATTCTCAATGAGAGGTCAACACTTCGTACAACAAAAATTTAAGTTGATATAATGGTCCTCTATATGAAAGAAAAAATAGATCTCAACCAATTTAACTTGCTATGAACTTCCTTTGCTAGCCAGGCTTTTGTTAATGTAATAAAAAGTCTCCTTTTTTTACTAGGCATCAGGTCTCTTCAATAACTGAAAAATTCGATAAAAAGCCCCTTCACACAAAATCATCATCTGTTTCATTAGTAGCATCACGCGTTGGTTTAAGGGCAGATTGATTACTAGATAACATGCTAGCCTTTTTCTGTGCATACATAACACTTGGAGAAGTTCTCGCAAGCTTGGGAGACCTCTTATTAAATGTGGGTATAATTTTTGTAAAATTTTGACTTGAAGGGACTTTTCTCTCTTCCTTAATGGGCACGCTTTGTTCGCTCACCTGCTGATTTGTTGATCTTACAGCAGATTCAACCGGTACAAGTTTTCCATCTACTTGGTTTGTAAATACAAAGGTTACCTGCAGCAAAAATTGACGAAATGTGACCGATGAATGAGTTGTTTAGTTTTTCATAATTTTATATTGTTAAACATAACGTATGAAAATGGATATAAGATGATGCACCTCGTCGCCAGCTGAATCCTGAAGTATTGCGTCAGGAATTGTACTTGGGACAAAATGATGACCCCAGCTTCCTAAATCCTCTTCAATTGGAGTTCCAATCTGAAAGTAGACAAAATATTAGAAAAAATCAAAAATAGAAGTTGCAGGATATAAATTATAATGAAGAATGTAACTAGCAACCCACTTGTTGTTCTGAGCTTTTCAATTTGTGCAAGCATCCAGCAAGTTCAGCAAAGCCACCAATATCATTAGCTATTTGATTGCAGCCATTGTAAACTTCGATCATGTTCTCGGTGTCATTCTCTAACATCTGAGCCGTTGTTTGGCAGCGAGTGCAATTCATATTTTCATGAATTTCCGACCTATAAAGTTGTAAAATACATAATACTGATTTTGGAAAAGTCAATCATGGACTGGGTTTGACACTATCTAAAATAAAGCAGATGTTCTGTGAACATCTGATAAATAATAAGTTTTGTTTTATTTTGTACAAATTAAAGCTTCATGAAGTAATGGAGGGATATAAATCAAGACATAAAAATCAAATTTATACCAGAGACGTTTAACAAACCCAGTTGCAGTATCCAAAGAAACCATAAGTTCTATCAACATCTATCTGATGTTGTTTGATAATGGAGATTCAGCTAAAGAAAATTTAGTTGTATCAGGTAAAAATACAATGAGCTTTAGAACATGGCATTAGTAAATCTCACTTATCCGCAAACTGTACTCCTTGATGAATCACTGCTGTGAAACATACACATGGGTTTGGACTTTTTAGTGTCCTCTACATGGAAAGCTAAGTTGAATCTAAGCTGCGTGGACGCCGTTTTAAGTTAAAACTAGGAATCAAAATCAGATTTGAGAGGCATCACGGAACTTCACAACCAGATATTCATCCCTCCTCCCTCTCTCCCTCCATCTCCTCGCACTATATAGACAGTGGTAGGTGGCATGCCTACATTTATTTTTTCCTTTTTTTCCAAAAATAGGTAACCTGATGCAAGCAAAAAACCCAACCTCTTGCTTGACCACAAGGATCTTACCATCATGCTATTGTGGACGTAGCAACATGCCAACTATGCTAGTATGCAACCGAAGTTAGCTAGAAAGGTTAGAATTCCGTTGGCTATAGTGCCCTCAAGGTAATTATTATAATCGCAGGCAGGCGATTATGATGATTGAGAGAGAACCTATACTGGTAGAACAGTCTTACTCGAGATGATAGTATACTATCTGGTTCATCTCTATCATTATATACATGTATTATGTGGAATTACATATCACTATTACATGTTGATAAATCCCATAAAATTCATGCTTGACTACAAAGGTTGTTATGGCAATGACACTTGTGAGAACTAGATAGTCTATAAACAAATCCTTAAATATTCCTAGTCGTGGGAATATCGAGACTGGGTATCGATATTCCAAAGTGGACTAGTGTATACGTTTCTTGACCCCGACGAAGGGCGGTGGCCGGTCTCACAGCCATTGGAGTCAGTTAATCACCAAAGATAATATACATATGCTCATTGGGTTATAAGTTACACTGGACGGACTCGCCGGGAATATACTAGATGGTATTATATCTATTGTCAGAAAGCAGTTCTCTAGTGATATGAGTACAGGTTAGTCTGTCAACCTGAAATCGTCATTTGTCTCATGTGAGTTCCCTGCTATGATTACTAACCTACAACGGCTCTATTGAGTTATCGTGCAAACAGATTTTAGTTGGGTACAGTCCTGAACCACATAGAGACAGTGAACGGGTCGTCGAGAATTCGTCTCTCCCGGTATTGGGGGTAGATGTCGCGCCGTGCACGGGTAGCCATCACCAAAAATTCTTGGCCAAGATGGATGAGAATTACTGATTTGGATCGGTAGTTTCTTAATGGATGATGGGCTTCACACTGACACGACTTATCGCTTTATTAGGAGTCTGACTTTATCCGTCCCTAAACCCGATATGCAATACTCTTAGACGGACAGATCAAACTGTACATAGATTGACACTTTCAGGCTCAGTAGAGATACGGACAAGTTTGCTTGTCGGCCTTCATTTTGTTCAATATCTGGATAGTCGTTACATACAGCTAGTGTCACTGACATGCTTGTGATTAAACCCGCTGCCAGCGTATTGTCGAGTTTTTAGAGTCCTACACAGAGGGTTTCCGAGCTCAGGCGAAACGATATGGTGTACGTATTTTGATACGTACTCAGATTCGATTAAAACACGTGTTTTTATACACGTACTTTTAATCGAACATTTTGTTAATACTAACCGGTTTGAAGGATTGCCAGATTATCACATTTGGATAAAATGTGAGCTGTATTATATCTCTTTTCGGTATTCGTATTTTGACAGAATACGATATTTATACGAATACGGGTATTCGTGTCTTGATACGAATACGGGTATTCGTGCCTTGATACGAATACGGTATTCGTGCCTTGATACGAATACGGGTGTATGTATTTATAACATATACTTGTATTAGTGTATTTGTCTATATACATATATATGTGTGTGTGTGTGTACAATGAGGTGGCCTTTTTTCTCTTCTCATCTCTTCTTTTAGATGTGAGAATGTTGTGGGGTTGTGACTCATGATAGTGAGTCACAACTCACTCACTCTTACATTAAAAGAAAAGAGAAAAAGAGAAAAGAGGAGGATTCATTCATAAGCCATGCTAGTAAAACATTTACCCAAGTTTCCTCTTCTCTCTTGATTTTTCTAAGTGAAGAATGGAAAAGGATTATGAAAGATCGATTAAAGATTAGCCACCGCTATATCCCAATGATCAATTATTAGTAAGTTTTGATCGCTAGTTACTTCACTAAGATTTTTGTTGTGAAGTTAGAGCCTAAATTAGGGTTCCTTCGAGGTGGATCATCTTCGGTAAGGAAAGCCGACTCTCAAACTCGTCCCCGACGATCTAAAAAGCTAAAGAAGCAGAAAGAAGACGAAAGACACGACTACAAAGGATATAATCACAAACCTAGTAATTAACTCCTAGTTTGTTTCTAGTTTAGTGCTTGAATTCGATTCTAGGTTGTAGAGTTCGTGCTCAAGTTTCAAAAAAATTCGTTTAGTATTCCGCATGACCGCAAGTTAGCGGCACGAGCACGAGCATCTACCTACAAAGTCAATATGGGATTTTATATATATATAAAATCACGAGGTACCTGACATTTTCATGAAATGTGAAGAGATCACGCAAGTCCTCAGTTGATAGATGATTTCCCTGCAAGCATCAACTCTTCAATACTAGGCTCTGACAGGAAACAAAAAGAAAAGGATATCTATCAAGATGCTCACAGCTAGGATCTCACTATCCGATAGCTCCTGCTGAATAACTTTCTGAAGCCCTTCTTTTGACATCTGGCGCTGGTATACCTACAAAATATTCTGAACAATCATTAAAAAAACAATTAAGTCTTTCTACTCAGATGCAATTATAAAAATGAAATTTTGAATTTCGAACCTTTTCTTCGATAGTTCCAGTGCTTAAGAACCTATATATGTATACTCGTTTTCTCTGACCATCCCTCCAGACTCTTGCTGCTGCCTTTCGACATTAAAAGAAATATAATCAAAATTTACAATGTTATCACTTGGGGCCTTTTATATATCATGACATAAAATTCTTGGTGTGGCAAAAAATGAAACACCTGTTTATCATTGGCAGGATTCCAATCAGGATCAAAGAGAATCAAGCGATTTCCCCCAATCAAATTAAGTCCACAACCTCCAGCCTTGCTACTGAGGAGAAATACAAATTCATCCTGCATAATAATTGGCTGGGTTAATCTACAAAGTTACCAAAATACATAGCGTTTGGATAAACTTTAGCACACCTTTGATGAATCATTGAAACGGTTGACTAGCTTTTGCCTTTTCCCAATAGATGTAGTTCCATCAAGCCTTACAAATGGATACCTTCTTTCTCGGCAGAGTTGAGCAAAAAGGTCCAAAGTCTGATATAATTTTAAAGATTAGGATAAATTAGCATTGGAAGTTAAATTGGTTTCTTAAGCAATTGTATGCTTCACTAAGCGCATCAAAACAATGTTTGTGCATGCTACCACGTTCTGCACTTTGATAGAAGAACAATATGGGAGTTTTGATGTCTGCCTCAATTTTCTATGATGTGCAGGGCCACAGAGAAAAAGGCTTGACAAGTCAATATAAGCAACAAATTAAGGTGCACTCATCCAAGGTAGTTATCTTTTGTTATTTAAGGTGAAACAAAGACATCAACTAGCGACTCAACTGTATACTTCCACTCCAGCGACCAATTCCTCTATAATATATTAATGATTTGAGGTAAAATGGAATACCAGGTCATCTTAGTCGATGGTGAAATTTCCCTAAGGTCATTAAAAATTCCATATTTCCCTGTACTACAATTATGTTTATACAAGATCAGTCATCGGCCATTGTTCTTGTGAACGGTCCAAAAATGCATCTCAACCTCCCCTCCCTCAATACAGACACCTGCCCCACAAAACACACACACACACAGAGAGAGAGAGAGAGAACGAAAGAATGGAAAGAAAAAAAAGAAAGAAAGAAAAAAGAAAAGAAAACACTACCCTCTGAAATCACATATATTGCAATCAACGTTATTTGTTTCCAGGAAACTGAGTGATTTTCCAGCCGTGCTTGTGGACTAACAGGTAAAACCAATGTTGAAAGAAACTTGTTATGTTGCGTTTTATAACATTACTCAACTTATTTGCTACATAATTCAACAAATAACTTAAATACAAAGTAACTTACATTATTTTACGTTATATTTACAAAATAGGTTATGCTACGCTACGCTATTAATTGATAGCAATAGCCTACGTATTTGTAAATAAAATTTTACATATAGATTTCTTTTATTACCTAGATTTGAACTTCAATAAATTAACGGGACCTAATATTTATGTAACACATCCTCGAAATTTCAATTCTCTGTTAGAGTATAAAGTTTATTTAAAGTTGAACGAGTGATGGGCTTTTTATTAGGTACACATGGCCCTTTAATATAAATGGGTTCCAACAACAAAATTCAAGCCTTATTGAGATTTAACCCATCTTATATCTTATATCCATGTGTTTCTTTTGTTGTTTCCAATGTGGGACTGTTTTTAAAGTCTCATCATTTTGTTTTTACTTTCAACACACCTCATTATGAGCAACCATTATTTTTTCTTTAGTGTAGTTGCCACGTGGAAAGTACAAGTAGAGTTACGTGAAACTATCACTTTTTCTTGGTGTGGTTGTCACGTGCAAACTACGAGGAGAGTTACCTGCAAACATCACCTTTTCTTGGTATGATTGTCATATACAAAGTACGAGAAGAGTTACGTGCAACCATCATTTTTTCTTGGTGTGGTAGTCACGTGAAAGATCAAGTCATTAGCTCTGATATCATGTTAGAGTTTAAAGTTTATTTAAAGTTGAAAGAGTGATGGCCTTTTGAAATGGTACACATGGATCTTTAATATAAGTGGGTTCCAACAATAAGACTGTAACACAATAGTACGATTATACGATATTAATTGGTATTTTAACACTTACTTTATATTTCTTCTATTTTATTCTTTTGGGTTGCGAGTGATTCGAATAGTAGTAGTTATTCGACCCGGCCCGTATGTGTGAAACTCAGTATGGTGCTAGATTATTTCTGATATTTATCAGTAAACTGAATCTATGTGAATATATATATATATAGATCATCATATATTTTTTAGTAGCCATAAATTAAGAATAACTTATATGTTGCAAACTGCCATCACATGGTTAATCTTCTCATACCTTATTTTTTGCTTTTATCTATTACGTTTAAATCTCAAGATATCTAATACCAAATATTTGTTAAATCGAGATATATATTTTTAAAAAATTTAATCTTATGTTAGGGGATATAATTTATTTCAATTATATTCTTACATTATAATTTAAAAGTTTACGTATGTGAATTATTTTCCAAAATATATATTTGATGAGATTTTGGTGAAGATTGGTTGTAATTTGATATTATCTATATACCTTAAAACCTATAATATAATATATATAACCTAATAAACAATAGTATATATATAATACATATAATTCATATAGTTTAAAATAATATAAACATCTCTCTCTTTCTCTCTCTCTCTGTTCTTTCTTTCTCTCTCTCTTTCTTTTTCTCTTTTCCAACTCCCTTCGCCGTCAAACCGAGACTCTCAGCTCACCTCAACCCCGACTTGACCGATGTTACTGCTGTCTCGCCGCCACGTCACATCCATCGTTATCGAGATCATCGGATTTGTCTCGAGCAAGTTCCGATCGGATTATGCCACGTCGTGGTAACGTTTCGTTCGTGTGTTAGTAACCGAAGCAAGTATTTCTAAATACTTATTGCATACTAGTTACGGTCGGATCATATATGGCGTAACAATATTATTATTGGTTCCGTAATATTATTATTTTCTATCTGATAGATTGGTATTTTTACAAACTAGATCCACATGAGTTTAATACAAATATGGTTAAATTAATATTTACTATTATGATTGATATACGTATGCATATTGATTATATTTTTAGTTAGTAGTTGTTTAATTTGAGTTCACTATACTACAATTTTCCTTACAGCAATTGTTAAATTAGAATAATACATAGGTGTTTCACCATCATTTGTCGTTATATAGTCAACAATATACTTTATCAATAAATAATTATTTAGTAAAGATGTTATAACGTTATACAAAATATAATTTGAAAATATTATAATTTACACATGAAATATCGTCGCCAAGCGGATACGACAAATTTAGAATTTACTGTACAATTTACCTTATAAAATTCATTATAAATTATAGAAAAATCATTAGCGCATGTTCTTTAGTTCGTTACGAAGCTAACTCAGAATACTATAACCCTGTAAAATATTTACTTGCAAAATAAATTGTTTAAATAATATAAACTGTAAATGAAAGTACCTCTGAACTGCTGTTTAGGAAATTCCAGCATCAAACTTTCAATTTCGAACGTTTATAACTTTTTATAAAAACAACCTGAGATACTTTAACTTATAAAAATGAAAACCTTATTGAATTAGTTTTGTTTCGGTATATGACACGTCCATTTTGGAGAACGTTTGTTATTTTTAAGCTATTTTATAAATTAGGATGACGCTGAATTTCTGAATGGAACTTTCTTATACATGGTTAATTAACATCACTTTTATAGTTATTAATCGGATTGAATATGATATCCCTGTTAATACTATTATTTTGGTCTTGTACATGATATGATTATGTTATCCTTGATATACTTGTAACCTGCCAGACTGTGCCATTTTGTTATCATGTTAATACCTGTTGCCGGTAAAACTTACCGATGCCAACAATATTGACATGCTATCCTGATTGACCTGACTTGTTTTCTTGCTAGACAATATCTGCTCACGATTATTCCTGTGTTAGCATTAGATAGACATTCTAGTGATACCTGACTTGAACATGAAACCTGAAAGAAAAAAGAAAATCAATAATGAAACCCGATTTGTAACTCAACGGTTCACTATTTTTCAGAGACCGATCATTCGATACGGGCTTCGGGTCCCGGAATGATGATGCTGACATCATTCGTCTGTACATAATATTGTTTTTACTGTCTAAAGGCACATCTCGGATTTAGCCCCGAAAGTCATGACTGTGATCCCGAGCACGCACAGGATACTATTGAGTTGCATCGAGAATTCCATTAATTGGTTTTAAATACCATTAGGATAGATAACCTAAAAATACAGACTTTAAGATACACGTGAGATACATATGGCCTGCTGATATATCACCTGTAAGTGTTTGTTTATAATTATACTTCATTTTTGCACTAACACCTTATGGTACATTTCTCGATTTATTAGCATGATATTTATAACACGTTGACGTCTGGGTTTTGCATGGCCAGGATACTTGACTTAGCACGTAAGTATTTATACAGGATTGCCAATCAGTGAGGACCATCTCATTGATATAGCTCTTATACTGATTAGTTGTTCTTTAAATCTTTATTGCTTTCGCTACTATTTCATGTTGTCGTTTGTGGCTAATTGGGCATGTTTAGAGATAGGCAGTTATAGAATTGTTCTTGATTACTGATAGACAGCCGTAATATGACTATTGTAACACCCTAGTTCATTTATACCAGTTCTATTTTGAGTATTTCTTTATTTATGGCTATTCTTGATTTATTGTGTTTTGGGGGCGAATAGTATATTGGTATCCGTCTTTGCATTCGACCCGACCCGCTTGCTGGAAACCCATATTTATTCCTGTTTATGATTTATCCCGGCTTGTTTTGAGAATCTGTGCACTTTCATGTTATATAACGGCATTATATCTGATATCTGCATTTTTAATAAAACAAGTAAAGTCAAATAAAATATTTTAAAAATATCTAATATGGCCTGCATCATACCCCTGACCCTGTGGTAGTATCCGTACATCGTGTTCTCATCCCGTTCAGTGAAACGGACTCGTTTGGATAGCTACGTGCATGCTACGTGTATCCGTTCTTGGGGTATGCATTTTCGTCACCCGGATATCCTGTTTTGACTTTGGTTGACACATATATTAACCGTATTTTCAAACCATAATTTTAGACCCGACCCGGACGTGTTTTGGACTATTTTTGTTTTAGCCAAAATCTCGAATATAATTAGTATTATATTCTTTATATAATTCAATTGTTATATAAATAAAGATTTGTTTAAAATATTTTCTATATATTTTCATAAAATCCTATCCTAACTCCTAATCTTACAGCACAATCACCACCTCTCTTTCTGTAACATCCTAGTTCGATCATACGTTTCTTTTTCTTTTTTCTTTTTGGATATATTGGGTTTTGTTTTATTTTTATTATTATAACTTGGAGTTTAATACTTTTAATCCAGATATATACATATAATTATGGTTTTTCAAGTTTGTTAAATATGCATATTATTAGTATTTAAATATTTATTTGTCTAACACTATTTTATAACCATATTTATATTTTAGTATTATAGTTTAAACAAAAGATATTTTATTTGGTATTTCTTTAAACAATACATATATATAAGATTTTACCCCTTTTTAAATTCTATTTATAAGATATTTTGTCTTACGATATTTATTTGGTTAAAATATTTAATTTTGAAAAGTCATGAAAGCCCCTGTTAAATCTTTTAACCATATAAATATTTTTTCTAAACTAACTCAATTTTCTCTCTCCAATCACCATATATGTGTTACCTGATAAATTTATTCTTTTAAAACAAATAATATTCTCTCTCCAAACAAATATCTTTTCCAACAGATTTCTTTCTCCCCATATTCTATTCTATCTACATATATTTTTCTATATCACTAACTATATTTCACCAAACCCCCGCTCTTAACAAAATCCATCTCTCTCTCAAATCTAATCTAATCTCTCAGCAGATTCTCTTTCTCAAATCTACTCTCTTTAATTATTTTTCCATAAACCTATATAAATACATACATATATATAATTTAAGATATTTTGTTATGATAGTTTAACTGAAAAAATATATTTTAGTTGTTTGATATCATAAAATCCTATATATATAACTAATTGTATTTATTTTCATTAACCCATAACCATATATATATCTACATATATTTTCACTATATACTAATATGTATATATACATATACTTTTCTAGTATTCTAACTATATACAAACTAATATGTATATATACAACTTTTCTAATATCTTATAGAAATATATAACAACCCATCATATCTCTCTTTTATAAAATTAAATCCAAATCTCATCTCATCAGAATATTTCTCTCTCCAATTATAATAATCTCTCCAATTTTTAATATCTCTCTTCCCTATAAATAACAACCTAATTATTAGCATCTCTCCCCTTCTCATATAAATCAACCTTCTCTTTTTCCCATCACAATACTTTCTTCTTCAAAATTAGCCGAGCAATCAAACCTTGGAATTGTTCTTCGTGTCGTCGTGTTTATCTGTCTCCGAGACAAATACTCTTTCTCTTTTCATTTTGTCGATGCAACATCGACGATTATCTAAATTAATTCTTAACCTATGCAAGTTTGAATATTAGAGGAAAAAGGTTTCTTTCACAGTTTTATCATCTGTCCTTATCGGAACACTTGCTGATATATTGCTGACTGTTAACTTGCAACTACAAATTTCATTATAAATTAGGTGCAATTTAGTTGTATAAAATATTGTTAAATATTCCCCCTAAAGTATGAGTGGGTATAGACACAAAGTTATGAACTTTTCCTAAGGCTAATGGTCACATAAATTTTTCCCCATCGAGCTATATCTGAAAACCATTTTATTTTTTGCTAATTACCAACTGCTGCTTGCTTTTTCTTTATGTGATACTATGACATGATTACTATGCACAAGAATCCTTTTACATGCTTTATACACATTCGAGACTCATGTTGATTTACATGTATAGAACACCTTGATTTGACATGCCTATTCATGATCCTTGTTATTTATATTAAAATGAAATCATTAATTGGAATGCTGAACTACATGCCATGACACCACTATTCACCAGTTTTATTTCCATACAATTACCATACCACAAGTTCCTGTCTTTTCAGCATTCTTAATTAGTGATTTAGTTTTTACTATAGTAGCTATAAATGCGCGGGTGTTGGGGTAGTTTGAGTGTGCGTCGTACAACAGAATCTCAGGAGTCCCATGTCGGCAGCTCGTACCGGGCTATATCGGTCTCATGTTTAAAGCTCGTACCGGGCTATAGTTGTCTCATGTTTACAGCTCGTACCGGGCTATAGCGGTCTTTTGTTCATTCCACAGTTGGGCCCGTGTTTCCTAGCCCCTGGGGCACCACTCTTGGGTTAGGAATACTCCTGCAAAGGTTGACGCACACACTCGAGCTTACAATAGGATAGTTTACCTTTTAGTGACCAGTTAGGTTATGACTTGACCCCTTACATACATGTTTCATAATGTTAATGCATCTAATTATTTATATACCTGATTTTCTTGCGCACCGAGCTTCACTATTTTCATATATTCATGCTATTATACTACACACACACTTTATACGTTGAGTACTTGCTGGGATGTTCTGACATATCTGAGATTTGCCATCTCAGGTTTAGAGACAGTTTTTCAGACCGAGCAGGATCAGAGCGGCTAACAGGACTTTGCTGAAGATCAGTAACCGTAGGTTTATTTTCACCCTTTTTATTTAGCTTTTAGCATGTGCGTCCTTATGGGACATTAGGACTTATGTATCACTTTTGGATCGTATTTTATTTCCGAATCTTTTGTTTTGGATCTTTAATTGGTTCAATTATCTAGTGGACCCATTTTTAGGATTTCTTGTGGTTTCATTGCAGCATGATTATCAGTATTATTCCTTTTGGTATTGGATTTTATCTTTGACAGGTTAATCTAGGCAGCCTTATCTAACTATGGAAGGATTTTTCCTTACCGTAGGTAGCACGGCTGGCCTTCGTCGCTTCCGTATTCCGTATTTTGGGAAGCGGGACGTGACACTTTCTCTCTATATATATTTATATTAATTCCTTAACCCATAACACCCGCGTCTCTCTCGCTCTCCATCTTCTTCTCTCCATTTTCGTTTCCTGCCTTCGCTCAAACCCACGCGAAAACTCACGCCCGCCGCCTTGCCTCGTCGTCGTCGCCATCGGCCCCTCGCCTCTCCCTCTAACATCCTCGTCCTCACCTCCACGCACCTCTCTCTTCTCCCGAGCCCATGCAAACCCACAACCTCGTAAGAAACCCAAGAACCCGACCTCGTGACGAACCCTAGCCACTTTCGCCTTCGTCGTCGCCGACCACCAAAACCCCGTCGTCGTCACCTCCACCTCCTCAACTCTTCTTCCTCGCCACCCAACCCACTAATCCTGCACACCCGAAACCCATTGTCGGCACCCTTACCGCCGACCACCCTCGTCGGCCTCCCCTCGTCGTCTGCATCCCCGACTTCACCTCGTCACCATCTCTCTCCTCTCCCTCCAAAACCCCAGGAACCATTCCTGCACACCCGAGCCCATTCCCTGCATCAAGAACCGCAGCCACTACCCTTCGCCGGCAAACCCCACGCCGGCAACCCCTTGTCGTCTTCGCCCTTTCCAACTTCTCTAACTCCAGAGCCAACCCAGAGCACCAGCCTCTTCTTCTTATTCTTCTCCTTCTTCCTTCTTCTCTTTCTCTTGGATTCTAGGTTTTCTGATCATCGCCGGAGCAGTGCTGCCACCGACGATCCGAGCAACCAAGTGGACGTTCCCAGCCAATGTGGTCATGTTCTTGCTTTGCCTAGTCCTGTGCTGTACGCGCGTGTGCATTGCGACGTTTACCCGACGTCGGACGCTGCGTACGCACCCCGTATTGAGATCCGATCAGGCAAGTTTACCTTGCTACATGCTATGATACATATTTTGCATCCATATGAATAAAAATATCACATGTTGACTGCATTGTACATCTATATTATTGTTTTACTGTTTTCGAATATCTGTACGCATCCATATCATTAATTACATATCTGGTTGCATGCAAGTTAGCTTGATGCATGCTATATTATTATACTTGCATCTATATTAATAAAAATATTGCATATTTATTGTATTGTGCATCCATGTTACAGTTTTACCGTTTTTCCGATATCCGTTCGCATCCATATCATTTATTGCATATCTAGCTGCATGTCATATCATATTATTTCATATTACTGTTATATTAACACCCCATACTTGATCATATGCATCATGTGTAGTCATGGAGTTGTAGATGTGATCCCTGATAGATATCTGTACATCCGTCTTTTTATCGTGTCCCGTTTGATACATGTGCACCACTGCTTGACTTGATACCTGATCATGTTCCTAATGCCGACAATCCTGACTTGTCATCCTGGCAGACGTATCATGTTGTCTACATAGACAAACATGTACCTGCTTGATCCTGTGTTGGCATTAGTTCCAGATTATCAATACCTGACTTGAACACATAACACTGGGGGCATGGGGAAATCAAAAGTGTAACTGAAGTGTAGCTTAAAAGGGTATTACTTGATCTGTGGTCCCGGGGGATAACGGGACAGAATCATTCGTGATTCTTACTTGATCCGTGGTCCCGGAGGATAATGGGACAGAGTCATTCGTGACTCCCACTGCCTGATCCGTGGTCCTGGAGGATAACGGGACATATTCTTTTGAGTTATATGGAGGAGTACACTAATTGATTTCAAACAAACTTTAGAATAGATAACCCAGTAGCACAGTTTAGATTGATCACCGCGCGTCACATACACTGATACACTTCATTGTTCTATATCCATGTTTACTTATTACATTCATGTTATTGTTTATGCTTATGCCTGCATATCTTGTTACCTCCTGATTATATTTTATTGTTTGATATTATGACGCACTGACGTCTGGGTTTTGCATGGCCTAGATCCTCTGTCTCTTTCGCAGGTTGATCAGGAGTATTTCAGCCGACAGGCCGAGCAGTGAGGATCCTGTTAGTATCCAGTTTAGTTTAGTTTTATTTCCGTACTTTCATTTCCTGATGTGAGCCCGTATTTGGGACGTACTTTCCAGATATTATTATTATTTGGATTTTATTGCTTCCGCATATATTATTTCTTGACTCGTTTATTCTGACATGTGGACATATACTAGATAGTTTATTTTCTATTTTATTGTTCTTGATATCTTATGGACAGCTGTAATGTGACTGTGGAGATATGTTTCCTAGACACAGGTAGCATGGTTGGCTCTGTCGCGTGCCGATCTTAGCGCACTCTGGAAAGCGGGACGTGACAACTATGGGAGAATATTTCCTTACCATAGGTAGCATGGCTAGCTTTATTACGTCCCGAATTTTCGTATTTTGGAAAGCGGGACGTGACAAGATTTTGTTGGTATTAAAGCATAGGTTTTAAGTTAACTGGGCTCGGTTCAATTTGTAGCTGGGTATGGTACCTAATACATTGTCTCCAAGACCCAGAATTTTAGGAACATGTCTTGCCGCAATATTGTCTTGTCATTCTAATTCTTGAATTTTATCCTTCCTTTAAATCCTTTTATCTCGACGTTTTGGAAATGACTTTGCATCTCACCTTGAAATTCTCCTGATTCCTTATTGTTTCTCCCCTCCTATTCCTTCAATTCTGATAATAGGATTTGAGCAACTTGAATGGAGTTATATGATTGTAACTATGTACCGCAGCATGGTATAAACCCACCGTTGCCGGTCCCAAGTCCGGATGAGAAAGGGTGAGGGTTGTGATAAGCTTGTGACAGCCAACGTAAAAATTTGTCACATTCTATGACATGAACCATAATAAGAATATCGTTGGGGCGTCCCCTACTCAGCGACGCGCTACATCGGATCCCGGGTGTAGTGTTAAATATGCAAGGGCTTCTAGGTCGTCGTCCAGATGCGGCGCGCTACATCGGACCCCGGGTGTAGTGACAAATAAGCAAGGGTCGTCGTCTAGAGACGGCGCGCTACATCGGACTCCGGGTGTAGTGACAAATAAGCAAAGGTCGTCGTCTACAGACGGCGCGCTACATCGGACCCCGCGTGTAGTGACAAATAAGCAAGGGTCGTCGTCTAGAGACGGCGCGCTATATCGGACCCCGAGTGTAGTGACAAATAAGCAAGGGTCGTCGTCTAGAGACGGCGCGCTACATCGGACCCCGGGTGTAGTGACAAATAAGCAAGGGTTTCATAGGATCCGTCTAGCTTCCTGGAACATAGGTTCCCTTACGGGTAGACTAATAGAATTAGTGGAGGTGATGATTAGGAGGAGAGTTGGTATTATGTGTTTGCAAGAAACTAAGTGGGTAGGTGAAAAGAATAGAGTCATAGAGCCTTGGGGTTATAAGCTTTGGTATACGGGTAGAGATAAAAATCGTAATGGGGTAGGCATAATCATAGATAGACGGTTGCTTGAGAATGTAGTTGAGATTAGGAGAAAAGGTGATAGAATTTTACTGGTTAAGCTTATTCTAGGTGGAGAGATCCTTAATATTATTAGTGCTTATGCACCACAGATAGGTCTTGATGACGCTAGAAAGCGTCTATTCTGGAAGGATTTAGACGAGGTAGTGCAAAGTATACCTAGTGGAGAGAAGTTATTTATTGGTGGTGATCTTAATGGACATGTAGGTACTAGTCGTAGTGGGTTTGATACTATCCATGGAGGTTTTGGTTTCGGACAAAGGAATGAAGTAGGTGACTCGATTCTAGATTTTGCTTTATCTTATGACTTGATCTTAGCAAACACCTGGTTTAGGAAAAGAGAATCCCACCTTATCACTTTTAGGAGCGGATCAAGTGCTAGTCAAATAGACTTTTTTCTGACAAGAATAATAGATAGAGATTGTTGTATCGACTGTAAGGTAGTACCAGGTGAGAGTGTAACCACTCAACATAGACTTTTAGTTCTAGATTTTCGATTTAGAAGAGAACCTAGGAAGATTAGACGTAAGGTAGAGCCTAAAATTAAATGGTGGCGATTGAAAGAAGGTAACCAAAAAGCTTTTATAGATCGTGTAGTATAAGAAGCGGATTGGCAGTCGGAAGATGATCCAGACAAAACATGGAACAAAATGGTTAGATGTATCAAGAAGATAGCTAGAGATCTACTTGGTGAGTCGAGAGGTGGTGCTCCACCATCTAAGGACATATCATGGTGGAATGAAGATGTTAAGGCTGCTATTAAAATTAAAAGGGATTCTTATAAAGATTTGAAGAAAAGTAGAGATGTGGAAAGATTTGAGAAGTACAAAATGGCTAAAAAGGAAGTTAAGAAAGCTGTTCGGGAAGCTAAATCTAAGGTCTACAAGGAGGTGTACAAGAAATTAGACACTAAAGAGGCTGCAAATGATATATACCGGATTGCTCGAATACGGGAAAAGAAGACTAGAGACTTATGTGCGGTGAAGTGTGTCAAAAATGAAAATCAGAAGGTTTTAGTTCGAGATTAGGATATCAAGGAAAGATGGAGAGATTATTTTGACAAATTGTTCAATGAGAGCTTTACTAAGAATTTGGATGGACTTGTCATTCAATCTCAAGATATAAACCGTGATTTCATGCGTAAAATAAGACTTCTTGAGGTTAAAGAAGTTTTGAACAGAATGGGTTTAAGAAAAGCGGTTGGTCCTGACAGGATTCCTATCGAGATTTGAAGATGCTTAGAAGAAATAGACGTTAAATGGCTGACAGATCTGTTTAATAAGATTTGGCAGACAAAAAAGATACCAAATGAATGGAGGAAAAGTATTCTTGTACCTATCTACAAGAACAAGGGTGACATTCAAAGTTGCTCAAACTACCGTGGAATAAAACTGATGTCACACCATGAAACTTTGGGAGAGAGTGATTGAACACAGGCTAAGGAAGGATATTAGGATAACAGAGAACCAATTTGGGTTCATGCCTGGACGATCGACGACAGAGACGATTCATTTGCTTCGTCAACTTGTCGAGCGTTTTCGAGAGAGGAGAAGAGATTTGCATATGATATTTATTGATTTAGAAAAAGCGTACGACAAGGTACCTAGAGAGGTATTATGAGGGACAATGATGAAGAAGGGGGTCCCCGTCAAGTATATTGACATAATCAAGGATATGTACGACGGAGTAGTGGCAAATGTCAGAACTTGCGGCGGCTTAACAAGTGATTTTCCGATTACTATTGGTTTACATCAAGGATCTGCATTAAGTCCATTCCTGTTTACCATCGTGATGGATGAGCTTACTAGAACTATCCAAGATGAGGTACCTTAGTGTATGCTATTCGCTGATGATATTGTTCTAGTAAATGAGACGAAAGTAGGGGTTAATGCCAAATTGGAATTATGGAGGCAAGCATTGGAATCTCGGGGATTCAGATTGAGCAGGTCCAAGACAGCAATATGCACTGCGAATTTAGTAGCCAGAGAAGTCAAAACCATATTGGTATAACATTGGAAGGGCAAGAGATATCACCGAGCGACCAGTTTAGATATCTAGGTTCCATCATCCAAAAGAATGGGGAGATCGATAGTGATGTTAATCAAAGGATCCAAGCTGGTTGGTTGAAATGGAGGAGTGCAACAGGGATTTTGTGTGATCGTAACTTTCCGTTAAAATTGAAAGGGAAGTTTTATCGGAGCGCTATTCGGCCTGCCTTATTATATGGTACAGAATGCTGGGCTCCTAAGAAACATCATACACAGAAGATGCACGTAGCGGATATGCGCATGCTTCGTTGGATGTGCGGTAACACTAGAAAAGATAATGTGCGAAATGAGGATATTCGTGCAAAAGTTGGTGTAGCACCTGTGGAGGAGAAGATGCGGGAAAACCGGCTAAGATGGTTTGGTCATGTGCGACACAGACCTATGGAAGCACCGGTTCGACGAATAGATACTCTCGATATGGGCAATGGCAAAAGGGCAAAAGAGAGACCGAAGAAAACATGGATGGAGGTGATACGAAACGATATGGTTGCCAAAGGACTCGATGAAAGTATATTGTTCGATAGAAGTGAGTGGAGACAGAGGATTCATGTGCTGGACCCGGCGTGATTCTCATGTTGGTTCATGTAGCATACCCCATATGCTTGGGATAAAAGGCTCAGTTGTTGTTGTTGTTGTTTCTTGACTTATATTCGTGGTACTACCTCGTCTTCTTTCGGTTTCATTACTTACGAGTTTATGTCTTATCGCAAACTTGAATCCAACGACCACGATATATCTTTCATCTTTCCCCTTATCCCGTAGTGACCAGTCCGTCTGCGTTTCAAAGAACAAGAAAAAACACAGCAGAGCATATGATGATTGCAGTAGTACAGACCGCTTCAAGACCGATCAGATGTAAGATGTTTTGATTAAAGAAGTTATCACGAACCCGTCTCGGTTTAAAAGAGTGGTGCAGCGGAAGTGTGGTTGACAAACAACCCACGAGTCATAGAACAGACCTGTAAATTAATGGTGAAGGAAACTGTTTGTATGTGAGCCAGAATGTGAAATTCATAAACAAATTGCAAATAAAGCGCTGATAGCAGTTCGGAATTTCATGGATGTGTTCGAGAACATCTTGAGTTTACCGTCAAAACGAGATATGGAGTTCGCGATTGATCTTATTCCTGTAGCGGTGACAATTCAAAAGCTTTTATCCGATGTCACCGGTGGAACTGGAAGAAGTAAAGAGACAAGTTTCTGAATTACAAGAGAAGAGTTGGATTCACAGCAACGGTTCACCATGGGAAGCTCCAGTTCTTCTAGTCAAGAAGAGCGATGGCACGCGAAAGATGTCATCGACTATCGAGAGTTAAATCGAGTGACTATTAAGAATAAGTACCTAATCCCTCGTATCGGCGAATTATTCGATCAACTCAGTAGCGCGAGAGTATTCTCGAAGTTGGATTTGCAATCAGGGTATCATCAAGTTCGGGTGAAAGAAGAAAACATTTGCAAGACAGCGTTCCGAACTCGATATGGGCATTATGAATACTTAGTGATGCCTTTTGGAGTTACTAACGCACCGGCAATATTTATGGACTTCAAGAAGCGGATCTTTTCACCATTTCTAGATCAGTTCATGGTTGTCTTCATTGATGATATTCTGGTCTATTCGAGAAATAAAAAAAAGCATGAACACTTAAGAATCGCACTGCAGACATTGAGGCAAGAAAAGCTATATGCTAAGATGATTAAGTGTGAGTTTTGGTTCGAAGAAGTGAAGTTCTTGAATAATGTTGTATCCGGAGATGGAATTGCAGCTGACCCCGAAAAGATTGCAGTTATTCATGATTGGCCTATTCCAAAAAAATGTAGGGGGATCAGAAGTTTCCTTGGACTTGCTGGATACTATAGAAGATTTATGGAGAACTTCGCTCGAATTGCAAAACCATTGACCAAGCTAACAAGAAATGAAGTACCGTTCGTATGGACTGAGAAGTGTGCGTCAGCTTTTGAAATGCTGAAATAAAGATTGATAATTGCTCTTATTCTGACAGTACCAGATGGTTCTGGAGGAGTAGTTATTCACAGCGACGTATCTGGAAAAGACTTGGGATGTGTTCTGATGCAGCATGAGAAGGTTATAGCGTATGCGTCGAGGCAATTGAAGACTCATGAGAAGAACTACTCAACTCATGACTTGAAGCTAACAACAGTAATTTTTGCACTAAAGATTTAGAGACACCACTTATTGTGCGAAAAGGTCGAGGTGTTTACTAATCACAAGAGCCTAAGGTACGTGTTCACACAGAAAGAGCTCAACATGAGACAGCGTAGATGGTTAGAGCTGATGGCCGATTATGATCTAAACTACCATCCGGGGGAAGTTAATGTAATGCTGGATGCTCTAAGTCAGTTACCAGTAATACGGATGTTGACTGCACAAAAAAAGATTATAACAAATGTTCAGAGATTCGAGTTAGAGCTTATACTGCCAGATTTTTCGGGACAGTTGATATAGTTGCAAGTACAGTCATTCTTGATTGATGGCATTAAAGCAGCACAGTTGCACGATCTTAAATTTCAGAAATTTTGAGGACAAGTTGAAGCGGGATTTCGAACGGATTTATTGATTCATAAAGATGGTTCTTTAAAATATGGAAGTCGTTTGTGTGTACCCGTGAGTATCATTTCTGATCGTGATATTCTGTTCCTATCACACTTTTGAAGGAGTCTACAGAAAAGTTTAGAAACTCACTTGAAGTTTAGTACGGCCTATCATCCTCAGACAGATGGACAGTGTGAAAGAACGATTCAAACTCTTGAAGATATTTTAATAGCATGCATGTTAAATTTCAAGGGTTCATGGGAAGATCATTTGCACTTAGTGTAGTTTTCATACAATAACAGTTTTATGGCGACTATACAGATAGCTCCATTCGAAGTATTGTACGATTGTAAGTGTCGCTCGCCTGTTTGTTGGTACGATGTCGGAGAAAGAAGAATGTTGGGACCGGAACTTATTGTGCAAACTGTGGAGAAAGTTAACTTGATTCGTGATCATATGAAAGTGGCACAAGATCGACAGAAAAGTTGGGCTGATACTGAAAGAAGACCTTTGGAGTCAGGTATTGGTGATCTTGTGTTCTTGAAGATATCACTGACTAGAGGAGTAATCCGATTTGGTAGTCGAGGCAAGTTGAGTCCTTGATTCGTGGGGCCTTTCGATATCATCAAGCATCTTAGAGAGATAGCTTATCGATTAGGTTTACCGCCATCCTTGGCGAGTGTTCATGACGTATTTTATATATCTCAACTCTGCAAGTATGTTCAAAATGAAACGCACGTCCTAGATCACTCGGAACTGACAGTGAGAGAAGATTTAACCTATGATGAGCAACCAATGGTTATTATGGATCGACAAGAAAAGGTTCTCAAGAATAAAGTAATCATTCTAATACTCGTTTCGTGGGGAAATCGTTCGCATGGAGAATCTACTTGGAAATATGAATACGAGATTCGATAAAAGTTTCCACATCTTTTTTCTTAGATCTGTATTTTCTTATCTTTTCTTGTTTAGTGAATTTTGAGGACGAAATTCTTTTGTAGTTGGATATAATGTAATACCCTAGTACGGTTATACGACATTAATTGGTATTTTAACACTTGTTTTATATTTCTTCTATTTTATTCTTTTGGGTTGTGAGTGATTCGAATAGCAATGGTTATTCGACCCGACCGCATATATGAAACCCAGTAAGATGCTAGATTATATCTCATATTTATCGGTAAACTGAATCTGATATAATATATATCATATATCTGGATCATCATATGTCTTTTAATAGCCACAAGTTAAGAATAAATTATATTTTGCTAACTGTCATCACATGGTTAATCTTCTCATGTCTTATTTTTTGCTTTTATCTATTACGTTTAAATCTCAAGATATCTAATACTAAATATTTGTTAAATATAGATATATATTTAAAATCCTTTTAATCTTACGTTAGAAGGTATAATTTATTTAAATTATATTCTTACATAATGATTTAAAAATTTACGTATGTGAATTATTTTTCCAAAATATATATTTGATGAGATTTTGGTGGATATTGGTTGTAGTTTGATATTATCTATATACCTTAAAACCTATAATATAATATATATAACCTAATAAACAATACTATATATATAATACATATAATTCATATGGTTTAAAATAATATAAACCTCTCTTTCTATTCTTTCTTTCTCTCTTTTTCTCTTTTCCAACTCCCTTCGCCGTCAAATCGAGACTCTCGGCTCACCTCATTTCCGACTTGACCGTCGTTACTGTTGTCTCGCCGTCCGTCGTCGAGATCATCGAATTTGTTCCGAGCAAGTTCCGATCGTATTATGCACTGTCATGATATAGTTTCGTTTATGTGTTCATACCTGAGGCAAGTATTTCTAAATACTTGTTGCATGCTAGTTACGGTCGGATCATATATGATGTAACAATATTATTATTGGTTTCGTAATATTATTATTTTCTATCTGATAAATTGGTATTTTTACAAACTACATCAACATTAGTTTAATACAAATGTGGTTAAATTAATATTTACTATTATGATTGATAGTTTGGTTGATATATATATATATATATATGCATATTGATTATATTTTTATTTAATGATTGTTTGATTTGAGTTCATTATACTACAGTTTTCTTTAAAACAATTATTATATTAGAATAATGCATAATTGTTTCACCATCATTTGTCGTTATATAATAAACAATATACTTTATCAACAAATAATTGTTTAGTAAAGATGTTATAACGTTATGCAAAATATAGTTTTAAAATATTATAGTTTACACATGAAATATCATCGCCAAGCAGATACGACAAATCTAGAATTTACTGTACACCTTACCTTTTAAAATTCATTATAAATTACATAAAAATCATTAGCACATGTTCTTTAGTTCGTTCTGAAGCTAACTCAAAATACTATAACCCTGTGAAATATTTACTTACAAAATAAATTGTTTAAATAACATAAATTGTAAATGAAAATACCTCTGAACTGTTGTCCAGGGAAATTCCAGCAGCAAACTTTCAATTTTGAACGTTCATAACTTTTTATAGGAACAACCTGAGATACTTTAACTTATAAAAATGAAAATCTTATTGAATTAGCTTTGTTTTAGTATATGACACGTCCCTTTTGGAGAACGTTTGTTATTTTTAAGTTATTTTACAAATCAGGATGACACTGAATTTCTGAACGGAACTTTCTTATGTGTAACAACCGAGTTCATTTATACCAATTCCAGTTCCTGTATTTACTTATCTGTGGTATTTTCTTGATTTAACGGGTTTGGGGTGCGAATGGTATTTTTACATTTTACATTGCATTCGACCCGACCCGCTTTCTTGAACTTGATTGATTCATATTTATAGATTACCCTGACTTGTTACATAGACACGTGCATCCCATGTATACTGCATACTGGCATTTTACCTGGCATTGCATCTTTTACCATATAACATTTTAGGTCAGTAAAATAATTTAAAATTGCATTTCATAGCCTACATGATACCCCTAACCCCGTGGCAGCATCCGCGCATCTTGTTCTCGTCCCGTTCAGTGAAACGGGCGTGTTTGGATGGCTACGCACATGTACGTGCATCCGTTCTTGGGGGTATGCATTTTCGTTACCTGAGCATTCATTTTGAATTTTGAAAGTCGCACATTTTTTCATATTTTAAATCTGAATTTTTTAGACCCGATCCGGACGCGTTTTGAAATATTTTTTTGTATCCCGCCAAAATTCAATTTATTTAATTTTAAATTTTAGTTTAAATATTTTCATACGATTTCTTTAACAAACTGAAACCTCTTATCTAAAATTTTAAATCTAAAAATCTTTTAAAATTTTAAATCTAATTTCCTAACAAACTAACAACCCCTTTCTCTCTCTCTCCTCTGCATATATATATTTATATATATTTTATTTATTTAATTTTTTCTTTCCTTATTTAATACACAACATCTTCTTCTTCTTCTTCTTTCTTCTTTCTTTTTCTTGATCTTGTTTCTTGATTCCGGTGATCACCGCCGGAGCCGTGCTCGTCGCTGACGATCCGAGTGATTCAGTGAACGTACCTGACTTGCGTGATCACACTCGTGCGTTGTTTGGAACCGTTCCGTGTACCGTGCGCGCGTCGCGACATTTCGCCGACGAAGGACGTTCAGTACACATCCGTTCTTGTTTCGTCTAGGCAAGTTAATCTTGCTACATGTTATATAACTCATTATATACCTATTTAAATAAATATCACACCTGCATTTTAAATCAAGCATCCCATATTTCATATTACAGCCTTTCGACGTTCCGTTTACATTTGTATAGCGCATTTCAGATCTAGGGCATGCAAACCAATCTTAATTACATGCTACATTACTTTAGACGTATCTATTTTAACAAATGGAATACCTGTATTTAAAATCATGCACCCCATGTTTAGTTTTATAACTTTTCGATGTTCCGTTTGCATCCATTCATATCATTTAAGATCTAGGTCATGAGAACTTATCTTGTTACATACTATACTATCATATACTGCATCAAATTGAATAGTTACATTTCATATTGCTTAGTTATATGTTCCGCATTTGTTAGTTTATCATTTTACGATTATGTGATACACGTTTGCATCCATATCATTTAAAATATATATCGTCGTAATATTTCTTATTATTATCTTTAATTATTGTATAATCTGCATTTTATAATGTAATACATTTGAAAATATTATAGTTTACACATGAAACGTCGTTGAAAAGCGGATACGACAAATCTGAAATTTACTATACACCTTACCTTATAAAATTCATTATAAATCATAGAAAAATCATTAGTATACGTTCTTTAGTTCGTTACGAAGCTAACTCAGAATACTATAACTCTATGAAATATTTACTTTCAAAATAAATTGTTTAAATAACGTAAAATGCAAATGAAAATATCTCTAAACTGCTGTCCAGGGAAATTACAGCAGCAAACTTTCAACTTCGAATGTTCATAGTTTTTTGTAGGGACAACCTGAGATGCTTATACTTATAAAAATGAAAACCTTATTGAATTATCTTTGTTTTGGTATAAGACACGTCCCTTTTGGAGAACGTTTGTTTTTTTAAACTATTTTTACAGATCAGGGTGACACTGGATTTCTGAACGGAACTTTCTTGTGCATGGTTAATCAATACTATTTTTATAGTTATTAATCGGCTTGAATATGTTATCCATGTTAATATTATTATATCAATATCTATTTAATAAATAATAGTGCTTGTGTTTTAGTATTCAACAAATTTTACCGATTTACAGTTTTATAGTATCTGTCTGTATCCGTACGGTTTATTACATATCTAGTTGCACGCCTAGACCATATTATTTCATTTTACTGTTACATTGGTATCCCATACTTTCTTATACATCATACATAGTCATGATGTAATTCCTGATAAATATTTGTGCATCCATGCTTTACCGTGCATCCGTACTTGCTACGGTTTTAGTATGAGCATCCGCTTGACACATGTGCACTACCTGTTATGACCTGATATACCACTGCTTGACTTGATACCTGATACACCACTACTTGACATGACTTGATATATGTACACTACCTGACTTGACCTGATGTACCATAGCTTGATCTGTTACCTGATCTTGTTACTAATGCCAACAAGCTTGACATGTTGTCCCTACGGACATTTCCTGTTGTCTATCCAGACAAACATGTACCTGCCTGATCCTGTGTTGGCACTAGCTCTAAATTATTTAATACATGACTTGAACACATATAACTTGGGGGTATGGGGAAATCAATGATGAAACCGGACTTGTAACTCGACAGTGTGCTACTTTTACTGATCAGTTTTAGAGGCTAGGCCAGCCTTGGGATGATACTGCTGACATCATCCATCGTTATCCACTACCTTTTAGAGGCTAGGCCAGCCTTGAGATGATGCTGCAGACATCATTCATCATTACCCCTTCTTCCTTTTAGTGCCTAGCGGCATGTCTCGGTTTCAGCCCGAGAATCTTCACCGTGATCCCGGGCACGCACGGGATACTATTGAGTTACATCGAAGATTCATCAAATTGATTTCAAAGACTTGAGAGTAGTTAACCCAATAGACCAGTTTAGATAACTCACTACACATTACCCCACTGTCCTTACTTATATCACTGTTATGCTTGTTTTACCATCTATACTCATACTTGCATGTATTGCTACTCCTGTTTTATTATTGCTTGATGACATGACGCGCTGACGTCTGGGTTTTGCATGGCCCAGATCCTTCTACCTTGGTTGCAAACTGATCAGTATTGCCGCTGTTAGACCGAGCGGTGAAGATCCTGTTGGTATGCAGTTTTACTTTCCATGTGTTTCATTTATTGTATCCTTTGCTTCCGTATATTATCATTATTTCTTGACTCATTCATTCTGGCTCATGGACATGTACTAGATAGTTTAGTTTACTTTCATGTTCTTGATATCTCTACAGCCATAATGTGACTGTGGAGGGATTTTTCCTATCCACAGGTAGCATGGTTGGCTATGTCACGTGCACATCTTACCGTACTCTGGGAAGCGGGACGTGACATTATGCATGGTTAATCAACACCACTTTTATAGTTATTAATCGGATTGAATATGCTATCCCTGTTAATGCTATTATCTTGGTCTTATACATGATATGATTATGTTATCTTTGACATACTTGTAATATGTCAGATTGTACTATTTTTGTTATCATATTAATACATGTTGCATGTAATACTTACCGATAGCAACAATATGACATGTATTCCTGATTGACCTAATTTGTTGTCTTACTAGACAAGATCCGCTCACGATTATTTCTGAATTGGTATTAAGTAGATATTCTAGTGATACCTGACTTAAACACGAAACCAGAGTGAAAAGGGAAAATCAATAATGAAACTCGACTTGTAACTCAACAGTTCACTACTTTCCAGAGACTGATCGGTCGATATGGGTTTCGGACGCCGGAATGATGATGCTGACATCATTCGTCTGTACATGATATTGTTTTTACTGCCTAACGGCACGTCTCGGATTCAGCCCCGAGAGTCATGACCGTAGTCCCGGAAACGCACGGGATACTATTGAGTTACATCGAGAATTCTATTAATTGGTTTCAAATACCGTTAAGATAGATAACTTAGAAACACAGACTTTAGAATACACGTTGCAGGGTGTTTTCCTCATCCCATTGAGATGGGAATATATGCGCGCTTGTCAGGCGCATTACAGATTTCCCCTGCCTAGGATAGGCTGGGGTTTATTGATTATGGGGATCCGAATCTCCGGCAGCCGCGGACTAAGCTGCCGTTAATTACCCCTCGCCTTTGAAACGAAAGAACCTCCGATTGACGGGTCAAACAGATCATTCGAACTCAATGTGCAGTGTTGTGTTTTGAAGGGGTTTTGGATATATCGGGGGTCCCGCGGAGTTTTTTACGGGGGCCCCGCAGAGTTTTCTAACGGGAGAGGTATTTCTAGTGTGGAGTGTGTAAAATGGGAGAAAAATGACGTCTAAAGGACGCGTGAGCGCCAGCGCTTGGGTTAGCGCTATGCGCTGGCGCCTCACGTGCCCGACACGTAGGCGCTCGGGCGCTAGCGCTCTGGGCGTTTGGACGCTAGCGAAAGGAGAGGATTTTATCCCAGAAACAGGAGTTAAACTCCAAAACGATGAGTTAAACTCCAAAAGATTTAGATTTGGAGTCAAACTCCTAAGGATCTGGATAGGAGTTAAACTCTTTTGAGGATTTGGGTCTAGGAGTTGAACTCCCTAAAAATCTTCAGAGGTTCTTCTCTCTTGAGTCTTAGATCTTCTCTTGACTGGGATTTTGTCCAAAGTTGGATTTTTGGAGATGAGTCTCCTTCTTCCTCCTCTTGATCGGCTGGATCTTGGAGAAAAGGGGTGAGACTTAAAAGTCTCCCCCTTTTTGAGATCTAATGGAAGATCTGAGCTCCCCTTTGTGGGTTTTGTGGTGAAAAACTATTTAGTTTTTGAAAAGAAAGAGTAAAACTCTTGATTTAATTCAAAGGAAAGGAGAAGGTTTGGAACCTTGAGGAAGAAGGAGGAACAAACCCTAGAGTTTTAGAGAAAATGAAAAGTGTATATATTATTCATTATCATGTTGCCTTATATAGGCTTACACATTTACATATAGCCCCTTGGGCTTTACAAAATGGCATTTTGCCCATCCCATGCCTCATGTGCTATTTCTTTTTGCACATAAGCCATAGGCTTTACAAAAATTTGGCTTTATGCCCATTCATGCATAAAAATTACATCAAAATTTATTTATTACATGATTTTTTATTTCAGTATGGGGGAGGCCGACCGCTTCATGTTCGGGTTCGACTCTGGCATGAGTCCACTTGATCTGGACTTAGGCCCACCTGGCTTGGGGTTGACCTTAACTTTGACTTGGTCAATCGGGGTGCAATTTTCGACTCCAACACATGTGAGATACTTATAGCCTGCAAATATATCACCTGGGAATGTTTGTTTATAATTATACTTCATTTTTGCACATAACGCCTTATGGAACATTGCTCAGTTTATTATTATGATATTAATGACGTACTGACGCCTGGGTTTTATATGACCCAGATACTTGACTTAGCACGTGAGTACTTCGACAGGATCGCCGATCAATGAGGACCACCTCATTGATATAGCTATTATGCGGGTTAGTTATTCCTTGAATCCTTATTACTTTCGCTATTATTTCCTGTTGTTGTTTGTGACTATTTGGACATATTTAGAGATAGACAGTTATATTATTGTTCTTGATTACTGATAGACAGACGTAATGTGGTTATGGAAGGATATTTTCTTACCATAAGTAGCATGGCTGGCTTTGTTACGTCCCGAATTTTCGTATTTTGAAAAGCGGTGCGTGACAAAAACTCAAGCCTTGTTGAGATTTGACCCATCTTATATTTTATAGAATATGTTTCTTTTGTTGTTTCCAATATGGGACTATATTTAAAATCCCATCATTTGGGTTTTACTTTCAACATTCTCCATAACCTAAAGATAGAAAACCTAATTCCATTTGACTACTTTGAATAACTAAGTATATATGTAAACTTGTTAAATTGAAAATTAGGAATTAGTTATTTTAATTCTAGTAGATTTTACATTATTTTATTACCTATTTAAAAATATAAATCTATTTTTTAGTTTTAAAACTAATTTTCTTAAATTTGTGTTTTAGTTTGAATAAATATAATTATTAAAATCAATTAATGATATTCCATATAGCTTACGCTTTGCACATTGCTATTTGCATTTTTCGCTTTTTAGAGACCGGATGCTACATTTTACGCTATGTTATTTTCAACATTAGGTAAAACTAGTTAAAAGAGTTCTTTTCTTTTCGGTTAATTTTTCAGTCCATGTAACACCCGAGCCCAATGCTACTAATTTCTGTTACCTTATGATTGGAGTGTGGCCTTTATTTCATTTATCTTGCTTGATTATTACTTATTGTAATTTTACCCCGTCAATTCATTTCTGCATATAACAATTTAAGGCATCTAAAATAAAATTAAAAATATTCGTCTTGGCCTACTTGACACCCCTAACCCTGTTGTAGCGTCCGTGCATCGTGTTCTCGTCCCGTTCGGCGAAACGGGCGAGTTTGGACGGCTACGCGCACGTACGTGTGTCCGTTTTGGGGGTATGCTTTTTGATCATAAAATACTTCATTTTAAATTTTGGATCCCGCCTAAAAAAAAATTATTTTAATTTCGAATTTTTGGACCCAACCCGGACGCAATTTGGAAATATTTTACTTTGCGCCAAAATCCCATTTTCTATTATATTTAAACCGTCTAATATATTTTTATGAAACCATACAATATTTTTTTACTTTTTCTAAATCTTTCAAAAATTGTATCCCTCAGTCAATCCAATTTCTCCATTAATCCCGTGGGCCCTACTCCTCGTATCTCTCTCTCTCCTCGTCGCTCTCTATCTCTCTCCTCTCTCTCGCTTTCTTTCTCTCTCCTCCCAAATTCTCTCTCCTCTCTCTATCTCTCTCTTCTCTCTCTCCCCCTATATATTCTATCTTCCTCTCTTTTCTTTTCCTTTCACAGAACGAGAACCCAACCCCCACATAAATCCTAGCCGCCGTGCCCCTCGCCGCCGCAGCCCCAACGTCAACGCCAACGCCATCACCACCGGACTTCTCGCCTCCTCGCCTTCGTCGCAGCCACTACACCTCCTTCCTCCTCTCCCCTCTTTCCCGTGCCCCTGCACCAGCACCGCGGCCACCTGCGCACCCCTGCACACGTCTGCGCCGCCGGAGCCGCCGCCGGTGACCTCGTCCCCGTGTCCCCGGCCTTCGTGCGCACCCAGTAAGCCTACCTCTCCCTCCTCTCCTTCTTTCCTTCTTCTTCCTTTTCCCGTTCTGTTCCCCGTTCTTGATTGGCCGTGGTTCCGTGCAGGCAAGTCACCGGAGCTCCGTCGACGTGGTCGGCAATCACAACCCCTCCACGAATCATCGTGAGCAACCTCTCTCAGATCCTCTTTTCCCTTCTTTATTTTCCTTTTCTTTTCTTGTTACGTTCTTGATCGTTCGCTGTTTTGCATCTCGCCGGAATCCGGCCGTGCCGGCGACGTGTCCCGACGATCCAGCGAGGTACTCTGATCTGTGTGGTTCCACTGTTCGTCGTTTGGGTTCATTCCGTGAACCGTGCGCCCGTCGCGAGTTTTCCCCGCCGACGTTTAACGTTCTGTTTTCCCGATTCGCGACCCGTCGAGGCAAATACATCTTGCTACATGCTAAATAATATTTACATACACATTGATGACACCCTAAACCTGTAAATTTAACTTTGGTACGATCATTTCTCATTTTCATGTACAATATTGATATATACCATTTTATCTTTCAAACTTGGAATTTACCTGTTGCAATTACTGTTTTGAACCTAATAACCATATTTACATGTTTTAATTTCACTTTCACTAATGACGTAGCATATGGCACTTTATCTATCGTTTTACTTCACTCGGACACTCGCGTACATTGAACCTGCATAAACTGTGATTTCATCCATGGAACTTATAGATATATATCATTGCATCCATGAAGTCTTAAACTTGTTAACATGATTAAATGTCTATAATTGTCTTACTGCATTCTTATAATGTTGAAATCATCTCTGTGACACAACTGATAACTGTACTGCAAATTGGGTGAATCTGCCTATTGTTTAATTCGTTACTTAAATTTATGCTGTTGATAACCATGCTTGATTATGAAACTAAGTAGGAGCACACCCATGATATTGTTTACATCTTGACCTAACTTGCTACATACATATTGATTTACCCGACATGGTACCGTATACTGCTTGACTTAACCTGATATACCATGACCTGACCGTTACCTGATCTTGTGTCTAATGCCAACAAACCTGACATGTAGTCCTCATGGACCGTTCATGTTGTCTATCCAGACAAACCTATTTACCTGATCCTGTGTTGGCATTAGTTTCTTGATTACAGGATACCTGACTTGACATACACATATAACTTGGGGGTATGGGGAAATCAAAGGTGAAACCTGACTTGTAACTCAACAGTTCGCTACTTGTTCTGATTAGTTTTTAGGCTAGGCCAGCCTTGGAATGATGATGCTGACATCATTCATCTGTACACATTCCTGTTTGGTGCCTAGCGGCATATCTCGGTTTCAGCCCGAGAAACTGGGGCCGTGGTCCCAGATATGTACGAGATACTATTGAGTTACATCGATGATTCATCAATTTGGTTTCAAAGACTTTAGAACAGAAAACCTGATAGAACAGTTTAGTTTACCCACTGCACACTACCCTGCACTGCTCTGATTTATATTATTGTTATCCTTGCTTTATTCATGTTTATATTCGCATTGCCTGTTACCCTGTTTATTATGTTATTACTTGATGACTTGACGCGCTGACGTCTGGGTTTTGCATGGCCCAGATTCTGTACCGCTGTCGCAGTCCGAGCAGGAGTACTTCAGCCGACAGGCTGAGCTGTGAGTGTCAGCAGTACTTAGCTTTTCTTTTCTGCATTTTATTCCTGATGTGAGCCCACATTATGGGACATACATTCCAGTTATTTTGTATTGGATCTTTCGCTTCTGCATTTATTTATTCTTGACTCATGTTATCTTGGATTATGGACATGTTTTAGATAGTTTTATTTTGTTCTTGATATCTCTACAACCGTAATGTGACTGTGGACGGATACTTCCTACCCACAGGTAGCATAGTTGGCTATGTCACGTGCCCATTTTAACGTACTCTGGGAAGCGGGGCGTGACAGTCCACAAGGCTTTTGTTGGACTCACCCCAGTATAGTTTTGATTATTACCAAACAACGTATTCCATGTTTTGAACTAATCATTTATAGGACTATTATATATCATAGAACAATTGATGGAGGACAGAAGACTGAGCTCAAATCGTCAAATCCATAGGAGGTTGAAGGTCAAGAGTTGGACTTCACTAGTGTAACAATTTTAAGATCAAGTTTGAAGCCAATAATTAACAAGAGTCGGTGATTGACTCATCGGGGTTTATTTTTTGTTATTATTATTATATTTTAAGAACTTTAATGTAAAAAGGGCTTGGTCTAATGAGCTTGAGAAAACACGTACGTAAATTTTCATATCGTATTATGTGTTGATAAAATATCTTTTAGTCCAAAATTATTTTTCAAATATCTTTTAAGGCTTAAATTATTTACCATAAAAAAAATTATTCAAAGTTGAGCTAAAAATTATTTTCTCGTTTTATATCAAAGTTGAAGTTAACGTATCCTTGATAACACTATGAAACTAATTGATATTTCATCACAATTTTTTGAACTCATTGTATATCTATTTTACGTCTTTTATCAACACAAATAGACATACAATATTATATGTAATAATTTTTATAACATATTGTTTTAATTTGTCCAAGATTGCAAAGTAACTAGAGCTCGGCTATATGGGCATGAAAGGCTTTAGGCATGACTATTTAATTTTTATATTTCCTTACATCACCTTTCATCCACATGTTTTAATTAGTATTATATATACTTTCCTGATCTCGTGTCAAATGTTTTTAGGGGAAAGTTTTTGAAATTAATTTTTAGAGCCGTTGTATTTTATTTGGCAAATATTTTCATGACTACTATTCAAGAGGACATATTTTATTTGTTTGTGAGATTTGTACAATACATCTATTACAACGGCTAGTTTTAGTTTTTATGGAAATTTATTAAATATCAACACCGTTAATTCTGTTAAGGCAGTTGCTATTTTCCTTAGCAAAGTTATTTTTAAACTAATTTACACATCATTTATATATACTACATTATTTTTTACATGAACATCAACCTCATTTTTGCAAAAGCACTTTAGCACTTTCAAATTCTCTCAAGCTCATTAGTCTTTCAATCCTATAGAAAGAGCTGTATATCTTATTGTGCTATGAAGTTCTCTCATCGTGTTTAAGAGAGAAAAGGTTATCCATTGTAAGAGGTCGTGAGCTTCTTGGTGTAGAAGCGAGACGTGTAAGACTTACTGAGAGAAGCAGGACATGTAAGGGTTTCTCCGTCCAGTTGAAAGAGGGTTATTGTGAAAAGAAAAAGTCCCAAGGGAGGGGCCTTAGGTAGTAGACTAGACAGAAGATGCCGAACCACTCTAAATCGACCGTGTCACAGTTTGCATTTCTTTATATCTTTACTTTATCGTATTGCTTACATATTTGTGTTACGATTGATTTAATTTAACTGTGCTTAAAATTACTCGAACATATTGCTACTGTTATAAAGTTAGAGATTAATTTTTGAAAACCCTATTAACCCCCCTCAAGGGTTATTAGCGCACTTTCAGTTTTAAGTCTATTTATTTAGACTTTGGTGTATGAGATCCTTGTTCATGACAGCATTCTACCGTGTCTCCACTATTATTGCTCCAGCTAGCGTCAACGCAGACATTTTCCATCATTGTCACTACTATTGCTCACTATCACTGATATTTCTTTCACCGTCATCATCATTGTTGCCCTTTTGGCATCGCCACCACCATCATTTTTATTGTAGCTATCATTGCCTTAACTAACGTTTCTGTCATTGCTACCACTGATATAATGAATTCATCGATGTCACCACTCACCACCCTCGCCCCAATGGCCAATCACTGCCTATTGTCACTGTCATCACAACCACCATTATCTGTGAAACCGCCACCACCATCACTGTCACTGCTATCGATACCATGGCACTGTTGGTTTAACATCTTCATGGTTGGTAGCTGAAGGTGGTCTTAATGAAAAATTAGGTGGACATCATAAAGCTGGAATTAGAAAAGGAAAATAAGGATGTCAAATGAGACGTCCAGTGATGTGCCTCTCATGCTGGGTTCTTGGAAAATACAGATAGATGTGTTTTAAAAATGGTTCTTTGGCCACAAAATTGAATAAAATTAAGACACGCGAGTATAAATTTCTAAAAGATTAGAATTATGGACACCAATATAAGATCGCCTCTCACAAACGCATAATTTTAGAATATAAAGTCTATCAGATAAAGGAGTCATGAAAATGAACGAAATCCCATGTGCATAAATAAAGGTGTTTAATTGACCTGAGTGTAATTTGATACAAGAACAATACGATCATCTGTTTTCTGGCGAAGATGGCTCAGCAGCCGAGCTAAGACATGCATTTTTCCCGACAGTTCTACCCAAATTCCACCACCGCCAGACCATGCTCCAGATCTACCAGAAAAATTTTAATCTCCTTTTATTAACTTGATAATACCTAATCAAATGACAATTGTGAAGAACACCAATCATACCTCCCAGAAAATAGCTCTGGAGGGAAAAATTGCATGCAATCCTCAAAACCGGATGTTCCTGAACTTCCACTTTTAATCGTATCATATATGAGCTGCAATATATAGAATAAATTTTATATGATAGATTACTTGCAATCAGGTGCCGAGAATAAAACAATTTACAGTAGTAATTTTATTGCTCCATATCGATTAAGGCCAGGAAAACCTACTAGAGGCCACTCTTAAGCAAAATACTGCGGTAGTAATGCATAACTATATAGAAAGTAGCAGTCATTTCAGTGATTTGCTCAGAGTTGAATACAAATAATAAAGAAAAATGTAAGGTTACCCTTGACAAGTTTAATTATACAATTAATAGCAAGAGCAATTTACTGTTGCAATAGCATTAACTATAAGGTCATACATTGAAGTGGCAAAATAAGAACGATCATTCACATTTATGTGTCTGCTTATTTTATCATCAGCACATAAAAATAAATAAACTGGTATCATGGAAGAAAATTCAGAGGCCAATTCTGATCATCAGCTCAACAATGTATTAAAATGAAATGATAGATACCAAAAAATGAAGATATCAACTAATTGACCATATAATACTCTTGGTAGTAAGACTGGGTTTGGAAAGAAACAATAGGGAAATTTAGATGTATGGAGTATGTATTAATTTTCGCTTGTTCCAGGCATGTTGCTTGAACTTTTTTGAAGAAGTTAAAGAGTAGGTCTCATCACATAAACAGGGCAGTATTTTAACTATTGTTGTGTATAAAAAATTCTCAACACAAAACTCTAGCCCACGAGTTTAAGCTCATGGGTTTGGACTGATATTGTGTATCAAGAACTCTAAATGCTCCCTGTTACACATGCATGAATGTTGTCTCACGTGAAAAAACCTCGAACAAATATTTCACCCTCTTTAGAAGGAAGAATACAAAACTATATAACATAAATATATTCCTATGATGTTGCAAATAGATAATTAGTAGCCCACAACTCACTAAATTAAACTTTTGGGGGAAATGGTTCCAACCAAGGTAGAGTGAACCAGGAGTGAGAGATCCTTAATTTAAGACCTACAGTAAAAACTAAAAGATAAAAAAGAAAAGAAAAATCGGATCCATATATGTTGTCTTCCATGTGTAAATCAATGTGTCCCATGTGAGAATTGGTGTTGGAGCTACGATATGAAATAATTGTTGGCCCACCACTCAATAGCTTACACCTTTGTGTAAAGGTGTAAAGCAGTTCCCAACAGAGTTAATATGTGACTAATGAGGTTTGAAACTGCAACCTCTTGCCTCTCGGCACCTCCATTCCATAAGCATAATCACTTTTCCTCAAAGATTAAGTTAATGGATTATGAGCCGGTGTATATTAAGCAGTCTGGCTCTCAACACTTAAAGTCATCACAATATATATGTACGGATCCTATAAGGCGGGTTCGTGTTTTTAAAAACACGAAACTGAATGAGGGCCGTTGGATCTTGTGTTTTTTATCAACGGTTAAAATTAATTCGGCTTGATAAATCATTAATAAATGGAAGGTAAATATTCTACTTCTTGACTTTAAAAAAAATTCAAGAGAAACACCAAATCCTTTAGTATTACCTACACAATATTTGGAAGTTCTAATCTTTCTCTTGAATTTTTTTCTAAAATCAAACAGTAGAATATTTACCTTCGATTTATTAAACTGGATTAATTTTAACCATTGATTAAAAATACAAGATCCAACGGCCCTCATTCATGTTCTGTTTTTAAAAAACGCGAACCCGCCCTATAAGATCAGCATATAGAGAGAGAGAGAAATGGAGGAAAGAGGCCCTAGGAAGCTTTTTCGTCGGGTGGCATCAAAAAACCATACCCACCACCATGTTATTCAACAATCGGCAACGTCCATCTTGATCTTCATCGTCTAATATGACAATACACCAAATTTCATATGATTCTAACACCTTTTCACAGTTGATTTAGCAATGTAAAAAGTTCAATTGTCGATAAACCGTTAATTTTGCACCCACTAAATCAACGATGTAAAGGTGTTAGAATCACATGAAATTTGGCGTATCGACATATTAGATGATGAAGATCAAGATGGACGTTGCCGGTTGTCGAATAAAATGGTGGAGGGTATAGTTTTTTATGCCACCTGACGAAAAAAGCCTCCTAAGGCCTCTCTCTCTCTCTCTCTCTCTCTCTCTCTCTCTCTCTCTCTATATATATATATATATATATATATATATATATATATATATATATATATATCCCTTTTCTTCAAAGGATAACTCAGTGACAACAGGATAACTCAGTGACAACACTTGATTTTACAAAAAAAAAACTTTAGTTTTCTCCACACTGTTGTAAAAAGCGCTTAAAGCGTCTGCTAAAGCATTTTGAACGGGTCTCTACTTCGCTTCAGAGGAAAGCAGTGGTGTAAAGCGTTTAGAGCTTCTTTTAGGGTTTCAAGGTAAAAAAGCATGCTTTAGCAAGCGAAGCTGTCATGAAGCGGAAGAAATGATCATGAAGCAAGCGAAGCTGGTGAAGCAGGTAAAGGGAAGCGGTTCTGGATGAAGCAAGTCGGATACAAAGCAATTTCGTAATTAAAAAAATTAATCTTAATAGGTTTAGGTTCAAGTAAAGTGATTATACTTGTCGCAATAACTTAATTATATAGTCTTTTTTTACCAAACTATAGATCTTTTACTATTTTTGAAATTTTTATTATATTTTTTCATAATTTTAATGTTATCAAACCATATATATATATATATATATATATATATATATATATATATATATGGTTTGATAACAATAAAAATATTAAAATTATGAATAGAGAGAGAGAGAATAATGGAGGAAAGATACCATAGAAGGGAATTTCCTCATATGGCGTCGAAAAAGTAGGCCCTCCCTCATTTTTTCCGACGATCGGCACCCACCATCTTCATCGTTGTCATCTAAGATGTGGGTATACCAAATTTCATGCGATTCTACGACCTTTTCACCGTTGATTTAGTGGGTTCAAAATTAACGGTTTACCGACAACAGAACTTTTTACATTGCTAAATCAACGGTGAAAAGGTCGTAGAATCGCATGAAATTTGGTGTACCCACATCTTAGATGATAACGATGAAGATGGTGGGTGCCGATCGTCGGAAAAAATGAGGGAGGGCGTACTTTTTCGACGCCATAAGAGGAAATTCCCTCCTATGGCCTCTTTCCTCCATTAACCTCTCTCTCTCTCTCTCACTATATATATGTATGTATATATATATATATATATATATATATATATATATATATATATATATATATATATATAAATTTTTATATTCAAAAATAGGTTGGCGCTTGTTTCCGCTAAGGCGCCGCTAAAGCTAAAGCGCCACGCCACCGCTTCGCTCCAATTTCTGCTTTCCGCAATCTTGCTCCTCAAATTGTTCTTAGTAAAGATAAAAGAAGAGATTTAAAAAGGATTCCATGACATGGGTAACCCACAATTCGTCTGCGGCACTTGCACAGCCATACAAAAAAAAGGAAAAGGTGCTTGATATAAAGAATACTTTTAATACGTAGAAAGGAGAGATACTAAGAATACTGAGAAAATCATTTCAACTATAATTTCCTGCAGGCATATATGCAGCACAAAATTTACGTAAAAGTTGTTTTTCACCAAAATGAAATAGAAAATACCATAACAGTATGCATCAAGAAGAACGTCAGAGAATTTAACTTACCTTTGGATGATTGCAGAGTTTTTTAAGTGCGGTAATATATGCCAAAATTTTGGATTGCTTAACATCCTCGGTAATTGCACACCTGACCTTTTAAATGAATAATAAGGTAAATGATGTTTATCAGGTTTAAAAGATATCATTGCAGAAACTAGTCCCAAGATAAAATGATACTAAGATAATGTGCTAAATAAATCCTCACATTTTTAGATTTTATGAAATGGCTATACAAGTCGAGCTGCAGAGGAGTCAACTTGCAACAGACCACTTGCACAATCTACAAAATATATCCCCGTCAAAATATAAACAGGAGTAATCAATAATATGAAATTGGGTAAACAATAAACCTAACTTGAACAACATAAAAACATGCTGAGCAGTTATGGAGTGCATTGCAAAATTTGAAATAATTTCATTAATTGAATATAGGTTCATTTCTGGAATATATGTACAGGTTCCAAATGGAAAATTAAGAGAACCACATAAAGCTGATTGCAAATTACAAAGTGAAATCAATAATTGAGCATCCAAGAATTTAATATTCATAATGCAATATATGCAGCACAATTTCAAAGTTGTATAATGACACACATTAGATAAATCATGCTACCTTCATGAAACATATAGACAGCATACAATTGAAATTTCAGGCCAGGATCGTTCATGTGTGTAGACATATTCATGTTTTAGCAGCAGTATAGAGCATAAGCTAAAGTATTAGCCCTTGAATGGTATGATTATGTGAAATAGGTCTTTCGGGCTTATTATGTTCTTTTCTAAATTCTAAGAGAAAGCGCGCGCGGGGGGGGGGGGGGGCCTTATTCAGCACCAACGAGGCAACAATATAGAAGCAGAGTTTTTGCTTCATATCAAAGAAGAAAAATATCGTCGTATTTTTAAAGTAAATATCAAGACAAATTACAGCAGTAGACAACATGACATAATGATTTAACCATGTAATTATGACAGACTCCAAATCATTGTAATTGCTCAGAACTCGCACAACCAAGATTATACTCATAGATTGCTGTTATACATAGACCTAAGAAATTCAGCAGCACCCTAGAGCATCTAAAGTATTTAAGTTAGAACAATAAAAAGATAGCAGTGTCCTTACGTATACAGTACTGCATAAATCCTTCTGACGCCTAGTGAAAAGGAAAGGTTGCTAATATATACTGGGTAAACTATTGGGATAGTGTGGTTCTGCCCATCATATTAATCTTCAGCAGCACGACTATTCCCGCTAATAATTCTTTCTATGATTTGATGGATTGCATTCTAGGAACAAACCTTTTAAGAAACCTGAAAGACATGTCCAACATAGTATTCATTCTATTGCTTAGGCAGAAATATATGATCAAAGACTCGATGCAGACAAAATAACAGTAAAGAGAAATGGACTGCGGTACAGTTAAAATCCATGAACTTTTAGAGCACGTTAGGTAAATACCTTGACCCTTAAAAACTACATGAAAATCACCACGAACTGTTTTTTTATTTGCTGTTGAACTTTTATCATACTCCCTTATACCTCTTTTCTTCAGAAAATGACATGGACTTCTATTTTGTTAGAATACCCGTAGTATACATGGGTTTATTATATATAATTAGATACTTAATAAGGGTGTAATAGCAAAATCGCGTTGCCTGTATAAAGAGGAGTATTAGGCTTAGACCAATCTATCTATTACATTTCCCTGATTCTCTCACTCCTCTCATTTTTTACATGGTATCAGAGCAAACTAACCACTCATTTTCTAAGTTCTAATCTCAACCATCCATCCAAAATATCAACACCAAACATCAATCCTAACCCTAACCGCCACCGCTACCACATCCTCACCCTTGCTAGAGCTTCGCCGCACCTCGCCGAACTTCGCCGGAGCTCCAGCTTCCTTCCACGACGCCAATCGACGAAAATCGAGCTGGGTCGAGCGTTCTAGTCATCGATCTTGAGAAGAACTGCACTTGATGACGAGAACGATCTTGACTTGAGGCGTCTTCCCTCAGATCTGAGGTCGACTTAATGGATTCCTTCAGTTTTCTTTTGATTTCTGTGATTCTTCTTCGATTTGAGTCGTTTTTGAGCTGTTGAGTTCCTGATCGATTTGAGGCTCATTTTGGAGATTTGTTGTTGATTCTTGTTGTTCTTGGTCCTTGGCTCGATTTGTCACTTGGAGTTTGTTTTATTGCTGATTCTTTGTTGTTCTTGGTCCTTTTTGGCTCGATTTGTCTCTGGGAGTTCGATTTGGTTCCTTTTTGGTGCTGATTGCTACAGTAACCAAAGTTTGAAGGTAATCCTTGTGCTTTTCAAGATGTTTTGGTCCCTTTTAGCTATATTTTGGTGTGTAGATTGGGTTATCGGAGTTTCGAATTCATCGGAGTCCGTATTTCGATCCGATTGAGTTTTGTAGAGTGTTTTTCGTCACCCATTGAGATAGGAATGCGCTTGCTTGTCAAGCGTATACAGATTTCCCCTGCCTAGGATAGGCAAGAATTTATCGATTACGGAGATCCAAATCTTCGGCAGCCGCGGACAAAACTGCTGTAAATTAACCCGTTCTGAAGCAAGGGAACCTCCGATTAACAGGTCGTACAGATCATGCTAACTCAGTGGGTAATATGCACGTGTTGTGTTTTGAGGATACTTTGGGCACATCGGGAGCCTCGCAAAGTTTACGGGGGTCCCGCATTGCAAAGGTTTGGCGCAAGCAAAGGTTTGGCGCATGCGCCCGTGCATTGAACGAGTGCTGGCGCAGTTGGCGCATGCACCCGGGCCTTGCACCGATGCAAGCGCTCGTGCATTGCATGGGCGCCTGCACAGCTGGTGCAAGCAGAAAGCTTAAACTTCAGAAAATGGAACTTGAGCTCCTGGAAGCGTAAGCTTCGGATTATAGAACTTGAATTCCTGGAGCTTGAGCTCCTAGCGGTTTCCCTAAGAGAGGAGCCCAAAGTCACTCTCTTTGATGGGGCCATCCTAAACTTTTCCTATTTTAGTCCCAAAAAAGCTCTCTTGATTTTCAAATTTTCGGATTTTGAATCTTGATGGTGAAAAGGGGTCCTTTTCCCTTCTCCAAGCCTTAGATCTTATCAAAAATAGGGTTTTTTTAAAGATGAGTCTCCTTCCTCTTCTCTCTTTAGATCTTGAGAAGGAAGAAGGAATGCAAAAATCACTCCTTTTTAGAATTCGATAGAGGATTCCCTCTTATCTCAAAGGATTTGTGGCTAAAATCTATTTAGTTTTGTAAAAAGATAGGCTTTCCTCTTGATTTAATTTTTAAAAAAAGAACTTGAAGAGGGAGGCACCAACTCTAGTTTGATTGAGGGGAAAAAAGTTCTTATTCATTTCATCATGTTGGCCTTTTATAAGCTCACAACTTTACATATAGCCCTTTGGGCTTTTCAAAATGGCACTTATGCCTCCACCATGCCTATGTGCTCATTTCTTTTTGCACATAAGCCATGGGTTTTACAAAATTTGGCTTCTTGCCCTTTTAATTTACATTTCACATAAAAAGTACATTTAACTCTATCTATTACATAATTTTTTTCTTTCTTCTTCGATGGCCGGCCTGCTTTGCTTGGGTTTGAAGCGATTTGGGCACGGACCCAGTTGTTTGGGTCGAAACCGGGTTAGTCGGACCTGGGTCCACTTGGGCGCTAACTTTGACTTTGACTTGTTGACTTTTTGGACAAAGGGGTATAAATTTTAACCCTAAACAATTTGTTTAGGGATTGTTGATTGTTGATCGGGGCTTGAGAGATCGATCACGTTATTTGGGTGGAGATCGGATCCTGGGAATCTATTTTTTTTAGTAGAGTAGTGGTTCTTTGATTCTTGGAGATGGAAAGCAAAACGATCTCTTCCACCGATGTTTTAGTCATCAAGACGTTGGCCTTTAAGCTTGATGATCAGAATTTCCATAGCAAGGAACTGATGATGGAGAGGTATATCAAAAGGAGGAAGAAGAGCAATCACTTAACGGATCCTCTCCTGATCCGATGACTGCTGATTGGAAGGCAGATGATGCACAGCTCAGTCGTCTCATGCTCGATTCGATGGAGCGACGTATCATAGATGGCCTTGTGCACATGGGATCTGTGAAAGCGATTTGGGAATAGCTCCATGAGCTCTATTCTTCACAGCAAAGCCTCTCGAAGGCTTATGATTTGGTACATCAATTATACAAGATTCGGCAGGGAACTCGTTCATTGCATCGGTACTACTCAAAGTTTGAGTCTTGCACAGCTTGTATCGGAGTTATTTCCGACCACTAGTGATATTATGGAGATGAGAAAGCGGCACGAAGCTCTTCTGGGGATCATTTTTCTCGGTGGGCTACGACCTGAATATCAATCGGCACGTCCGGCCTTACTTAGGAAGACGGATATTACTCTTTCGACTGCCTATCATACTCTTCACTAGATTTTTCAGTCAGAGATCACTGATGAGCAGCAGCCGGCATCTGACAAACATGGTGCACTTATTAGATCAAAGAGTTCTCCCACATATTACTCTCCACGAGAGGGAAGGGGGAGCAGGTTGTTTCGGAGGCAAAGACCATGAAAAGCCTCGTTTTTGCGACTACAGCTGTCAATAGGGACATGTTCGCAATGCCTGCTGGAAGTTGAATGGGGGCCTCCTCAGCCTCACCATCCTGCTACTCATGCATATGTTGGGACCGCATCTCTCACATCCTCCGCCACTTCGATGGATTCAGTATCATCTAAGAGTACCGTTAAATCCTTAGAGGAGGAGATTGCTCGATTCAGGCTTCTTATGATCTCACCAGCTTCTAGTAGCCAGGCTGGATCGGCTACACCTCGGACTTCAGCTGTAACCATCTTGGGTCTTACGAGAGATAACCATACGGTCTTTATTACTTCAACTTCTGTATGTCGTCCTTGGATGATTGATACGGGCGCAACAAATCATATGACAGGAGAGAGGCATATTGTCTTCATATAAGCTAAGGCATGAATGTACCCCGGTGACCAAGGTTGTAAATCGCATATGACGGTCCATGGCGGTCGGGGGATTCATAGCGAATGTCGGACAGCTACCTTTATGACGGGTTTTATATATAAATGGCTCTACAAGTGTTATGGAATGAAGTTCAGAACTAGATTAAATAACATTTCACATAAGTTTCTATACACATCAATGTTCAAAATAAAAGAAACAATTATCATCATTATCCAAAACTGAAAAGCAAAAGTGCTGGCAAACAAGCATAAGTTTCATGCATCATAATTCAGAAAACCAAAATGAAATAAGTTTTCAGCAAACAATCAAGTATCACAGAAGCAAACTCATTTATCTCCATCAACATCGTAGTCGGAGGTAGAATCATCATTTGCGGGCGCCATGGCAGCCGCTATACTACAAATATTGCCGATAGCGAAAACCATGGCGTCCGCTATATGCTAACCCACTATAAAACCATACCGATGCATCCCGTATAGCGACTGAGAATCTAAAACGCTATAACGGCGCTATTGCGGTCACTATGGCCGCAATTTAAAATATTGCCAGTGATCTTCGCAAATGGCACCACCTCTGCCAGCAACGGTGTGAGATATGTTCGTGCCACACCACAGTTATCTCTCTCTATTATCTTATATTTGCCTGACTTTCCTTTTAATTTACTCTTTATAAGCCAGCTGACTCGAGATTTGAACTGTAACGCAACTTTCTTTTCTGGTGGATGTGTTTTTTAGGAGCTTGGAACTAGGCGGACGATTGACACAGGGACTAAAGTTGATAAGTTGTACCACCTCGATGAACATCCATGCCTCATAAACTGCCCAACAGCATCCACACCTTTCGATACCCATTTGTCGATTTGATCACCCTTCTCTACATACCTTGAAAAGGATTATTCCCTCTTGGTATTTTGTCTAGTTTAGAGTGTGAGTCGTGTGAGTTGGGTAAGCATCATCGCTCTAGTTACCCATCTCGTATTAATAAAAGAGCTGAAAAACTTTTTGATTTAGTTAATTCTGATATTTGGGGGCCATGCCCTATTGTTGCCCAAGAAGGCTTTCGCTACTTTGTGAACTTTTTTATGATTTTTCTCGAGTCCCGTGGTTATATTTGATGAAATCTAGGAATGAAATATTTTCTTATTTTCAAGTCTTTTGTTTTGAAGTTAAGACTCAATTTGGAGTCCCTATGAGTATCTTGAGGAGTGATAATACCAAGAGTATTTTAGTACACCCTTTAGAACATATATGGAGTAACTTGGCATTATTCATGAATCCTCTTGTCTTTATACCTCCAACAAAATAGGGTGGTAGAAAGAAAGAATAGACATTTGTTAGAGTTCACTCGAACTCTTTTGTTTCATATGCGAGTACCTAAATCTTTTTGGGGGATGCAGTCCTCACTGCTAATTACTTGATCAATCGTATGCCCTCCTCTGTCCTAAATGGACAGATTTCTCATTTCATATTGTTCCCGTCGATGGTCCCTTTTTCAGTCCCTCCGCGGGTATTTGGATGTGTTTGTTTTGTCCATGATCTACAACCATGGGTTCTAAACTAGATCCCAAGGCCATTGTAGGATGTTTTTTGTCACCCTATTGAGATGGGAATGTGCGTGCTTGTCAAGCATGTACAGATTCCCCCTGCCTGGGGCAAACCGGGGTTTATTGATTGTGGGGATCCGAATCTCCGGCAACCGCGGACTAAGCTGCCATTAATTACCCATCGTCTTTAAAACGAAGGAACCTCCGATTGACGGGTCAACTAGTCATGCGAACTCAATGTGCAGTGAGCGTATGTGTGTCTTGCGAAGTTTTGAGTATATCGGGAGCCTCACAGAGTTTACGGGGATCCCGCTACCCGGATAGTGGGTTGTGGGTCAAGGGGGCTAGCAGCACTCTTGCGGGGTGTGGAGCAGCGCCCCGTTAGAAATTTTTTCTAGCGGGGAACGTGTTTGAGTGTGGAGTATATTTAAAAAAGAAAGAAGAAAAGGAAAGGAAAAAAACGGTGGGCAACATCCTAAGGACGTATGGACGTCGGCGCCTCACGCGCCCGGCATGTGGGCGCGGCGCTAGGCGGGCTTAGCCCCGAAATTAGTAGTTGAACTCCCGAAAAGGATTTTTATCTATAGAGTTAAACTCTAAAAGATTTTGAGTGGAGTTAAACTCCCAAAAAAGATTTTTTATTTATGGAGTTAAACTCCAAAAAATTTTGAATGGAGTTAAACTCCTAAAAGAGTTTTATTATGGAGTTAAACTCCAAAAGATCTTGACAAATGAAGTTGAACTCCCAAAAATCTTTGGAGATGATCAAAAAGAACTCCTTTCTTCTCCCCTTTAACCCTGGATCTTCTTTTGAGCCTTGATCTTCCCGAAGTGGGGTTTTTAGAGATGGGTCTCCTTCTTCCTCCTCTCTGTTGGAGGGATCTTGAAGAAAAGGGGATAAGACTTAAAAACCTCCCTTTTTGGGGATTTGATAGAAGATCTGAGCTCCCCTTCAAGGATTTTATGGTGAAAACTGTTTCTTTTTGGAAAAAGAGGAGTTAAACTCTTGATTTAATTCAAAAAAAGGAAGAAGGTTTAGAATCTTGAGGAAGGAGAAGGAGGCACATAACCCTAATTTTTTAGTGAGAGAAAGTTGTCCTTGATTTTTTCATCATGTTTGTCTTTATAGGCTACACATTTTACATATAGCCTTTTGGGCTTTGCCAAACAGCACTTGTACTACCTCATGCCTTATGTGCTTATTTCTTTTTACACATAAGTCATGGGGTTTACAAAATTTTGGCTTTCTGCCCATTTTTCATACATTTATTTCTAAAAAATTGCATTAAACTAATTTATTGCTTCATCTTGGTATGGAGTCGGCCCCTTCCATGCTTAGTCTTGACTTGGGCTTGAGTCCACTTGGCTTGGGGGTTGATTGACTTTGACTTGGCCGATCGGGAAGTAACTTTTGACCCCAACAGTCATTAAGTGCATTTTTCTTGGGTATTCTCGAACTCAAAAAGGATATCGTTGCTAGTCCTGGATTACATCGTCGATTTATAACGGCTGGCGTTGCTTTTCATGAGTCCACCCTATATTTTTCTACATCCCACTCCTATAGACATGGACAGTGACTTTCTTTTAGATTTCTCATATTTTTCTGCACACAACATCCCTTCTGAGTCGGTTGATTCTCCATCTCCTGTGTTGAAAATCATCTGTACCGCTCCAATTGACCTACCTCCCACCCCTGATTCCCCGCTGTTGAGTCCCATACCACCAATTACAAGGACATATGCTCGTCGAGCCCGTACAGCTCCTGAACCTCAGCCTCCTGCTGCTGATCTCCCCGAGTCTCAAGCTCCGCCGGAGACTAACATTGATCTCCATGTTGTCTTACGGAAAGGCATCTGGAGTTGCACTTCTCACCCTATAGCTTATCATGTGGCAACTTATCACTTCTCTTCGACATATCGAGCATTTATCTCCTCTCTCGACTCTCATGCTCTACTCAAGTCCCTTTTTGATGATTTCTCATAAAGGGTAGACCGAGGCTATGATTGATTAGATACTTGCCCTCGAACTGAATCAGACGTGGGATCTGGTTCCTCTTCCGGCTGGGAAGAAGGTTGTAGGGTGCCGCTGGGTATACACTGTGAAGTTTCACCCTGATGGGACCCTTTCCCTCTTGAAAGCATGTTTGGTTGCCAAAGTGATTCGCAGACTTACGGCATTAATTATGAGGAGACATTTTCTCCAATGGCCAAGATGACTTCTATTCGTCTACTTATGTCTCTTACAGCTACCCATCGTTGGCCACTGCATCAGCTTTGATGTGAAAAATGCATTTCTTCATGGATCTTTGATCGAGGAGGTCTATATGAAGCAGCCACGTAGTTTTGTTGCTCGGGGGGTCTGGTCTAGTTTGCTGATTGAAGAAGTCATTATATGGCTTGAAACGGTCTCCTCAAGCGTGGTTTGGAAAATTTACCGAGATGGTTATTTCGTTTGGTCTCAGACGGTGTGCACATGACCATTCGGTGTTCTACCATTATAACATCAATGGCCTTCGCATTCTTTTGGTGGTATATCGATGACATGGTGATTACTCACGATGATGTTGCTGGTATTGCACAGTTTAAGCACCACCTTCAAACAAAGTTTCAGACTAAGGACCTTGGGTCGGGTCTCCATCCGATCGCAGATCTAATACAGGATATTGTGTGTTTGTAGAATGTAACTTGGTCTCTTGGAAGAGAAAAAAAGCAAAGCGTAATGTCCCACTCCAGCGCCGAGTCAGAGTACCCGGCCATGACGAATACCACCTATGAGCTTGTATGGATTCTCTTTCTGCTGGGAGAGCTTGGCTTTGAACCCACTTCCTCTATGCGGCTATATTATGGTAATAAGGTTGCAATCTATATCGCATCTAATCTTGTGTTACATGAGCGAACGAAGCACATTAAGGTGGATTGCCACTTCGTGAAAGAGAAGGTTGAAAATGTGATCATTGATACTTACTATATTCAATCTGCTCATCAGTTAGCAGATTTATTCCCAAATCCCTTAGAAAGGAATAGAGTGCAGTTTATTTGTAACAAGCTGGACATGTTTGATATGTATGCTCCAGCTTGAGAGGGTGTTAGAACACTCGTAGTGTACACAGGTTTTCGTAGTGTACACAGGTTTATTATATGTAATTAGATATTTAATAAGGGTGTAATAGCAAAATGGTTTTACCTATATAAAGAAGAGGATTAGGCTTAGCAAATCTATCCATTACATTTCCCTAATTCTCTCTCTACCCTCTCAATTTTTACATATTTCTTCATCGATCAAATTTGTTATTAAACCTGATTGATAAAAATAAAATATGCTTTTGACCCATTAATACAATCTCTTATTCCGTCAATTAATCTGAGTATATATTAGTAATCGTATTAGTTTAATTATTACTTCCATAAATTAAACTGCTAATGGTACTAGCACAATTATCCCCCTTCTTCTTCTCTTTTTATTCTGGAAATCATCTTCCGCTTCAAGCCCATCCTTCCAAACCATTTTCCTCTCTTTTCTATTCAATATTCCACTTGAATTTTTCTTCATTTTGGAACTCTTTATTATATCCATCCTCCAAACTAATCATCCTAGCCCACTTTGAAACTCATTTTCAAAACCATCCTTCAAAACCCAATATGGAATTATAATTTAAAACCATTCTCCATGGAAATTTCAGAGGCATCCACCTTAAGCCATTACTCAAGCCCATGTTGGAACCAAGGTTTAAAATCTCGGTAACGGTATTCGTATCGGACGATCATTTCTGGGATTGAAATTAGCCATATTTGGCTGTCTCGGATTGGAAAATCGATTTTCTATCGTTTGACGATTAAGAATTTTTAAATATTAGTGAAACTTTTGAATAAATAGTAAAAGTAACTAAAAACAGTTGGTGAATTCTTTAGTTATTAATGATGTCTAAAGTGGTGGTTTGGATACTTTGGTTTAAAATATAAAACTACAATCGTTTATATATATATATATATATATATATATATATATATATATATATAGTAATTAATAATGTCACGTAAACTGTAATACCCAACCTAACTAAATACATGAATATATCCAATAAATCATTAATAATTCCAATAACCCATTAATACTTGATACTGAAATCCCACTAAAAAATGGTAAACCCAATATGATTTGGTATCGAACAATATCGATATCGGAACTTGGAAGGTCGTTTTTGAATCGAAATAAGCCATCATGTATTAGGTTTTGTGGGTATTTATCGAAAGGAACAAAAGAAGATGATAGTCATTCAAAATATGCCCAATTGAGATAGCCAGAGTCGCCCAATTTAGATCCTCAAGAATCCCATTTACTTCTAATTTACTTCACACACATGCACATACATATTTTCATTTGAAAAGGGACCTTATTCTGTGTTTTATATTCTTTCTAGATCCAAGGACTGAATTATTAAACAAAAATGGAAGGGGAAAAACCATTGATTCAATACCTTGCTATAGAACTAATGCTTTAGAGAAATATCAAATCAGATAAGAGTTAACAAATGAAGCGGGCCATTAATAATTCGAAGATAAAAAAACAAAAAAGTAAGCATTGATTTCACTTCCATATCTTGAATCTATAGTATTTTTTCCCTGGTGGGTCTTCTTCAAAACCAAAAGCATTAATACGTGGCCTTGGTATGTGGCCTTCTGTTGAAGCACAAATTATCTCATTCCTTTACCAAAATTTCATGTTGAAGAAGATCTTCCTCTACAAAATTTATACTGGATGAAAGTATGATCTGTGTTTATAAGCCTTACAAGAAGCTGTGCATGTCCATGAATCAATCATATCATATATGCAACAATCTAGTCTTTACAGCAAACACAATTTGAGTAAGCACAACTGAAACCGATTAAATAACATACCTTTGGTGGTAAGTGATTTGACAACAAAGCATTTGTCCTCCTCAGTATGAACTGAAAGTAGAATTTAAAAGCAGTCACTTCGATTGTCAAGCATTTGAGTTACGTTACATACAATCCAATGACAAGAGAAATACTCAGAAATAAAATAACAAACTTTAATACATGAATTAACTGCATCAGAGAGGTGTGTAGTAAGCTGAAATGTAGAATATGCAACACAAGAGATGAATTTTGATTTACCTGATTAACTTTTGAGCTTAGCTCTCCAGACCTCTCAGCTCCCAGCTTCCTTTCTTCTAGGGTGGAGGTCGGTTCTCTTCCACAAATTATTGGAGTCTAATTTCAGAAGTATCACAAAATTAGTTGAGAAATTATGCTCTATACAAAACCATAATGGTCATTAGACTATAATCGGATCATAAATTCATAATTTGGGCATCAAACTCCTTGTTGATCTGCTACTTCTTAAATTTGAAAATTGAGATTTACTAAATCAATTGCCTTTACTATCTTAAAGATCAAATTGCTAAATTCTTCACACGCATTCATGTTTTGGTTGAACATAATTTGTGTTCATGTAGTATAAAATGGAAGCATAAAAATACAACAAGCACACCTACAAACATCACCATTTATAAAATCCAAAACTTTTGTTCAAGAGGAAGTGGATGTATCCTAAAAAAGTTTGAGGCAAAAAATAAGCCGATGGTAAATTCTCAACTTGGGGTTTTGGATATGCATTGATCTTGCATATTTAGAGAAGCAAACACAGTTGAAGATTGTTGTGGATTTTGGGTTTGCATCTTAGATTAAATAAAGGAGGTAGCAATCAAAAGCAACTCATGTATCATGGATGCTCCATCATTACACTTCTTAGGCACTTCAACACATGTGATTCTCAAGCATGCGGCATGCCTACTACTCGAACACTTCTTTGATACACAACACTAACTCAAAAAAAATATATGCATTGGCATGTATATAGTTCTATTTATGTATCAAAGCCTCTTTTAATTTAATTAAAAAAAAGTTAAAATGGTAACATATACAATACTAGGCAATATTTATGGTATGTTTGGAGATAAAAGGCAAGACATAAGATATTAAACAAAAATTTGAAGTGTCGTCCATTCCTTGAGGCTTGAACAAGGTTATCGAAATAATATGATAGGTTATATTGTATAGTTACTATCGACTACCATATGTGTAAACATTACATGATATTGTACCATGAAAAACTTGTACCCATGACTCTAATTGAATGTGGGTGTGCCAATAGACTCGATACAAGAATGTATATGTAGTTGCCCTCTTATTATAATATGTATCGGTATCATGTTTCTTTATCATTATGTTTATTTCTATTAATATTACTATCATCATCATCATTAGTATTGTTATTGTTGATGTTCCTGTTGTTGGTATTCATATTATTGTTATATCATAGATTTAGTTATTTCACCAAGCCCTACTTTCTAAGACAGACTCCACGCGTAATGTGTGGGGTCAAAATGATCTACTATATTTCTGAATATATTGAAAGATCGAGAAGTAATATACATCCACTTCAAAGTGAAAGGTATTGCTCACTCTAACTAATAATAAATAGTGGCAGTAATTCAATTTTAATAACAATATCCTTAGGAAAGGTGCCCTAGGAGGCTTTTTCGTTAGATGGCGGTGAAAAAATACATTATATATATAAGCTTTAACGTATCATTAAGAATGCAAAATTGAATAATAAGGGCAAAAAGCTCTTCAATTGGGCAAATGATGAAATATCCCTGAAGAAAACTGTCAAAAGAAAAGAAACCGTTTTAGTTTTTCTGTGATAGCCTTCAAAAAAGTCGGTAGCATTTCGCAGCAAAATTAAAATATTGCTCTTTGTCAGCAATCAAACCCTTAGAAAAAGGGAAATAAAAAAATCAAAGCTCTGGCCTTTAAGAAAATTTATAGAGTTACATACTAAAATTTTATAGTAAAGAGCCAAGATTTCATCACCCTTCGATTAGATCTCAATTGACCATCATGGTGGAAGGTAGTAAATATATCTTTTAAGAAAAAGGAAAGTTTTCGATTTCCTTTCTCATTGATCCATCCCTCTAATTAAATATCAGAAACGGAGAGAATGGAGTATAAAATAAAACATTCTCACTAATCACAACATAGACAGATTGAAAGTTTATGATATTCATATGAAATTTGCTAACATAATGCCATCTACTTGTAACTTATAAAGTTCAAGATATTATATTGAACATATGTGCAACAGAAGGTTACATGTGGACATGAGCATATTGGTGATGTAAACAGATTGTCTTGCAATATTATATTTCTTTCACTATGCCTTCAAAATAACAAAATTACCAGCCTCAAAATCAAGCCCTTTTTTGGGGGGAGGGGGTGATAAAAAAGATCATGGATGGTGCTTGTTAAACTCAAGGACGATATAGGAGGTCTGCAAAAGTTTTTTTTTTTTGAGAAAATGTTCCTTTGAGGTGGAATATTCCCAATTTAACTTAGCTTTATGACAATATATGGATGGATGGATGGATGGATTGCCATGTCATCAAATGTGCACATGCTTCTTAGACAGAGACAAACCACAAGGTTTTATATTCAGGAAGGATTTGAAGTTGCATATTGTTTCGAAATTCCATATGTGGTATTGTCTAAAAGAACAATAGTCAGTCCCATATCCAAAGAATGCATGTACTTAAATCTCAAGTTTTGTTAATTTCAAAGGTCTGTTTAGGTCTGAAGAAGTAAACCCTATAAACAAAATAATATGAACATCACAAGGAAGCATGTGATTTGTGATGTATCGGAGTAACAAATACCAGGAACCATTAATGTTGTGTTTCTGTCACGAAATAACTAATTCATAGTCTGTATGAAGTTAGGTAGACATCGTTTATGAATGAAGACAAAACCTCCTTGATTTTCATAAATCGTAGTCCTGAAAGTACCTTTAAGCTAAGAAAAGAGAGCAGTGGTTAATATGAGCATGCCAGGTATAGAAAAAGCTATAAAGCATTGTTGGTTGTCTACATATGTGACCGCGGAATAAACTGACTTGATAGTTAAGTGTGTGCGATGGACTGGATAGTAACTTGCAGTTTAGGCAAGGGTTAATAAGGTTACTCAAGTAATGAAGACAGTTAAATAGACTGGTTGAATTGAAAAGTTACGCTGTAGGATTCTACACAAAATCTCCTTTTAAAATATTCATAGAATCATATTACACTCAAAACAAATGTTTAAATTACTATATTCCATCATTCCCTTATAGCGGCCCCATCATTGAACAAAGTTTACCTTTCTGTCATTTGTTAAACTCTAGCATGGAGTTATTTAAGCAATTGAAACTCATTAGGAATTTGAGATCAAATTCCCAGTTAGAATTGTAATCTCCAGGTTGGATGGAGTCCGATGGACCAAGTTTAACATCTAAAGGTCTTAAATAAAATAAAAGGATACTTCAATGAAAGAATATAGCTGTGCCGTTCATGCAGAACTAGGAACTAATTTGGAGGTTAGCACAGTTCAAAGCATAACAATGAAATAGAAAATATAGACAGAAATTATAGCTTGGAAGAATATAATCCAACCAAAATCCATTTGCACTCTAAACTTGTAAAATAGGCAGCAGTAAACTTACTTCATAGTATCGACGAAAATATGTTGCATCACCTAAAACACCAGGATTTGTAAAGTTAACCATAGCAAAGAATTCCTCTAGGTCATTCTGTGGAAATTGAACATAAAGATTAACTGCAAAATTCTATTAGTTAAAAGTCATGTTTAGAGAAGATGAGGAAAATTATATTGCCTGCATGGGAGTTCCTGATAGTAAGACACGCCGATTACAAGGTAGAGCAGCCAATGCCTGTTACAAAAGAACAGATTTTTTTTATTTAAAAAAAAAAGTAAAATGTCTAAATAAAATTATTCATTAAATCTGGGTGGAAACAATTTTCAACTTAGTATGGTGATTTAAGTTCCCCACAGAAGCAGAGACTAGGAAGAACACATCTAAAATATTCCCCAAGGGACAATGGTATTCAAACATGCACATTTTACAGTCAATCGAATGTAACATACCCGATTTGTTAATGTCTGATCATTTTTCAACCTGTGAGCCTCATCACATATCAGAAGATCACAACAGCCATTCTTTTCAAATTTTGACGAATGCATTCGGAATGTCTCATAAGAAATGATGAGTACCTAAAGAGAATAAAGATTAAAAAAACTCAAGAAATTTTACTGCCGGGCCTAAGAATTCCCTAATGCCCTATTATTGGTTCTGGATTCTTAAGTCCTAGCAGGACAATTGTCCTAATAGAAATTTTACTTGGACTCGGACTTTTTTTTGGACTTTGATTTTTTCTTGGACTTGAACTTGGACAATATTGTAGGACTTTTGTATAACATATCATTATTTTTCTATTTTAATTTTATGACATGTCATTATTCTTACAATAAAAAATTGAGTAAGTTAACAATTTTAAAATAATATTTTTATTTAAATAATATTATTTATGATATATTATTATTATTTAATGCATATTAATAAATGAAAAGATAACACCAAAAATAAATAGCATCATCACCAATGTTAAATTACAAACTACTAATGTTCAATAAAATAACAAATAAGGTCATAAGCTTGCGGGTACCAACAACTTCAACAATATGAAATTGGTTTAGCTATTTGATTCCTTTATGTGCTATTAATAATGCAAGCGAAAAAAATCTCTGCTTTTATTTCTATATCCAATAAATCCACCATTACAATTGCAAAATTGAAGATTGATGAATATGAAACACAATTATACAGTAGGGAATACCTGGGAGAAACATCTCGCAGAGATCGAAAAACCATTTTGAAACCCATGTTATTAGAACTATCGATCTGCAAATTAGGGAGGAAACTATGAAATTGAAATCAAGCCCCCAAAAAAGAAAGAAAAAAAAAAGAAGAGAAATCAAAGGGGATTGACCTGATGCAAGTATGAAGAACGTGGATGAGAGGGGTGGGGTTGGGAGCGGGATTGGTGGAGGTGGGCACAGGGCTGATGAGGGAGTCAGGTGATAGGGCTGTTGAGGGTGATTTGAGAGAGTCTAAGCAAAATTTGCTCTTTTTTCTTGAACTTTTTTTGGAAGAGAGTTTATATACTAGGACTAAAAACTAGGAATTTAAGAGTCCAACCCAATTCCAAATCCAAGCAACCAATAACACAAAAAAGTTAAAGTCCAAATTCAAGTCCAGAACCAATAACACAAAAGGTAAAAGTCCACAAAAAAGTCCGAGTCCAAATGAAAAGTCTTGAACCAATAACTCCCTAAGCTGATTTTAATGCAGAAAAGATTAATTTTCAGAGTATATCGATAAAAAGACCTGAAGAGGACTGCAAGGCCTTAAAAAGCTGTCTATCCCACTGAGAACATCTGCACGTGTGCTTTCACACAGAGAAAGTAACTTAATTCGTCCTCCAACCCACTTGTTAATCTCAGACTCCCAGTTACTGACAAGGCTTGTAGGGGTAACAATCAAAGCCCTTTTGACCATAGGCTTCCCATCAAAGCCCTGGCAAAGAAGAGTATAGAGCAATGTAATTGACTGGAGAGTCTTTCCCAGTCTGCACATTTGGATAGAAATGAAACCACGATACTCAGGAACAATAAATATCGATGAATAATTCAAACATAAAGTAGCATCGATAGTGAGACACTGGGAGATAGATTCGGATTAGTTGGTTACCCCATATCATCTGCTAGAATGCATCCTGAAATACCATCAGCATTGGATAACCCAGAAACACAATCGAACATAAATTGAACCCCTTCTCTGCATCAACATTACGCATATATGGTGAACTGAAAAATAATGTAGCTCCTAAAAACTATATATCAAGCTTATGACTTATGAGGATAACTGAGCTCTGTTAAGACACTCCGGTCAAGAGGTTTTCGGTTTATAAGATTATGGACTGTTAATGAGACCATTGTTGGACTATATTTTTTATAGGGTTGCCAATTGAAACTATCAATACAATGGAAAGTTCATTACTAATTACTGATTCTATATATGTGCCGCGCGTGTGTGCAGGGGATGCAGATACAAAAGAGGGAGTTTTGTAGAAAGCGATTCTGTGCTATACGATTACAATTTTAGAAACAAAAAACATCATATAGAGAATTATGTGGATGGTCGCTTGGCCAATAATTATCATGATTAGCCAAAGCTTCTTCAATGTCACTTTGTGTAAGAATCAAATCCTTTTGCAACTAGACGCCAAGGAAAAATTAAATACCACTGGATCAAGCATAATACCTTTGATGAGGACGAAGATAGCGTACAAGCAATGGATCCACCACAATCGGGGTCTGAGGTATGTTTCTCTTGTCTGAACAATCAGGTTGCCAAAGAACCAACGGCTCAATACCAGGGGGCAAATTCTGATCTGTCTCCGAGGGATCATTCTCAACAGCACTAGGAATATTTAAGAGGTTATTTATAGCAACCAATGCCGGCCGTGCAGAACCCCATGGAACAAATCTTTTACGTGTCCAAAGACGGCGATTAAGCTCATTATGATCTTTATACCCATTCGAGCATGGAGGCTTAAACGGTTTTCTAGCCACTAATGCCCGGTCAGTAACAGAAAGAACTCGAGGAATTAGTGGCTGCCTCTTTACAACTAGGTTTCCACTGAAAATGAAGGTAAGAAAGAGATATTTATTTCACTCATATCGGTATCTGATGAAAACCCTAACAAAATCAATTTTTCCGAATAACCCATGTATCAAAATGGCATTCATAAACTAAATTAAGCTCAAAGATCGCTCAAATCCGCATCTAATGGAAAAAACCCTAATTTAGGACATAGATTACCTAACGAGAGCGTCGACGTTCTGCGATTTCCTGTCCTCAACGAACGATTGAGATTTACTGGATCCATCGCCGTCGTCATCGTCATCGTCTTCTTCTTCTTGACGATTGATCGCTTCGTTGTAATCATCGTCTTCGTCCTCGGTTTCTTCGTTCGAGTTAGAAGAGATCTGATCAATCTCTTCTTCTTCTTCTTCGATTTCTTTGAAGGCCATTTCAATTGGGGGAATTTTTGATTGAGGGTTGTATTTGTATTTTGAACAGAGTGAAAAATTTTGGCGGTACAGCTGAAAAAGAAAGGTTTTTTGGTTAAAAGGGAAGGCTTTTGGGCCTTTTTCAACTTGTAAGGGCTTTGAATCAAAATTATAAAGACCAGAGTTTATTTTTATAAAAGGGCCCCTGAACTGATTTGAAAAACATTTCGAAAAACCAAAGAATCTAAGTTAACTAAATAGGCCCCGGCGGTAAAAAACCAGCCCTTACCGCCAATGGAGGTGTAAGAAGACGATTTTACCTCTCTAGTGAGGGGCTGGAAGCTTTAGAGGGCTAGACATGGAATTGCTGAGAAAAACAAGGTCGGATTGAGTTCTGCTTTAAGGATTTTCATGGGAGAGCAAGGGTAGAGAAAAATAAGCACAATAAAAATATTTAGTCAATAAAATATTCGTCTAACTGCCGCTAACCATAACACATGTATTGAAGAAACATGTTATAATTTTATAATGGCTTTTTTACTAAAAAGTCCGCTCATGCTTCGCTAATTACTAAAAAGTGCCTACATACTTCGTATCAATTAAAAGATCCTCCATACGTTTAAATCGCACTGAAAAACCTCCCTCGCTGGTTTCCCACAAAAGCTAGCGTCATGTTCGTAAGATGGAGCTGTAATTTGTGTTTGAGCCATTCTCTTAACTTATAGGTGTTTAAGTAGGCATTTCTCTCATCCTCGCTTAGTTGAATTTTAGTTCAACCCAACTAAAGAATCTCTCTCTCGAAACTTGCAAGTAGAGAGACAACGGTATTTGACAGCCTCGTTGCTGGAGAAGGTTGAGCCGGTTTGCATGACCAATTTGATAAGACCTTTGATCAAAACCTTAACTCTAAAGCCAATTTAACGGAAAATTTATGAATTTTAGGAAAAGAAGTGATGATGCTCATAAGTTTGAGCTCCCCAGATCATGACACGTGACAGAAGACGTGTCCCGATGCACACGGAAACAGGGCAAGGACTATACATTGAAAGCGTCCCCCGGGCTATTGTCCGGCTGCCTGGACCAGACCTCCGAGGATTCCCTGAACATTCCCGTGCCCGCCAAGTAAACGGCCATTGGCTCCCCGCCGAGCCCTCCTACACGCCGAGCTTCTCGGCCCTTCACCTCCGAGCTATCCCGGAGCCGAACCAGCTCGGCCTCCCGCCCTCTTTTAGGCCTCTCGCCGAGCTAGGTTTCCTCAATTCTATCGAGCGACCTACAACGCAGATCATCGGCGTCTCCGCCACGGCTCCGCGAATCTCGCCAGACGCGAGATATCCGCCGCCCCACGATCCCGCGTTCCACGCCGTCGCATCCCCCCATTAACGAGCGTATCTCGTCATTAATGGGGGGATCCCGCCATTCTCGCAGGCGTAACGTTAGGGGCGTAACGGCCGGCGAGAATCTCGTGACCGCTAGCCCATGGCTGCCGCTATATAAACCCCTCTCTCAGATGACTCAGGTAAAGCAATTTTATTCCAATAAGCCGCTACTCTGCCCAAGTTCCTCGGCTAACTTGATCGTCGGAGGGTCCACGGTGGTACAACCATCCCGGGACTTCTTTTGCAGATAGCTTGGCTTCGCCTCGAAATAAGCCCACTGAGATCCACACGCTCAGGAAAACAACCCTCAACACCAATCTCAGCCGTTCATCAACACTCGCGACAGATCGACAGAGGACAACATCTGAAGGAGATCCAAATCTCCATCAGTTGGCGCCGTCTGTGGGAATCTCAAAAATTCCACTCACCGAAAGTTGATCTTCCGATCTCGAACTGATGGCGAGCGATCATCGCGACGATCCCAGCACAAGCCGTCGTCCTCCCCACAACGGAGGCGCGGACGGATCCTTTCCTCCCCCTCACGCCGTTCATGCCCTGTCTGCACGAATCAACAGGCTCACGTCCCTCGTGGATGCTCGTGTCCGTGTCCAAACAGCTGGCCGAGCCCCCCAGGTCACCGTTCCCCCACCTCGGGATCGTGACCTCCGTAGAGGAGGAGATGATGCAGCCCACGCTGGCACGACAGAACAGCGTCTCGCTATCTCCACCGGTCACAGGTCCCCCGTGGCGACCAATTCAATGACCTGCTGGGCGTCTCACAGCTCTACGCCAGGGTCTCGCGAAAGAGTGCCCCGCCCTGGGGCCCGACGCACCCATGTCCCTCCCGAGGAGGTGTCGGTCAGCTCGCCTGCTTCCAGGCATGATTGACACCCTCTCTGTAACACCCGAGCCCAATAATACTATTTATATTACTAGTTGAGGGTTATATATTGCTCATTCCAATTATCCTGAGTGTTTGGTGCTTTTTGCAAAATTTTAACCGGTTAAGTCATTTTGGCACATAACAAATTTTAACTCCTAAAATGAAATTAAAAGTGTCCATGTTGGCCTACTCGTCGCCACTAGTCGCGTGGTAGCGTCCGCGTGTCGAGATTCTGTCCCGTTTGGCTAAACGGGCAAGTTTGGACGACTACGCGCGCGTGCAAGTGTCCGACTTGGGGGCATGCATTTTAATCATTAAACACCTCTTTTCAAAATTTGGAACCCGCTTAAAATCCTATAATTTGAATTTGGAACATTTGGGCGCAGCCCGGGCGCGATTTGGAAATGTTTCATTTCGCGCCAAAAAGGCCCATTTTAATTTAATATCTTAAAACTATATATACGAATATATTCTTTTAAACTGTTGAATCCTTTAAGAATCATTCCAAATTTTTACTGTTATTCTTTCCCAGCCAATCATCGAGCTCCTAATCTAACGAGTGGGGCCCCTTCAACCGCCTCTCTCTACCTCTCTCCTCATCAATCTCTCTCTCTCCAATCTCCTTCTCTCTCTATCTCTCATAATAATCTCTCTCTCTCTCCTCCTATATATATATATTGCGCACAGTTCCCTCATCCTCTTCCTCACCGCGAGAGAAACCCTACGAGAACCCATGAAACCCTAACCCTAGCTCCTCGCGACCTCACCGCCGACCTCCCCGTGACCTCGTCACCGCCATCAACACCTCCTCGACCTAGCCGCACCTTCCTCCTCTCGTTCTCCCGCTCTCTTCCGCGCCTGCAACCAACCCCGACGACTTCACCCGGCCGCAACTCTCGCCGACGACGACGCCTCCCGTCGCCGACGACTCCCGCGACTCCCTCTCTCCCTCCTCATCCCGACCTCGTCGACGCCTTCCTCCTCCCCTCGCCGGAACACCTTCAGACCCGCAGCCCGACCCTGCACCATCCCTGGGTCGCCGGAAATCGTGCCGACGACCCTCGTCGACGTCTACCACGCCACCTCCTTTCCCCCTCGATCACCTGAGCCGACCACCACCCTCCTCCACTCGTCGCCCCCCTTCTCCAGCACACCCAGCGGCTGTTCCAGCCTTCGCAGCCACCGTCGCTGCCTCGCCGGCGTTCCAGCGCCGTCGAGCCCGCCGTGGTCGCCCCCTTGGTATCTCTCTGTAAGCTTCCTCATCTTTCCTTTTGTGCATTAACCCCCGCTGATCTTATTCCATATATCATTGTTGCTAACCTCGTTGCCGTGACTTTTGCCGGAATCCGACCGTGCCGTCTTGGTGAACCGACGCTCCAGCGAAGTACCCTGGTCCGTGTGATCCCGTTGTTCTCTGTTGGGACTCGATCCGAAGTCCGTGCACCCGTCTCGTGTTTTCTGCCGACGTCGCATCCGTGCTGTCCGGTTTGCAAAACCGTCGAGGCAAGTATCCGAATACTTGCTTTAACATGCTACAAACTTAATCATCATATTATAACCACACGGCTTAGTAACATCGATTAGAATTGATAGTTACAATTATCCGTAACGTTAAATCATTATAGTAGTTACTTGTAATTAATCGGTATGCTATCAATCCACACATTAACTAATTAAACCAATTAGCACGTCATTGCTTAAATTGCTAGATCATCCTTGTAACTATTAGTATGCTGTAGTTTTAATGGCTTCATTGCTTCGTGTTATTAATATTGTTTTACCCTGTGATTGTTGCACCCAAGGGTGCTTGAACCTGTTAATAAGAGAATACAAAACATCATTGTGTTTACATGGAATAATATGGTTATTTACTGTTTCCTGCTGCTGTTCATTGTTTGATTGCATACCCGATTGCACTACATATTGGCCTGACCTGCTACACATGACATATACATACATACCGACTCATCCTGTTGTACCGTGACATGACTTGTTTCATGATCTCATGCCTAATGCCGACAAACCTGACCATTTCCTGCTGTCTATCCAGACAGACCTACGTTTACTTGATTTTGTGTTGGCATTAGTCCTTGACTACTGAATACCTGACCTGACATACATAGCTTGGGGGTATGGGGAAATCAAAGGTGAAACCGACTTGTAACTCAACAGTTCGATACATTGATCTGATCAGTCTTACGGGCTTGGCCAGCTCCGGAGTGTTGATGCTGACATCACTCGTCCATCCTACTACCTTTTACTGCTTAGCGGCACGTCTCGGATTCAGCCCCGAGGGTTTTGACCGTGGTCCCGGGCACGCACGGGATACTATTGAGTTACATCGACGATTCATCAAATTGATTTCAAGATTATAGAGTAGAAACCTGATAGGACAGTTTAGTCACCATTGCACATTACCCTGATCTGTTATTTCTTAGTACTGCTTTATTCATGTTCATATTTGCATTGCTTATTACCATGTTTACATTATATACTTGATGTCATGACGCGCTGACGTCTGGGTTTTGCATGGCCCAGATTCCTTACCACTATCGACGACCGAGCAGGAGTACTTCAGCCAGCAGGCTGAACTGTGAGTTCCTTAGGGTTTAGTTTATTTATTTTCATTCCATTTCCAGATGTGAGCCCGCATTATGGGACGTACTGTTTATTTATTGTATTGGATCATTTGCTTCCGCACCTATTGTTTATTGATTCTGATTATTATGGATTTGGACATGTATTAGTTTAGTTTATTTTCACTGTTCTTGATATCCCTACAACCGTAATGTGACTGTGGACGGATACGTCCTACCCACAGGTAGCATGGTTGGCTATGTCACGTGCCCAATCTTGCGTACTCTGGGAAGCGGGGCGTGACACTCTCCCTCGACGGGGTCATGTGGACGGCGCTCACCGCGATAACTCACAAACAACCTCGCCAAGGGACCTGAGGAAGCTCATAGAACGGAACCGGAATTGCAGCCAGACGCAAGTCGCTAGCGGGAGAAGCCATAACTCCGAGTATGCCGAATCCTCGGGGTACCACGACCGTCTCGATGCCCTCGAAAAGAAAATCGAGGGTATACATCGGAAAGGTCGTCCTTCGAGCGAGGGGACGAGGTATGCCGCCGACTCGGCTACGAAGCCCTTCACTGAAGAACCACTCGCTGTCCGCGTCTCCTCCAAAAACAAGCCTCCAAAGGTGGCCCTCTTCGACGGAAAGTCCGACCCAAAATACCACCCAGACGCGTTTACGGTGGGGATGAGCTTCCAGGACAACTCTGACGCTGCCCAATGCCGAGCGTTCCCCGCCACTCTCATCCGCGCCGGACGAGATTGGTTCCGAGAACTCTCGCCACGCTCTATCTCCACCTTCGATGAGCTGGCCACCCAGTTCCACGGGCATTTCGTCAGGAACAGACGACAGAAGCGGACCGTCGATTACCTCTTCACTATAAAGAGCGGGAACAAGGAATCCTTCAAAGGATACGTCGCACGCTTCTATAACACTCTTCTTGAGGTCCCAGAGCTCCGCGACGAAACTGTCATCACGGCCCTTAGGTCGGGTCTTAGGCACAAGGAGTTGCTCAGCTCTTTTGCATTAACGCAACCTAAGACCATGGCCGAGGTCAAAGCCTGGACCAAGTGAGAAGTCCAGCTCGAGTCCGAGGTAAATGCGAACATGGCCCGGAATGATTAGGCCGATCAAAAGAAGAGGGGTAGAGAAGAGAAGAAGAAGAAGGTTGACCGGCCAAAGCCATACTCCTCGAAGTTCCAGAAGTATACTCCGCTCAATATCTCCCAGACTGAGCTGTTGGAGGAGGCAAAGGGTGAGCGATTTTTCAAGCTCCCTCCGTCACTAGTAGAGCGGCCAAACGGACACGAGGCTCTTACTGCGACTTCTACAGGTCCCAGGGACACCCAACCGAGAACTGCAAACAAATCCGCGACTACATTGAGGAGTTGATTCGCTCGGGGCACCTGGCAAAGTACTTGCGGGAAAAGCGACAAGCAGACTGAGAGCAAGAGAACCATCCCCCTCCCGGCGAGTTGACAATCGGCCAAATCATGGTCGTATCAACGGGGAGTGCGCCTATAACTGGCGAGATAATACGCCTCCTGCCGGTCGAGGGGACTAGCAGCCACCCCCAGAAGAAAAGCAAAGCAGTCGAGGCCGTCACCTTCACCGACGAGGACCTCCACGGAATATCCTTACCTCACAACGACCCCCTGGTGATTACAACACAGGTCCACCACTACGAGGTTCAGAGGATACTGGTCGACTCAGGAAGCTCGGCAGACATACTTTTCTATGACTGCTTTTTGCATACGGACCTCAGTCCAGCGGACATGAGGCCGACCGCCCAAATCCTGTCGGGGTTTACTAACCACTCCATTCCGGCAGAAGGGGTGGTCACCCTCCTACTTAACATCGGGGAGGCAGGCCGCACACGAACCGTACCAGTGGAGTTCATCATCGCTAGAACTCTATCGACCTACAATATCCTCTTGGGACGCCCGACGCTAAATTCCCTTCGGGCCCAAATCTCGACCTACCATCTCGCAATCAAGTTTCCATTCGACCAAGGGGGAATAGGCCAGGCCTACGGGAACCAGCAAACCGCAAAGATTTGCTTTACAGCGATAACTACGCCCGAGGAACGTAGCGGCGACCTTGAAAGTGCGGGTGATTTCCAAGGGTCATTGGATACTCGGGACGAACAAAAAGAAATCTGAGGGGCCCCTATGGATCCGCTAACAGAGGTCCCCCTCGTCGAAGGGGACAATGAACGAACCTCCAAATCGGGTCACTCTTAACAGAGGCCTGGCTCAACGAATTGATCCATTTCCTTAGAAGAAACTCGGATGTGTTCGCTTGGGCGCCCGCCGACATGCCCGGGATCGACCCCAGAGTAATTTCACATAAGATCGGAGTCGACCTGACTGTCCGACCCGTCGGGCAGAAGAAACGAAATTTCGTGCCGATCAAACAAAAGACGATCGAGGACGAAGCTGACAGATTTCTTGCAACTAACTTCATTCGAAACATGGCATACTCAGAATGGATGGCGAATGTGGTAATGGTTAAAAAAGCAAGCGGGAAGTGGCGCATGTGCATCGACTTCACAGATCTCAACAAGGCCTGCCCGAAAGACAATTATCCCCTCTCTCAGATAGATCAGCTCGTCGACAGCTCAGCAGGCCGCGAATTACTCAGCTTCATGGACGCTTTCTTCGGCTACAACCAGATCCGTATGAACCTGGCAGACGAAGAGCTCACCACATTCACAATGGACCGGGGGGGTATACTGCTATAAAGTGATGCCCTTCAACCTCAAAAACACCGGGGCTACGTACCAACGCTTAGTCAACAAGATGTTCAAACCACAAATCAGGAAGAACATGGAGGTTTAAGTCGATGACATGATCATTAAATTGACCTCTTCAGATGAGCACGCCAAAGATCTTGGCAAGACTTTCGATATCCTCCGCAATTACAAAATGGAGCTGAATCCCGCCAAGTGCGCGTTCGGGGTCACTAGTAAAAAGTTCCTCGGATTCATGGTTACCCACCGAGGAATCGAGGCTAACCCAGAGAAAATCAGCGCCATCCTCAACATGGCCGCGCCAAAGATCAACGTCGAAATCATGCGGCTCACTGGGAGAGTAGCCGCTCTGAGTTGCTTCATGTCAAGGCCCAGAGAAAAGTGTCTCCCATTCTTCAAAGCCTTGATAAAGATCCCAAGGTTCGAATGGTCGGAGGAGTGTCAGATCGCTTTCGAACAATTGAAAATGCACCTGGTGACTCCCCCGCTACTCACCCGGCCGATTGAAGGAGACGAGCTATCACTGTATCTAGCGGTGTCTAGTCAGGCTACAGGCTCGGTGCTCGTCCGAGAAGTCAAAGGAGTCCAGAAGCCGGTGTTGTAACAGCCCTATTTGGATGCAGTAGTTCAAGATTTATCGAGATTCTTTTTTTCATAATTTTAGAACTTTTAGTTGGCTGCTAGTATATTTTTATTTTTTTGAATTTTTACTGTAAACAATTTTGATATGAAAAATCTTCAGTTTTTATATTACATATAATATTTTCTTAGTAGCAGCAAAACAATATTTTGCGTTAAATTCCTAAATTGACATTAATATTAAGGTTGCATACATATATTACCTCGGCTAACTTCTGTTTACTGTTAATATGAGAACAAGAAAAATCTGTGCCGAATCTTTTAGTATTTTTAGTGGATTTTTTGTGGTTTCGTTGTGGTTTCTAACTTCGATTTTTAGTGCCGAATCTGTGCCAAATCTTTTAGTTAATATGGCTGCTAATTTCGATTTTTAGTGGACCCATTTTTTAGTATTCTTTGTGGTTTCGTTGCGGTATGATTATCAGTATTATCCCTTTTGGTTTTGGGATTTTATTCTTGACAGGTTAATATAGACAGCCTTATGTGACTATGGAAGAATCTTTCTTTACCGTAGGTAGCACAGCCGGCCTTCGTCGCTCTCCGCATTTCGGATTTTGGGAAGCGGGACGTGACACTACGTAAGCTACGTCTTTAAGGATGCGGAAGCAAGGTATCCAGCCATAGAAAAGATTGTCTTGGCGCTTATCGTGGCCTCAAAGAAACTACGACACTACTTCCAGGCACACACCATCCTTGTCCCCACCGAGCGTCCTTTAGGGGTTATCCTCTCCTCCCTCGAGTCATCTTGTCGCTTGGAAAAATAGAGATGGGAGCTATCTCAATTCAACATCAAGTACCGCCTGGGGCAGGCTATCAAGGCACAAGTCCTGTCCGACTTTATTGTCAAATGCACTATCCCCAACAAGGGGGCAGTGTCGGCGCCGGCCCCATGGTCTCAACCCTCGATCGAGGAGAGGCCTGACTGTTGGATATATATGCCCTAGAGGCCTTCATTGTATAGGATGCTAGGGATATGTATGTACATGACAGTCTTGCTTAATATGATAGTACGCTATTTGGTTTGTCTTTATCTTAACATATGATATATTTTGCGTAGTATTCATATATATATATATATATACATGTTGATAAAGCCCATGGGGTGTTTGCCTGACTACCGGCATTGTGATGGCAATCATACTTGTGGGAGCTGGATAGTCAATAGGCACATCCTTAGATGTCCCTGATCGCAGGAGTATCGAGACTGGGCATCGATACTCCGGAGTAGACTAGTGTATACATATCTAGACCCTGAGGAGGGGCGATGGATTGGTCCCGCAGCCATTGGTGGAGTGCACCTAAGATTGTATACAGATGCTCACTGGGTGTGAGTACACCAGATAGGACTCGCCGAGAACTGACTGGATGGTATTTATACCTAACGTCAGATAACAGTTCTCAGGTGACATGTGTGCAGATAGTCCGTTGACTTAAGGTCGTCATTTGTCTCGTGTGAGTTCCCACTGTGCTTTGATTACTACCCTACCACGGTTCAAATGAGTCGTGCAAACAGGTTTTAGTTGGGCACAGTCCCGAGCCACGTGGAGGCAGTGAGTGACTGTTAGGGATTCGCCTCTCCCGGTATAGGGAGTTGATATCGCACGGTGATCGGTTGGTCATTACCATAAGTCCATGGCCAGGGCTGATTGAGAATTACTGATAGACTGATCAGTAGATTCTCGGATGGTAATTGAGCCATGCCGACACGACTTGTACGGTTATTAGGGGTCTGACGTTTACCACCTCCCTAGACCATACATGCGATACTCTTAGACGAACAGACCGGACTGCGCGGATATTGTCACGGACAGGCTCAGTAGGAGTTCGGATGGGTTTCCTCATCGGCCTTCTTATCGACATCTACCTGGGGACCGTTACGTACAGTTAGTACCGCTTACGGTATGAGGTTAAACCAACTGCCAGCGTAGTAGTCGAGTCTTTAGAGTCACACACAGAGATTTCCCAACTCCAGGCGAAACGATATAGAGGTCGTATGGTTTTACGACAAGGGTTCGGACACATACGTGTTTAAACACACGTACGACGTTCGGACAGTTTTTACTAGCCGGCTTTGGTTTAAACCAGATTCTAGTATCAGGTTATTGGATTTATACAGTCTAAAGTTTTTCCGTGTTTTCACGGATAGGAGGGGCGTTCTCGTAATTTCCGGGAAGCTTCTAGAAGCATGGTGACTTGAGGGTTTAGGTGGCATTATCATTAAATGATATTGTGACTCATAATGTGTGATTCATTATGTCATTAATGCATTATTAAATGCTTAATGACTCACATAGTGAATCACTCATAATGCATTAATGTAGCATGATGAATAATCTCATTTTATTCATTATGCTTCATATATCAAGTGAGAAACAATTTCATTATGATGATTCTAGTTCACCTTCTCTCTCCTCAAGCTCACTCTCTCTTCAAACTCTAATCTTACCACTCATGAGTTGAGAACAAGGATTAGAATAGACTAAACATTCCATAACCTAACTCTATATGATCTAAGTTCTTTTGATTAGCAACTAGAGAAACTTAGTTACCTCGAGTTTGGAGGTGAAGCTTGGATTAGGTTTCTCGGGTGGATCATCTATCACTTAAAGGAGGCCGAGGAGGACGTAGAGATCGTAAAGAAGAAGGACACGATTCACTAGGTATAATCTCTTTACATAGTAGCTAAGAACTTCTATGGTTGTTGTTAATTATCGTTTAGCAAAGATCTTCGGTTAGTCGATGTATGCTTAAAGAACAAGATCGTTTTTCATATTTCCGCCTCCCCGCAACTCGTGGGGTGTTGCACATCGACTTACTGTGGTATCAGAGCCTCACTAAACAATAATTAACTCACTTGCAAAGTAGTATGAATTTCGAACGCAAAACGAACCGGAAAATATATCGTATTCACATAGTTTCTGTCGATTTTAAATTGAGGTCCAAAAATTTTTCATGGACCTCCAGAATAACCTACAGGGAAACCTAAGAACACTGGAGAAATTGGGGTGCATGAATCGGCCAACACACCGCGGATCCGCGGCCGAGTTGAGCCCGATTCACCCCAAATCTCCCCAGTAACTCTTCTGTGAATATTTTGTCTTTTCTAGAAAGTTTATTTTTTGCTCAAGTCTCAGGTTTACAGAGAAGTTTTGGAGCAGAATCTAATGGGTTTGATCGATCGAAATTATACGATGTTTGCTTGTTTGATTATATCCGTGAACTATATTATGTGTTCGTAAACCTCCCCTAACTGCTAGTATGTCGGTTGGCAGGAGGTTGCACATATCTGTAATGTTTTAACTGTTTGTGATTATGAACTGTATTGGATTGTTGTGATTATTAGCCGGGGTATTGTGATGGGTTATTATATTAATTCATTCGATGTAAATGTAATAAGTTGTAATATTATTTTGTGGGGCACATCCAGGTTGCGGTTGTAGCCACCGTTGTATTATTTCTTTTTACTGTTTTTGCTCCTAGGATAGACCCAAGGTGGGGTGCACAAACTACCGGGTATTTCGAAGTGTCTAGTGGCCTACTCACGTCGTTGAGGGAGACCGCTTCACTTCGGGTACTTGGCGGGTAGTTTGCCGTACCCGTTGGGGTCTGGGGTGGGGTAATGGCTATTCATCACAACTGTGTAATCCGTCTTTCGTTGCAAGCTCAAAAGAAATGCGGATTGCTTGCATATCCAGTAAAGTTTATCTGTGATCTGGAATGCCTATTATTGCGTCTGACGAATGTACAATATCTATATATGATAACTATTTAGACGTCACTTATGTTTTACACCCGCGCTAGCCCAGCCCCCGCTCTGCCGTTAGTTAAGTAACCTAACGGGTGATGACGGGACCCCGTGGCGAATGCGGATGGCATAAGAGGACGTTGTATTTTCGTTGTTATCTGTAATGATAGGTTAAAGATGGGACGCATTATTTTTAATGCAAAGAAAAATAAAACCTAAACTGAATCGTTGGAACAATTTCAAAACCACCCGGTTTTCTTCAAAAAGCAAATTTTAAATGCGGAGCTTAAACCACTCCTTTTAATAAAGGCTATCATGGTTCCTTCGATCATATCAAGTTCACTACGTTAACGGTTTTTTGTCAAAAACCAGCCGTAACCCTCCGTCGTTTCAAATAGACAACACATCGTATTCATGCTATGCTTGTTGGCCTACGTCAAGGCATAGTGGATGGTAGCAGTGTGTTTGCTTATTTGTTGCATAGATAGATGCATTAATATAGGACAGACGTACAGCCTTGTTGGCCTACGTCAAGGGCATGTACGATATACCTAAATTAATCAGGACAACGACGGGTAGAACTTGACTTGCGTCTTATCATTTGTTGGCCTACGTCAAGGTCATAAGAGCTTGGGGTAAAAACTCACATCGGGAGTTTCAAACATAAAGGAAACTTGCAGATTTAGCATACCTTCTGGAGTGTGGTGACTAGAGTGGCTTCCATCTAGTGCATCATGCAATGATAGTTGGATCCCGATCCCATTGATGAGTAGGATTACTCTCGGGAAACTTTCTCACTTAACAATCAATGCTATAAACCAAGTAGGTGTCCAGAAAAGTGTTAGAGGGGCTACGCCTCCAGGGAAAAGAGGTTATTTAATTAAGGAACTTCGCGAAAGCGTTGGAAAACCTCCCTCGAAGTACCAACACCGGCCTGGCTGAAAGGTTAAGCAAGTATTGTGACGTGTGATTAAATCCTGACTAGTTCTTCTTTTAGGTTTTGAAGAAGGATTTGAGGGAACAGTAGGAGCCATCCTGTTTAGATAAATTGATAATCAATCTAAACTTGCAAGAAGCATATGCTGAGTGTTTTCTTTTCTCTCTCTCTGGCAGCTACCATGACAGGACTAAAACTATTACTTGAAAAAAATATACTGACCGGGCAGAACTATAAAGATTGCCTAAGGAACGTCAACATTGCACAGACTTATGACAAAGTAGCATATGTTACCACCGTTGTTCCTCCCCTTATCCCAGGACCAGATTCCTCAGTTATGGACAAAGAAGTTCGCAAAACCTGGGATCTAGACTGTGAGCGAGCTAAGTGTATCGTACTGGCGTCCATGAACATTGAACTCCAGAAACAGCACGAGAGTATGGATATTATATCCATCTTTCTCCATGTCAAGGAATTGTATGGAGAGCACTCCCGTATCGCGAGGTACGGGACCTCAAGGAAACTCTTCCAGATGAGGTTAGCTCCAGGATCGCCTGTAGGAGAGCACGTCCTCAAAATGATCAGCCTCATTGAGGAACTCGCAAACCTGGGATGCGTGCTAGAGAATGATTTATATATCGACTTGATTTTGCAGTCCCTTCCCCACATCTTCTCTCAGTTCGTGCTAAGCTTCAACATGCACGAAATGGAAGCTGATCTTCCAAAACTCCTCAATATGTTGAGGGTAGCAGAGACCTCCTTGAAAAAGGAGAAGACCCCCGTTCTGTATGTTGGCCAATCATCCTCTTCTAAATCCAAAGCGAAAGCTAAAGGGAAGAAGAAGATGAAAGCCACCAAACCGAAAGGTGGGGTCAAGAAGGTGCAGGGAACGAACAAGGCAGGAAGGGTGAAAGCGGATATAAACGAATGCTTTTATTGTCACAAGCAAGGGTACTGGAAGAAGGACTGTATAGCCTTCAAAGCCAAGGACAAGAAGCAAGCCGTTGCTTCTGCTTCAGTGTGTTCATAATAAAAAAATTGTCTTTCAGTAAACTCTACATCATGGGTACTTGATATCGGTTCTGGTTCTCACATCTGTAATTCATTGCAGGATCTGAGAAATAGTAGAGTACTGGGGACAGGTGATATGACTCTCCGGATGGGCAATGGAATGCATGTAGATGCTATTTGTCACGCCCCGCTTCCCAGAGTACGCTAAAGTGAGCGCGTGACATAGCCAACCATGCTACCTGTGGGTAGGAAGTATCCATCCACAATTACATTACGGCTGCAGAGATATCAAGAACAAAATAAAACTATCTAAACATGTCCATAATCCACGATAACATGAGTCAAGAATAATAAAATGCGGAAGCGAAAGATCCAATACAAAATAACTGGAATGTATGACCCATAATGCGGGCTCACATCAGGAATAAAATGCAGGAAAGAAAAGCTAACTACTGCTGACACTCACAGCTCAGCCTGCCGGCTGAAAAACTCCTGCTCGGACTGCGACAGCGGTACAGAATCTGGGCCATGCAAAACCCAGACGTCAGCGCGTCAACTCATCAAGTAATAACATAATAAACAGGGCAACAGGTAATGCGAATATAAACATGAATAAAGCAAGGGTAACAATAATATAAATCAGAGCAGTGCAGTGGGTAAGCTAAACCGTTCTATCAGGTTTTCTGTTCTAAAGTCTTTGAAACCAAATTGATGAATCATCGATGTAACTCAGTAGTATCCCGTACATACCCGGGACCACGACCCCAGATTCTCGGGCTGAAACCGAGACATGCCGCTAGGCACCAAACAGGAATGTGTACAGATGAATGATGTCAGCATCATCATTCCAAGGCTGGCCTAGCCTCAAAACTGATCAGAACAGGTAGCGAACTGTTGAGTTACAAGTCAGGTTTCACCTTTGATTTCCCCATACCCCCAAGTTATATGTGTATGTCAAGTCAGGTATCCCGTAGTCAAGAACTAATGCCAACACAGGATCAGGTAAACAGGTTTGTCTGGATAGACAACAGGAACGGTCCATGAGGACTACATGTCAGGTTTGTTGGCATTAGACACGAGATCAGGTAACAGGTCAGGTTATGGTACATCAGGTCAAGTCAAGCAGTATACGGTACCATGTCGGGTCAATCAATCTGTTTGTAGCAAGTCAGGTCAAGATGTAAACAATATCATGGGTGTGCTCATACTCAGTTACATAATCAAGCATGGTTATCAACAGCATGATCTAAGCAATGAATTAAGCAATAGGCAGATGCACTCAATTAGCAGTACAGTTATCAGCTGTGTCACAGAGATGATTTCAACATTATAAGAATGCAGTATGACAATTATAGCTGTTTAATCGTGTTAACAAGTTTAAGACTTTATGGATGCAATTATATATATATATATATATATATATATATATATATATATATAGGTTCCAAGGATGAAATCACAGTTCATGCAGGTTAAAAGTACACGAGTGTCCGAATGAAGTAAAACGATAGATAAAGTGTCATAGGCTACATCATTATTGAAAGTGTAATTAAAACGTGTAAATGTGGTTATTAGATTTAATTGCAAACGGTAGGTTCCAAGTTTGAAAGATAAAATGATATATAACAATATTGAACACGAAAAGAGAAATGATCGTACCAAAGTTAAATTTACAGGTTTAGGGTGTCATCAATGAATATGTAAATATTGTTTAGCATGTAGCAAGGGGTACTTGCCTCGACGGGTCGTGAATCCGGAAAACGGAACGTTAAACGTCGGCGGGGAAAACTCGCGACGGGCGCACGGTTCACGGAATGAACCCAAACGACGAACAGTGGAACCACACAGGTCAGGGTACCTCGCTGGAACGTCGGGACACGTTGCCGGCACGGCCGGATTCCGGCGAGACACAAAACAGTAAGCAACTAAAGAAAATACATGAAAAGAAGAAGAAGGGAAGAGGGAAAGGAGGATGGAGAGGAGGGAAGGATACTCACTGTGGATTGTGAAGGGGGTCGTGATGGTCGACGGTGTCGACGGAGCTCCGGCGGACCACCTGCAGGGGACAACGGAGATCAAGAATGGAAACCGACTGCAAGAAAAGAAAAGAAAAGGAAGGAAGGAGAAGAAGTGGAGGAGGGGAAACGATGCTCACTGAGGGATGCACGAGGCCGGGGGGGCGGATCGAGATCGCCGGCGGCGATCCTACGAGGTGCAGGCGGCCGCGGTTGCCAGTGCAGGGTAGTGTGCAGGCGCTCGGGAATGAGGGGAAAGGAGGAAGGAGGTGGATGTGGCTGCGACGAGGGTGAGGAGGCCGGTGATGGTGGCGTCGGCGTTGGGCTGCGGCGGTAGGGTTCGCTGGTGGTGGGTTCGCGTTTAAAGAGAAAAGGAGGAGGGAAAAAATATAAATATGAGAGAGAGAGAGATATGGGGAGAGAGAGAAAGCGAGAGAGAGAGATATGGGGAGAAAGAAAAAGCGAGAGAGAGAGAGTGGGGCCCATGGGTTTTAAAATGGATCTGATTGGTTGGGAGATATGTGGGGGGTTAGGAAAAATTTAAAAAGATTTAGGAATAGTAAAAAAGATATTATATGGTTAGATTAAAATATATGACGGTTTAAAAATATATTAGAAATTGGGATTTTGGCACAAAGTAAAATATTTCCAAATTGCGTCCGGGTCGGGTCCAAAAATTCGAAATTGAAATAAGAAAATTTTAGGCGGGATCCAAAATTTAAAATGAAGTATTTTACAATCAAAAAGCATACCCCCAAAACGGACACACGTACGTGCGCGTAGCCTTCCAAACTCGCCCGTTTCACTGAACGGAACGAGAACACGATGCACGGACGCTACAACAGGGTTAAGAGTATCAAGCATGCCATGACGAATATTTTTAATTTTATTTTAGATGCCTTAAATTGTTAAATGCAGAAATGAATTGTCGGGTAAAATTTATAACTAACAATTGTCCAGTAGGATCAATGAAATAAATACCATACACCATTCATACGGTAACAGAAACCAGTAGCATTGGGCTCGGGTGTTACATTATACCCAACTACAAAAAGAATTTCGTCCTCGAAATTCCAAGAATGCAAGGATAGACAACAAATAACTATAAGAAAAGATGAGTAAACTTCTGCCGTATTTCATCTTCTCGTTCCCAAGTGGACTCTCCATGCGAGCGATTACCCCAAGAAACAAGCACAAGAGGGATCACCTTGTTCTTAAGAACCTTTTCCCTTCGATCCACAATTTCAATCGGTCGCTCCTCAAAAGTCAAGTCTTCTCGTACTGTCAGCTCCGAATGATCCAATACATGCGTTTCATCTCGAACATACTTACGGTGTTGAGATACGTAAAACACATCGTGCACATTCGCCAAGGACTGCGGTAACGCCAAACGATACGCTACCTCGCCAACACGCTCCAAGATCTCAAAGGGTCCAACGAATCGAGGACTGAGCTTTCCTCGACTTCCAAAACGAATCACCCCTCTAGTCGGTGATATCTTCAAGAATACCAAATCACTCACGGTGAACTCTAGAGGTCTTCTCGACGTATCCGCCCAACTCTTCTGTCGGTCTTGAGCTGCTTTCATATGATTTCTGATAGTGTTAACCTTCTCAACAGTCTGCACAACCAAATCTGGTCCTAATAATCTTCGTTCACCGACATCGTCCCAACAAACAGGTGAACGGCATTTGCGACCATACAAAGCTTCAAATGGAGCCATCTGGATAGTTGCCTGAAAACTGTTGTTGTAAGAAAACTCCACCAAATGTAGATGATCTTCCCAAGAACCCTTGAAGTCCAACATGCATGCTCTCAACATATCTTCGAGAGTTTGGATTGTTCTCTCGGACTGACCATCAGTTTGAGGATGATAAGCTGTGCTAAACTTCAATCGAGTCCCCAAACTTTCCTGTAAACTCCGCCAAAAGTGTGACAAAAACCGAGTGTCACGATCGGACACTATGCTCACCGGTACTCCATGCAATCTTACAATCTCTTGCATGTACCGCTTTGCCAAAGTCTCTGTTGATTGACCAACCCGAAAAGGGATAAAGTGAGCTGCCTTAGTCAATCGATCAACAATCACCCATACAACATTGTTGCCATTTGGACTGCGCGGTAAAGCCGTCACGAAATCCATGGTTATATGTTCCCACTTCCACTGAGGAATCGGAAGTGACTGCAATAAACCAGCAACCCTTTGATGTTCAGCCTTAACTTGCTGACACACCAAACACTTTGCCACAAAGCAAGCAATCTCCCGTTTCATGCCTTCCCACCAGAAATGCTGTCGAATATCTCGGTACATCTTTGTGCCTCCTGGATGTACAGAATAAGCTGAACTGTATGCTTCTTTCATAAGTTCTTCACGAATATCTCCCTTCGGCACACACAAACGGCTACCATACCTCAACGAACCATCTTCGTGGATCAATAAATCTGTTCGTAGTCCGGCTTCAACCTGTCCTCGAAACTTTTGCAGTCTAGGATCCTGCGATTGCGCTGCTTTAATATTCTCGATCAATGACGAATGTACTTGCAGCTGCATCAATTGTCCCGAAGAATACGGTAGCACAACCTCCAAGTCAAATCTTCGAAAATCTTCAACGATCTCCTTCTGCGTAGTTAACACCTGAATTGCTGGTAACCGACTAAGCGCATCCGGTACGACGTTAACCTTCCCCGGATGGTACTTAAGATCAAGATCATAGTCAGCCATCAGCTCCAACCATCTACGCTGCCTCATATTAAGCTCCTTCTGTATGAACACATACTTCAAGCTCTTATGATCAGTAAAAACTTCGACCCTTTTGCCCAAAAGGTAGTGTCTCCAAATCTTCAAAGCGAAAATCATAGCCGCAAGTTCTAAGTCATGAGTTGGGTAATTCTTCTCATGGGTCTTTAACTGTCTCGATGCGTACGCTATAACCTTACCATGCTGCATCAAAACACATCCCAATCCTTTCCCAGATGCGTCGCTGTGAATCACTAACCCTCCGAAATTGTCTGGCACGGTCAGAATAGGGGCGGTTATCAACTTCTGCTTCAACGTCTCAAAAGCTAACACGCATTTATCCGTCCACACAAAAGGTACTTCCTTGCGCGTAAGCTTGGTTAACGGCTCCGCCAGACGAGCAAAGTTCTCCACAAATCTTTTGTAATATCCGGCGAGTCCAAGAAAACTTCTTATCTCCGCAACATTCTTTGGAATCGGCCAATCACGAACTGCTGCAATCTTTTCGGGATCGACGGCGATTCCATCGCCAGACACAACATGCCCCAAGAACTTTACTTCCTCCAGCCAATACTCGCACTTACTCATCTTCGCATATAACTTCTCGTGTCTCAACGTCTGCAGTGCGATCTTCAAATGTTCTGCATGCTCTTCAAAACTCTTTGAGTAAACCAGAATATCGTCAATGAATACCACAATAAACTGGTCCAAGAATGGTGAAAAGATTCGGTTCATCAAGTCCATGAATACTGCCGGCGCATTTGTTACTCCGAAGGGCATCACTAAGTATTCGTAATGTCCATACCGAGTTCGGAACGCCGTCTTGCAAATATCTTCTGCTTTCACTCGGACCTGATGATATCCGGATCGCAAATCCAGCTTCGAGAATACCCTCACGCCACTAAGCTGCTCGAAGAGTTCGCCAATGCGAGGGATCGGGTACTTGTTCTTAATAGTCACCCGGTTTAATTCTCGATAGTCGATGCACATCCTTCTTGTGCCATCCTTCTTCTTTACTAGAAGAACTGGAGCTCCCCAAGGCGAGTTACTGCTTCGAATCCAACCCTTCTCAAGCAATTCAACAACATGTTTCTTGATTTCTTCCAATTCTACTGGTGCCATTGGATAATATGCCTTGGATACTGGCGCTGCACCAGGAATAAGATCAATTGCGAACTCCACGTCTCGCTTCGGCGGTAAACCCGATATATCTTCAAACACGTCCATAAAATCGCGAACAACAGACGGTTCTTCACTTTTATCAACTTCCATAGATGCAAGAATATTGTCTGTCGGCCTAGCCCTAAACTCGACTGTCCCGACAGAACTGCTTCCTCCAGTGAAGCTAAACTCGGGATGTCCGGGAATCTGGAAAATTACCTTCCTTGCTCTACAATCAATATGAGCGTGGAAAGTGCCAAGAAAATCCATTCCCAAGACGACCTCGTAGCTGCCCGTATCAATCACCAAGAAATCTGCAAAAAGCTCTCGTCCGCAAACAACAACTGTACAATCTTTACATTCCCTACTAGCTATGATTTTCCCATTCCCAGTGTGTATGTCCCAGAAACTAGACAGGGTCGTGCAGCCAATCGAGTGTGTAGTTATAAACTTGGATGACATAAAACAATGGGATGCACCAGAATCAAATAACGCTAATGCAGGAAAACCATGAACGAGTAGAGTACCTGAAACAACTTCTCCTGACGCCTTAGCTTCTTCAGTTGTCAAGGTAAAAGCTCGAGCCTGATTAGGTCCTTAAGTCAGCTGTTTCTGTCCCTGGAACGGTCTCTGCGGAGGCTTCTGAAAATCATCCCTCGTACGAAGCTTCGACGGACAAGCACTAACGGCGTGATCTGCCGCTCCACAAACCAAACAGAGTCCCGGCCTCCTTCGACAATCCTTTTGCATGTGGCCAGGTAAATTGCAATAGTTACAAGTCATGCTCTTTCTTCGATCGACGACCACAGGATTCTTCATGGGTTCTACACCTCGACGGTCCACTGGAATACCTCTGCGACCATGAGCTCGGTTTGGTACAAATGCTGGCTTCCTTACCACAACTGCTGTCTGCTGCAAACTCCCTTTCATCCCAGATAAACTCTGCTGCTCTCGGACTGCCGCAAGTACTTGTGAGAAAGTGGTTAAACCCAGGGAGATAATTTGCCTCTGGATGTCCACGTCCAAGCTGCGCATGAACCTCCGTGCCCTGTCGGCATCGTTGGCAACTAAAGGTCCAGCGAATCGGCTGAGTCTTGTCCATTCTGCTGCATGCACATCTACGGGTGCTCCATTCTGCTTTACCCCGATGAATTTCTCTTCCATTTCCTCCCGTGCAGTCCGCGGGAAGAACTTCTCTAGGAAACTCTTCGAAAAATCTGCCCACTTGATCGGCTTGGGCAAACGGTTCTCCTCCACAAGCCACCATTCTCGGGTGTAGTCCACTAACTGAATGCGTACCATATCAACTCTTTTCTCATCTGGAATCTATGCCGCAATAAGCAAGTTCTCTGTGTCAACTAGCCACTGCTCTGCTGGCAACGGTTCCTCCAAACCAGTAAATGTAGACGGACCCAAACGCCTAAAATCTGCTACGGTCCCTACTCGGTCAACTGGTTTAGCTCCAACATTGTTCACAGACTGCTGAACGATCTACAAACCTTCCTGAAACGATTCCGCTTGCTGCTGGATCAGCTCGGTTTGTTTCTTTTGATTCTCCAGCATCCCCCTTATCACTCCAAGCATGGCGGCTTCGTCCACACGCCTTTGGTACGTCTTCAAATTCTTATCTGCCATAGTCCTGAAATCAAAACACCCAACATTAGCATGATGATAGATTCAAAATATAGATCAAGGCTAGAACTCCAAGTTACTTAAATAGAGTGCCGCATTGTAACTATGCCGCGGTATCATAGCCACAATTACATAACTCCACCCAAGTCGCCTAAGTCCTAGAGATAACAAGGAATCAGGTTTCGAGTCGACATGCAAAGGAAGTTTGCACATCGTAGAAGATATAATCAGGAAGAATTTGATTCAAGAACGGTGAAACGGCAAGGTGGCAGGACATGTTTCCTAAACACGGGTATTCTGATTCGTGTACTGGGTATAATACCCAACTACAAAAGAATCAACCCGACTAACCTATGTCTCTGATACCAAAAGAACCATGTCACGCCCCGCTTCCCAGAGTACGCTAAAGTGGGCACGTGACATAGCCAACCATGCTACCTGTGGGTAGGAAGTATCCATCCACAGTCACATTACGGCTGTAGAGATATCAAGAACAAAATAAAACTATCTAAACATGTCCATAATCCAAGATAACATGAGTCAAGAATAATAAAATGCGGAAGCGAAAGATCCAATACAAAATAACTGGAATGTATGTCCCATAATGCGGGCTCACATCAGGAATAAAATGCAGGAAAGAAAAGCTAACTACTGCTGACACTCACAGCTCAGCCTGTCGGCTGAAAAACTCCTGCTCGGACTGCGACAGCGGTACAGAATCTGGGCCATGCAAAACCCAGACGTCATCGCGTCAAGTCATCAAGTAATAACATAATAAACAGGGCAACAGGCAATGCGAATATAAACATGAATAAAGCAAGGGTAACAATAATATAAATCAGAGCAGTGCAGTGGGTAAGCTAAACTGTTCTATCAGGTTTTCTGTTCTAAAGTCTTTGAAACCAAATTGATGAATTATCGATATAACTCAATAGTATCCCATACATACCCGGGACCACGGCCCCAGATTCTCGGGCTGAAACCGAGACATGCCGCTAGGCACCAAACAGGAATGTGTACAGATGAATGATGTCAGCATCATCATTCCAAGGCTGGCCTAGCCTCAAAACTGATCAGAACAGGTAGCGAACTGTTGAGTTACAAGTCAGGTTTCACCTTTGATTTCCCCATACCCCCAAGTTATATGTGTATGTCAAGTCAGGTATCCCGTAATCAAGAACTAATGCCAACATAGGATCAGGTAAACAGGTTTGTCTGGATAGACAACAGGAACGGTCCATGAGGACTACATGTCAGGTTTGTTGGCATTAGACACGAGATCAGGTAACGGGTCAGGTCATGGTACATCAGGTCAAGTCAAGTAGTATACGGTATCATGTCGGGTCAATCAATCTGTTTGTAGCAAGTCAGGTCAAGATGTAAACAATATCATGGGTGTGCTCATACTCAGTTACATAATCAAGCATGGTTATCAACAGCATGATCTAAGCAATGAATTAAGCAATAGGCAGATTCACTCAATTAGCAGTACAGTTATCAGTTATGTCACAGAGATGATTTCAACATTATAAGAATGCAGTATGACAATTATAACCGTTTAATCGTGTTAACAAGTTTAAGACTTCATGGATGCAATGATATATATATATAGGTTCCAAGGATGAAATCACAGTTCATGCAGGTTAAAAGTACACGAGTGTCCGAATGAAGTAAAACGATAGATAAAGTGCCATAGGCTACGTCATTATTGAAAGTGTAATTAAAACGTGTAAATGTGGTTATTAGATTTAATTGCAAACGGTAGGTTCCAAGTTTGAAAGATAAAATGATATATAACAATATTGAACACGAAAAGAGAAATGATCGTACCAAAGTTAAATTTACAGGTTTAGGGTGTCATCGATGAATATGTAAATATTGTTTAGCATGTAGCAAGGGGTACTTGCCTCGACGGGTCGCGAATCGGGAAAACGGAATGTTAAACGTCGGCGGAGAAAACTCGCGACGGGCGCACGGTTCACGGAATGAACCCAAACGACGAATAGTGGAACCACACAGGTCAGGGTATCTCGCTGGAACGTCGGGACACGTTGCCGGCACGGCCGGATTCCACCGAGACACAAAACAGTAAGCAACTAAAGAAAATACATGAAAGGAAGAAGAAGAGAAGAGGGAAAGGAGGATGGAGAGGAGGGAAGGATACTCACTGTGGATTGTGAAGGGGGTCGTGATGGTCGACGGCGTCAACGGAGCTCCGGCGGACCACCTGCAGGGGACAACGGCGATCAAGAATGGAAACCGACTTCAAGAAAAGAAAAGGAAGGAAGGAGAAGAAGTGGAGGAGGGGAAGCGATGCTCACTGAGGGATGCACGAGGCGGGGGGGGCGGATCGAGATCGCCGGCGGCGAACCCACGAGGTGCAGGCGGCCGCGGTTGCCGATGCAGGGTAGTGTGCAGGGGCTCGGGAATGAGGGGAAAGGAGGAAGGAGGTGGATGTGGCTGCGACGAGGGCGAGAAGGCCGGTGATGGTGGCGTCGGTGTTGGGCTGCGGCGGCGAGGGGCAAGGCGGCGGTAGGGTTCGCTGGTGGTGGGTTCGCATTTAAAGAGAAAAGGAGGAGGGAAAAAATATAAATATGAGAGAGAGAGAGATATGGGGAGAGAGAGATATGGGGAGAGAGAAAAAGCGAGAGAGAGAGAAAAAGATATGGGGAGAGAGAGAAAGCGAGAGAGAGAGAAGAGAGATAGAGAGAGGGGGGAGAGAGAGAGAGGGGGGCCCACGGGTTTTAAAAGGGATCTGATTGGTTGGGAGATATGTGGGGGGTTAGGAAAAATTTAAAAAGATTTAGGAATAGTAAAAAAGATATTATATGGTTAGATTAAAATATATGACGGTTTAAAAATATATTAGAAATTGGGATTTTGGCGCAAAGTAAAATATTTTCAAATTGCGCCTGGGTCGGGTCCAAAAATTCGAAATTGAAATAAGAAAATTTTAGGCGGGATCCAAAATTTAAAATGAAGTATTTTATAATCAAACAGCATACCCGCAAAACGGACACACGTACGTGCGCGTAGCCGTCCAAACTCGCCCGTTTCACTGAACGGGACGAGAACACGATGCACGGACGCTACAACAGGGTTAGGGGTATCAAGCATGCCATGACGAATATTTTTAATTTTATTTTAGATGCCTTAAATTGTTATATGCAGAAATGAATTGTCGGGTAAAATTTATAACTAACAATAGTCCAGTAGGATCAATGAAATAAATACCATACACCATTCATACGGTAACAGAAACCAGTAGCATTGGGCTCGGGTGTTACACTATTGCAATAGGGGAATATCACCTAGGGTTGACTAGTGGGCACATTTTGGTGTTGTACAGCTGTTTTTGTATTCCCAGTATGTTGTGTAATATTATATCAGTATCTTTGTTATCTAATGAAGGATATAATTTTGCGCTTGAAAGAAATGTCATGAACATTCTCCTAAATCAAGAACTGATTGGGTATGGCACACCGGAAAACGTCATATATATACCTAATCAACCTCGAATTTTCAATATTCAAAACACACTTAAAAGAAAGGCTCCAGATTCAAATCAAGCCTTCCTATGGCATTGTAGACTTGGTCATATAAACGAAACAGGGTTGACTAAGTTACATAAAGATGGATATCTAGATCCGTTTGAATATTCATCATATGCAACTTGTCAATCATGTATCAAAGGAAAAATGACCAAATCTCCGTTCACCGGACACGGAGCAAGAGCCACAGAACTCTTGGGACTTGTACACAGTGATGTATGTGGTCCAATGTCTACACATGCGCGAAGCGGTCGCTCCTACGTCATCACTTTTACTGATGACTTCTCTAGGTATGGACATGTGTTCTTAATGAAACATAAATCCAAGGCCTTTGAGAAGTTTAAGAAGTATAAATATGAAGTAGAGAAACAAACTGGTAAAAGCATTAAGACACTTCGATCTGATCGGGGTGGAGAATACTTAAGTACCAGTTTCCTTGAATGCTTAAAAGAGAATGGAATTCTCTCTCAGCTTACTCCGCCTTATACACCTCAGCATAATGGTGTATCAGAAAGGAGGAATCGCACGCTATTAGATATGGTGCGTTCAATGATGAGTAGTGCTGAGTTGCCACTTTCCTTCTGGGGATTTGCTCTAGATTCAGCAGCATACTTATTGAATAGAGTTCCAACTAAGTCTGTGCCTACCACTCCATATGAAATGTGGAGCGGGAAGAGACCATATCTCAAGTATATCAAGATATGGGGGTGTCCGGCATATGTTAAAAAACATAGTCCGGACAAGCTCGAGGCACGATCGGTTTTGTGCAAGTTTGGAGGATACCCCAAACATTCAAGGGGGTACATGGTCTACCACACTGAAGAACAAAAGGTGTTTGTCGCTCGCCACATTGTCTTCTTAGAAAGCGAATTTCTTGCAAAAGAAATTAGTGGGAGCGCGGTAGAGCTGGAAGAAATTCCAGAACCTCAAACTGTTACCGAGGACTTAGTAGAACCTCAGATTTCAATAGAACATGACGAACCAACGCCACTCCACAGATCTAGTAGGCTTTCTCATCCTCCTGAGAGATACTATAGTTTTCTTCTAGATGGGGATCGAGAGGATTGCATTATCGATGATGATGAGCCTACTAGTTTTCAGCAGGCTATCACGAGTATTGACTCGGTGAAGTGGCTGGATGCTATGAGATCCGAAATGGAATCCATGTACACCCATAAAGTATGGACTTTAGAAGTTGCTCCTCCTGGGGTGAAACCAGTTGGATGCAAATGGATCTTCAAAAAGAAGATTGGTACACTTGGACAAGTGGAAACCTACAAAGCTAGACTCGTTGCAAAAGGTTTTCGTCAAAGACCAGGATTGGACTATGATGAAACCCTTTCACCTGTAGCTATGCTTAAATCCATTCGGATCCTGCTTACCATTGCTGCCTTCCATGACTATGAAATCTGGCAGATGGACGTAAAAACAGCTTTTCTAAATGGACATTTAGAAGAGAGTGTTTATATGGATCAACCAGAAGGTTTCTTAGACAGTGGGAGCGGCGGAAGAGTGTGCAGGTTGGTTAAATCCATCTATGGATTAAAGCAAGCATCGCGAAGTTGGAACATCTGCTTTGATGAGACAGTCAAAGAATTTGACTTTATCAAAAATGTAGATGAACCATGTATTTATAGGAAGATTGTAGAAGGAGCAGTAGTCTTCCTCGTTTTGTACGTCGACGACATACTACTGATAGGGAATGATGTCCCTATGCTACAATCAGTAAAGCTCTTCTTGTCACAGAAATTCTCCATGAAAGACTTGGGTGATGCAACCTACATTTTGGGCATTAAGATCTATCGTGATAGATCTAATAGAATGTTGGGATTTTCACAGTCCAGATATATTGACACTATACTAAAGAGATTTAGTATGGAAGATTCCAAGCGCGGTAATATGCCCGTTTGTCACGGGATCACCCTCTCAAAAGAGATGTCTCCAAAGACTGATGAAGAGAGGGCTCGCATGGGCATTATACCCTACGCTTCGGCAGTAGGATCTATAATGTATGCGATATTGTGTACAAGACCAGATGTAGCTTACGCACTTGGTGTGGTAAGCAGGTATCAATCTGACCCAGGTGAGAAACATTGGATAGCGGTAAAGAACATTCTCAAGTACCTGAGAAGGACTAAGGAGATGTTCTTAGTTTACGGTAATGGGGACCTCCAGGTAGAGGCTTTTACCGACTCCAGCTTCCAAAGTGACAAAGATGATTCTAAATCTATTTTGGGTTTTGTGTTTACCCTCAATGGAGGGACGGTATGTTGGAGGAGTTCCAAACAGGATACCGTCGCAGACTCAACTATGGAGGCTGAGTATATAGCTGCTAGTGAAGCCGCAAAAGAGGCTGTCTGGATGAGAAAGTTCATCTCTGAACTTCAGGTGGTTCCGTCCATTGCCAATCCAATACCTTTGTATTATGGTAACAATGGGGCTGTAGCATTAGCGAAGGAACCGAGGTCCCATCAGAAATCCAGGCATATCTTAAGGCGGTTTCACCTAATCAGGGAGATCGTGGATCGTCGGGAGATCGAGGTACGGAGAGTGGACACAAAAGACAACACGACAGATCCATTCACCAAGGCCATCCCTCAAGTCCAGTTTGAGAGGCTGTTTGAGATGTTGGGCATGCGGTACGCCAACAACTGGATCTAGTGCAGACAGTGGGTACTCATTGCGCCAATTATAGGCCTTAGTGCAAGTGGGAGATTGTTGGATATATAAGCCCTAGAGGCCTTCATTGTATAGGATGCTAGGGATATGTATGTACATGACAGTCTTGCTTAATATGATAGTACACTATTTGGTTTGTCTTTATCTTAACATATGATATATTTTGCGTAGTATTCATATATATATACATGTTGATAAAGCCCATAGGGTGTTTGCCTGACTACCGGCATTGTGATGGCAGTCATACTTGTAGGAGCTGGATAGTCAATAGGCACATCCTTAGATGTCCCTGGTCGCAGGAGTATCGAGACTGGGCATCGATACTCCGGAGTAGACTAGTGTATACATATCTAGACCCTGAGGAGGGGCGATGGATTGGTCCCGCAGCCATTGGTGGAGTGCACCTAAGATTGTATACAGATGCTCACTGGGTGTGAGTACACCGGACAGGACTCACCGAGAACTGACTGGATGGTATTTATACCTAACGTCGGATAGCAGTTCTTAGGTGACATGTGTGCAGATAGTCCGTTGACTTAAGGTCGTCATTTGTCTCGTGTGAGTTCTCACTGTGCTTTGATTACTACCCTACCACGGTTCAAAGGAGTCGTGCAAACAGGTTTTAGTTGGGCACAGTCCCGAGCCACGTGGAGGCAGTGAGTGACTGTTAGGGATTCGTCTCTCCCGGTATAGGGAGTTGATATCGCATGGTGATCGGTTGGTCATTACCATAAGTCTCTGCCCAGGCAGATTGAGAATTACTGATAGACTGATCAGTAGATTCTCGGATGGTAATTGAGCCATGCCGACACGATTTGTACGGTTATTAGGGGTCTGACATTTACCACCTCCCTAGACCATACATGCGATACTCTTAGATGAACAGACCGGACTGCGCGGATATTGTCACGGACAGGCTCAGTAGGAGTTCGGATGGGTTTCCTCATCGGCCTTTTTATCGACATCTACCTGGGGACCGTTACGTACAGCTAGTACCGCTTGCGGTCTGTGGTTAAACCCACTGCCAGCGTAGTAGTCGAGTCTTTAGAGTCACACACAGAGATTTCCCAACTCCAGGCGAAACGATATAGAGGTCGTACGGTTTTACGACAAGGGTTCGGACACATACGTGTTTAAACGCACGTACGACGTTCGGACAGTTTTTACTAGCCGGCTTTGGTTTAAGCCAGATTCTAGTATCAGGTTATTGGATTTATACAGTCTAAAGTTTTTCCGTGTTTTCACGGATAGGAGGGACGTTCTCGTAATTTCCGGGAAGCTTCTAAAAGCATGGTGACTTGAGGGTTTAGGTGGCATTATCATTAAATGATATTGTGACTCATAATGTGTGATTCATTATGCCATTAATGCATTATTAAATGCTTAATGACTCACATAGTGAATCACTCATAATGCATTAATGTAGCATGATGAATAATCTCATTTTATTCATTATGCTTCATATATCAAGTGAGAAACAATTTCATTATGATGATTCTAGTTCACCTTCTCTCTCTTCAAGCTCACTCTCTCTTCAAACTCTAATCCTACCACTCATGAGTTGAGAACAACGATTAGAATAGACTAAACATTCCATAACCTAACTCTATATGATCTAAGTTCCTTTGATTAGCAACTAGAGAAACTTAGTTACCTCGAGTTTGGAGGTGAAGCTTAGATTAGGGTTCTCGGGTGGATCATCTATCACTTAGAGGAGGCCAAGGAGGACGTAGAGATCGTAAAGAAGAAGGACACGATTCACTAGGTATAGTCTCTTTACATAGTAGCTAAGAACTTCTATGGTTGTTAATTATCGTTTAGCAAAGATCTTCGGTTAGTCGATGTATGCTTAAAGAACAAGATCGTTTTTCATATTTCCGCCTCCCCGCAACTCGTCGGGTGTTGCACATCGACTTACACTGACTCCGTCCCGGATTGGGTCCTTTACGTCGATGGGTCACCTACCGAGGACTGGAGTGGTGCCGACTTCATCATTCGAGGGCCGAACGAGGCAGAGATGGAGCATTCTTTGAAGCTCGGATTCAAAGCCTCGAACAACGCCGCAGAGTATGAGGCCTTGCCGGCTGGACTACGAATCGCCTCCGGAGTGGGGCTGAAGACGGTCCGAATCCGTAGTGACTCCGCATTGGTCGTTGGCCAGGTGACTAGCCGTTTCGAGGCACAGGAGCCTCTGATGGTGAAATATTTAGCCAATGTAAGAAGACTACGAAAAGACTTCAACGAAGTTCAAGTGGAGCAGATCCCACAGCACCTAAACGCCCAGACCGACACTCTGCTCCTATACGGCCAACAACAACAGAAATGTCCTTTTCGAGGTCTTGCCACAGCCCAGCGTGGAAGACAGAGCGATAATACTTCAAGTTTACGCTTCCCGGGAAGAAGACCGGGATTGGAGGAAGCCCCTCGTAGAATTCCTGAAGGAGGGTACGCTCCCAGAAGATCGAGGGGAAGCACGCCGCCTCTGAGCCAATGCCCGCCATTTCGTTTGGAGCAGCGGAAAGCTCTATAAGAAATCCTTCACTCAACCTCTGCTTCGGTGCGTCGACCCCTACGAAGCTGACTACGTCCTCCGTGAGGTTCACGAAGGGGTCGGCGGAGCACATCAAGGGGCCCTCACCTTAGTCCAGAAGACGCTACTCCAAGGATACTATTGGCCGACCATCCATCAGGACACTCAGAATCTCATCAGAAGGTGCAAAAGCTGCCAACTCCATGGCAGCATACCCCGTCTTTTGGCTATCGAGCTAACGTCCCTGACCTCCCCATGGCCATTTGTCCAGTGGGGAATGGACATGGTAGACCAACTCCCTACTAGTACGAACGGGCACAAATACATCCTCGTCGCGGTGGACTACTTTACGAAGTAGATCGAGGCCGTCCCCATCAGAAAACGGGACGCCACCACGACTATCAAGTTCCTGCAGAACAATATAATATCCCGGTTTGGGATCCTAAGGTGTATCGTTACCGACCACGGGATGAACTTCGAAAATGACAAAGTTAAGGGTGCAGCGAATACCACATACTCATGAAGTTCACTACGGTCGCGCATCCTCAGTGCAACGGGCAGGCCGAGGTCACTAACCGGGATGTAATCCGAGGTCTTCGAACTCGTCTAGAAGGAAGGATGGGCAGTTGGGTTGTTGAATTACCCTGGGTTTTATGGGCTCTACGCACTTCGAAGAAGACCCCCACCGGAGAGACCCCCTTCAGCCTCTGCTACGGCACTGAGGCGATGGTCCCAACAGAGATCGGACTGCCCAGTTACAGAGTCGAGCACTTCGACGACGAGGCTAATACCTTGGCGCTCCGGACTAATTTGGACATCTTGCTGGAGAAGCAGGACCAGGCGCAGATCAAAGCCACCGCCTACCAACAGCAAACTGCTCGCTACTATAACGCACGAGTCAAGCATCACACCTTTAAGACCGGGGATCTATTCTTAAGGCGAAACGAGTTCGTAGACTAAGGCAAGTTGCACAAGTTTTCCCTGAAGTGGGACGGCCCATTCCTTGTCTCCGAAGTATTACCCGACGGGGCCTATCGCTTGCAAGACGCTGCGGGTCGCAAATTTCCATGGCCATACAACGCCGAGAAGCTCAAGTTGTACAAGTGAATTTGAAAATTGTATCTATGAATATATATTTCTTTCTTGCCAAAGCGATGTAAATTTTTCTAAGTCTTTGAATTAGAAGAAACTTCTCCTATGTGTTTCCCTCTTCCTCGGTTCAAAGATCACGGGTTTCGTTTATGAACATACTCAAACACACCAAGAAGAAAAATAGGGAACGATAGTACGTCGCAAAAAGAGAATTTATTTATCAAGGGTATTGTGGGCTCCTCAGCCTTACACGAAAATTAAAATTATAACAGAGAGGGTACGGGATCGAGAAAGCACTGCTGGTGGTACTCCGTGGAGATCTCCACCAGCTGAGCCCTGGCCACTTCAGCCCTCTCCCGCTGATGTAGCCCACGTACCCGAGACGCCACGAAAGCACCGGGCTTCCCATCCGCCGGGCGGGGGCCCACGATCCCGGTATGTCTCCTCGGAGAAGGACCGGTCGTATAAGTAGACGTCATCGGGAGTGACGATCTCGTCAATCGTGTAGGTGTTCCCGACCATATCAAAAAGCAACGCGGAAAGAAACCCATCTCCTACTCTATTTATAGCCTCAACGGAATCCCCAAGGGCCGAAAATTGCATGCACGTGAGCGCGAATCCTGGGATTTTCTCAACCCTTCCAATACCGAACTGCCACGTGGCAGGCATCCCGTGTCTCTCGGCCAACAGAAGTTGGAACGGCATGGATCTTAGAACGCCTCACCTCGCCTATGCGTTTCTGCCACGTGTCGCCCGCGACGGCCACTCTTCCAGATTTTCCGTGCCGGGAGGGGATCGGACGACGCCTCGCGAAATCGAGCAGCTTCCCTGCCCGGTCCATCCTTAGCAGGTAGCTCCTACCCATCTACGCTAAGGATCAAAGCCCTCATCAAGAGGCCACCGAGCAGCTTTCCTGCCCGGTCCATTGTCACGCCCCGCTTCCCAGAGTGCGCTAAGATAGGCACGTGACAGAGCCAACCATGCTACCTGTAGATAGGAAACATCCCTCCACAGTCACATTACGGCTGTCTATAAGATATCAAGAATAGTAGAAATAAAAGAAACTATCTAGTACATGTCCATATGCCAGAATAAACGAGTTAAGAAATAATATGTGGAAACAATAGATCCAATAAACAATAATAATCTGGAATGTACGTCCCAAATACGGACTCACATCAGGAATGAAAATGCGGAAAGAAAACTAAACTAAAATACTAACAGGTCCTCACTGCTCGGTATGTTCACTGAAATACTCCTGATCGGTCAGCTGCAAAGGTAGAGGATCTGGACCATGCAAAACCCAGACGTCGGTGCGTCATAATATCAACAATAATATAATCAGGAGGTAACAAGACATGCAGGCATGAGTATGAACAGTAGTAAAAGTATAACAGTAACACGAATGTGGAACAATGAAGGGTAAAAGCATATGCGACGTGCAGTGGGTAATCTGAACTAAATTACTGGGTAACTACTCTCAAGTCTTTGAAATCAATTTAATGAATCGTCGATGTAACGCAATAGTATCCCGTGCATGCCCGGGACCGCGGTCAAGATTCTCGGGCTGAATCCGAGACGTGCCGCTAGGCAGTAAACAGGTAACATGTACAGATGAATGATGTCAGCAGCAGCATCCCGGGGCTGGCCTAGCCCGTAAAACTGATCAGTATAAGCATCAAACTGTCGAATTACATGTCAGGTTTCATCATTTATTTCCCCATACCCCAAAGTTATGCGTTCAAGTCAGTTATTGATAAATCTGAAGCTAATGCCAACACAGGATCAAGCAGGAACATGTTTGTCTACACAGACAACAGGATATGTCCATCGAGACAACATGTCAGGATTGTCGGCATTAGAAACAGAATCAGGTAACATGTCAAGTAGTGATATATCAGGTCAAGTCAGGTAGTGTACATGTATCAAGTCATGTCAAGTAGTGGTGTATCGGGTCATGTCAAGTAGTGCACAGGAATCAAGCGGGTGCTCATAATCAAACTGTAGCAAGTACGGGTGCACGAATAAAAGCATGGATGTACAAATATTCATCAGGGGTTACATCATGACTATGTAGGATGCACAATATCAAGCATGGGGTACTAATATAACAATAATATGAAACAATGTGACATGGCATGCAAATTGATATAAAGAATTAATGGTTTGTGTGCACAATAAAACATGGATGCGTAATTAACTATTAGGGGATACACTTACAGTTCCAATACTGATTAGGATGCACTTTATTAAGCATGTGGTGTTACTATAATAATAATATGAATTAATGTGATCTATAGATGCGGTTATATATATTTTAAATGATATGGATGCAAATGGGTATCCGAAAACGGTAAAACTTTAGTATGGATGTACAATGTGATAAACGGGTAACATTTTACTCATATGGATGCATAATACTATACCTAGCATGTAGCAAGATGATTTAGCATGGGACTAGACATGTAAATAATGATACGGATGCACACGGACGTCATATAACAGTAAAATGATAAACTGGTAAATGCAGAATGTACAACTAAACAATATGAGATGTAAATATTCCATTGGGTGCAGTATATTGTAATATAGTATGTAACAAGATAGGTTTGCATGCGCTAGATGTGAAATAACTTGCACGGATGCATACGGATGTCGTAAAACTGTAAAACTAAACATGGGATGCACGATTTGAAATACAAGTGTTATATTTATTTAAATAGATGTAAATACAGTAACATAGCATGTAGCAAGATAAACTTGACTAGACGGATCACGAAACGGATATGTACGGTACGTCCGACGATGGCAAAATGTCGCGACGCACGCACGACACACGGGACAGATCTAAACAATGCAAGAGGGTGATCACGCAGGTAAGGTACGTCCTCTGGGTCGTCTGGAATAGCAGCGACGTCACGGCTCCAACGATCTATGAAAATACAAATCCAAGAAATAAAGAAAAGAAAAAGAAAAGAAGAGAAGAAGAGGAAGAAGAAAGGAAAGAAGAAGAAGAGAGGGGAAAGAGTCTTACTGTGGTTTAAGGTGCACAGGGTTCAGGAGAGGGGTGATGGTGTCGAGGAGATGAACGGAGCTCCGGCGATGAGGCTAGGGTTTGCTGTTAGGGTTAGGTTAGGGTTTGGGCTCGGTGTGTAGGTTGGGATTGTGTGCAGGGGTTTGGTGAGGGAGAAGTACAGAGGAGAGGGGGGAGGAGATGGAGATGAAGGTGGAGGCGAGAGGAGGAGGTGATCGGCGGCGACGAGGTGTGCAGGTGAGGGCTCGGGAAGGAGGAAGAAGGAGAAGAAGAAGACAACGAGGAGGAGAAGGAGATGGTAGAGGCTCGGTTGAGGTTAGGGGTTGATGAGGCAATGAAGTTTTAGGGTTAGGGTTTCGTAGTTATGATGGGTTAAAGAAGAGGGGCTCGCGGAGTTTAAATAAGAGAAGAAGGAGGGAAAGAAGGGAGGTGACGCGATCTCGCTCACCGTGAGAGGAGAGAGGAAGAGATGTGAAAGGAGAGGGAGAGAGAGGGGAGGAGAGATAAAATTGTTTTGTAGTGGAAGAGAGAGAGAGAGAGAAAGGCAGGGGAGTAGAGAAAGAGAAAGAGAAGAGAGAGAGAGGCTCGAGTGAGGGAGAGAGGAAAGAGAGAGAGAGAGAATGGTGGGGGCCAGCTGACAGAAACGAGAGAGAGAAAGAGAGCTGGGGTGTTACTTTGTTTTGATTTTTAATTTTAAAAGATTTAGTTAGTTAATTAAATTTTAAACTGTCGAAATAAAATAAAGATATTATAATAAATAAATTTGAATTTTGACGGGATACAAAAATAATCCAAAACACGCCCGGGTCGAGTCTAAAAATTCAGTTTCAAAATATGAAAAATATATGCGGCGACCAAAATTGAAAATGAATGTCCGGGTAACTAAAATGCATACCCCCAAGAACAGATGCACGTACGTGCGTGTAGCCATCCAAACAAGTCCGTTTCACTGAACGGTACGAGAACAAGATGCGCAGATGCTACCACAGGGTCAGGGATATCAAGCAGGCCATGCAATATATTTTAAGAATATTTTATGTGACTTAAAAATGTTATATTGTAAAATGCAATTGCTAGATAAAATGCGAGTATGCAACATGTATAAATTAAAATGAAAGTGCACAAGTCTACGCATTAAGTCAGGATAAACCATAAACATGAATCAAGACAGGTTTCAAGTAAGCGGGTCGGGTCGGATGCAAATACAAATGTCAAAAAAATAATGTTCGCACCCAAAACACAGTACATCAAGAGAATACCATAAATAGGTAAATACTTGAACTAGAATCGGTATAAATGAACTAGGGTGTTATGTTCAGTTGATAAAACTGCACATTTGTTATTACATTTTTCCTACCATTTCCATATTTAAAAAGGTCTTTATTATAATATATCATACATATGAGGGTTTATCTGTAAAAATACTATTTTCCATATGTTGATATATTATAATTAGCATTTGGTAGGAAAATGTATATAATTGACCTAATCCTAGTAGACTTAGTCTACTAAATATTATTTAAGTTGTTGTGCAGAATTTTCAGGTCTTAAATCAAGGAAATCAAGTTGTTAAAGCTAACCTGCCTAATTAAGAAATCAAAATTAAGAAATCAATTCTGGCAGAAGAAAAGAAAAGATTTCCAAATTCTGAAGGTTCCAAGGATCGCCACATGTCACAAGGAGCAACCCATAAAAAATTGATCAAGGGATAAGATCATCAGGCCGCGGATCCGCGGCCCGAGCCCCTTGATGCCGCGGATCCGCCGCGTGGAAGTGAAGTTAAGGGCTGGAATTTCTCTGTGTGGATCTTAACTACCATTCCCCAATTTAGGCATCTAAATTTCTGGCTTTGGGACTATAAATAAAGACCGAGAGCCTCTTGGAAAAATCATCAAGTCGACGAGATCACGAAGTTCCAGACGGCTCACGCATCCAGGCTGATCATCAACTGTTCGTCTACCTCCTTGGAAGAGATCGAGAAGCAAACTAGTCTTTGTAATCATTTTCTAAGGAATCAAAGTGTAATGAATATTGTTGATTAATAAAGGTAGTTTTCTTTTTCTTATTCTATTTCTTAGTAGTTTAATTATGCATTTTCTCTCCATCTCTTTTTCTCCCAACATGCGCGAGTAATTCTCCGCTTGTTAGGGTTCGTAGGATTAAGGTAGGCTGATGGATGATGAACATCTCTAAACCCTTTTTAAGTCCTATAAAGTTTATGAACTTTATCAAAAGAATCATTAACATCCTAATCGGGCGCGCTAACAATTCTTTGTTAGTTCCGACTGCGATTAGAGATTAGATTAATGATTGTTTTGGTAAAGGTTAGATATGAACGGAGTTCCATGTCGAGATAAGGGTTAAGAGTGAGATTCCTTTTCCATCCAGAAACCCTAATCTACACGCATCACCGTCGTTCTAGTTTTAAATCTATTAAAGGGTAACTTTTAATTAATCGTCCATAACTACTAAATCCTAACGAACCCTACAAGCCCTCTTATTATATTAACTACATCCCTAAAATAATCTAGATCTATATTTTTGCATTCCTGCTTAACGTAGATCTAGAAACCATTCTTCAAAATTCTTTATCCCTCCTCTCTCTCTCAACACATCTAAAGTAAGAGTAAAATATTCAACGTTTCCCTGAGGACGACCCATACTCACCTCGGTCTAGCTACACGCGACACCGTTCTGATTGCGGTTAAACTACAAACACACTCTTTCGTAATAATCAAATGGCGCCGTTGCCGGGGATCCGTGCGTAATTTTTATTCTTACTATTTGTGTTGAATTCTTAGACGATTCATATCATTATTAAAACAAAACTGCAAATTGCATATTTAACGATTTGTGCGTGAATTTTTGCAAGGAGATCTGGAGTCACAGAATTAAGGAAAACAGGAAACAGAGACATTTTTAGAGATCCAGAGGAGCACAGAAGGCTATACAAAAAATTTCATCAAGTGATCCCTCTGCCACGCGGCGGATCCGCGGCAAAAACACCCTTGTGGCGGTGGAAACGCGGCACAACAGAGGAGTTAGGGCTTCAGTCTTCTCTGGTATCTTTCTCAACTCCTTCTCTCTCCTCTCAAATCCAATAAAATCTATTTTCTGGAGGATTCTTTGCAAAATAACGCCGCTCAAAAATATTTTTGCAAAAGTTTTGTGATTGGTTTTGTTTTGCATATTTTTATACGGACTTTAAGGGAAAAAGACCAAATCAAGATTAGGTGGGGATTTCATCATCCTTCCTAAGCCCCACAAATCACAAACCGAGCATCTGCATCAACCCTACAATAATTTAAAAAATATCTAGACCAGACTCTAAGGACTGTCGCGCTCATTAAGGACAGAGGAAGGTCGTGGGTAATCTATCGCTTATCCGCATTACTTTTGTGGTTCCTAGGCAAGTGTGACTAAGGCAAGTGGTTTACTTAATTAGGCCCGCTATTTTCGGTGATTCGTATAGCGGATACCTCCCACTTACCTGGCACTTACCTGGCCACAAGAGTAGTAAAGAGGTGGTAGAGAATTGATCCTACGGCTTGTCCTTTGGAAGTCTAGGAGCGGTCTAGAGACTGGACCTAGGTGACCTTAGTTCTACGGTTGCTTGTGCATTTTAGAGTGATTTGTCTTGAGTCCCACTTTTTTTCAAAACAAGCCAATTTTAAATCACACACACGCTGCCACTTGCACTAAACCCGCTTAGTGCATGCTTGGCTGGACACGGGATCCTAGTGCCCGTCTTGTCCGCGTTCCTGCTATCGACGCCGAAGTCGGTACTTCTTCATCTTCTTTTCCCCCACCACACACGACCGAGATGGACGGCACTCCATCGGATTATAACACCACGCTGCCACCGTCCGTAGGTGCGCAGAATCCACGTCGCATCTCTCTCTAAGAGAGATGCTATCCTATCTGTGGTCCCCTTCCTACTTGTCTATCTCTTCCACCGGCTAACAGGGATAATTTCAAAATTAAACCCCACTACATCAATCTGCTGCCCAAATTTCACGGGCTTGAGTCGGAAGACGCGTACGTTTTCATCACCAAATTCGAAAACGTATGCGCAATGATGGGTACTTCACAGTTGACTGTCGATGCTATGCGCTTGCGTCTTCTCCCATTCACACTGTGCGACTTGGCAGAAAAATGGCTTTACAATACTGCCGCACACTCTATCACTAATTGGGATGAATTCGTCATAGCATTTCTTAAGAAGTTTTACCCAAACCATAAGACTGCCCGTGTTAGGAGCGAGATCAACCAGTTTACCCAGCTTCCCAATGAACCATTTTGGAAGTGCTTTGAACGTTTCAAGGATCTGCTTGTCCAATGTCCTCATCATGGAATCAATAGATGGGATTTATGCCGAATTATTTATGAGGGCATTAATCCAGCGACAAAGCAGATGCTTGAAACAAATTGTCAATGCAATTTCATGTCTAAAGACGACGGTGAAGCTTGGAAATATCTGGAAGACCTTGCTGAACACACTTTGCAGTGGGAAAGCGTAAGACCACCTTCTTCTAAGGGAAGTATTCATCAGCTCGATGTTTTCATCGCAGTAAAAGCCAAAATGGCAGCGATACAGAAGAAACTTGACGCTATTGAGAACAAATTCTCATCATTCTCCCTAAATCAGGTCACGCTTCCTAAGACCGTCTGTGGTTGCTATTCGGATCCTTCACACTTAACGGAAGAATGTCCTATGAATGCATCGTTTCAAGCTAATGCTGCTTTTCAGCAGCGACCTAGAAACGACCCTTATTCTTCCATGTACAATCAAGGATGGAGGAATCATCCTAACTTTGCTTGGAGTCAAAACCAACAGAGCAATTATCAAAGACCTCCTCCACATCAACCACAACCACAGAATCAGCCCCCCTTTCAGTCACAGAATTTCCAAAATTCGGCCAACACTTCTACACCAAAAGTGGCCGGTACTGACAACTCTTCACTTGCACAAACTTTGGATATGTTCATGAAACATTCCATGCAATTATCGGCTGAGATGAAGTCTTCTATTGATACCATAACGAAAAAATCTGCCTCCCATGGTGAGAGTATTAAATCAATAGAAAACCAAATCGCACAGTTAAACGCCGCAATGAGTGCAAGAGAAAAAGGAAAACTTCCATCTCAACCCCTACCGAATCCTGGCCATTCACAAAATCATAATGTGAATGTCATTACTACGTTGAGATCGGGGAGAATGCTGAATAACCGAGTGGGTGAGCAATTTGATGTTAGTGACACCATTGATACCCCAGCTTCTTCTTCTTCTTCCCCTAATTCGTCTAGTCTCCCATCTTCATCCGAGCCTATTCTCCATTTTTCCCAAGGCTCGAACATTTCACCAAATCTATCTAAGTCGATTCCCACTCCAATTTTGGGATCGAATCCGTCCCCACAGTCTTCTCCATAAACGTTGGACCCAAAACTAATTGATCAAGCTCCATTTCCAAACAGATTAAGGGCCAACAGACCTAACCCGCAAATGGAGAAGATTGCGGAAATGTTTAAGCAAGTTAGCATGAATATTCCTCTCCTAGATGCTATTCAACAAGTCCCATCTTATGCAAGAATCCTTAAAGACTTGTGCACTGGGAAAAGAAAAACTCAAGTGCCTAAGAAGGTTTTCATGACGAGTAATGTTAGCACCGCTTTTACCCAACAGATCCCAAAGAAACGTAAGGACCCCGGCTGTCCTACAATCCCTAGTTCTATTGGGGGTAAAAATATTAATCGTGCTTTACTCGATCTAGGCGCCAGCGTTAACTTGCTTCCTTATTCAGTATACGAGCAGTTAGGAATTGGAGAGTTAAAACCCGTCCATTGTACTCTCCAGATGGCAGACCGATCTATCACCAAACCTCGGGGCGAACTAGAGGATGTGTTAATTAAGGTCGGGGAATTCCTATTTCCCGTGGACTTTATTGTTTTAGATACACAACCTGTGGCAAACCCACGCAATCAAATCCCGGTGATACTTGGTCGACCCTTCCTAGCAACTTCTAACGCTGTAATTAATTGTCGTAACGGTTCTATAAACTTATCATTCGGGAAAATGACAATTGAGCTTAATATTTACAAGCTAGGAAGTCAGCTATCAGAACCTTCTGCTAATTTGCTGGATGTTTGTTCCATCCACGAGATAGCTTCCGAAAGCTGCATGGATGAGGAACTTTGCTTTGATGTTCTCGACAACACTAATGAGACATCGTTTGATCTTGCACCACTTCATAGTGAGAATATGTTCAATGAGTCCGACCTTGAGATTGAACCCGTTGACTCGTTGCAAAAGTCAGCAGCACTTTCCGAGTCAATATCTTATGCAAGTTTTGAACCTCTTGGGGAGTCCGAATATCATTCCGTTACCCCACCTTCTATTCTCTCTCCGCCAATTCTTGATCTCAAACCGCTACCTTCTCATCTTAAATATGCATATTTAGGAGAGAATGAGACTTTGCCAGTGATTATATCCGCTTCTCTAGCCTTAGAGTAAGAGAATGCACTTTTGCCAGTGTTGAGATCGAATCGGCAAGCATTTGGTTGGACAATGGCCGACATCAAAGGGATTAGTCCCTTAATTGTTGAACATAACATACATCTGATGGATGAAGCCAAACCAACCCGAGACCCACAAAGACGGTTAAATACCGTTATGAAGGAGGCGGTAAAGAAAGAAATCGTCAAGTGCCTTGATAGTGGAATAATTTACCCCATATTTGATAGCCAATGGGTAAGTCCAATTCATGTGGTCCCTAAAAAGTCTGGCATCACGGTCATCACTAATGAGGCTAATGAGTTAATCCAAACACGCACCCAAAATGGGTGGCGCGTATGTATTGATTACAGGAAACTCAATGCCGCGACGAGGAAAGATCACATCCCTCTACCTTTCATTGACCAGATGTTAGAACGATTAGCTGGACACGAATACTACTGTTTCTTGGATGGATACTCTGGCTATAATCAGGCCCCCATCGCCGAAAAGGATCAAGATAAAACTGTTCCCCTCCGAACGACGACGCACAGGACCGCGATGGCCTGACGCTGAAATTCGGGGCAGATGCTATTTGGTTTTATCCGTCCACCTCTCCGAAGATGCCAAGTTGATTTATGGCACCGTGTATCGGAGGTTTAGACGGATGCGGCCGATGTAGCAGACTTCGTCAGATTCCCCCTCGGTTGAGGGGTTTTTGATTGTGGGGACGCTCTTCCCTGCAGGCGCAAGCCCCTGCAGTTAATTACGCTACCGCATCGCAGTAACAACTTTCTCCTTCTCCAGAATTTCACTTCGTGTCATTTGTGTTTGTTTTGTTTGTGGTTGCCCGTGGATTGTATACGGAGACTGAGTAATGCCGTCGCCCGTAGGACGTGGATTAGTCCAAATCCGTATTTACTTAGATTTGGGTTTGGTATTTTTAGTTTAAGGATGCATTAGTCGCATTGCGGCTAAGATCAATTTAAACGTTCGTTAAGGATACGATAGTCCTGCTTGAGACTAAGATCAACTTAACATGATAATCCATTTAATATCTGGCCATCGGGACTCGTCGTCTCTCTAACGTCGTTGAAGGATTACAACGGCAGATGTTAGAGGAGTTCAGAGATGTACCCTTGAACCAAGGTTGATTTGGAGTTTTATAGTCCGTTTAGATATTTAAGGATACGTTAGCCATGTTTGGAGGCTAAGATCAACTTAAACGGGATCGTTTAGATCCGGCAAAAGAGCATTTGGAGGCTCTATTGTTCCAGTTTAGGGACATAGTGGTCCATAGGTAGTTTAGGGACGTTGCGGTCCATGCTCCAGTTTAGGGACGTGGTGGTCCATGCTCCAGTTTAGAGACGTGGTGGTCCGTTATTAGTTTAGGGACGTTTCGGTCCGATATTAGTTTAAGGACGTTTCGGTCCGATATTAGTTTAAGGACGTTTCGGTCCACGAGTTTAAGGACCCCGCAGTCCATATACGTGTGGTCGTTGGGACCCGTCACCTCTCTGACGTCGTTGAAGGATTACAACGACAGGTGTCAGAGGAGTTCAGAGATGTACCCTTGAACCGATAGTAAATTGATTTAAGAGAGCAATCTTGCTCAGTCAATTTAATTTAAGGACTTATGGCCAAAATTGGGCTAAGTCCAGTTGAAATGTTCAACATTTTATTTGCTTCTGCATTGCATTGCATTTCTTTTTTTATTTTTATTTGTGCTTTGCCCAGAAAGGATGCAGAGCATCAATTTGTTTTGGGCTCTGCCCTTTATAAATGATGCAGAGCATCAATTTGTTTTGGGCTCTCCCCTTTATAAATGATGCAGAGCATCAATTTTATTTGGGCTTCGCCCTTTTATTGCTTTGCAATTTATTTTGGCTTGCTTGGTCTTTTTGATTTGGGCCTGACCCTTTTAGGAAATGCATTGCATTTATCAGGTGCTTTGCGCCAATCAGAGAGCGCAAGCGCTCGTGGTGATGATACGTGTCATGCAGCGCAGTGCGCTGCGCTTGCGCTGCTGACACGTGGCGCGTTCTGGTGAGTTGCGCCAATCACAGAGAGCAAAGCTTTATTTCAAAAGCGCATAGCGCAAATGGTTCAGGCGCTGACACGTGGCGCTCTCTGGTGGCTTGCGCCAGCCCTAGAGCGCAACAGTGCAGATTTATAAGTGCAAAGCACTATTAATTTGAGAATCTTTTAGATTCAAGAATAGAAGTGCAAAGCACTGTTAGATTTCTTGATCTAATTTATATCAAAGGAAAAGATAAGTTTTTTCTTATCTTAAAGAACCAAAGGTTCATGAAAAAGTGCAAAGCACTATTTTTATTTTTATTTATTCATTTTATTTAGTTATGTTTAAAGATTAATTATCTTGTTTTTAGATCACTGATCTGTTCATAAGAGAATTTTCTCTTCTTTCAAAGGTTTTTACCTTCTGTTGTTCTTGAGGAGTTCTCAAGAGCTCTCTTCTCTTTCTTTTTTTTTAGAAAGATGTTGATCCCCTTTGAATTGAGGTCTGGGGTCCTTTTTATAGTGCCCATAAATTAGTTAAATTTGTTAAAGAGATCTTTCTCTGAGTGATTTGGGGAATTTTCCCCACCGTTGTATCTTTGATCCAAGGGCTTCTGTTTTATAGAAGAAAATTTTCTTGTTTTAACAAGAACAGAAAGATTTCTTTAAAATCTTAATTCTGTTTGGCGCAAATAACCCAGCGCGTGACACGTGTCGCGCAGCACACAGCGCAGCGCAACTGCGCTAGTGTATCTGTGCTAACACGTGTCGCGCAGCGCACAACGCAGCGCAACTACGCTGACACGTGTCGCGCAGCGCAGTGCCTGCGCAGCTGAAGCGTTGCTTCATTTAATTTTGTTTAAAACAGAGGTTTGCTCTGATTGGGTGCGCTGCCTTGGGCGCTGCGTTGATGCGTCTGCGCCAGACACGTGGCGCCTTGCGCTCAGCGCAGAGGATCTGAAGCGTTGCTTCATTTATTTTTGTTTAAAACAGAGCTTTGCTCTGATTGGGTGCGCTGCCTTTGGCGCTGCGTTGATGCGTCTGCGCCAGACACGTGGCGCCTTGCGCTCAGCGCAGAGGATCTGAAGCGTTGCTTCAAGATTTTGAATTTTTTGAAATTTAAACAGAGTCTTGCTCTGATTGGGGGAAACAAATGCCCCCCCACCGTTGCGCTCACGTGGCGCGTACGTGAGTGCAGCGGTGGCAAGATCCCAGCCTTTGGATCAACTGACAAGTTGAAGGGGCGCAGGCGCCTATAAATAGGACCCTTGGTCCTTAGCAAATGTCTTACCATTTTCAAGAATCTTGAGTTTTCAGAGCCTTGCTCTTGTTTAAGAATTTTAGAGCCTTGTTCTTGCTTTTTCACAAGAACTCCAGAGTTCAGAACTTGAAAACATCTTAGGTATTAATAAAATTAAATTAAATTAAAATTGATTAATAGAGCCTTGCTCTCATAGATCTTTGATCTAAAACCCTTTTGGGGTTTCATCAGCAGAGCCTTGCTCTGGAAAGTTCATAGATCTACAGAGATCTTGTTCATGGGTTTTAACTTATGAACAGAGCTTTGCTCATGGATCAAATGTAGATCTTTTTTGATCTGAAAATGGAGAACTCATAAAAGTTTTCATTGATCTTTAAAATCCCAAATTTTAATCTTTTAAGGGTTGAAGTTTTCTTTTTGATGGATTTTCCATCATTAATATAAGGCTAGGCTCTCCTTAAAGAAATTTCATTCCCTTGAGACTAAAGTTTGACAAATGTCACTCTGTGACAGAGCTTTGCTCCAAAAGAGGAGATTTTCTCCTTGTCTCTAGGGATTTCCCACCAATGAGGATATTCTCTTGTGGATCTTTTCATGAATTGACAGTCTCATCTAATGATGGGATTGTCTTATTAAATGATGTACCGTCATCCAGATTTTGTGGGTCCCCCTTTGGTCCCCTACCCACTGCCTCACAGTGTGGAGTAAGATTTTAAAATGCCAAGCGTTAGAACACTAACGGTTATTTTTGTCTTTCTACAGGAAACATGTCTAACGACTTGTCTTTCCCCTTCGTTCGCTCAGAAGGAGGGTTCCCCCATGGGCCAGTGGACCGGGTGGCATTCGCTCTTATTAAAGATCATGACCCCGAGCGCAAAAAACTCCACTTGTGGGGAAGGTGGAACAGCCAGATCATCCAGGGTCGCCGCAATTTCAGTTTTGCCACTCCGTCGGAGCCCATAACTCCAATCCCCTATGCGGACGAACCCCCGGTGAAGTATGCCGTGGAGGTTAAAAATTGGAACTCGGATGACCTCCTCCAACCCGCAATTGGTGCTATTCCCGTGCAGCCGCCGCCGGCGATAGATATTTTAGGGAGGCAAATCTGTCAGGGTGAAGCACGCCCTTGGGGACAGGCCTACAATATTGGATTGGTGCCGCGACCGCCCGCCGGATACTTGCAGTGGGCCCGATACATCTTGTCGGCGAAAAGGACTCATCTAACGAAGATTGGATTGTATTCGGCCGTCTACGTCTCGCTCTTCGAGTATCCCTCTCCTCCAACGTGGTGGGTCAAGGCCTTTATTGAACAATGGAATATCCCCACCCACACTTTCTTGATGACAGATAGGGAGGTCTCTATTTCTTTGGAGGAGTTTGCCGAACTCTCGGGTTTGCCGATGAGGGGGGAGCATTACGAGGAGTTGCTCCTTCCTGAAGAATACGTTTTTGCCACCAAGTCGCTGGTCTTTGACCTGACTCCGGAGAACGCCGTTCAACATCAGTATCCGGGCTTGGTGAAGGTGTTGGAGATCTATGAAGGACTCCAACTGGAATCGGGCGACCGGGGTGTCAGTTTCGCAGATTTTATTGCCCGCTTCATTCGCCCTGAGTTCCTATCAGAGCGGAGTGAGAAGTTCGCCCAGCTCGATGACCCTTTCGGTTTCAGCTTGGACCGCCGACCCATATCGGAAAATGATCAAAGGGATTTTTATCTCCCCGGCGCTGCCATCGTCCCTTTCTCAGAAATCGCCGTCCCGGGCATGGATGAGGAGACCTTTTTTATTGGGTTCTTGGGCTTGTGGCTATGCAGTTTTGCGCTCCCCATGCACCCGCGTCACATGCGGCCTTCCGTCTTTTACCCAGCGCATCGGATGGTGGCTGGTTTGCAGTTATTGGTAGGAATCGCCGGGCTGGCCTACCTTTATAAAGGACTTGGCGTAGCGGCGGACGCTAGTGAGCCTGGGGTGCAACCCGCTAACTTCCAGACGCACTATTTCACCTCCTGGATGGAGATGCACGTGCAAGGGGTGTTCGGTGCCCATAAGATTCCTCCGTTCTTTGAGAAATGCAGACTCCCGAGAGTCATGCGGTTGGTCGGCGCTTCAATTGTGGTTGCACCCCCACGGGAGTCTAGGGGGCTGCTCCTTCGCCCACGTCTGGTCGGAGCGAAGGTTTCCTTTGTGGATAAGGTTATAACCATAGGCTCAGAGACTACTAAGTCAGTAGTGCCACTGCGCGATGATTTCAAGGACGGGGCTTCCGTATTGAAGGCTCGGGAAATCCTCCACCTCTACTCCATTCGGCCGGGCTATCTAGTGTTTAGGCAGAATGAGACAGCACTTTTTATGAGGTACAACCCGCACCGGTTTGCTCAGCAATCGAGCTACAACCAAGGGATCCCGATGGAAGCTTTCTTGGAAAAGCCCGTGGTCAGCTGAGAGGGGATGAAGAATGCAATGCACCATTTCACACGGCTTAATACAGGTTCCTATTTCTTTATCAGCGAACCTAGCTGTGCCCCCAAGATGCTCAATACATACGTAGCTTGGTATGCGCATGCGATGGGCCCAATTATCTTAACGGAGAAGCGCATGCTGGTTGACCGTAGGGGTGCGCCTCCTGGCGGTGATCGCAATGCCCCCTTGAAGCCAAGGATTCCGGTCATTCCTCCATTAAAAGATGCCGGAGTCGATCGACCACACGTGTTGAGTCCCCCGCGTGGATTGCCGCTGCCTGCTACGGTGAATGCACCACCGGCGCCACGTGCTCCCACGAAGACGGTTAATGTAATATCGCCAGAGTCCGGCGCAGGAGCGGATATCGGGACCCGCCGCCCCAAGGTGACTGCTAAGCGCAAATCAATTCCAGGTGCATCTAGAGCTGGCGGGCAAAAGAAGAAGAAGTCGATCCTTTCCCTCGACGCGATCCTCAATTTAGAGCCTGAGGCCCCTCTCACCGAAGGAATAAGTGAATACGGCAGCAATAAGGGCTTCTTGGTAGACCCCGCAGACACCAATTTGGCAGCCGCTATTGCAGCTTCTGAGCGATCAGCAAGGCTCGAAGTGATGTTAAGCAAACTCGCCGAGTCAGGTAACCATTAGCTGCTTTCTTCGTCACTTTATCGTACTTTTTATCATTATTTTTAACTAATACTTTCCCCTATTTTTAACAGGCGTCTCTACCGAAGAAGCTATTGCTGCCTCTTTGAAAACCTTCCAAGAGGAGGAGGAGAGACGTGCACTAGCAGGCGTTGGTACGTCCCACCCCCTTTTCTTTCATAAGAATAATTTGTTATCTCTTCTGATGGTCAACCTAACCTTCTTCCTTTGTTTCTTTGCAGGGGCTATATCAGTTGATGCGGGGATCCTCCCCAAGCCTGTTACTGAAGTCCCGGTCTCGTCGGGGCTGCTGCAAGAGCCTCAACTTGACAAAACGACGAGGGATGCCTTGAAAAATTTGGAGGCATCCCTATTTACGGACGAGGACGCCTCAATTAAAGAGGCTCTAATGGCATCCGTCTCAACGGCTCGGGAGGAGAGGAAGCGGTTGAGACGTGAAGCAAAGGCGCGCCGAGCTGCTTTGGCCATGGGAGCGGGTCCTAGCACCATCCCTCGTGCTGATACTCCCTCCGAAGAGGCCCCTGTCGCCCTATCTACTGCTCGCAGGCAAGTAGCGCGCACGGCTCGAAGTGCAAATGATAAATCTTCTTCAGGTAACATTTCTTTCAGAACCTTGTTGTAAGAATTATAAAGCCATCGGTTCTTATGTATCCCATCTTGCAGGGCCAAGTCCGACTGAGGGGGAGGCGGAGACCGTCGAACCTAGGGAAACAGAGGAGGCGATGCCTGCCGAACCCGAGCTGACGATGAGCAACGTCGTCATGGCTACGGGGCCTGAAACAGAGGTTGAGGGATCTGCAGCCGAGAGGGTCATTGATGCCGAACCTGAAATGGCGGCAGATGAAATGATCATTATAACCGAGACGAGGGCAGTGGTGGGCGAGGCGCTTGAGGCTAGCGACCCCGTGGTGACGGTGGACGAGACAACCGTGACCGCTGAACCCGAGGGAGTAGCGGGTGAGGTGGCCATGATTCCTGAGGACGAGCCAACTGCTCCTTCTCAGGAATCTGGCAATGCTCCAGTCATTGCCCTCCCCGCCTGTGGTCCCCTGCCGTCTCCAGGGCTTGCAAGCACGACAACGGTTCCCATTGAGTCGGGTGATGAGGTTACAGGCGGTGGCCTCATGTCGATGGAGGAGGGAATTGCCTCAGTTTCGGCCGGCAGTTCGTCGGGTAAGTTTCGAGTTATTATCCTTCTCTTTTTATATCTTGCGATCTTTTCTAACAAGTTTGCCTTTGTTTTTAACGCAGGTGCGGCCAACGCCGATGCTCCATTGCTCGAAGGAGCACCGTCAATTACTGCCTTGGCGGTGGTCACCTCCCAGCCTTCCCTTATGCCATCGCGGATGTTGGAAGGTATGGATTTACGACTCATTAGTTTATCTTTTAACCGCATAACTTATGTACTAACGCCGTACCACTATGTCTTTTCAGGAGTGCTCTTTGATTATTTATATCAAGTGTTGCTTCCACACTTCTCCTTCCCGTCCGAACTCGCTTCTCCCTCTAGTGGTGCCGGTGAGTATACTTTCACTTCGATGTCTTTATTTCCCCCCTTTTTTTAGCAATGGGATAATTTCTGACTTTTCCTCTTCCTTATTGTAGTGCCACAAATTGAAGGAGGGGACGCAAGACCTGCCACGCCACCGGCCCTTCCAGCTTTGCCATCTGTTGCAGCTGGTATAGTAAATTTCCTTTTTGACGACTCTTTAACATCTCTTGAACCATCGTTTAACTATATTTTGTTTTGCAGCTATCGTTCTGGCTCCGGTCCCTCTTGAGTCTCGTGTCCTTTCACCGACAGGCCCTTTCTTGAAACGTCCATCTTCAAAGGGTGCCGTGATGAGTTTGGGCATGCTGAGCGGGTATATCGAAGAACTTAACGCGGACGCTCTCCCCTCTGCCGCAGATTTCGCTGTGGAAGTTAACCCAATGTTGGCGGCGCTCGTAAACTTTCACAACGAAGGCGTCGTCGAATCTTGGGTTAACCACTGCAGGGAGATCGAGGCCTGCCTACATCGGCTGGAGTCGACGCGTCCTTCTCCTGAAGTTTTGGCCATAAGCACCCAACGGACAGCTTGGCTCGAGCAAAGCACTTCTTATTTCCGCCATTTGGAGCAAGAAGCAGCTTTACGGTTGAAGGAACGTCAGGAATCTTCAAGCGCAACTGCTTGCCTGCGCGCTGAAGTTAGGACGAATGCTGCTGAGGTGAAAGTCGTCTTTGAAGGCCTTCTGGAGCGTATTTCTAATGGGCTAGCACTGAAGCGGAAGCTTGATGCCGCCGAGCGTGATGCCCGAGGCCGTGAAGCAGCTCAGCAGGTCGTTGAGGAACAACTTGCATCCTTTATGCAGCAGCGGGCTCGAGTAGAGGACGAACTGGCGGTGGTAGCCGATCGGGAAAAGGAATGGAAGGAAGTGTGCGAACAACTGATAAAGCTACTTAAGACGCTTCCTTCTCAGTAACTCTCCTTGTATCGTTTGTACTTGTAAATAAAAAATGTATATGTATATTTTTTATTCTTTAGCACAATGTATCCTGTACTCAATCAAGTCTATGAATAAAAGATACACATTTTTTTTGTAACGTCTTGTGTCATTTCTCCGCCCTGAATCTTCTGCCCATGCATAAATGAGTGCGTCTCAAACGCTTGATCAAACGTAAATCGGATGCTCTTTCTGTCATTTTCCTCTTTCTTTTATTGTTAGCAGGCTGTTTTAATAGTCATGGTTGACGGATAATAGAGCACGCATCTTGACTTTTTTAAGAAATAGCGATGGCTTAGGCCGCAGGTTCAGATCTGCTGCCTAAGACTTTTCAACTCCATGAGCCGTGAGGGTCTCATAGAGACTTTTCTCCCTACGGATCGAGAGGATCTCGTAGGTGGTTTTTCTCCTTAGGAATCGTGAGGATTCCTAAGTGTGGTTTCCTCTTATAAGTCGTAAGGATCCTATAAGAGAATTTTCCCTCTTACGAGTCGAGAGGATTCGTAAGCGGTTGTTTCCCTCCTTGTCGAAACTCGACTTTGGAGAGTGAGACCCGTGAATAGTATGCAAGAGACCATTTTGGATTGACTTGCAGGGTTCCATTGTTCAGGAAGCAAGTTTTTTTTTCTTTTTAGTCCCTGCTGCCTGAGGCTTCATCTTGCAAGTTGAGACGAATCGGGAATTTTCTCGCGGAGACGCTGGTTTCTCTACGAGCCGACGCGAATCAGGAAGCTCTCGTCAAGGAGTGTTTGTATCCGTGAGTCGAGGAATTTGCTAGGGATTATTTTTTTCCCAAGCACCAAGGATTATTTGTTTCCTTGGGGTTTGAAACAAGTCGAGAATTTCCCACGGAGGCATTGGTGGCTCTGCGAGTCGACGCGGATCAGGAGGCTCTCGTCAAGGAGTGTTTGTATCCGTAAGTCGAGGAGTTTGCTAGGGATTATTTGTTTCCCAAGCGCCAAGGATTATTTGTTTCCTTGGGGTTTGAAACGAGTCGAGAATTTCCCACGGAGGCACTGGTGGCTCTGCGAGTCGACGCGGATCAGGAGGCTCTCGTCAAGGAGTGTTTGTATCCGTGAGTCGAGGAGTTTGCTAGGGATTATTTGTTTCACAAGCACCAAGGATTATTTGTTTCCTTGGGGTTTGAAATGAGTCGAGAATTTCCCACGGAGGCACTGGTGGCTCTGCGAGTCGACGCGGATCAGGAGGCTCTCGTCAAGGAGTGTTTGTATCCGTGAGTCGAGGAGTTTGCTAGGGATTATTTGTTTCCCAAGCGCCAAGGATTATTTGTTTCCTTGGGGTTTGAAACGAGTCGAGGATTTCCCACGGAGACACTGGTGGCTCTGCAAGTCGACGCGGATCAGGAGGCTCTCGTCAAGGAGGGTTTGTATCCGTGAGTCGAGGAGTTTGCTAGGGATTATTTGTTTCCCAAGCGCCAAGGATTATTTGTTTCCTTGGGGTTTGAAACGAGTCGAGAATTTCCCACGGAGGCACTGGTGGCTCTGCGAGTCGACGCGGATTAGGAGGCTCTCGTCAAGGAGTGTTTGTATCCGTGAGTCGAGGAGTTTGCTAGGGATTATTTGTTTCCCAAGCGCCAAGGATTATTTGTTTCCTTGGGGTTTGAAACGAGTCGAGGATTTCCCACGGAGGCGCTGGTGGCTCTGCGAGTCGACGCGGATCAGGAGGCTCTCATTAAGGAGTGTTTGTATCCATGAGTCGAGGAGTTTGCTAGGGATTATTTGTTTCCTAAGCGCCAAGGATTATTTGTTTCCTTGGGGTTTGAAACGAGTCGAGAATTTCCCACGGAGGCACTGGTGGCTCTGCGAGTCGACGCGGATCAGGAGGCTCTCGTCAAGGAGTGTTTGTATCCGTGAGTCGAGGAGTTTGCTAGGGATTATTTGTTTCCCAAGCGCCAAGAATTATTTGTTTCCTTGGGGTTTGAAACGAGTCGAGAATTTCCCACGGAGGCACTGGTGGCTCTGCGAGTCGACGCGGATCAGGAGGCTCTCGTCAAGGAGTGTTTGTATCCGTGAGTCGAGGAGTTTGCTAGGGATTATTTGTTTCCCAAGCGCCAAGGATTATCTGTTTCCTTGGGGTTTGAAATGAGTCGAGGATTTCCCACGGAGGCACTGGTGTCTCTGCAAGTCGATGCGGATCAGGAGGCTCTCGTCAAGGAGTGTTTGTATCCGTGAGTCGAGGAGTTTGCCAGGGATTATTTGTTTCCCAAGCGCCAAGGATTATTTATTTCCTTGGGGTTTGAAACGAGTCGAGGATTTCCCACGGAGGCGCTGGTGGCTCTGCGAGTCGACGCGGATCAGGAGGCTCTCGTCAAGGAGTTTTTGTATCCGTGAGTCGAGGAGTTTGCTAGGGATTATTTGTTTCCCAAGCGCCAAGGATTATTTGTTTCCTTGGGGTTTGAAACGAGTCGAGGATTTCCCACGGAGGCACTGGTGGCTCTGCGAGTCGACGCGGATCAGGAGGCTCTCGTCAAGGAGTGTTTGTATCCGTGAGTCGAGGAGTTTGCTGAAGACACTGGTTTCTTCGGAGTTGAACTGAACCGTCGAGATTTGGCTTCGTCTTCTGGCGGAGCCTGTTGGGAAAGTATGGTTCCCTCTTTGTTTACGCCCTTGGATTGTATACAGGGATCGATATGATCTTAACTGTAGGGCCAAAGTTTTATCATCATTTTTTTTGTTTTATCTCCGCGATACTCTATCATTTCAGCTTTTATATCGCGAAGGTCGCGATTGCCCAATCATTTCTGCTATTTATTTTATTTTTACTCGCTGCTTTTTATTACGAGTTGCCCAATCATTTCGGCTATATTTTTTTTATTTTTACTCGCTGCTTTTTATTGCGAGTTGCCCAATCATTTCGGCTATCTTTTTTTTATTTTTACTCGCTGCTTTTTATTGCGAGTTGTCCAATCATTTCGGCTATTTTGCATGCATACATTTTTACTTGCTGCTTTTTATTGCAAGCTGCCCCATCATTTCGGCTATTTCGTATGCATGTGCGGCCTACTGTTTTTTCACCGCAAACCTGTTTCGGCATCAGCACCGCTACAACTGGGATATTACCAGGAGCGAATCATCATCTGCCTCTGTCAATGTTGAACAAAGGTGGCTTAGCAACCAGGGTTAAGGTCCTGTCGACTAAGGCTTTTGACTTCATGAGCCGTAAGGGTCTCACAAAGTTATTTCTCCCTACAGGTCGTGAGGATCTTGTAGGTGTATTTTCTCCTTAGGAATCGTGAGGATTCCTAAGTGTATGCTCCTCTGTAAGTTGTAAGGATCCTACAGTAGGGTTTTCTCCTTATAAGTCGAGAGGACCTACAAGGGTCATACGAACATATCCCCAGTCACGGATGAGACTTGGTTAGGGAAATGTTTATTCGCGCCCGTGGATTGTATACAAGGATCAGTATTGAGCCACTTGTAGGGCAATATCGGAAGTTGTGGGAGTTGCTTAAGCACAGGTTTAGGTCTCTGTAACTTAAAACTTCCAACTCTTATGAGCCGTGAGGGTCCCATAAGGGAGTTCTCCTTACGAGTCGTGAGGATCTCGCAAGTGTATTTTCTCCTTAGGGATCGTGGGGATCCCTGAGTGTGTTGCTCCCTTGTGAGTCGTAAGGATCTCACGCGGGTGGTTTCTCCTTACAAGGTCGAGAGGACCCTGTAAGTGTCCTTTAACGAGGTTGCGCCCTTTCAGGTTTTCACAAACACTCGCTGGTAGTCCTGCTGTTTTTACTTACGGAGCCCTTTCGGGTTTTCATCCGTGTCCATTTTGCTTATGGACATACCGTTTTTTTTTATTCTTTTTATTTTCTTTTTCTCTCTCTTTTTTTTACGAAGTCCTGCCCTTTCGGGTTTTCACAAACACTCGCCGGTAGTCATGCTATTTTTACTCACGGAGCCCTTTCGGGTTTTCATCCGTGCCCATTTTGCTTATGGACATACCGTTATTTTTTTTTCTTTTTTTTTTCTTTTTCTCTCTTTTTTTTTACGAGGTCGCGCCCTTTCAGGTTTTCACGAACACTCGCCGGTAGTTCTGCTGTTTTTACTCACGGAGCCCTTTCGGGTTTTCATCCGTGCCCATTTTGCTTATGGACATACCGTTTTTTTTTATTATATATATATTTTTTATTTTTTTTATTATTTATTATTTTTTTTGTCAGCCTAAGGATGTTGCGGTATTAGTTTAAAGACGTTTCGGTCTGCTATTAGTTTAAGGACATTTCGGTCCGATATGGAAAAGGCTGGCTACTGCTGATAGAGTTTGAGCTTAGGAAGATAGCGAGCGGACATAGTCGTCGTCATCTACTATTGACCTAGGCTGTGGCTCATTAAGCATAGTATTTTTTTAGGAAGCGACCGTTTATCGGCCTGAAAGGCCTTTCACCGTGCATATCCATAAGCAGGTAGGCCCCACCCTGGTAGACCTTATCTATGATGTACGGGCCTTCATAGTTTGGCTCGAATTTTCCCCGCTTGGCGCGATTGGGGATCATGGGCCTTTTGACCACTAGCACGAGTTCGCCTTGGCGGAATGTTCTCGATCGGGTCAATCTTTCATATGAGCGCGTCATCTTTGCTTTATAGGCCTCCAGATTTTGTTGCGCTATGAGCCGGGTTTCATCAAGGGCGTCGAGCTCCTTAAGCCGAAGGTGAGCATTTTCTTTGTCCGTCAGCTCGTAGTGGACTGCCACTCGTAGAGAGGGTAACTCTATCTCGAGGGGGAGTACTGCTTCCATCCTAAATACCAATGCGTACGGCGTTGTGCTTGTGGCCGTCTTGAACGTAGTTCGATATGCCCAGAGAGCTTCTTGCAGCCTCTCGTGCCAGTCTCTCTTATTTCGGGACACCGTCTTTTTCATGATTTTCGTCAGGGTCTTGTTGAAGGCTTCAGCTAGACCATTAGCTCGCGGATTATAAACCGAGGAATATCTCCAGTCTATATTATGCTGTTGCGCAAAGCGACTGATCTTGTGGCTTCTGTAAGCTGGCCCGTTATCGGAGATGATCCGTCGCGGAGTTCCAAACCGATATATGACGTGCGTCTTGAAGAAGTGGAGGATATTTTCCGTCTTCACTTCTTTTAACGGTACTGCTTCTGCCCATTTAGAGAAGTAGTCAGTCGTCGCCAGGATGAAACGATGTCCCCTAGACGATGCTGGTTCGATAGGGCCGACTATGTCAGTCCCCCACATTTCGAATGGCCAGCTAGCCACCGTTGGATGTAGTGGATCTGGATGCTGGTGGATGAAGTCCCCATGGATTTGGCATGAGTGGCATTGCTTCGCATATTCGAGGCAGTCCTGAATCATCATGGGCCAGTAGTAGCCCATCCGTTTTATCTTCAACTTCATCTTTGGGCCCGCTTGGTGAGAACCGCAGAGTCCGTCGTGAACTTCCTGAACGACTCTTTTCGCTTCGTCAGGTCCCAGGCATCTCAATCACAGAGAATCAAACGATCTCTTGTACAGAGTATCGTTGACGAAGGCGAAAGACAGAGCCCGTTTCATGAGCTGATGTCTCGTGGATGCTTCTTCAGGCAATCGGTGGGACTTAAAGTAGTCTATGAAGACTTCCCTCCAATCCTCGGCCTTTTCCCGGTCTTTTATTTGCAGAGCCATTCGCTCAGTCGTTTCCTTTTCTTCGGGTGATTCCGGAGATATTTCCGCTGGGGCAAGAACTCGACGGCTTTGTACCACGATTCTAACGTCGTCGAGGTTCTCGTCAGCCAGTTCTTTAGCAAGTTTGGCCAACGCGTCTGCTTTGCTGTTTTCCGCGCGCGGTATGTTCTCCAAAGTATAGGAGGGGATTTGGGTCAACAGCTGTTGCACTTTTTCGCCGTACTTCACCAGTTCTGGCTTGCACGTTTGGTAGTCACCCTTTACTTGACTAAAGACCAGTTGAGAATCCCCGTATGTGAGGAGGTCTTCAATTCCCATGTCAATGGCGATCTCGAGGCCTGCTATCAAAACTTCGTATTCGGCTTCGTTATTTGTCCTCGGCTCTGTTAGGGAGAAGGCAAAACGCATTATCCCACCTTGTGGAGTTATAAAGATGAGTCCTATCCCCGAGTTGATTATAGGGGGATTTTGTTTGCGTTTCTTCATGGAAGATACGCCATCGAAATAAACCTCCCATCGAGTATCATCACCGTCGACCGTATCAAACGCATGTTCGTCTGGAAGATCGCAGTTTAAAGGGGAGTCGGCCGGTATCGGGTGCTCAGCGAGGAAATCGGCGATGGCCTGGCCTTTTACTGCCTTAAGAGGTTGATACATTATCGAGAACTCCATCAAGAGCAGGGCCCATTTAGCGAGTCGTCCCGTCAATATGGCCTTTAACATCAAGTATTTAAGAGGGTCCACCTTCGAAATGAGACGGACCTCATGCGCCAACGCATAGTGTCTGAGCTTTGTTATCGCAAAGATCAACGCCAGGCAGTGTTTTTCAATGGGGGAGTAGTTGCTTTCTGCCCCCAGTAGAACTCGATTTAAGTAGTAGAGTGCTCTTTCTTTCCCTTGGTCGTTCTCTTGTGCCCATAATGCGCCTAAGGAACCTTCGAGGGCGGTTGTATAAAGAATGAGGGGTTTTTCCTTGACCGGAGCAGCCAACACCGACGGGTTCTGCAGGTACTGTTTAATTTCGTCCAGCGCGCCCTGGCATTTTTGATCCCAGACAAATGGGGTTCCCTTCTTCATCAGGTGACTGTAAGGGCGGCACTTGCCAGATAGGTTGGCTATAAATCGCCGAACATATGTGAGCTTTCCTTGGAGAGACCGCAACTGTTTGAGAGTTCTTGGCGGAGGCATTTCCATGATCGCTTTGATCTTTGACAGATCTATTTCAATACCTCGGTGTCGAACAATGAACCCTAGGAATTTGCCTGAGGAAACTCCAAATGCACACTTGAGCGGGTTCATCTTCAAGTTGTATTGCCGAAGGCGTCGAAATACGGTCTTCAGATGCTCGAGATGTTCCTCATATGATTTGATTTTAACAACGAGGTCGTCGATATAGCATTCGACGATTTCGTGTATAAGGTCATCGAAGATCTTCGTCATGGCCCTTTGATAAGTGGCACCAGCATTCTTTAAACCGAAGGGCATCACCTTGTAACAAAATATTCCCAAAGGGCTCCGGAAAGCGGTGTGCTTCTGGTCTTCGGGATGCATCTTTATTTGATTATACCCTGATGAGCCATCCATGAAGGAGAAAACCTCATGAGTAGATGTATTGTCTATCATCAGTTCAGTGACTGGCACTGGGAAATCATCCTTCGGGCAATCTTTATTGAGATCCCGAAAGTCCACGCATATGCGCACCGTCCATTTTTCTTCATCACCGGAACGATGTTAGCGATCCATTCAGGATATTGAACCTCCTGGATAAAGCCGGAGTCGATCAGCTTCTTGACCTCGGCGTTGATACTCATCTCAAGCTCGAGCCACATTCTCCTCGGCGCCTGTTTGACTGGCTTGATGTTCGGGGATATCGCCAATTTGTGTACAACAATTTCTGGATCTAGTCCCGGCATTTCGGAATAGTTCCATGCGAAGGAATCTTTATGTTATAGAAGCACATCTTTTAACGCAACCACCCTTTCTTCAGATAGCAGCTCGCTGATGAATGTCGGTCGCGGGTCATTTGCCGTCCCCAACTCAATTTTCTTGAGATTATCTGCAGTGGTGTGGATTCCATCTTCCAGCTCTTTTAGCGCTGGTGGGAATTCTGAGATCACCTCATCGTTGCTGTTTTTGAAGCACCAGGAAAGGTCATCCATGTTCTCGGGCTCTTCTTTTGATATCATTATCACGTGACAAGTACGGATTCGCTTCCAATCCCAATGCGGGACTGGTTCTTCTTTCGTGGCCTTGGGCTCGTGCTTTTGTGGCGGCATTACCTTTCAGTTGTCAGACAGAGCGAACTTGCCGAGCTGGTACTGATCTTCGACCCAATTCTTAAAGGTGAAGCAGTCTTCGAGCGGGTGACCTATTACTCGATGGTAAGAGCAATAGTTTGGGCCAGAGACTTCGCTTGCTTGTTCGGGGTGTTTGGACTCCGGCAATGTAAGCATCTGATGTTTTAGAGCGAGGTCAAGTATCTTCTTCGTCTTGTCCCGAGGAAACGAGTACGCTCGACCCATTTTCTTCATGAGGGATAGATCAATAACGCTCGACTCCCATTTGCGTGGCTTCTTAGCCCTGCTTTGTTGTTGTTGAGTGCCTTTTTGGCCTTTCGACTTATTTCTGCTTTTGCGCCGAGCCTTCTTTATAACAGGTTGACAAGGAGCGGCATTTTCACCCTTCACGGCCTGTTGGAGAAGGCGTTGCGTCTTGGCTTTCTCGTAGATGGCTGCCTCGCGGTTGTGATCATCCCGTACTCTTTGACTAGCTTTCCTTATAAGTTTGTCCATTTGTTCTTCAAACGACGGACTGGGCTCCTTTGCATCTGGAACTTTCACTGGCTTAGGATTAGCGTCCTCCCATTGAGCATCCGCTTCTTCATCGAAGTCATACATGACGTAACAGCTGTTTAGTAGCTCTCGTTTCTTTGACCGGATGTATCCAAGCCCTCTTGTTTCCATTCTCCCGTTAGGCAGTTTGCGTTGAGTCCCGGGGACGTTCCAGACCCTGTCATAGAATTTGGCCTTTCTAACGGTCTGTTCGAAGAATATCCCCTGGCGTCTTAGCAGCTTCTTCAAACCCTCTGTATAATATCTGGGAAGACGGATAGGCTGAAGCCTGTCGAGCGTAGGATCCGCGCCATGCCAGATTTCTTTTTCCACCTTGGTTTCTTCAGAGCGGTAGAACAGAATTGCTTTCTCGCTTTCTCGCCTGGAAGGGATATAGAACGTTTGCAGCTCTTCTATATTGTAAATATTAAGTGCATCCAGTTCTTTCTGGTGTTTAAGTGGCACTATGGCGACTTATAGACTTTGCTCTTCGTCAGCGGACGTTCGTATTGAAGGTCGAGCAGAGAATACAACACGGATCTCATCTTCCGAGTCGCTACCAAAGATCAGTGTAGGAGCCGATGGTCCCGGCTTGTTGTGTTGGGGCGGACCCGAATAAACTATCTCCTCTTCCTCCTCAGTCTCACTGCCGAAGACAGGGATGGTGGCGTTAGCTTTGTTCTCCGGCTTGTGACACTTCTCTGTGTCTTCGAAATCCGGTAAGAAGTATTTGGCGTCTTCATATTTGCGGACCTCGTTCACAGAGAAAGGGTTCAGTTCTCCCATCACGGTATACTCGAAACCATCCTTAAAATATTTCATACACTGATGTTGTGTAGAAGGGATGATGTTGTACTCGTGTAACCATGGTCGCCCGAGCAAAGAGTTGTAGCATGTCTTGGCGTCTATGACGTGGAACTTAATGTCCGTGACGAGTAGCCCGAAGCGTAGCGTCAGTATCACAGATCCAAGAGTCTTTGATGATTGGGAGTCGAACCCGGAAATGGTGATCTTGTCCCGAGCAAGGTGCTGGACGCTCATGCAGATTTCCTTCAACACCCGCACGTTGAGTAGGTTAACAGACGATCCGTTGTCGATCAGGATTTTGCCTATCTTTATATCATGGCAGTATCCCGAGACATAGAGAGGGCGATTGTGTTCGCACGTCCCAAGTAGAAGGTCTTCATCGCCAAAAGTAACATCGGCCGTGTGCACTTCCTCCAATTCATCCTTCATCTTTTCCTCGGCCAGGCATGCTTGGAATTGTTCCGGGTCTTGGAGCGCCTTAATCAACGAATCTCTCGCCTCTTTTGATAGCAAAAGGGCGTCAAGAATGCTGAGCTGTGAGGGCAGCTTCCTTAGATGTGCCAAGACGTTGTAATCCACCTTATTCTTCTTTGGTGGGTTTTTGGCAGCTAGCTCTTCCACCACTTGGTCATTTAAGACGATATCTTCAGAGACCTTTTCTTTCCCTTTATCTTTCCTGTTTAAGGGTCCGAGATTCTTTTCAGACAGCGTCCGATTCCGCAGCCGGATATTTTCGCAAACCTTCGGTTCTTCTTCTTTTCTCGAGGCGGACTCTTTAAAGAGAGGGGCAAGTTCTAGTTCTTCATCAGAATCACTCCCGAATGTAGGCACTTGTGATCCACCGGTGTTAACCATGCAACAATCGCCAGCAGTTCTTTTAATCCCTTCGGTCGTATTTCTTTGCTCTCGACGAGTTTTACGCTTTTCCCGCTTAAAGCGTTGTCGATGAGCAACGTATCCTTGCCACCATCTATCGAAAGCTTTGCACTTCTGAGTGGGGTGCGAAACCTTCTGATGATATAAGCAATAAGACGGGTGCATTTTCGCTTCACCGGTAATTTCTTCTTCGGAGGATGGTAGCTTCATGCCCATTGATATGGCCTTAGCAAACTTCTTTCTCATCTTGAATTGGCTTTTGTCGGTAGCGGAGGTATTTAGCTCCACCGGGATCGTCTCAGCTCCTTCATCAAGTCGCTGGCGCTTGGCCCTTTCAAATATAGCCGCCTCGCGCTCCCGATCAGCTTTACTTTTCAACCGAGCTTCATTAAGGAATGCGTCAATTACTTTATCTGATAGCCCCAGAACTTTTGGTTCAGAAGCTGCCCCCAGCTTTTCGGTGGAAGGAGTCTCCTCATCGTTCGTGATCGAATGGGAAATCATATGACAGCTCGCCACATATTCCTCGGATTCATCCGATGAACTTTCTCCCTCATCTTTTTCTTGAAAAACGTGATCGAGGAACTCTTGGAGCGTAATGGGAGTCCGCGCCTTTTGGTTGTATTCATCCAGCGCGTCAATTTGCTTTTGTAAGTCCGTGCGTTTGCCGCCGGGCTTCATGGGCTTCTTAGATTTCCTCTTCTTCTTTTTCGAAGATTTTGACAGCTGGCTGCAAGTGCTTGAACCGCCACCATTGGTCTTTGGAGTTGGACGTGGCTTCAACATCCCTTCAATGACCTGCGGTTCAAACGGGTTCTTCCACTTGATCGCTGGATATGTCTGAAGATCGGTTAGCATCCTCTTTGTCTTGGTTGATAATATAACCTCTCAAGGAGGTTCTTCAATGACGGAGCATGTTGCCCCCGGCGTATTCGTCCCCTTAGAGGTGTGGGGCTGCGGGGGATTCACCTTCCATTTGTCAGATAACGCGAACTTGCCCTGTCGGTACTGGTTTTCAAGCCAATTCTTGAAAACGTAGCAATCTTCGATCGGATGGCCTAGTACTCGATGATAAGGACAGTAGCTGGGCTCGTTGACGTCACTTGGTTGCAACGGACGCTTTGGATCCGGCAGATTTATGAGTCTGTTGTGCAACGCCAGCTCGAATAACCTCCTCGTTTTATCGCGGGGAAAGGAATAAGGACGTCCCATCCTATCCTCAAGGGGCACGTACGGGCGCATATTATTTTGACGAGCAACCGGCTTCGAGTCGCTCGGTTGTTGTTGAGCATTAGCGACGACGATCGCTTTTCCCTTCCCTTTGTCATTTCGGGAGTCCAGCCTTGGAAGAGGGGGTTTATGGCCCATTTGATCCATTTGCGCTAGTTTGTCAATCAAGGCCTGGAAGGTAGTTGGCTTGAAAAACATCATAAATTGTGAGATGGTTGCTTGCGGATCAAGGGTTCCCACAAACATACCCACCGCGGGAGCTTCTTCAATGCGCTGCTCACACTTTGACCATAAGTTCCGCCACCGTATAGCATACTGAACCCACGTCTCGCCTGGGTTTCCCCTGGTGTTAATCAGTGCTGTCATCGGGGTACGTTCACTGGCGCTTGCAAAACGCTGAGTAAACAGTAGCTCCATCTCCGTGAAGGTTTTGATAAAGTCGTTCGGGAGCTCTGAGTACCACTCGAACGCCGTATCTGATAAGCTTCCAACAAACTGGCGAAGCAACAGCTTGTCGTCACCGCCGGTGTTGCCGCAGAGTGCCCTGAACTGGGCAACATGCTGATGAGGATTGCCCGTCCCCTTGTAGGCATGGAACTTAGGAATTGTGTAACCTGGCGGGTACTTAATCTGATCGTACCAACTTGGATATGGCCGTCCTGTTTTTACGACCTGGCCAGCTGCTTCGGTCGCATGATGAACCCGTATTTGTTGGGCGATGTACTCGTCCAAATCAGCTTTGGAGATTGCATCCTCTTTAGCCGTCGACAGAGCTGGTGGAGGATTTGATGTCTCTCCCCTATCGTCTCCAAGGACGATCGGGGGCTCTTCAGCCGGAGGATCTTGTTGTATCATCATCCCTATCATGTCTTGGAAGAGGAGGCCCATACGCTATATATTGGCTGCTTGTTCAGCAGCCTCTTTGTCCTTTTTCTCCAATATCCGGCGAAGGAATTCGGCGTCGGTTTCTTCCTCTTGGCGTTCATCCGAGGACGTTTCGAGGTTTTCTTTTGGCCCTGTAAGTGCGGCCATAGCGTTCATCATTTCTTGGAGCTTCTGCTGCTGCTCCTGAGCCTTGGTCACTGACCTCGTGTGCGGTCTATGACCTGTTGATATGCGGCTATCTTCTTTTCCCGATGCCATGTAAACCGTATGAACTGTTATGCCCCCTGACTTAGGGCGTTTAGGTTCATCACCTCTGATATTTGTCGCCGGTGCGGGGGTTTTCTCCGGCCTTCTTCTTTTGTGGGCCGTTGAAGTGGAGAGGGCCATTGCAGTGGGCACCCTAGCGATCGTTGTCCCTTGCTGGTCAATAGGACGGTCTTTTCCTTTTTGCACCTTCGTCTTCTTTCGTTGATGAGAGTGATCTGGGTCGATCACGGAGTCTTGAACCCTCCTCCAAACTTTATAAATTCTTGAGGACAGCCGTTGAGGGGGCTGTTCTTGCTTCGTTTCTGGAACTCTCTCCGCAGGTGGAGGAGATCTCTTCAGTGTAGCGGTTGGAGAGTTTTTCCGTACCCTACTCAGCAGTTCAAAGCTGTTCCCGGTTGGAACAGCAGCGTTGACTTCCACCACTGGAGCCGGTGGAGTTAGCTCTGAGGGGGAGTTGCCTCCTGCCTTCCTCACTCGTTGCCAATGGCGACGTCGACCATGACGAGCCATTGGGATTGGCTTGGAGATTGAGACATCTTCTTTTTACCCCATGTCTGAATGAGGCGCTACTGGTATTAACCTCCTAAAGACTGAGGTTGTCTTTTGAGGGGTGATATTCAACCTGTCGAAGACGGATCCTCGAGCAGGGGCAGGAATCGTCAGTCTTGAAAAGACTGACTCTTTGACAGGGGAAGCCGCCTTGACGACTTCTGGAGCAGCAATTATTGCCTTCCTTGGAACAACCAATTTAGAGTTCTGATCTAGCCTGGTGAAAACAGAGGCTGTCGGTTTGGTAGTGGGAGACCCGTTGACAGGGGCCGTCGTAGCAGTGAGCCGGTCGAAGACCGACTTTTTGTTCACTTCCGATGCAGGTATTGGCATAGAGAAGGTTGTAGATGGGATCATGGTCCCGAAAAACAGGCCGATGGTGGCCTGGGTCACCTGTTCTACCGGCAGAGCGAGGAAGGAGGCCGCTTGGGGCCCAAATGCTACACCTCCAGGTGAGGTGGAGCGTCCGTTGCAGTGGCACTTCGAGCAGTTGGTGCAGTTAGAGGCCATTGAATCTTGAGTTCTGCGCCAGGCAAAAGACCAAATCTTAGTAACGTGAAATCCGAAGGCAACCATTTAACAAACCGCGATTGGTTCGCGAGGACGACACATGAAGTGTGGAGTGGAAAGAGGAAAAGGTCCCACCGGGCGTGCCAGAATCAGTTCCCCTCCGAAGGACGGCGCACAGGACCGCGATGGCCTGACGCTGAGATTCGGGGCAGATGCTATTTGGTTTTATCCGTCCACCTCTCCGAAGAAGCCAAGTTGAATAATTTACCCCATATTTGATAGCCAATGGGTAAGTCCAATTCATGTGGTCCCTAAAAAGTCTGGCATCACGGTCATCACTAATGAGGCTAATGAGTTAATCCAAACACGCACCCAAAATGGGTGGCGCGTATGTATTGATTACAGGAAACTCAATGCCGCGACGAGGAAAGATCACTTCCCTCTACCTTTCATTGACCAGATGTTAGAACGATTAGCTGGACACGAATACTACTGTTTCTTGGATGGATACTCTGGCTATAATCAGGCCGCCATCGCCGAAAAGGATCAAGATAAAACTGTTCCCCTCCGAATGACGACGCACAGGACCGCGATGGCCTGACGCTGAAATTCGGGGCAGATGCTATTTGGTTTTATCTGTCCACCTCTCCGAAGATGCCAAGTTGATTTATGGCACCGTGTATCGGAGGTTTAGACGGATGCGGCCGATGTAGCAGACTTCGTCAGATTCCCCCTCGGTTGAGGGGTTTTTGATTGTGGGGACGCTCTTCCCTGCAGGCGCAAGCCCCTGCAGTTAATTACGCTACCGCATCGCAGTAACAACTTTCTCCTTCTCCAGAATTTCACTTCGTGTCGTTTGTGTTTGTTTTGTTTGTGGTTGCCCGTGGATTGTATACGGAGACTGAGTAATGCCGTCGCCCGTAGGACGTGGATTAGTCCAAATCCGTATTTACTTAGATTTGGGTTTGGTGTTTTTAGTTTAAGGATGCATTAGTCGCATTGCGGCTAAGATCAATTTAAACGTTCGTTAAGGATACGATAGTCCTGCTTGAGACTAAGATCAACTTAACATGATAATCCATTTAATATCTGGCCATCGGGACTCGTCGCCTCTCTAACGTCGTTGAAGGATTACAATGGCAGATGTTAGAGGAGTTCAGAGATGTACCCTTGAACCAAGGTTGATTTGGAGTTTTATAGTCCGTTTAGATATTTAAGGATACGTTAGCCGTGTTTGGGGGCTAAGATCAACTTAAACGGGATCGTTTAGATCCGGCAAAAGAGCATTTGGAGGCTCTATTGTTCCAGTTTAGGGACATAGTAGTCCATAGGTAGTTTAGGGACGTTGCGGTCCATGCTCCAGTTTAGGGACGTGGTGGTCCATGCTCCAGTTTAGAGACGTGGTGGTCCGTTATTAGTTTAGGGACGTTTCGGTCCGATATTAGTTTAAGGACGTTTCGGTCCATTATTAGTTTAAGGACGTTTCGGTCTAATATTAGTTTAAGGACGTTTCGGTCCACGAGTTTAAGTACCCCGCAGTCCATATACGTGTGGTCGTTGGGACCCGTCACCTCTCTGACGTCGTTGAAGGATTACAACGACAGGTGTCAGAGGAGTTCAGAGATGTACCCTTGAACCGATAGTAAATTGATTTAAGAGAGCAATCTTGCTCAGTCAATTTAATTTAAGGACTTATGGCCAAAATTGGGCTAAGTCCAGTTGAAATGTTCAATATTTTATTTGCTTCTGCATTGCATTTCTTTTTTTATTTTTATTTGGGCTTTGCCCAGAAAGGATGCAGAGCATCAATTTGTTTTGGGCTTTGCCCTTTATAAATGATGCAGAGCATCAATTTGTTTTGGGCTCTCCCCTTTATAAATGATGCAGAGCATCAATTTTATTTGGGCTCTGCCCTTTTATTGCTTTGCAATTTATTTTGGCCTGCTTGGTCTTTTTGATTTGGGCCTGACCCTTTTAGGAAATGCATTGCATTTATCAGGTGCTTTGCGCCAATCAGAGAGCGCAAGCACTCGTGGTGATGACACGTGTCATGCAGCGTAGTGCGCTGCGCTTGCGCTGCTGACACGTGGCGCGTTCTGGTGAGTTGCGCCAATCATAGAGAGCAAAGCTTTATTTCAAAAGCGCATAGCGCAAATGGTTCAGGCGCTGACACGTGGCGCTCTCTGGTGGCTTGCGCCAGCCCTAGAGCGCAACAGTGCAGATTTATAAGTGCAAAGCACTATTAATTTGAGAATCTTTTAGATTCAAGAACAAAAGTGCAAAGCACTGTTAGATTTCTTGATCTAATTTATATCAAAGGAAAAGATAAGTTTTTTCTTATCTTAAAGAACCAAAGGTTCATGAAAAAGTGGAAAGCACTATTTTTATTTTTATTTATTCATTTTATTTAGTTATGTTTAAAGATCAATGATCTTGTTTTTAGATCACTGATCTGTTCATAAGAGAATTTTCTCTTCTTTCAAAGGTTTTTACCTTCTGTTGTTCTTGAGGAGTTCTCAAGAGCTCTCTTCTCTTTCTTTTTTTTTTAGAAAGATGTTGATCCCCTTTGAATTGAGGTCTAGGGGCCTTTTTATAGTGCCCATAAATTAGTTAAATTTGTTAAAGAGATCTTTCTCTGAGTGATTTGGGGAATTTTCCCCACCGTTGGATCTTTGATCCAGGGCTTCTGTTTTATAGAAGAAAATCTTCTTGTTTTAATAAGAACAGAAAGATTTTTTAAAAATCTTAATTCTGTTTGGCGCAAATGCCCCAGCGCGTGACACGTGTCGCGCAGCGCAGCGCAACTGCGCTGGCGCATCTGCGCTGACACGTGTCGCGCAGCGCAGCGCAACTGCGCTGGCGCATCTGCGCTGACACGTGTCGCGCAGTACAGTGCTTGCGCAGCTGAAGCGTTGCTTCATTTAATTTTGTTTAAAACAGAGCTTTGCTCTGATTGGGCGCGCTGCCTTGGGCGCTGCGTTGATGCGTCTGCGCCAGACACGTGGCGCCTTGCGCTCAGCGCAGAGGATCTGAAGCGTTGCTTCATTTATTTTTATTTAAAACAGAGCTTTGCTCTGATTGGGTACGCTGCCTTGGGCGCTGCGTTGATGCGTCTGCGCCAGACACGTGGCGCCTTGCGCTCAGCGCAGAGAATCTGAAACGTTGCTTCAAGATTTTGAATTTTTTGAAATTTAAACAGAGCCTTGCTCTGATTGGGGGAAACAAAAACCACTTTTACTTGTCCTTTCAGAACTTTTGCTTATAGACGCATTCCCTTTGGGTTATGCAACGCACCCGCTACATTTCAGCGGTGCATGATGGGGATATTTTCAGATATGTCCATAAAATTTTCTAGAAATTTTTATGGACGATTTCTCCATTTTTGGGGACTCCTTTGAGGACTGCCTTCGTAATCTTGACGCGGTTCTTACCCGCTGTAAGGATAAGAACTTGACTTTGAATTGGGAAAAATGTCATTTTATGGTCCAAGAAGGTATTGTACTTGGACATATAATTTCACGAAAAGGCATTGAGGTTGACAGAGCTAAAATAGATGTCATTCATAACCTTCCTCGTCCCAACTGCGTCAAAGATATACGATCCTTCCTTGGCCATGCATGATTTTATAGAAGATTTATTAAGGTCTTTAGCAAAATTGCAAGACCCTTAACCCTTCTATTGGCTAAGGACACTACTTTTCACTTCGATTCGGATTGTGAGGCTGCTTTTGAATTACTTAAAGAATCACTCACTACAGCCCCCGTTCTATCATCTCCGGATTGGAACCACCCGTTCGAGCTTATGTGTGACGCATCAGATTTTGCTATTGGTGCTGTCTTAGGACAGCATATTGATAAAATGCCACATGTAATTTACTATGCAAGTAGGACCTTGAATGATGCACAAATAAATTACACAACTACCGAGAAAGAACTCTTGGCGGTTGTATTTGCATTAGAGAAATTCATGCCCTACTTGATTGGCTCGCCTATTGTGGTTTACACAGATCACTCCGCCCTACGACATATTTTATCGAAGAAGGATGCAAAGGCCAGGCTAATACGTTGGATCCTATTGTTACAAGAATTTGATCTTGTCATCCGAGACAAGAGTGGATGTGAAAACGTTGTAGCCGACCATCTTTCACGCATCACTTCTTCACCAACTTTGACCGTGCTGATAAATGACTCATTTCCTGACGAACGGCTCTTGACTGTATCTTACGAACCTTGGTTCGTGGATATCGTGAACTATCTTGCAACGGGACTTATTCCTAGCGATTAGTCGAAACAAGACAAACTTCGATTTCTATCCCAAGTAAAATATTTTTACTGGGATGAACCTTATCTATTCAAGTATTGTTCCGATCAAATCATTCGCAGGTGTGTCCCTAACGATGAATTCAAGAGCGTGTTATCATTTTGTCATGATCAGGCATGCGGCGGTCATTTTGGTCCTCGAAAAACGGCGGAGAAAGTTTTGCAATGTGGCTTTTATTGGCCAACATTATTTAAAGATGCTTATGAACATTGCAAAACTTGTCCGCGATGTCAGCATTTGCGTCGGATTTCACGAAGGAACGAGATGCCGCTCCAACCTATTTTGGTTGTGGAAATATTTGATGTTTGGGGTATTGATTTTATGGGCCATTTTCCCAACTCCTTTGGGAATCTATATATCTTGTTAGCGGTTGATTATGTCTCAAAATGGGTGGAAGCTATACCGTGTCGCACTAATGACAACAAAGTTGTCATTAAGTTCCTTAAAGAAAATATCTTTTCGCGATTCGGACACCCTCGCGCTATAATTAGCGACAACGGGACACATTTCTGCAATCAGTCTTTCGAGACCTTGATGCGGAAATATTCAATCACTCACAAGCTTTCTACGCCCTATCACCCCCATACAAATGGGCAGGCTGAGATCTCAAATAGGCAGATCAAACAGATATCGGAGAAGACGGTTTCGAAAAACCGTAAAGATTGGTCAACCAAATTGACGGATGCTCTTTCGGTATTGCGCACCGCTTATAAGACCGATCTTGGTATGTCTCCATACCGCCTAGTGTTTGGGAAGGCATGCCACCTTCCCGTCGAGATCGAACATAAAGCAATGTGGGCTATTAAAGAGCTTAATTTTGATCTTGATCATGCAGGCAGCTATCGGAAGCTGCAATTGAATGAGCTAAGCGAACTCCGTGATGAAGCTTACGATAATGCGGTGATAGTAAAGAACAGGACTAAAGTGTTCCACGATAAAAATCTTTTTAGAAAAACCTTCACATCGGGGCAACAAGTCCTTCTTTACGATTCCCGTCTCCATCTTCATCCGGGTAAGCTTAAATCTCGTTCGAAAGGACCTTTTGTGGTGCGGTATGTACACCCGCACGGGGCAGTTGAAGTTGAAAACTTGAAAAAAGGTTTAATTTTTAAAGTAAATGGGCATAGATTAAAACCGCATTTCTCTGTTGACCCCTCGGAGGAGCTCCTGTTTTTACAGGAGCCGCTTTATCAAAACTGAATTTCCTCCGCCTCACCTCCATGTTTTGGTAACATTTTCTCATTTTAAGAATGGAGGTGAGTGAAAATGGATTTAATTGAATATCTGTGCGTGTCAAAGATCAAGTTTGGGGGTAGTTTTCATTTAACTATTATTTTACCCCTTGTATCTCTCTCCTAGTATATAGGTTCCTGTTCTCAAAAGGCTACATCAGTAAGGACACTGCTGAAAACAGGTTTGGGGGGGAGGTTTGTATTCACTGAATTATCTTTGACACTGGGCATTAAATTTTTTTTTTTTATAACAAAAGAGTAGAGTGTGAAAAATTACATCCAAAAGATAGGAATAGTCTAAGAAAACCAAGAAAATTAGAAGTTTTCTTAAACGAACTAGTAATAAGTAGTTATGAGCTGTTGTCCCAAGGGTTAGTAAGATGAAGGAAGTCACTAATCTGAGGATAAAAATAAGTCTGAAAAATAGTTTCTATTCTGAAAGCCAAATATTTGAATGTTGATACCCTACTATATGCACTTACACACGTCTTGAAACTCGGGATAGTAGAGGATACCTTGAAATGCTCTTGTCTAAAAGCCAAAGTATGAAGGAAATAAAAAAATGAATGAAGAAAATATAAAAATGGTGAAAAGAAAAAATGAACACTAGTTTTGTTATCGCCAAGGCAGCAATAAAAAATATAGATGAAAGTGCAAAGCTCTGCTTTGAAAAAGATAGGAATAGTCTAAGCAACGCTTCATCTTCCCCCAATCAGAGCAAAGCTCTGCTTTGAAAATTTAAACTTTAATAAATGAAGCAACGCTTCAGATTCTTTGCGCTGCGTGCAACGCGCCACGTGTCAGGCGCAGACACATCAGCGCAGCGCCCAAAACAGCGCACCCAATCAGAGCAAAGCTCTATTTAAAGAAAAATTAAAGGAAGCAACGCTTCAGTTGCGCAAGCGCTGCGCTGCGCGGCGCGTGTCAGCGCAGATGCGCTAGCGCAGTTGCGCTGCGCTTTGCGCTGCTTGACACATGTCACGCGCTGGGGGCGTCTGCGCCAAACAGAATTAAGATTTCAAAGAAATCTTTCTGTTCTTGTTAAAACAAGAAGATTTTTTCTGTAAAACAGAAGCCTTTGGATCAAAGATCCAACGGTGGGAAAATTCCTCAAATCACTCAGAGAAAAATCTCTTTAACTAATTTATGGGCACTATAAAAAGGACCCTATACCTCAATTCAAAGGCATCGATCTTCTTGAAAAAGGTCAAGAGCTTCAAACAGAGAGAACTCTGAGAAAATTTCAAGAAAAAGGTAAAAACCTTCACGAGAGAGAAGAAATTTCTTCTAATAGATCATTGATCTAAAAACCAGATCAATGATCTTTAGATAATAAACAGTGCTATGCACTTCTTATGAACCACTGGTTCTTTAAAACAAGAAAAAACAAAAATAAAATAAATAGTGCTTTGCACTTTTATGAACCTTTGGTTCTTGAAATAAAAAGAAAAACTTGTTTTTCTTTGATCTAAATTAGATCGAGAAATCAAATAGTGCTTTGCACTTATAAATCTGCACTGTTGCGCTCTTGGGCTGGCGCAAGCCACCAAAGAGCGCCACGTGTCAGCGCCTGAACCATTTGCGCTATGCGCTTTTGAAATAGAGCTTTGCTCTCTGAAATTGGCGCAACTCACCGGAGCGCGCCACGTGTCAGCAGCGCAAGCGTAGCGCACTAGCGCAGCGCACTGCGCCTGCATGACACGTGTCATCACCACAAGCGCTTGCGCTCTTTGATTGGCGCAAAGCGCCTGAAAAATGCAATGCATTTCTTTTGTTAAAGAGCCAGGCCCAAGTCAAAAAGACCTAGCAGGCCAAAATAAATTGCAAAGCAATAAAAAGGGCAAAGCCCAAGTAAAATTGATGCTCTGCATCATTTATAAATGAGCAGAGCCCAAAACAAATTGATGCTCTGCATCCTTTATGGGTAGAGCCCAAATAAAAATAAAAAGAAATGCAATGCAAAAAAAAATAAAAATGATGAGTATTTTCCAACTGGACTTAGCCCAATCATGGCTGTAAGTCCTCAAATTAAATTGACTGAGCACGGCTGCTCCCTAAATCAATTTATATCTGGTTCGAGGGTACATCTCCGAACTCCTCTGACACCTGTCGTTGTAATCCTTCAACGACGTCATAGAGGTGATGGGTCCCAACGACCACACACTATACGGACTGCGGGGTCCTTAAACTCGTGGACTGAAACGTTCTTAAACTAATGTTGGACCGAAACGTCCTTAAACTAATGTTGGACCGAAACGTCCTTAAACTAATAATGGACCACCACGTCTCTAAACTGGAATATAGACCACCACGTCCTTAAACTGGAACATGGACCATCACGTCCTTAAACTGGAGTATGGACCACCACGTCCCTAAACTGGAACAATAGAGCCTCCAAATGCTCTTTTATCGGATCTAAACGATCCCGTTTAAGTCGATCTTAGCCCCAAACACGGCTAACGTATCCTGAACATTCAAATGGATTATAAAACTCCCAATCAACTCTGGTTCGAGGGTACATCTCCGAGCTCCTCTGACACATGTCGTTGTAATCCTTCAATGACATCAGAGAGGTGACGAGTCCCGACGGCCATATATTAAATGGATCACTACGTTAAGCTGATCTCAGTCTCAAACAGGACTGACGTATCCTTAACGAACGTTTAAGTTGATCTTAGCCGCAACGCGGCTAATGCATCCTTAAACTAAAATTACCAAAGCCAAATCTAAGTAAATGCGGATTTGGACTAATCCACGTCCTATGGGCGACGGCATTATTCAGTCTCCGTATACAATCCACGGGCAACCACAAACAAAACAAACACACACGACACGAAGTGAAATTCTGGAGCAGGAGAAAGTTGTTACCGCGAAGCGGTAGCGTAATTAACTGCAGGGGCTTGCGCCTGCAGGGAAAAGCGTCCCCACAATCAAAAACCCCTCTAGCGAGAGGGAATCTGACGAAGTCTGCTACATCGGCCGCATCCGTCTAAACCTGTGATACACGGTGCCATAAATCAACTTGGCATCTTCGGAGAGGTAGACGGATAAAACCATATAGCATCTGCCCCGAATCCCAGGCAAGACGTCCTCGCGTCGTCGGCCGCCATTCGGAGAGGAACAGATTCTAGCACGCCCGGTGGGACCTTTTCCTCTTTCCACTCCACACTTCGTGTGTCGTCCTCGCGAACCAATCGCGGTTTGTTAAATGGTTGCCTTCGGATTTCAAGTTACTAAGATTTGGTCTATTGCCTGGCGCAGAACTCAAGATTCAATAGCCTTTAACTGCACCAACTGCTCGAAATGCCACTGCAACGGACGCTCCACCTCACCGGGAGGTGTAGCATATGGGCCCCAAGCAGCTTTCTTCCTCGCTCTGCCGGTAGACCGGGTGACCCAAGCCACCACTGGCCTGTTCTTCGGGACCATGATCCCACCTACAAGCTTCCCTATGCCAATACCTGCACTGGAAGTGAACAAAAAGTCGGTCTTCGACCGGCTCACTGCTACGACGGCCCCTGTCAACGGGTCGCCCACTACCAAACCGACAGCCTCTGTTTTCACCAGGCTAAATCAGAACTCTAAACTGGCTATCCCAAAGAAAGCAATAACTGCTGCTTCAGAAGTCGTCAAGGAGGCTTTCCCTGTCAAAGAGTCAGTCTTTTCAAGACTGACGATTCCTGCTCTTGCCCCTGCTAGAGAATCCGTCTTCGACAGGTTGAATATCACCCCTCAAAAGACAACATCAGTCTTTAAGAGATTAACACCAGCGACGCCTCATTCAGACAAGAGGCAAAAAGAAGATGTCTCAATCTCCGAGCCAGTCCCAACGGCTCGTCATGCTCGACGTCGCCATTGGCAACGAGTGATGAAGGCAGGGGGCAACTCCCCCTCAGGGCTAACTCCACCGGCTCCAGTGGTGGAAGTCAACGCTGCTGTTCCAACTGGGAACAGCTTTGAACTGCTGAGGAGGGTACGTAAGAATTCTCCAACCGCTACACTGAAAAGATCTCCTCCGCCTGCGGAGAGAGTTCCAGAAACGAAGCAAGAACAGCCCCCTCAACGGCTGTCCTCAAGAATTTATAAAGTTTGGCGGAGGGTTCAAGACTCCGTGATCGACCCGGATCACTCTCGTCAACGAAAGAAGACGAAGGTGCAAAAAGGAAAAGACCGTCCTATTGAACAGCAAGGGACAACGATCGCTAGGGTACCCACTGCAACGGCCCCTTCAACTTCAACGGCCCACAAAAGAAGAAAGCCAGAGAAAACCCCCGCGTCGGTGACAAATATCCAAGGTGGTGGACCCAAACGCCCTAAGTCAGGGGGCATTATAGTTCATACCGTCTACGTGGCATCTGGTAAAGAAGACAGCCGCATATCTACGGGTCATCGACCGCTTACCCGATCAGTGACCAAGGCGCAGGAGCAACAACAAAAGCTCCAAGAGATGATGAACGCTATGGCCGCACTTACAGAGCCAAAAGAAAACCCTGAAACGTCCTCGGATGAACGCCAAGAGGAAGAAACCGACGCCGAATTCCTTCGTCGAATATTGGAAAAGAAGGACAAAGAGGCTGCTGAACAAGCAGCCAACATACAGCGTATGGGCCTCCTCTTCCAAGATATGATAGGGATGATGATACAACAAGATCCTCCGGCTGAAGATCCCCCGATCGTCCTTGGTGACGATAGGGGAGAAACGTCGAATCCTCCGCCAGCCCTGTCAACAGCTAAGGAGGATACAATCTCCAAAGCTGATTTGGATGAGTACATAGCTCAACAAATACGGGTTCATCATGCGACCGAAGCAGCCGGCCAAGTCGTAAAAACAGGGCGGCCATATCCAAGTTGGTACGATCAAATCAAGTACCCGCTGGGTTACACAATTCCCAAGTTCCATGTCTACAAGGGGACAGGCAATCCTCACCAGCACGTTGTCCAGTTCAGGGCACTCTGCGGCAACACCGGCGGCGATGACAAGCTTTTGCTTCGCCAGTTTGTTGGAAGTTTATCAGATACGGCGTTCGAGTGGTACTCTGAGCTCCCGAATGACTCTATCAAGACCTTCGCGGAGATGGAGCTGTTGTTTACTCAGCGTTTTGCAAGCGCCAGTGAGCGCACCCCGATGACGGCACTGATTAACGCCAGGGTAAAGCCAGGCGAGACGTGGGTTCAATACGCTATACGGTGGCGGAACTTATGGTCGAAGTGCGAGCAGCGCATTGAAGAAGCTCCCGCAGTGGGTATGTTTGTGGGAACCCTCGATCCACAAGCAACCATCTCGCAGTTTATGATGTTTTTCAAGCCGACTACCTTCCAGGCCTTGATTGACAAGCTAGCACAGATGGATCAGATGGGCCATAAACCTCCTCTTCCAAAGCCAGACTCCCGAAATGACAAAGGGAAGGGGAAGGCAATCGTTGTCGCTAATGCTCAACAACAACCGAGTGACTCGAAGCCGGTTGCTCGTCAAAATAATATGCGTCCGTACGTAGACCTTGAGGAGAGGCTAGGACGTTCTTACTCTTTTCCTCGCGATAAAACGAGAAGGTTATTCGAGCTGGCGTTGCGCAACCGACTCATAAATCTGTCGGATCCAAAACGTCCGTTGCAACCAAGTGACGTCAACGAGCCCAACTACTGTCCTTATCATCGAGTACTAGGCCATCCGATCGAAAACTGTTACGTTTTCAAAAATTGGCTTGAAAACCAGTACCGATAGGGCAAGTTCGCGTTATCTGACAAATGGAAGGTGAATCCCACGCAGCCCCACACCTCTAAGGGGACGAATACGCCGGGGGCAACATGCTCCGTCGTTGAAGAAGCTCCTTGGGAGGTTGTATTATCAGCCAAGACAAAGAGGATGCTAAACGATCTTCAGACATGTCCAGCGATCAAGTGGAAGAACCCGTTGGAACCGCAGGTCATTGAAGGGATGTTGAAGCCACGTCCAACTCCAAAGACCGATGGTGGTGGCTCAAGCACTCGCAACCAGCCGTCAAAATCCTCGAAGAAGAAGAAAAAGAAGTCAAAGAATCCCGTGAAACCTGGCGACAAGCGCACAGACTTGCAAAAACAAATTGACGCGCTGGAGGAATACAACCAGAAGGTACGGACTCCCATTACATTCCAAGAGTTCCTCAATCACGTCTTTCAAGAAGAAGATGAGGGAGAAAGTTCACTTGATGAATCTGAAGAATGCGTGGCGAGCTGTCATGTGATTTCCCATTCGTTCATGGACGATGAGGAAACTCCTTGTACCGAAGCGCTGGGGGCAGATCTTGAACCAAAATTTTCGGAGCTATCAGATGAAATGATTGACGCGTTCCTTAACGAAGCTCGATTGAAAAGTAAAGCTGATCGAGAATGCGAGACGGCTATATTTGAAAGGGCCAAGCGCCAGCGACTTGATGAAAGAGCTGAGACGATCCCGCTGGAGCAAAACACCTCCGCTACCGACAAAAGCCAATTCAAGATGAGGAAAAAGTTTGCTAAGGCCGTATCAATGGGCATGAAGCTACCATCCTCTGAAGGAAACATCACCGGTGAAGTGGAAACGCACCCCTTCTATTGCTTATATCATCAAAAGATTTCGCACCCTACTCAAGAGTGCAAAGCTTTCGATAGATGGTGGCAAGGATACGTTGCTCATCGACAACGCTTTAAGCGGGAAAAGCGTAAAACTCGTCGAGAGCAAAGAAATACGACCGAAGGGATTAAAAGAACTACCGGCAATTGTCGCATGGTTAACACTGGCGGGTCACAAGTGCCTACATTCGGGAGAGATTCTGATGAAGAGCTGGAACTTGCCCCTCTCTTAAAAGAATCCACTTTGGGAAAAGAAGAAGAGCCGAAGGCTTGCGAAAATATTCGGCTGCGGAATCGGACGCTGCCTGAAAAGAACCTCGGACCCTCAAACAGAAAAGATAAAGGGAAAGAAAAGGTCTCTGAAGATATCGTCTTAGATGACCAAGTTCTGGAGGAGCTAAGCGCCAACAACCCGCCGAAGAAGAATAAGGTGGATTACAATATCTTAGCACATCTGAGGAAACTACCCTCACAGCTCAGCATTCTCGACGCCCTCTTGCTATCAAAGGAGGCGAGAGATTCGTTGATCAAGGCACTACAAGATCCGGAACAATTCCAAGCTTGCCTGGCCGAGGAAAAGATGAAGGATGAATTGGAGGAAGTGCACACGGCCGATGTCACTTTCGGCGACGAGGACCTTCTCCTTAGGACGTGCGAACACAATCGCCCCCTTTATGTCTCAGGATACTGCCACGATATTAAGATAGGCAAAATCCTGATCGACAATGGATCCTCCGTTAATCTCCTAAACGTGCGGGTGTTAAAAGAAATCTGCATGAGCGTCCAGCACCTTGCTCGTGACAAGATCACCATCTCCGGGTTCGACTCCCAGTCATCAAGAACTCTTGGGTCTGTGATACTGACGCTACGCTTCGGGCTACTCATCACGGACGTTAAATTCCACGTCATAGACGCCAAGACATGCTACAACGCTTTACTCGGCCGACCATGGTTACATGAGTACAACATCATCCCTTCTACGCAACATCAGTGTATGAAGTATTTTAAGGATGGTTTCGAGTATACCGTGACGGGAGAACTGAACCCGTTCTCTGTGAACGAGGTCCGCAAATACGAAGATGCCATATACTTCTTACCGGATTTCGAAGACACGGAGAAGTGTCACAAGCCGGAGAACAAAGCTAATGCCACCATCCCTGTTTTCGGGAGTAATACCGAGGAGGAAGAGGAGATAGTTTATTCGGGTCCATCCCAACACAACAAGTCAGGGCCGTCCGCTCCTACGTTGATCTTTGGTAGCGACTCGGAAGATGAGATCCATGTTGTATTCTTTGCTCAACCTTCAATACAAACGTCCGCCGACGAAGAGCAAAGTCTACAAGTCGCCATAGTGCCGCTTAAACACCGTAAAGAATTGGATATACTTGATATCTACAATGTAGAGGAGTTGCGGGCATTCTATATCCCTCCCAGGTGAGAACGTGAAAAGGCAATTCTATTCTACCGCTCTGAAGAAACCAAAGTAGAGAAAGAGATCTGGCATGGCGCGGATCCTACGCTCGACAGGCTTCAGCCTATCTGTCTTCCCATATATTATACGGAAGGTTTGAAAAAGCTGCTGAAACGCTAGGGGATATCTTTCAAGCAGACCGTTCGAAAAGCCAAGTTCTATGACAAAGTCTGGAACGTTCCCGGGACTCAACGCAAACTGCCTAATGGGAGAATGGAGACAAAAGGACTTGGATACATCCGGTCAAAGGAACGAGAGCTACTAAACAGCTGCTATGTCATGTATGACTTCGATGAAGAAGCAGACGCTCAATGGGAGGACGCTAATCCTAAAACAGTAAAAGTTCCAGAAGCAAAAGAGCCTGGTCCGTCGTTCGAAGAACAAATGGACAAGCTTATAAGGGAAGCGGGTCAAAAAGTCCGAGACGACCATAACCGCGAGATGGTCATCTACGAGAAAGCCAAAACGCAACGCCTCCTCCAACAGGCCGTGAAAGATGAAAATACCGCTCCTCGTCAACCTGTTATAAAGAAGGCTCGATGCAGAGGCAGAAATAAGTCGAAAGGGCAAAAAGGCGCTCAACAACAACAAAGCAGGGCTAAGAAGCCACACAAACGGGAGTCGAGCGTTATTGATTTGTCCCTCATGAAGAAAATGGGTCGAGCGTACTCGTTTCCTCGGGACAAGACGAAGAAGATACTTGATCTTGCTCTAAAACATCAAATGCTTACACTGCCGGAGTCTAAACACCCCGAACAAGCGAGCGAGGTCTCACACCCGGACTATTGCTCTTATCACCGAGTGATAGGGCACCCACTCGAGGACTGCTTCACCTTCAAAAATTGGGTCGAAGATCAGTATCAGCTTGGCAAGTTCGCTCTGTCCGATAACTGGAAGGTAGCACCGCCACAGAAGCACGAGCCCAAGGCCACGGAAGAAAAACCAGTTCCACATTGGGATTGGAAGCGAATTCGTACTTGTCACATGATCACAATGTCAAAAGAAGAGCCCGAGAACAGGGATGACCTTCCCTGGTGCTTCGAAAACAGCAACGACGAGGTAATCTCAGAATTTCCACCAGCGCCAAAAGAGCTAGAAGACGGAATTCATACCACTGCAGATAACCTCAAGAAAATTGAGTTGGGAACGGTGAATGACCCGCGACCGACATTCATCAGCGAGCTGCTATCTGAAGAAAGGGTGGCTGCGTTAAAGGATGTGCTTCTACAGCATAAAGATTGCTTCGCTTGGAACTATTCCGAAATGCCGGGACTAGATCCAAAAATTGCTGTGCACAGATTGGCGATATCTTCGGACGTCAAACCAGTCAAACAAGCGCCGAGAAGAATGCGGCTCGAGCTTGAGATGAGTATCAACGCCGAGGTCAAGAAGTTGATCGACTCTGGCTTCATCCAGGAAGTTCAATACCCTGAATGGATCGCCAACATCATCCCGGTGATGAAGAAAAATGGGACAGTGCGCATATGCGTAGACTTCCGGGATCTTAATAAAGCTTGCCCGAAGGATGATTTCCCAGTGCCAGTCACCGAACTGATGATAGACAATACGTCCACTCATGAGGTTTTCTCCTTCATGGACGGCTCATCATGGTATAACCAGATAAAGATGCATCCAGAAGACCAGAAGCACACAGCGTTCAGGACTCCTATGGGTATATTTTGCTACAAGGTGATGCCCTTCGGTTTAAAGAATGCCGGTGCCACCTACCAAAGGGCCGTGACTAAAATCTTCGATGACCTTATACATGAAATCGTCGAATGTTATATCGACGACCTCGTGGTCAAGAGCAAATCATACGAGGAACATCTCGAGCATTTGAAGACCGTCAACGCCTTCGGCAATACAACTTGAAGATGAACCCCCTCAAGTGTGCGTTCGGAGTTTCCTCGGGCAAATTCCTGGGATTCATCGTCCGACACCGGGGTATCGAGATAGATCCGTCAAAGATCAAGGCGATCATGGAAATGCCTCCGCCAAGGACTCTCAAACAGCTGCGGTCTCTCCAAGGGAAGCTCGCGTATATACGGCGATTTATAGCCAACCTTTCAGGAAAGTGCCGTCCTTACAGCCACCTGATGAAGAAGGGAACCCCGTTCGTCTGGGACCAAAAATGCCAAAGCGCACTAGATGAGATCAAACAATACCTGCAGAACCCGCCAGTGTTGGCTGCTCCGGTCAAGGGAAAACCCCTCATTCTTTATACAACCGCCCTCGAAGGTTCCTTAGGCGCATTATGGGCACAAGAGAACGATCAAGGGAAGGAAAGGGCACTCTACTACTTAAGTCGAGTCATGCTGGGGGCAGAAAGCAACTACTCCCCCATTGAAAAACACTGCCTGGCGTTGATCTTTGCGATAACAAAGCTCAGGCACTATGCGTTGGCGCATGAAGTCCGTCTCATTTCAAAGGTGGACCCCCTTAAATATTTGATGTCGAAGGCCATATTGACGGGACGACTCGCTAAATGGGCCCTGCTCTTGATGGAGTTCTCAATAACCTATCAGCCTCTCAAGGCGGTAAAAGGCCAGGCCATCGCCGACTTCCTCGCTGAGCATCCGATACCCGCCGATTCTCCTTTAAATTGCGACCTTCCAGACGAACATGTGTTTGATGCGATCGACGGTGGTGATACCCGATGGGAGCTTTATTTCGATGGAGCATCTTCCATGAAGAAACGCAAACAAAGTGCCCCTATAATCAAATCGGGGGTAGGACTCATCTTTGTAACTCCACAAGGTGGGATAGTGCGTTTTGCCTTCTCTCTGACGGAGCCGAGGACAAACAATGAAGCCGAATACGAAGCTCTGATAGCAGGCCTCGAGATCGCCATCAACATGGGGATTGAAAACCTCCTCATATATGGAGACTCCCAACTGGTCGTTAGTCAAGTAAACGGCGACTACCAAACGTGCAAACCGGAGTTGGTGAAGTACGGCAAAAAGGTGCAGCAACTGTTGACCCAAATTCCCTCCTATACTTTGGAAAACATACCGCGCTCGGAAAACAGTAAAGTAGACGCGTTGGCCAAACTTGCTAAAGAACTGGCTGAAGAGAACCTCGATGACGTTAGAATCGTGGTACAAAGCCGTCGGGTGCTTGCCCCAGCAGAAGTATCTTCGGAATCATCTGAAGAAAAAGGAGCGAGCGAGCAGACGACCCTGCAAGTAAAAGATTAGGAAAATACCGAGGATTGGAGAGAAGTCTTCATAGACTACTTTAAATCCCACCGATTGCCTGAAGAAGCGTCCACAAGACATCAGCTCACGAAACAAGCTCTGTCTTTTGCCTTCGTCAACGATACTCTGTACAAGAGGTTGTTTAATTCTCTTTGGCTAAGATGTCTCGGACCTGACGAAGTGAAAAGAGTCGTCCAGGAAGTTCATGACGGACTCTGCGGTTCTCACCAAGCGGGCCCAAAGATGAAGTTGAAGATCAAACGGATGGGCTACTATTGGCCCACGATGATCCAGGACTGCCTCGAATATGCGAAGCAATGCCACTCATGCCAAATTCATGGGGACTTCATCCATCAGCATCCAAATCCACTACGTCCAACGGTGGCTAGCTGGCCATTCGAAATGTGGGGGACTGATATAGTCGGCCCCATCGAACCAGCATCGTCTAGAGGACATCGTTTCATCCTAGCGACGACTGACTACTTCTCTAAGTGGGCGGAAGCAGTACCGCTGAGGGAAGTAAAGACGGAGAATATCCTCCATTTCTTCAAGACGCATGTCATATATCGGTTTGGAACGCCAAGACGAATCATCTCCGATAACGGGCCAGCCTACAGAAGCCACAAAATCAGTCGCTTCGCGCAACAGCATAATATAGACTGGAGATATTTCTCAGTTTATAATCCGCGAGCTAACGGTCTAGCTGAGGCCTTCAACAAGACCTTGACGAAGATCATGAAGAAAACGGTGTCACGAAATAAGAAATACTGGCACGAAAGACTGCAAGAAGCTCTCTGGGCGTATCGAACTACGTTTAAATCGGCCATGAACGCAATGCCATATGCGTTGGTATTCGGTACAGAAGCAGTACTCCCTCTCGAGATAGAATTACCTTCTCTACGAGTGGCAGTCCACTACGAGCTGACGGACGAAGAAAATGCTCACCTTCAGCTTGAGGAGCTCGATGCCCTTGATGAAACCCGACTCATAGCGCAACAAAATCTGGAAGCTTATAAAGCAAAAATGACACGCTCATATGAAAGATTGACCCGACCGAGGACATTCCGCCAAGGCGAACTCGTGTTAGTGGTCAAAAGGCCTATGATCCCCAACCGCGCCAAGCGGGGAAAATTTGAGCCAAACTATGAAGGCCCGTACATCATAGATAAGGTCTACCAGGGTGGGGCCTATCTACTCATGGACATGCACGGTGAAAAGCCTTTCAGGCCAATAAACGGTCACTTCCTAAAGAGATACTACGCTTAATGAGCCACGGCCTAGGTCAATGCTAGATGACGACGACTATGTCCGCTCGCTATCTTCCTAAGCTCAAGCTTTATAAGCAGTAGCTGACCTTCTCCATGACGGACCGAAATGTCCTCAAAACTAACAACGGACCGAAATGTCCTTAAACTAATACCGCAGCATCCATAGGCTGATAAAAAAAAATATATAAAAAAATAGATATAAATAAATAAAAACGGTATGTCCATAAGCGAGAAAGGGCACAGATGAAAACCCGAAAGGGCTCCGTGAGTAAAAACAGCAGGGCTACCGGCGAGTGTTCATGAAAACCCGAAAGGGCGCGACCTCGTAAAAGAAAAAAGAGAAGAAGAAAATAAAATAAAATAAAAATAAATAAAATAAAAAGGTATGTCCATAAGCAAAATGGGCACGGATGAAAACCCGAAAGGGCTCCGTGAGTAAAAATAGCGGGACTACCGGCGAGTATTTGTGAAAACCTAAAAGGGCGCAACCTCGTTAAAAGACACTTACAGGGTCCCCTCGACCTTGTAAGGAGAAACCACCCGCGTGAGATCCTTACGACTCACAAGGGAGCAACACGCTTAGGGATCCCCATGATTCCTAAGGAGAAAATACACTTGCAAGATCCTCACGACTCGTAAGGAGAACTCTCTTATGGGACCCTCACGGCTCATAAGATTTGAAAGTCTTAAGTTACTGAGACCTAAACCTGTGCTTGAGCAACCCCCACAACTTCCAATACTGCCCTACAAGTGGTTCGACGCTGACTCTTGTTTACAATCCACGGGCGCGAATAAACATTTCCCTAACCAAGTTTCATCCCTGATTGGGGATATGTTTGCATGGTAAACAGCCCTTGTAGGTCCTCTCGATTTACAAGGAGAAAACCCTCCTGTAGGATCCTTACGACTTACAGAGAAACAAACACTTAGGAATCCTCACGATTCCTAAGGAGAAAATACACCTACAAGATCCTTACGACTCGTAGGGAGAAATACCTTTGTGAGACCCTTACGGCTCATGAAGTCGAAAGCCTTAGTCGACTGGACCTTAACCCTGATCGCTAAGCCACCTTTGTTTGACATCGACAGAAGCAGATGATGATTCGCTCCTGGCAATATCCCAGTTGCAGCGGTGCTGATGCAGAAATCGGTGTCTAATTCCAGGTTTACGGCGGAAAGCCAGTAGGCCGCACATGCATACGAAATAGCCGAAATGATGGGGCAACTTGCAATAAAAAGCAGCAAGTAAAATGTATGCATACAAAATAACCGAAATGATTGGGCAACTCGCAATAAAAAGAAGCGAGTGAAAACAAAATAAACAGCCGAAATGATTGGGCACCGCGAGAAATAGCCGAAATGATTGGGCAATCGCGACCTTCGCGATATAAAAGCTGAAATGATAGAGCATCGCGGAAATAAAAAAAATAATGATAAAACTTTGGCCCTACAGTTAAGATCACATCGATCCCTGTATACAATCCAAGGGCGTAAATAAAGAGGGAACCATACTCTCCCAACAGGCTCTGCCAGAAAACGAAACCAAATCTCGACGGTTCATTTTAATTCCGAAGAAACCAGAGTCTTCAACTCAAGGAAACAAACAGTCCTTGACGAGATCCTCCTGATCCGCGTCGACTCGCAGAGCAACCAGTGCCTCCGTGGGAAATTCTCGACTCGTTTCAACCCCAAGGAAACAAATAATCCTTGGTGCTAGGGAAACAATTATCCCTAGCAAACACTTCGACTCACGGATACAAACACTCCTTGACGAGAGCCTCCTGATCCGCATCGACTCGCAGAGCCACCAGTGCCTCCGTGGGAAATTCTCGACTCGTTTCAAACCCCAAGGAAACAAATAATCCTTAGCGCTAGGGAAACAAATAATCCTTAGCAAATTCCTCGACTCACGGATACAAACACTCCTTGACGAGAGCCTCCTGATCCGCGTCAACTCGCAGAGCAACCAGTGCCTCCGTGGGAAATTCTCGACTCGTTTCAACCCCAAGGAAACAAATAATCCTTGGCGCTAGGGAAACAAATAATCCTTAGCAAATTCCTCGACTCACGGATACAAACACTCCTTGACGAGAGCCTCCTGATCTGCGTCGACTCGCAGAGCAACCAGTGCCTCCGTGGGAAATTCTCGACTCGTTTCAACCCCAAGGAAACAAATAATCCTTGGCGCTAGGGAAATAAATAATCCCTAGCAAACACCTCAACTCACGGATACAAACACTCCTTGACGATAGCCTCCTGATCCGCGTCGACTCGCAAAGCAACCAGTGCCTCCGTGGGAAATTCTCGACTCGTTTCAACCCCAAGGAAACAAATAATCCTTGGCGCTAGGGAAACAAATAATCCTTAGCAAATTCCTCGACTCACGGATACAAACACTCCTTGACGAGAGCCTCCAGATCCGCATCGACTCGCAGAGCCACCAGTGCCTCCGTGGGAAATTCTCGACTCGTTTCAACCCCAAGGAAACAAATAATCCTTGGTGCTAAGGAAACAAATAATCCTTAGCAAACACCTCTGTTGGGGTAAAAATTTACACCCCTGTTGACCGAGTCAAAGTCAAGGTCAACCCCCAAGCTAGGTGGGCCCAAGCCCAGGTCAAACGAGCCCATGCCTAAGTCGAGCCCGTGGCCGGCCTCCCCATGCCAACAACAAAATCATGTAATAAATAATTTTTATGTAATTTTTTATATATGAATGTATGCAAAATGGGCATAAAGCCAATATTTTGTAAGCCCATGGCTTATGTGCAAAAAAGAAATGGCACATGAGCCATGGGATGGGCAAAATGCCATTTTGTAGAGCCCAAGGGGCTATATGTAAATATGTAAGCCTATAAAAGGCAACATGATGATGAATAAAAAGATATACTTTTTCACTCTCTCAAAAACCTAGGGTTTGTATTTCTTCCCCTTTTATGAAGGTCTCAAAACTTCTTCTTTCTTCTGAATTAATCAAGAGTTTTACTCTTCCTTTTCAAAAACAAAATAGTTTTTCACCACTAAACCCACAAAGGGGAACTTGGATCTGTCTTTAGATCCCAAAAAGGAGAGATTTTGAGATCTCACATCTCTTGATCATCAAGATCCAGCCAACAGAGGAGGAAGAGGAAGAACCCTTTCATCAACCAAATCATTTTAGGAGTTTAACTCCATATATTTACATAGATATATATATATAATAAATATTTCCTTTTTGAAGCATAGCTTCTGGTTCTGGAACTAAAAGTCCCTTTGTCTCGCCAGCGCCCAGCGCTCGAGCGCAAAACGCCCACGTGCCGACACTTGGCGCGCTTGCGCTCAGGCGCTCTGTGCTCGAGCGCAAAGCGCCCATATGCCGACACGTGGCGCGCTTGCGCTCAGGCGCACTGCGCTCGAGCGCAAAGCGCCCATATGCCGACACGTGGCGCGCTTGCGCTCAGGCGCACTGCGCTCGAGCGCAAAGCGCCCACGTACCGACACGTGGCGCACTTGCGCTCAGGCGCACTGTGCTCGAGCGCAAAGCGCCTACGTGCCGACACGTGGCGTGCTTGCGCTCAAGCGCAAAACGCCCACGTGCCGACACGTGGCACGCTTACGCCTGAGCGCACAACACCTAAGCGCACAGCCCGGTGGGACCAATCTCTCCTCCCATATTTCGGGTTAAGCGTTCATGCGAACTCAATCAATATACATACCTGTATTTATACTAAAAATAATGCTTTTTCATGCAGATTTTCAAGCAATCACCTTCCGACGATGTCTTCGATGATGAACTCAGCTCCCGTCTCCTACACGATGAGGATAGACTCTAGGACGGTCCTTCCGGCCAGTCTCGGGCGACAATGGGAGGAGCCGCTGCTACCATTCGGCTCTATTATGTTCATGCCAGTTGGCGCCATCCCAGCTCCTCAAGCCCCGGTGGCAGACAAACCGGTCTCGAAAGGCAGGAGACCAAATGTGGTGATCTCAAGGGCGCCCCAACCCAAATGCAAGTCGGTATCTGAACGACTTTCCTTGGCCCCAGCTGGGGGCAAGGCCATCAACACCAACAAAGCTACAACGCGTCCCGAGCAAGCTCCAGCGGCGTCCCTGACAAATGCTCGATCGGGTGTCTTCTCTAAGCTCCCCGCTGATCAACTCACAATGGCTTCCCAGGTAGCGGATGCCCGCCAAGCCTTCAAAATCGAGAAGCTGAGGGAGAAAAGGCTCAGATATAGAGCCAACAAAAGGGCTAGGGCTCCTGCCAGGCTGAACCTCATGAGGTTCGAAGAACAGGGTTACCCCGCCGAAGATGAGGAAATGGCTGGGTATGTGGTCCACACTGTCTACACGGTGGGCACGCGCAGCAAGAGCAAGGACGGGGCTACCACATTTCCAACCCAATCTGGCTTGAATGTGGTGGCCGCTTCCCAAGAACAGCCGCCTCTGCTGGGTGATGAAAACCCTCTTGATGAGGATGATAGGCGGAAAGACCCTTCGGTCCATGAGGAGTCGGGCTCGGAAAGCGAAGAAGAGCCGACTTTCCGCCCCAGGACCGCGGAACAAGAGCTGCTTCAAGAGCTCCGAAAGCAGCTCAGAAACAAAGACAAGGAGATGGACACACTCTACTCCAAAATCGATGACTTGACGAATGTCGTGATGCAGCTCACGGCCCGACTTGCCTCTCAGCCGTCCAATCAAGCGAAGGGCTCTGCTCGTGAACCGAGAAATGGTGTCCCAAAGCAGCCAACGCCTATTCCCTCAATTCCAAAAGTGGGCGAACTACATGAAAATCAGTCGCATCCTATCTCGGGAAATGTTTTGGCTACCGATGACAGTAGCCCGCTAACTCAAGATCAAATCATGGATTTGGTTGCCAGCAAAGTCAAAATATTGGTGGCCGAAGCCGAAGCGCAAAAAGATATCAGCAGTAGTGGGAGACCATATCCTGCTCAGTATGATCTGGTAGAATTTCCTAGCGGCTATGTCATCCCCAAATTCGGAAGATTCGATGGGACGGGAAATGCGAATCAACACATCACCCACTTCAAAGCCTCATGCGGGAATACTGGGGGCAATGATGCGCTTCTCCTCCGCCAGTTCGTTAATAGCTTGACCGATGTTGCTTTCGACTGGTACACGAGCATACCGGATGGCTCCGTTACTACTTTCGTCCAAATGGAATCTTTGTTTCGATAAAGGTTCATGAGCGTCAGCGATAAGATCACCATTGCCGAGCTCGTAAGGACCAAGCCCAAGAACAACGAAAGCAGCACGGATTTTATAACCCGATGGCGCAATCTCTTCGTCAAATGTGAACCGCCGATAGAGCAGGACCAATCTGTCAGTCTCCTTGTCGGAAATCTCAACTACTGGATGACCCCGTTTCTATGTACCGCGGGTCTCAAAACATTCCAAGAGCTGACCAGGAAAGTCCATATGCTGGAGCGCTCAAAACAGGAGTCCTCCTCGGATTCTCAAAATAACAATAGGTCCTGGAGAAACCGGAAGGACGATAATCGCAAAGGCGGAAACTCCGATGATTCTGAATCTTTCAACACTTCGGCTAACCGAAATAAGCAAGGGATGAGCGGACCTAGCGCCAACCAGCCTCGGAAGCCAATGTTCGGAGAGGGAGGAGAATCTTCACTGAAAGAGAAGCTGGATAAGGTCTATTCCTTCAGAAGGGACAAAATCCGTAAAATATTCAAAGACGCCCTGAAGAACGGTCTATAACTGCCAGAGTCAAAAAGACCGCAGGAAGCGAATAGGACCGACGACCCCAAATACTGCCCCTATCACAGAGTGATAGGTCATGCCATTGAGGACTGCTTCGTCTTCAAAGGTTGGGTCGAAAAGCAATACAAGGCAGGAGAGATAGAACTGTCCAAAGGCGTGTTAACAAACGGTCAAGCTGCAACCGCCAATTTCATACAAATGGAGACCGAAGTTCTTCGTGAAACCGATTCTCTCAGACATCTGCCTTTCTCTGAAAACAATCGACCACCACGTCATTAAACTGGGAACAGTCGACCTCTAAGTCGTTAAACTGGGAATGTAAAAAAATTTGTAAATAAACAAAAAATGTGTAAATAAAAGAAAAATAAAGAAAAACCGAAATGATGGGGCAACTCGCAATAAAAATCAGCTAGTAAAAATAAAGATGAAAATAAAGCCGAAATGATTGGACAACCGTGAATAAAAGCCGAAATGATAGGGCAATCGCGATCTTCGCGATAAGAAAAGCTGAAATGATAGAGCAATCGCGGTAAAAAGAAAACAACAAAAACAAAACAAAAAAAACGGCGAATGATGAGTCGCTCCTGGTACCATATTCCAGTGCAGCGATGCAGACGCCAACAAAATCCAATTTCCCAAAATTCTTCCAGCCCTACGGTTAGTCCCCAAATTGACTACCGTATACAATCCACGGGCTCAAATAATTCGCATCACCCGCATGCCCCACCGTAATCACCAGTTACGCGGCTGGTCTCCGCCTTTGGAATTATGCTCCATTGAGAAGACCCACTCATGTGTCCTCACGATATATGAGGAGAACAAACCTTTGTAGGATCCTTACGACTCACGAAGGAAGAACACACTTAGGTGTCCCCACGACTCCTAAGGAGAAAATACACCTATGGGATCCTTACGACCCGTAGGGAGAATTTGCTTTTATGGGACCCTCACGGCCCATAAAATTGAAAAGACTTAGGTAATAGGGATCTAAACCTGTCTCCTAAGCCATCGCTTTCCATACCCCAACGGCGAATGATGAGTCGCTCCTGGTACCATATTCCAGTGCAGCGATGCAGACGCCAACAAAATTCCAAATCCCATACTCCAACGGCGAATGATGAGTCGCTCCTGGTACCATATTCCAGTGTAGCAATGCAGACGCCAACCAAATTCCAAATCCCATACCCCAACGGCGAATGATGAGTCGCTCCTGGTACCATATTCCAGTGCAGCGATACAGACGCCAACCAAATTCCAAATCCCATACCCCAATGGCGAATGATGAGTCGCTCCTGGTACCATATTCCAGTGCAGCGATGCAGACGCCAACCAAATTCCAACACCCATACCCCAATGGCGAATGATGAGTCGCTCCCGGTACCATATTCCAGTGCAGCGATGCAGACGCCAACAAAGTCCCAAATTTTTTATGGCCCTACGGTCTGGATCATACATCCTGCAAAACCGTATACAATCCACGGGCGTAAAACAATCCCAATCTCTCCAAAAAAAATATAATAATAAAATTTAAAAAAAAGGTATGTCCACAAGCAAGATGGGCACGGATGAAAACCCGAAAGGGCTCCGTGAGTAAAAACAACAGGACTGCCGGCGAGTTTGTGAAAACCCGAAAGGGAGCAAACTCGTGAGAAAGAGATGAAATGCACTCACAAGGTCCTCTCGACTTTGTGAGGAGAAAATTCCCGCGTGAGATCCTTACGACTCACAAAGGAGCAACACACTTGGGAGTCCCCACGACTCCCAAGGAGAAAATGCACTTACGGGATCCTTACGACCTGTAGGGAGAAAATGCTTTGTGAGACCCTTACGGCTCACAAAGTTGAAGAGTCTTAGGCGATAGAGACCTAAAACCTGTCTCCTAAGCCATCGTTTCCTAATAAGCAAACGCAAATGATGATTCACTCCTGGTACCATATTCCAGTGTAGCGATGCTGATGCCAAAAAAAAAAAAACCAATCCCCAAATCCTCTCATGACAAATGATGATTCGCTCCTGGTACCATATTCCAGTGTAGCGATGCTGATATCAACCCAAATCAAATCAAACCAACAACCTCTACGGCGGAATCATGCTCCGTCCCAGAATTTACCCCGTGTCGAAATGATGCTTCGCCTCGGTGTACCTTCCTTCCCTGTCGAAATTATGCTTCGTCTCGGAATCAAATCAACCAACCAGCTCTGCGTCGGAATCAAGCTTCGTCTCAGAATGTGCACCCCGTGTCGAAATGATGCTTCGCCTCGGTGTACCTTCCTTCCCTATCGAAATTATGCTTCACCTCGGAATCAAGTCAACCGACAAGCTCTGCGCCGGAATCATGCTCCGTCTCAGAATGTACCCCATGTCGAAATCATGCTTCGCCTCGGAGTAGTTGCCTTCTCTGTCGGAATTATACTTCGCCTGGGAATCAACCTCCGCATCGAAATTATGCTTCGGTTAGAATGTCTGTCACCCTTCGGAATGATGCTCCGAATCCTGGAATTATGCTCCGCTCATCGGAATGATGCTCCGCAAATCGGAATGATGCTCCGCAAATCGGAATGATGCTCCGACCCTTGGAATCATGCTCCACCCTTCGGAATGATGCTCCGAACCCCTGGAATCATGCTCCGCTCTTCGGAATGATGCTCCGATCCCTGGAATCATGCTCCGCTCATCGGAATGATGCTCCGATCCCCTGGAATCATGCTCCGCTCATCGGAATGATGCTCCGATCTCTGGAATCATGCTCCGCTAATCGGAATGATGCTCCGATCCCTGGAATCATGCTCTGCTCTTCGTAATGATGCTCCGAATCCTGGAATTATGCTCCGCACTTCGGAATGATGCTACGAATCCTGGAATTATGCTCCGCTCTTCGGAACGATGCTCCGAACCCTGGAATTATGCTCCGCTCTTCGAAAAGATGCTCCGAACTCTGGAATCATGCTCCGCCCTTCGGAACGATGCTCCGAACCTTGGAATTATGCTCCGCTCATCGGAACAATGCTCCGAACCTTGGAATTATGCTCCGCTCATCGGAACGATGCTCCGAACCCCTGGAATCAAGCTCCGCTCATCGGAATGACGCTCCGATCTCTGGAATCATGCTCCGCTCATCGGAATGTTGCTCCGATCCCTGGAATCATGATCTGCTCTTCGGAATGATGCTCCGACGTTGGAATTATGCTCCGCGAATCAGAATTATGCTCCGATACCCGGGAATCATGCTCCCCGGGATGATGCTCCGCCCCCGGAATGATGTTCCACCTCGAAGTTCAGCTTCAAGATCCATCAATTTCGTGCACACAACTCATGCATGCGGTGTGCATTCATTGATGGGGGGCAATTTGTTGGGATAAAAATTTACATCCCTGTTGACCGAGTCAAAGTCAAGGTTAACCCCCAAGCTAGGTGGGCCCAAGCCCAGGTCAAGCGAGCCCATGCCCAAGTCGAGCCCGCGGCCGGCCTCCCCATGCCAACAACAAAATCATGTAATAAATAATTTTTATGTAATTTTTTATACATGAATGTATGCAAAATGGGCATAAAGCCAATATTTTGTAAGCCCATGGCTTATGTGCAAAAAAGAAATGGCACATGAGCCATGGGATGGGCAAAATGCCATTTTGTAGAGCCGAAGGGGCTATATGTAAATATGTAAGCCTATAAAAGGCAACATGATGATGAATAAAAAGATATACTTTTTCACTCTCTCAAAAACCTAGGGTTTGTATTTCTTCCCCTTTTATAAAGGTCTCAAAACTTCTTCTTTCTTCTGAATTAATCAAGAGTTTTACTCTTCCTTTTCAAAAACAAAATAGTTTTTCACCACTAAACCCACAAAGGGGAACTTGGATCTGTCTTTAGATCCCAAAAAGGAGAGATTTTGAGATCTCACATCTCTTGATCATCAAGATTCAGCCAACAGAGGAGGAAGAGGAAGAACCCCTTTCATCAACCAAATCATTTTAGGAGTTTAACTCCATATATTTACATAGACATATATATAATAAATATTTCCTTTCTGAAGCATAGCTTCTGGTTCTGGGACTAAAAGTCCCTTTGTCTCGCCAGCGCCCAGCGCTCGAGCGCAAAGCGCCCACGTGCCGACACATGGCGCGCTTGCGCTCAGGCGCACTGCGCTCGAGCGCAAAGCGCCCACATGCCGACACGTGGCGCGCTTGCGCTCAGGCGCACTGCGCTCGAGCGCAAATCGCCCACATGCCGACACGTGGCGCGCTTGCGCTCAGGCGCACTGCGCTCGAGCGCAAAGCGCCCACATGCCGACACGTGGCGTGCTGCGCTCAGGCGCACTGCGCTCGAGCGCAAAGCGCCCACGTGCCGACACGTGGCGCGCTTGCGCTCAAGCGCACTGCGCTCCAGCGCAAAACGCCCACGTACCGACACGTGGCACGCTTACACCTGAGCGCACAGCACCTAAGCGCACAGCGCTCAAGGCGCTGGCCCCACGCATCCTTTGGATGCTTTTTCCCCCTCTTTCTTTTATATATATATATACATATATATACATATATATATACACATATGTACACATATTTACACACACACATACTCCGCGACACTGTCCCTGTTAGAAAACTCTGCGTGGCTCCCGATATATCCAAACCCCCCTTTCAAAACACAACACATGTACACTGCACATTGAGTTCGCATGACCATTTTAACCCGTTAATCGGAGGTTCCCTCGCCCCAAAGGCGAGGAGTAATTAACGGCAGCTTAGTCCGCGGCTGCCGGAGATTTGGATCCCCACATGTAGGGTTCCTAGGCACCCTAATGAGTTCTCACAAGGCATCAACCATGCCAAATTAAAATTTTAACAGTGCCGAGAAACCCGACTGCGGATCGTTGGCTAGAAATCTAGGCGAAAAACAAACTAGTTAACAATTAACTAATGGGAAACGGAAATACAACCTTTGTAGATCCGGTCCTCCACCTCCACGGCTCCGAGATGAGGTCCTCTCCGCTGTCCAAATCAAATCCGGGCTCTAGCGTCGACTTCATCGGAGAATAGGCGAGCTAGGTCGTCGATGTCCATGCCGAAGATGATCTACGTTGAAGCATCGCAAGATCAAGCTCTCACTTCACCAAGTCAAGAAACTTGTGAAGGAAACACACTCTACTACTTGGCAAGAGGTAGAGGATGAAGAAATAGGAAGTGGGTAGACTTTAGAATTGGATTTCTCACTCTAATTCTCACTTTGCCATTAAAGCTTGTGAAGCTTTTTCTTGAAGTGAAGAAGAAAAAAGAAGATGAAGAATATGATAAGTTATTTAAAATAGAAAAATAAAACAATACTTATCATAATCTTTACCTTAGTTAAGTGTACAGAATTGACTAAGGTTGGGTTGATGGTTAGGGTTAAGGATGAGAACAAAAAAGTCATCAAGTCAAAGCTTCATGAAGTTTCAACTAAAAACAAATGAAGCCACCATTCATTTATCTTTCAATTTAATCAAAATGAATAAATAAATTGTAAGATAAATGAATAATTAAAACCCTAATCAACAACTTAACCTTGGTTTAATTCTTTACACTTAACCATAAAGCATGTATCATCAAACATGATACAATCAAGTGCACAAAAGTATATCACATATACAATGTGTACAATCCGAGTGAGAAAATCCATTCAAAGTGAACCGATACTAGTTAATGCAAAGTAATATATCAAATATATAATTATGCATTAAATCACTAAATCAACACTTGGTTCAATGATCCGGTCATGTCGCACATAACCGACTGGTATCATCAGTAACAACTTATCGAATCAACACTTGATCCGATAACCCGGCTATATCGCATATAACCGATCAATGTCACATCGCGAGAATGAAATACGGTATCACATACACGCATCATTCTCGGTCCCGCACATATCTCATATGCGCTCCTATTTCGTTTCGCTTGAGCCAGGAAACCTCTGTGTAGGACTCTAAAGACTCGTCAATACGCCGGCAGCAGGTGATGATCATATCAAGCACCCACAAGCCGCAAGCGGTCTGCTAAACGTAACGGCCACCCGGGTATTGAGCGATCTGAAGATCGACGAGCAAGCCCGCTCACACTCCAGTGAATCTGACCAGTAACACTACCGTACAGTCCGGTCTGATCGTCTGATATGTCGCATATCTCGCCTAGGGGTGGTATACGTCAGACCCCAATAGCTCGATAAGTCGTGTCGATATGAGGTCTATAACACTTCGAGAAACTACTGGTAACACTTACCAGTAAATCTCAGCAACCCTGGCCAGGGATTTCCTGTTATAGCCAATCGAACACAGCGCAACATCAACTCCCTATACCGGGAGACACGAATCCCCTCCTATCGCTCATTGCCTCCATGTGACTCGGGACTGTACTCAAAAACCACCGTTTTGCACGCCCTCTTGGACGTGGTAAGATGGAAATCAAAGCACAGTGGGAACCACACAAGACTCTATGACGATCTCGGGTCAACAGACTACTCTGTACCAGTGTCACCAGAGAACTGCCATCTAACGTGAGGTATAATACCATCTGGGAGTTCTCGGCGAGTCCGTCCAGTATACCCAGTCTCTACTGAGCACCCGTATATCATCTCTGATGTCAAACACCAATGGATATGGGATCATCCATCGCCCATCTGTATGGGTCGAGAAGGTACACGCTAGTCTACTCTGGTATATCGATGCCCCGTCTCGATACACCCACGACTAGGGACTTTGAAGGATGTACTTATGGACTACTATGTCCCCACTAGTATGATCCGCATCATAGTCCAGGTAGTCAAGCACACATCCTAAGGGCTTTACCAACATGTGACAGAGAGACAATCAGTATACACGTTAAGGTAAAGTTCAACCAGATAGCATACTATCATGTCGAGCAAGAAAGTCCTCCCTATATACGTCCCAGCATCCACTACAATATACATCCTATGTACAGTAATGGCCTCTAGGGCATACATATAACTAACAATCTCCCACTTGCACTAGGGCCATCTGTAGGAGTGGTTGTAGTATCTCATACTCAACCATCCCATAAAAGTCTCTCTCTGGGAACGGGCCTTTGTGAGTGGATCCGCTGTGTTGTCTTCTGAGTCTACTCTCCTAACCTCGATCTCCCTGGAGATCAACCATCTCCATGATCAAGTGATACTGCCTTAGAATATGTCTGGATCACTGATGGGACCGGCGTTCCTTGGCAAAAGCCACAACTCCATTGTCACACAATGGGAGGAACGTAGTTCATCTCATGAACCAATATACACCCAAACAGCCTCTTTGGTAGCATCTTAAGTAGCGATGTATCCAGCCTTTATCGTCTAGTATGTCACGGTATCTACCTTGGAACGTTTCCAACATACCGTTCCTCCACTGAGGGTAAAGACAATGCCTGTGACTGACATTCAGTCGTCTTTATCACCCTGGAACACTTCCAGTGATTCTCCCCAGGATCAACTGATGCCATCTCACTACAACTAGTGAGTAGCCTAACATCCATTTAGATCTATCTCATAGATCCAAAATTTAGGATTTAGTAGGTATCACTTTGATCCTATGTGGAGAGTCATTGTGATAAGCGGAGATTGATCGAGCGTAGCATAGGAAACTCTTTCCCTATCAAGAGTATGTCATCCACGTACTCTACGAGGATCGTCACCATTCTCCCTACTACCTTTTTGTTTATACAAGGTTCATCTACCATTTTGATGATGTCAAACTCTTTGACCGCTTCATCAAAACAGATGTTCCAACTCCGCGATGCCTGCTTTATCTTATAAAACATCTTGCACACGTTTCCGCTGCTCCCACTGTCTACGAAGCCCTCTGGCTGTATACTTATAGACACTCTCTTCTAAACATCATTTAGAAAAGCTGTCATGACACCCAACCACCAGATATCGTAGTCATGGTATGCAGCCGTGGCAAGTAGGATCTGGATGGACTTAAGCATAGCCACTTGAAAAGGTTTCATCATCATCCACACCTGGTCAATGATGCAAACTTTTAACAAGCCTAGCTTTGAAAGTCTCAACTTTTCCATCTACACCAAGTAATCTTCTCAAGATATACTTGCTCCTGATGGGGATTTAACCCTTCAGATATAGCAACCAAAGTCCATACTTTGTTGGTGTATAAGGATTCCATCTCAGATCGATAAACATCCAGCCATTCTTACAGAGTCTTACTCTAGATGGCCAGCTCGAAGCTAGTTGGGTCATCATCTTATGATGTAATCCTCGCTCCCACTGTCATAGAGAAACCGAAGTATCTCTCAGGTGGGTGAGGAACCCTACTAGATCGGCGGAGAGGCTGAGGTTCGTTGGTAACTATTGAATCCTTTGGTTCTTTCAAATCATCTGCTGTAGTTTGCATAGCTGGAACCTTTCCAGTTGTACATAACAGATCTTGCCTCGAGTTCGTCCGGATTTTGCTTTTAGACATAGGCCGGACAACCCCAAATCTTAACTAGCTTAAGACATGGGCTCTTCCCATACCATATCATATATGAGGTGGTAGGCAACTGATTTGATTCGAACCCTATTCAATAGGTATGCAGCTTCTCAAGTGCATAACTCCCTAAAGGAAATAGGTAACTCAGTAGCACTCATCATAGAGCACACCTTATCATATAGGGTGTGATTGCTCCGCCCCGATATACCATCATGCTATGGTGTATACGGAGGAGTAATGCTGAGAGAGAATCTCATTCTCCTTTAGAATAGTCCTAGAATTCCGTGCTCAAGTATTCTCCTCCTTGATCTCATCATAGGACATAATACTTATACCCGTATTTTGGTTCTCTACTTCTCGCTTATATTCTGTGAATATCTCAAAAAGGCTCGGACTCATGTTTCAACAGGAACATATGTCTGAAGCTTGAGAGATTATCAGAGAATGTAATGAAGTACAAAGAACCTATCCCGGCATGTGTAGACAGGGAACCTTACATACATCAACATGTATCATCCCAAGAGTTCACTAACTCTTTCTCTGTTTTCAGTAAACGGATCTGTGGTCATGTTATCTCTGTGACATGACTGGCAAGTTTCACAAGATGTAAATTCAAACTCATTTAAATATGCATCTTTATGTAACTTCAGCTAGTCGGGTCACATTGATATGACCTAGTCTACAATGCCACAAGAAAAATTCGTTCATTTCTGAACTCTTCCTCTTGTGTGTGTTCCGTATACTAAGAACTGTAGTTTGATTTAGAACATTAATGCTTTTAGATAACGTGCCTGAACCGATCAACTTTTGATATAGGAAATGTTCAAAACATTATCCAACAATACAAAATTTTATCATTTCTTTACTAATAAAGAGACTGATATGATTTTGTATATCAGGTTCGGTATCTAATAACATTCGTTCAGAATCAATGTATTGTAATACAGGGTGACAGTGACCAACAGACTTGGCTGCAACTCTTGCCCCGTTTTCTGCCTCATGAAACTTATCACCCGTGCTCAGTTCTCTAGCTATCTGTAGCCCTATGTAACAGATTACATATCTGGGATCCTGATCTGGTATCACATACCCAGGACGTAGAGGATACGGAGAAACAGTTCTTTGTAATGAACACACCCGAAGATGATGCATCAGCATGCACTTTCTTCGTTTGGGCGGCACGGGAATTCTGGTAATCCCCTATTTCCTGCTCTGTCTTATAACAATTATAAGTTGGAGCGGGACCAACGTTCCCCAACTCAGTATAACAAGCGGGTTCGGTCAATATTCCGTATTATTATCTTGATTAAGGCGTGATATGGTCGCTACCTGGAGAGAGAGAGAAGAAAACACTCAGCGTGCGCTCTGTCAAGAATAGATTGGTTATTATTTTATCTAATCAGGATGGCTCCCACTGCTTTTTATCAAATCTTCCTTCAAACCCTAAAAGGAAAGACTAGCCGGGATTAATTACACACTACAAGTTCGCCAATCTTTCAGCCAGGCCAGTGTCGGTACTTTGAGGGAGGTCCCCCGTGCTTTCGCACGAACCTAATTAATGTAAACCTCGTTTTCCCAGAGGCGTAACCTCGTAAACACATTTCTAGACACCTACTTGATCGGCTAATTGTAATGTATAAAACTCTCCCAGGAGTAACTCTTACTCGCAGCGGGTATCGGGATCCAACTATCTCATAGAAGGTATGCAATCTCATTGCAAATTTCAACACTTGAAATTCCCGATAATATTTTGCCCCTAGCTCGCTATGACCTTGACGCATGCCAAACAACCCATAGTCTGCTAATCAAGTTCAACCCGTACATTTCTTGATTGAATTAAACCCACCCGCACGACCCTTGACGCATGCCAAACAACGCCGTACGAATACCCTAATCCAATCGCATCATATGCTGGCAGATAAGCACTAGTTAGCTACCGTACACTACGCCTTGACGCATGCCAAACAACCGCAGCACGAATACTAACTAATACTTATCTGAAATGACGGAGGGCTACGACAGGTTTTTCTTAAAACCTATTGCGTAATGAACTTGATATCGTTGTAGAATCAAATGATTTTAAAATGGAGTGATTTTGAGGCTTTTCTAGTTTTGCTAAAGGAGTCATTCCCGGTGAAGGGATCGTCGGTCCTTTCCTCGTCGAATGAGGTGCTGGATATATCATATACATCACTGTGCAAAGCAAAAACACTTAAAAGCAATCAAAAGACAAACCGAGGGGTGTAGCATCTGCCAGTTATTGCTAAAGGAGTCATTCCCGGTGAAGGGATCTCGGTCCTTTCCTTATCGAATAAGGTGCAGGATATATCTCATATACCGCTATGCAAAGCAAGAACTGTAGCTACCTGTTTTATTTTTTGAAATTCAATTCTACAACATCTTAGGTTTCTTTTATTTCATTAATCACATTAATGAAGTCCCATCATTTAAGTACCTAAACATCACAGATAAATACGACGTACACTTATGCCATCCGCATTCGCCTCGATGTCCCCTCGTGCACCGTTAGGTTAGGTAACTAACGGCAGAGCGGGGCAGGGCTAGCGCGGGTGTAAAACATAAGTAACGCCTATATAATATATCATATATACTATATACTGTATCTATCACAGAACATCACATGATCACATCACAGATATCGCAGCAGAAGAAACATATGAAATATTGGATATACTAGGACGTCCGTGTTTTCAATACGAGCCAGTATAAAATACGGATTCCACGGTCGTGATGAATAGCCAAACCCACACCCCTAGACCCCTACGAGAGCGGCAAGCAACCCTACCAATTCTGGAGTTAGGAGACCCGGACTCGACTCCTCGAGTTGGTCTCCCACTGGACTCCAGAACCCGATTACTTGTGCCCTCCTCCTTGGGTCTATCCTAGTGCGGAAAAGTAAATAATATACAAATGGTGACAACTTCCGCAACCTGGAAGCGCCCCAATAAAAGAATATTACATACAAGTTTTTACATGAATGAAAATGAAAAACACTCATCTCACATTAAAAAAAACCCGGCTATTCAAACACGACGATCCAATATAACATATCCAGCAACACATAACATCACATGTCATCAACGTAAGTAAATATGCGCATCCCAATTGTCGTTGACATATAGCAACGAAACCGGCGATATCACATATTACACTTACGGTCACAGAAAAGAAAGTGTAAAACTACAACAGTTGGAATCCGCAACCACCTCAGACATCGCATGCCTGACCAAATGAATTACTTAGACATCGCATGCCTAACAATTATAAACCCCGCATTTTAGTCTCATTATCGAAAACACTTTTCAATATCAAGTCGGGCAATTCAACAAGATTCCCGAAAAACTGATCGAATACTCGTCGCAAACTTCAGTAGGCGGCAGCACCCCTGATACCGTCGACGAAGTGCACCAAGGCGGAACACCGCTACCGCGAGCACCCGAACGGATGCTTTCGGCGACGGGGTTCTCCTACAGTCACTTGGTCGGGGCTATGGGGTGAGGCTGTCTATTAAGTTTACCCGGCGAATATCCACGTACGCTACGTGATTGCGACGGACTTTTGATCACATCAAAATTCCGTGGCAACCGATCATTCGAGACTAAATTGCTACGTTTATAACATTCATTTAGTTATCTCATAACTATTTGTGAATTCCAATTATTGTATCCCATTCCAGATAATTAGAAAATGTTAAACTTTCCGATTGAACATTCGAACACCCAAGTTTTCCCGATACAGATCAACACATGAAACAAGTCTAACAACATTCCGTTCGTGCCTCAGTACCAACGGTCCAGCCGTAGAAGGGTCAAGCCAACGCCTCACATGTGGCACGCCGTACTGCCCCAAACCCTAAGGTTCAAAGGGCAGTTCAAGACGGTCACATAATCGAGTTAAGGTTTGTTGTCTTCTAGAGGGTCTATCGCGTTACTTGCACTACTTAGAACGTCGTTAAACTACGGAAAGATCCAACACTTGGAAATTTCCCGACAGGGGAAAAGTTGGGTATTTATATCCGGTCGAACTTTTTAACATATTCTAAAAATTATCCGGAAAGCCACACAGACAAAATTTGATACTCCGATCGCAACACCGAATCCCCAAAATAATCCCAGAAAATACAACTCTGGAATAAATTTTAAAAATACCCAGAAAATCCAGCATAAAATAATAGGAGTTACTGTGCAAACAGTGTACGATGACGTCATCATTCCGCCGCGGAACCGCCGCAGAAGGCAGGCTTCTGCCGCGGTTCCGCCGCGGTTTGTACTGTTCATCGAAAAAAAATTGCATCATAATTCTTATTTTTTCCTGCTGAATTTTTTAGCAATTTTTAATTTGAAAAAATCCACGTTTTCAGAAAACGTCCAGAGAGCATTTTCCGGTTGGGGTTTCGGGTCGTTCGGACTTCAAAATCCGTCTAGACTTCGCCTAAGGCTCTAGCTAGGCTCTGATACCACTGTAGGGTTTCCTAGGCACCCTAATGAGTTCTCACAAGGCATCAACCATGCCAAATTAAAATTTTAACGGTGCCGAGAAACCCGACTGCGGATCGTTGGCTAGAAATCTAGGCGAAAAACAAACTAGTTAACAATTAACTAATGGGAAACGGAAATACAACCTTTGTAGATCCGGTCCTCCACCTCCACGGCTCCGAGATGAGGTCCTCTCCGCTGTCCAAATCAAATCCGGGCTCTAGCGTCGACTTCATCGGAGAATAGGAGAGCTAGGTCGTCGATGTCCATGCCGAAGATGATCTACGTTGAAGCATCGCAAGATCAAGCTCTCACTTCACCAAGTCAAGAAACTTGTGAAGGAAACACACTCTTCTACTTGGCAAGAGGTAGAGGATGAAGAAATAGGAAGTGGGTAGACTTTAGAATTGGATTTCTCACTCTAATTCTCACTTTGCCATTAAAGCTTGTGAAGCTTTTTCTTGAAGTGAAGAAGAAAAAAGAAGATGAAGAATATGATAAGTTATTTAAAATAGAAAAATAAAACAATACTTATCATAATCTTTACCTTAGTTAAGTGTACAGAATTGACTAAGGTTGGGTTGATGGTTAGGGTTAAGGATGAGAACAAAAAAGTCATCAAGTCAAAGCTTCATGAAGCTTCAACTAAAAACAAATGAAGCCACCATTCATTTATCTTTCAATTTAATCAAAATGAATAAATAAATTGTAAGATAAATGAATAATTAAAACCCTAATCAACAACTTAACCTTGGTTTAATTCTTTACACTTAACCATAAAGCATGTATCATCAAACATGATACAATCAAGTGCACAAAAGTATATCACATATACAATGTGTACAATCCGAGTGAGAAAATCCATTCAAAGTGAACCGATACTAGTTAATGCAAAGTAATATATCAAATATATAATTATGCATCAAATCACTAAATCAACACTTGATTCAATGATCCGGTCATGTCGCACATAACCGACTGGTATCATCAGTAACAACTTATCGAATCAACACTTGATCCGATAACCCGGCTATATCGCATATAACCGATCAATGTCACATCGCGAGAATGAAATACGGTATCACATACACGCATCATTCTCGGTCCCGCACATATCTCATATGCGCTCCTATTTCGTTTCGCTTGAGCCAGGAAACCTCTGTGTAGGACTCTAAAGACTCGTCAATACGCCGGCAGCAGGTGATGATCATATCAAGCACCCACAAGCCGCAAGCGGTCTGCTAAACGTAACGGCCACCCGGGTATTGAGCGATCTGAAGATCGACGAGCAAGCCCGCTCACACTCCAGTGAATTCGACCAGTAACACTACCGTACAGTCCGGTCTGATCGTCTGATATGTCGCATATCTCGCCTAGGGGTGGTATACGTCAGACCCCAATAGCTCGATAAGTCGTGTCGATATGAGGTCTATAACACTTCGAGAAACTACTGGTAACACTTACCAGTAAATCTCAGCAACCCTGGCCAGGGATTTCCTATTATAGCCAATCGAACACAGTGCAACATCAACTCCCTATACCGGGAGAGACGAATCCCCTCCTATCGCTCATTTCCTCCATGTGACTCGGGACTGTACCCAAAAACCACCGTTTTGCACGCCCTCTTGGACGTGGTAAGATGGAAATCAAAGCACAGTGGGAACCACACAAGACTCTATGACGATCTCGGGTCAACAGACTACTATGTACCAGTGTCACCAGAGAACTGCCATCTGACGTGAGGTATAATACCATCTGGGAGTTCTCGGCGAGTCCGTCCAGTGTACCCAGTCTCTACTGAGCACCCGTATATCATCTCTGATGTCAAACACCAATGGATATGGGATCATCCATCGCCCATCTGTATGGGTCGAGAAGGTACACTCTAGTCTACTCTGGTATATCGATGCCCCGTCTCGATACACCCACGACTAGGGACTTTGAAGGATGTACTTATGGACTACCATGTCCCCACTAGTATGATCCGCATCATAGTCCAGGTAGTCAAGCACACATCCTAAAGGCTTTACCAACATGTGACAGAGAGACAATCAGTATACACGTTAAGGTAAAGTTCAACCAGATAGCATACTATCATGTCGAGCAAGAAAGTCCTCCCTATATACGTCCCAGCATCCACTACAATATACATCCTATGTACAGTAATGGCCTCTAGGGCATACATATAACTAACACCACAATCAATAAACCCCGGCCTACCCTAGGCAGGGGAAATCTGTAGTATACGCCTGCCAAGCGCGCGCGTATTCCCATCTCAATGGGGGTGACGAAAAACACCCTACAACCTCGACTCACGGATACAAACACTCCTTGACGAGAGCCTCCTGATCCACGTCGACTCGCAGAGCAACCAGTGCCTCCGTGGGAAATTCTCGACTCGTTTCAACCCCAAGGAAACAAATAATCCTTGGCGCTGGGGAAACAAATAATCCCTAGCAAACACCTCAACTCAAGAAAACAAACAATCCTTGACGAGAGCCTCCTGATCCGCGTCGACTCGCAGAGCAACAAGTGTCTCCGCGGGAAGATTCCCGATTCGTCTCAACTTACAAGATGAAGCCTCAGGCAGCAGGGACTAAAAAACTTGATTCCTGAACAATGGGATCCTGCAAGTCGATCAAAAAAAAATCTCTTGCATATTATTCACGGGTCTCACTCTCCAAAGTCGAATCTCGATAAGGAGGGAAACAACCGCTTACGAGTCCTCTCGACTCGTAAGAGGGAAAAATTCTCTTATAGGATCCTTACGACCTATAAGAGAAAACACACTTAGGAATCCTCACGATTCCTAAGGAGAAAACCCACCTACGAGATCCTCTCGATCCGTAGGGAGAAAAGCCTCTATGAGACCCTCACGACTCATAGAGTTGAAAAATCCTGGGCAGCAGATCTGAACCTGCGGCCTAAGACATCGCCATTTCTTAAAGAAACTAAGATGCCTACTCCATTATCTGTTGAACCTGTTTATTAAGACAGCCTGCTGACAATAAAAGAAAGAAGAAAATGACAGAAAGAACATCCGATTTACATTTGATCAAGCATTCGAGACACACTCATTCATGCATGGGCAGAAGACTCAGGACGAGAAATAAGACAGGCTGAAATAAAAAGTTTCCATTCATATTGCCAAAAAATTCTTACAATTATAAAAAGAAATGAACGAAAAATATTATTACAATGGAATAACTTCAGATCCAGGGCACGGATTGAGAAAGTCAAAAGTAAGGCCATCCAGAGTTCTTCTGGCCTTTCTGATTATTCTTATGCGCAGCCTCTCGCGCTCCTGTGTGTCAAGATCCTCGGCAAGCCCTCCCGGCCTTCGATAAGCAGCAACTATCGTCGTCTGCTGGAAGATTTGATGTAGGATGTCAATGAAGCTGTCCCGCCGTTTCTTCGAGATCAGACCCGTCAGGTACACAGAATGCACCTTGTCTTCGGCATCATCCAGCGCATTGAGCGGTAGGGCCTCGTGAAGACCCGGAAGTGCTCTCCATATTGCTCCCAACACAACCTTCAAGAGAGCTGAACGACGAGGAAGCAACCAACCACCGCTTGCGTTCAGACGACCCATGACCTCTGCACATTGAGCGTCCGTAAACTCCTGGTTTTGTTGACGACCCTGTGCGCGGATATCGTCATAGGTGATGAACTCGTGCAAACTGTATAGACGCACCGCCATTATGCCTGGAGGAAATACCACAGGAAGATTAGCGATAGAAGAAAAATAATATACACTGAGGGCTAAATTCCTCGAGAGCAAAGCTCTGTTCATGGATTAGAACCCATGAACAAAAGCTCTGCAGATCTATAAGTTTTTTGAGAGCGAAGCTCTGTTTATAAATCCCCAATGGGGATCTCCTTAGATCAAAAGATCTGTGAGAGCAAAGCTCTTTGGCTGAGATTAATTTAAATTAATTTGATTTATATTAATTTTACCTAAAGTTTCTAACTTTGAAAATGAGCAAAGCTCTGCTGGTGAAACCCCGAAGGGATTTTCTTTAGATCAGAAGATCTATGAGAGCAAAGCTCTGTTGGTTAAGATTAATTAAAATTAATTTAATCTAAGAATCAATTTTACCTAAAGTTTTTCTAAAAACTTTGGAAAGGAGAGCAAAGCTCTGGAGTTCTTAAAGGCAAGAGCAAAGCTCTGAAGTTTTTTGAAAACAAAAATCTGAAAGATGATAAGCATCTGTGGGGGACCAAAGGTCCTATTTATAGGCATCAAGTGCTTCTTCAACTTCCAAAAATTGCCACGGCGGTTGGAATTCCGCCACCGTTGCGCTCACGTTTGGGGCCACGTAAGCGCAACGGTGGGGGGGCATTTGTTTACCCCAATCAGAGCAAAGCTCTTTTCAAATTCCGAGGCGGGAGATGAAGCAACGCTTCATCTTCCCCCAATCAGAGCAAAGTACTGCTTTGAAAATTTAAACTTTAATAAATGAAGCAACGCTTCAGATTCTTTGCGCTGCGCGGAACGCGCCACGTGTCAGGCGCAGACACATCAGCGCAGCGTCCAAAACAGCGCACCCAATCAGAGCAAAGCTCTATTTAAAGAAAAATTAAAGGAAGCAACGCTTCAGTTGCGCAAGCGCTGCGCTGTGCGCCGCGTGTCAGCGCAGATGCGCTAGCGCAGATGCGCTAGCGCAGTTGCGCAAGCGCTGCGCTGCGCGATGCGTGTCAGTGCAGATGCGCTACGCTTTGCGCTGCGCGACAAGTGTCAGCGCAGATGCGCTAGCGCAGTTGCGCTGCTTGACACGTGTCACGCGCTGGGGGCGTCTGCGCCAAACAGAATTAAGATTTCAAAGAAATCTTTCTGTTCTTATTAAAACAAGAAGATTTTTTCTGTAAAACAGAAGCCTTTGGATCAAAGATCCAACGGTGGGAAAATTCCCCAAATCACTCAAAGAAAGATCTCTTTAACTAATTTATGGGCACTATAAAAAGGACCCTAGACCTCAATTCAAAGGCATCAATCATCTTGAAAAAGGTCAAGAGCTTCAAACAGAGAGAACTCTGAGAAAATTTCAAGAAAAAGGTAAAAACCTTCACAAGAGAGAAGAAATTTCTTCTAATAAATCATTGATCTAAAACCAGATTAATGATCTTTAGATAATAAACAGTGCTTTGCACTTCTTATGAACCACTAGTTCTTTAAAACAAGAAAAAACAAAAATAAAAAAAATAGTGCTTTGCACTTTTATGAACCTTTGGTTCTTGAAATAAAAAGAAAAACTTGTTTTTCTTTGATCTAAATTAGATCGAGAAATCAAATAGTGCTTTGCACTTATAAATCTGCACTGTTGCGCTCTTGGGCTGGCGCAAGCCACCAGAGAGCGCCACGTGTCAGCGCCTGAACCATTTGCGCTATGCGCTTTTGAAATAGAGCTTTGCTCTCTGAAATTGGCGCAAGTCACCAGAGCACGCCACGTGTCAGCAGCGCAAGCGTAGCGTACTAGCGCAGCGCACTGCGCCTGCATGACACGTGTCATCACCACAAGCGCTTGCGCTCTTTGATTGGGGCAAAGCGCCTGAAAAATACAATGCATTTCTTTTGTTAAAGGGCCAGGCCCAAGTCAAAAAGATCTAGCAGGCCAAAATAAATTGCAAAGCAATAAAAAGGGCAGAGCCCAAGTAAAATTGATGCTCTGCATCATTTATAAATAGGCAGAGCCCAAAACAAATTGATGCTCTGCATCCTTTATGGGTAGAGCCCAAATAAAAATAAAAAGAAATGCAATGCAAAAACAAATAAAAATGATGAGTATTTTCCAACTGGACTTAGCCCAATCATGGCTGTAAGTCCTCAAATTAAATTGACTGAGCACGGCTGCTCCCTAAATCAATTTATATCTGGTTCGAGGGTACATCTCCGAACTCCTCTGACACCTGTCGTTGTAATCCTTCAACGACGTCAGAGAGGTGACGGGTCCCAATGACCACACACTATACGGACTGCGGGGTCCTTAAACTCGTGAACCGAAACGTCCTTAAACTAATGTTGGACCGAAACATCCTTAAACTAATGTTGGACCGAAACGTCCTTAAACTAATAATGGACCACCACGTCTCTAAACTGGAATATAGACCACCACGTCCTTAAACTGGAACATGGACCATCACGTCCTTAAACTAGAGTATGGACCACCACATCCCTAAACTGGAACAATAGAGCCTCCAAATGCTCTTTTATCGGATCTAAACGATCCCGTTTAAGTCGATCTTCGCCCCAAACACGGCTAACGTATCCTTAAACATTCAAATGGATTATAAAACTCCCAATCAACTCTGGTTCGAGGGTACATCTCCGAGCTCCTCTGATACATGTCGTTGTAATCCTTCAATGACATCAGAGAGGTGACGAGTCCCGACGGCCATATATTAAATGGATCACTACGTTAAGCTGATCTCAGTCTCAAACAGGACTGACGTATCCTTAACGAACGTTTAAGTTGATCTTAGCTGCAACGCGGCTAATGCATCCTTAAACTAAAAATACCAAACCCAAATCTAAGTAAATGCGGATTTGGACTAATCCACGTCCTACGGGCGACGGCATTATTCAGTCTCCGTATACAATCCACGGGCAACCACAAACAAAACAAACACACACGACACGAAGTGAAATTCTGGAGCAGGAGAAAGTTGTTACCGCGAAGCGGTAGCGTAATTAACTGCAGGGGCTTGCGCCTGCAGGGAAAAGCGTCCCCACAATCAAAACCCCCTCTAGCGAGGGGGAATCTGACGAAGTCTGCTACATCGGCCGCATCCGTCTAAACCTTCGATACACGGTGCCATAAATCAACTTGGCATCTTCGGAGAGGTAGACGGATAAAACCATATAGAATCTGCCCCGAATCCCAGACAAGACGTCCTCGCGTCGTCGGACGCCATTCGGAAAGAAACACTATGCCGAAAGCATAAGTCAAATCACATGCATGCCCTAGGCATGAAATCAAATATCATGAAACTCGGTCATCAAAACTCAATCATGAAATAAATCACCTACAAATACTGAAATCCAATATGACGGATACGTGATAATCAATCACAAAATCACAAATTATAAATGTTGTCGTCGATATGTCCGTCCTTTAAAGTCGAGAAGGTGTCGGTGCATCCAATACGAGCAGAGCAAGATATCTACTTACCTTCTGATCATGGCATGTCGCCTAGTGCCCTTAGGCTCTCATCTCTCACTGCAAATTGCTAAAGTACACAGCTCCTCGGCTCAATGGTCCAATATAGAAACGATAACGGAAGCAGTCCGCTCAGACACATCCTCTAAAGATCTCTAACCAACTATCATGGTTACTCATAACATGTCTCGTCGACGATGCCGAACTCTGGCCTACTGGGTGTGCGTCGTATGACCGCTCCTGGGTCCAGGTCTTCTCGTTCAGTATTTCCAGAAAGGTCCTGTCGAAATCTCTCCCAAGTCTCGTTTCTGCCGAACTGCCCGGAAGTTATCATCCTTTTACAATATCTATTTCTTGTTCCAGAACGGCTGCATACTCATCACCACTCCTCCTGGAATATATATCCATAGTCAACGCTCCTGCTTGCGTATCACATCTCTGATGTCGGCTGAGTGGAACGTCACCTCATCAAGATCTCGTACGAACCTCTTACTCCACTTTTCTCTAATGTCGACTGCTTCGGACTCGCCTCGTCGTGGCTGCATGGACTGTGCTCCAACGGCTATACTCGTATCTGGAGTCTTCCAAGCAATGCATCCCATCGCATAGCATCCGAATGAAGTTGAACCATTCGACCGATTCATCAAAACCTCATAATTCCCCAAGAGCTCAACATCTTGGGTACAGTTTAATAGTATCGAGTACATACCACAGCATCGGTGGACCAGTCGTAGAAGGGCAAATCCAAGCCTTACTAATGGCGTCGCGGAACTGCCGCAAACCCTAAGGTTCAAAGGCTTTCACACGGTCATTATGTCGAGTTAGGGTTTCATTCTTCTAGAGGGTCCATAGAATTGCCTGCATGTCTTTCCGAATACTTTAAACTTGGAATAATAGGTTTATGGCATTCGATCGCCTCTGTCGACTCTCAACGTCTCCGCGTGAAGTCGTCTCTAGCTGGAATCAAACTATCCGATGACCTCGCATCGGGGTAGCGAACGAACTACATGTCCTAGTCATTCACACTCGGTGACTAGCGACCTTCTATCATCTCTTAGTACAACTCGTACTGCAATAGTTCCTGCATCTGGGGCGATATCTTTTCATTTTCCAAAATCACTGGCTCATTCGTCTGCACGCTGAACAGTGCCTCAATCATCATGAATAAGCAATACTTCAACGGTCATCAAAATCTGGTTGGCCTCTGTCGGTGGCCCAATCCTCTGGTGCCGATCTGCACGTCCGAGAAATCTTATACAGCGATCCATCAAACGCTCGTGGCGTGAAAACACAATAAAAAGACACATCTCTGCAATCGTGTGTCGCCGGAATTACGCTCTGGTCAGTCCTCGTTCGTGACGAGCTCATGCTGACCGCAACTCTAGCCGTAGCTCTCCCTGCCCGTAATCGTGGCAGCAAAACTATAACTGGTACCGATGAGGCTAGATCATGAATGAATATAACACTGAGCAAAGAAATGTATATCCTAAGGCTTCTTAAGCGGAGTAGCGTATCTTAAGTATGCCGCGGAACATACCCACGGTACGTCACTCTGCTTTAGTCACCTACTCCATCAACCAAGGGTCATCCTACGTTCCGAAGGTAAAACCTAACGCTCTGATACCAACTTTGTCACGACCCGAACGGTACGGAACATGACCGGCACTTAAATTACAAAACGTCTCGAGGCGTACATAATCTAAGTAAGCCAAACCCCAGAAATCAAAACCAAAGAAGCAGTAGAGTGAAGGAAAAACCAACTTAAAATAAGTAGTTTTAATAGAATAATCCGAATTATGCATTTTTAAAAAAAACATCAAGTATTTTCTGAAAATTTCGGCAGAGTCTCCTTTGTAAATACTGGCCCCCAAACGGGATACAACATGAATAGTATACGAAATCAATAAAAAGGCATCCCCAAGCGGGAGCTAGCTCTTCGTCAATCGACGGTCACAACCACACAAGCAATATAATATACAACACCAAGGGCGAGGATCAAAACTCAAAAGGAAACTCAAAACAGCAAGAAATCCATAGAAATACAACGCGCGACTCTAAGGTCGAAAGAATAAACATCACTGGTCTCTATCTCTGAAATAAAAACATGTTTGGTTGATGGAACTTCTAGATACAACAGAATAATAATATACAAGGTATAATGATGGGTACGATACAAGTAAACCCACCTACTAGCAAGTCACCCGAAAAAGAAGCAGTGCCAGCAAAGCCGTAATGAAATATGTACGGCAAAACCTGCAAGAAACTATGGCACAACGGGGGTGAGTTGTCAACTCGTGAGTAGAAAACATCTACGAACAGAAATCGCATGAACAACGCAATCCTAAGTCATACGATCATAATATATCCTCAAATATATAATCTGCAGCCTATAACAATATCTAGGGTATACCTCTAAACAACGGTAATACTAAGTGCTCGTGTCAGTGCCTCAGGTAGCAATATATCATATGGATGAGGTATGAATGCATGAAAAAAAAATACATGTGAATGAAGAAACTGCTTTCATAATTTAGTGAGATTTCTATAGTTTCAAAACGAGGTATCATAAATGAAATCAGCATAAACAGTGTCTAGCATCGACACAAAACATAAATCCCAATATCTCAATATCTCAGGCTCTGGCTATCCGGACTGGCCGGGATCATCAATCTCAGTATCTCGATGTCTCAAAATCTCAATGCCCCAATCTCACTATCTAGGGCGCCGTCAGTCCAGACCGGCTCCTACCATCAATCTCAAGACCACGACGGTATCCTCCGGATATCCGACGCGTCGGGTAAAATCACCGGTAGGTAGTCCTCCCTTGCCAGGCTCATCGTCTACTACTCGAACTTCTTTCCCCGGGGTACCTTACCGGGTCCACCATGTACCCGAAACGGTTCATCCAACTCCTCGAATCGGGTCTCGAAATCCATCAGCAAACTCATGGTGGACAACTCATACATCATGGGAAAACCGCACTTTTCATTTGAAAAGAGAGAAAAGAAGTTTATAAATGTTTTTGCGGTTTTCCCCCAAATCCAGGAAATCTCATGAAAATCCGAATCCAAATCCTCAATAGCATGTAAACAGTGAATAATAACATGCATGAAGTAGCAAGTACACTAATATCATGTCTAAACTATTAGCTAACAAACTATGTCAATGAAATAGTATTTTCTAAAGTGTTCGTGACATGGCAATTACCGATGAAGATGTGTGTGAGCCGGCAAGTAAGTGTACGTGGTACATACGCGTCATCGGTAATGGTGCTGGTGTTCTAGCAGCATGATATCAATAACGGTATATGAATCACAAAATAAGTATGCGATGCGATGCGGAGCGAACAGCAATAACGTGCGGGAGCTGAATACTAAACACAATGATAACTAATAGGCATTTAATAAAATATGAGTTCCACGGTGGTGCCATTTGAAATAACACGAATCGTGGGGTTTTGAAAATAAGGGCTACGATATTTTTAAGAAAAGATACGTCTTTTGAAATATCCGTAGAATCCCTTGACCTGTCTTTTAAAATACCCACGATCCGTTAGTTTTGAAATAGGTAGGAATCTAACCTAGTCTAACAACTATACTAAACTATACGGCTGAACTAACAAGCTAACTGAAGGTAAGGAAACCGCCTAACATCTGAGTCGATACATATATATATATTAGTCGGTGATCCCGCCTCAATAATATCACATCCGATACCATATCTATAATCAGATATTCCCAAGTCAAGAGTGCGGATCAAACATCAATATATAGCTCGTACGTAAATCCGTCGTACGGCATCCCAAATCTGGGTACGGGTCAATATCACATTCATCACACTATTCATCTGGTATCCCCTTTATCAAAGATCATAATCCGGGTATTGATCTATATATAGTACAATACTGATACCACCTACGTATGCATGCACGCGTGTGAAACACTACGTCAAAGGACCCGCTACAACGTCATGTCGTATCTCAAATACGAACCCTGCCAAATCACCGATCTCACGTCTTCAAATCAAATCTCATCGACTCATCTCAAATCCCAAGTACTATCCTCAAATCCAGTATATGAACACATAGTCCCATACCCATGTGAACACATAAATATATAATCCCATATACGCACATGTAAAAGAAATGATGTATGCAAGTATGTGCGTGTGTGTGTATAGGTGCAACCCCTACTCTAGGGTTTCGCAACTACACTAAACCAATCACAGAACACCAAAAGTACATCTTTATCATCAATAATCTCAATTCAACATATAATAAATATATGTGTGTATACGTATTCGTATACATCACCACGAACTGCGGGGGTGCTATACGTCATCCACCCGACTTCTCCCCGTAGATATAAATCTACTCACCTGATCTTCGCTCGCCGGTGCCGACGTCGCCACGCGCTTACTTGTCGTCTCGAAGTCCACATAGGGTACCTACATATCATAATATACCGTATCGCATTAAAATCCGACTCATGACCAAAACGACACACGAATCCCACATAGGTCAAAACCTATGGTTTGCTTTCACAAATCAACCCAGAAACCTTCGATATCGGCGTACAAACGCCGATTGATCGAGAAAAACACCAAACATACCAATCATGGCTTCAAAACTCACTAACTGTATAAGAAATTAGGTTTAATTTGTCAAAACCATAAAATCAAACGAATCGTTTTATTTTCCAAAAACCTAGTTAGTATAATTTCCCATTTCAGTTCAAAACTTGATGTTTTAACCAATCTACAAATTTTAACGATTCAAATGGCCAAAATGCTCATTAAATAACATAATTAGGTCATACAAATCACTTTCATAAATTAAACCCATCAATTTGTATATATTCCAAATTCCTAGTTTGCAAAAATACCGATTTTAACTCTTTTTAAAGTAAAATTCACAATTTTACAATTAAGCTTGGTTTTGCATATACTAAAATATTAAACCACAATTTATAATGTTAATAATGCCATGAAACCCTAATTAGAATTTTATCCCACCAAAATATACATATTTTTAAAACCTAGTTTGCCATTTATATAATTATTACAAATTTAAATTAACAAAAATGCAAACTAGAGACTAGATTAATTTTAGCAAGCAATTACATGTTAATCTACCCATCACAACCCTAATCCAATGATCAAACCCTAATCTTCATTCAAAACCATCCACTTGAAATTTCAAACTTGAATTCAAACCCCTTTTTTCTAAACACCTAATTAAACACTTATAAACAAAATTATTTAAGCAACTAATCAACAAACATACCATAGGGCACAAATTTATACCTAACAAATTGAGATCTAGCATGCAAATTCTAGCCTCCAAAAATAGCATCCATGCTCCTAGATCCATGCTAGATAGGCAAATGAGAAATGGGTAGGAGTTGGATTTGAGTTTTAGGTTTGATTTTTGATGGAATTTGATGAATTTTGTGAGGGTTTTGAAATGAAAATGAGGTCAAGAAAATGGGGGGCTGCTTGAGGGATAGGCTCGGCCAGAAATGAGGAAGGGGAGGAGAGAGGGTGTGGGGGTGTTTGTAAAGTCAAGGAAAAGTCCAAGTCACCATTATCTAACACCATACCCCTTTATTTAATATTTCCTTTATTCTTTTCTCTTGATTTTCTTTTCTTTTATCAAAAGAAGTGGGGACATGGGGGATGTGGCTGCTGAAAATTCAGCCAAGGAGGGGAATTGGTGTAGTGTGTGTGAGTGCGAGAGATCAAGTAAAGAAATGCCCCCATTTAAAACACCCATTAACTCATTTCCTAATTATTTTCACAAAATAAGCCTTTTTCTTCAATATTTTCTAAAACCGATTAACAACTTCATTTCATTTCAAAAACAATGTGTTAAAATTTTGTTTAATTTGTTATGATGCACAAAATTTGTTTCAACCCATTCCAATTTGTAATTTTCCCTAATTAAATGTATTAGTGAGGGCTTAAAATAATATTAAAATAATTAATTTCGGAATTTTTTTCCAGAAAATTAGAACTTTTACCAGTGGCTCAATAAACACCAAATACTAGCAATTACATAGCTAGAATATGTATATTTAGTTTTATAATAAAGATATTTGTATTTTGACTTTTTACAGAAAACACCCTTATTTTACCGATTTTTCCGAAATTTCACCGAAACGATTTTCAAAACGTTACAAGCGCCCACGTACCGGGCACATGAGGCTCGAGCACCCTGCGCTTAAGCACCCAGCGCCCACGTGCCGGGCTCGTGATGCGCTCGCGCTCAAGCGCCCAGCGCCCATGTGCCGGGTGCGTGAAGCGCTAGCGCTCGAACGCCTAGCGCTCAAGCGCCCAGCGCTCAAGCACCCTGCGCTCACGTGCCGGGCACGTGAAGCTCTAGAGCCTGGCGCTCAAGTGCCCAGCGCTCGTGTGCTCGGCACGTGAGGCGCTGGCCCCACGCGTCCTTTGGGCGCTTTTCCCCTTTTTATATACATACATACACACATATATAAATATGTGTGTACACACACACACCACAACATTGTCCCTCCCATAAAAAAAATTTTACCGGGGCACTGCCTCGCACCCCGCAAGGGGGATGCTAGCCTTTTTGACCCCCAGCCCACTATCCAGGTAGCGGGACCCCCGTAAAAACTGTTGGTGATAGTGCCCTTAGAGTCAATTATTGGATCACAGGCACGTGATTGCAATGATTGAGGGAGGACCTGTCCCAGTAGGACAGTCTTACTCAAGATGATAGTATGCTATCTGGTTTATCTTTATCATCGTGTACTGCTTTAGGTGACCTTACGAGTCGCTATTACACGTTGATAGAGCCCTTAGGATTCTAGCTTGACGGCCAGCAGTATGATGGCGATCATATAAGTGGGAGCTGGGGTCTATAAGCACATCCTTAAAAGGTCCCTAGTCGTGGGAGTTTCGAGACTGGGCATCGATACTCCATTAGTAGACTAGTGTATACAGTCGAGACCCCGACGAGGGGCGATGGCCGGTCTCACAAGCTACTGGTGTCAGTTGGTTCACCTAAGATGTATACAGGTGCTCATTGGGCTATGAGTACACCGGACAGGACTCGCCGGGAACATGCTAGTTGGGATTATACCAGACGTCAGATAGCAGTTCCCTGGTGACATGTGTACAGGTTAGTTCATCGACCTGAGATCGTCATTTGTCTCGTGTGAGTTCCCATTGTACTTTGATTACTACCCTACCACGGCTCAAAGGAGTCGTGCAAACAGGTTTTAGTTGGGTACAGTCCCGAGCCACATGGAGGCAGTGAGCGGATCTGCAGGGGTTCGTCTCTCCCGGTATTGGGGGTGAGGTCGCGCTGTGTCTAGGAGAGCCATTACACAAAGCCCTCGGCCGAGGCAGGAGATTTACTGGTAGGTATTCCAGTAGTATCTCAGGGTGTTCTGGGCTTCACTCCGACACGACTTGTACCGCTTTTGGGGGTCTGACTTTTACCAACCCCCTAGGCCCGCCATGCGATACTCATAGACGAACGGACCGGACTGTACGGATATTGTCACTGACAGGCTCAGTAGGGTGTCAGGATGAGTTCGCTCATCGACGTCCCTTTTAGTCAATAGCTGGTGGCCCGTTACATATGGCTAATACCTCTGACGTGCTAGTGGTTAAATCCACAGCCATAGTATTGACGAGTCTTTAGAGTCCCCCACACAGACAGTTACTCAAGTTTCGGGCGAAACACTGTAGAGGCCGTATGGAGATATGGCAGGGTTCGATCAGATACGTACGGTATTGCACAGATCGTGATCGGACGGATTTTACTAGCCGGCTTTGGCTTAAGCCGGATCCTAGTATTAGACAGTGTAGATTTTGTCTCTTTGCATTTGTATTCAGTAGGAATACAAATGCGGGCATGTATATGCAGTCGCGGGGGTTTCCTGTAATTTATTACGGGATCAGTTTTCTGAAGTTGCCAGTTTGCATTCCGTTCCGGCCGTTTTTCCTTTGTTCCTTCACGGCCGGACTTTTGTGATGGAGGGGGTTATTTGCAAGTTTGCAAATAACTTATTGTGGAGGGGTTTCTTGTAATTTGTGGCATCATGATGGTTCTTTAATCATTAGATTCCATTTGCATCTTATCCTTTGATTAGAAAGGATTAGAGTTGATTTGAATTGGATTTGACCTTGTTATCATTGCTTGGGGGTGTGGTCACCCATTGCTTTTACTACCATCACCTCCCTTCGTGGTTTTGATTTTTTCATTCCCTCCACCATTCTCTCATGAGGCCGGCCACATAAGAGGAGAAAGGGAGAGAGTTTCATTTGGATGGTGGCACATATTTCTTCATCTCATTTTTCTTGTTTGGAAAAAATGAAAGCACCATTTTTCCTTGACCTCGTTCCTCCATCACCAATGGCAACATAAACCCCAATGAGACAAAGGTTCTACACTACAACCTACAGTACCCTTGGACGCGTCGGCTAGCCAACTTCGCGCCCGAGTTGCCTCGGTCCAGAGATAGGAGCCCGTAAAAGATATCGGCTACGTGGTGCCTTTCCGACGAGGAGGTGACGGACGGAGATTCCGCAGGAGATCGGAGTGGAGACGAAGACCGGAGGACACGGATCGCTCGGTATAGCTTCTACCCTATTCTCTTGATAGCTAGGATTAGGTTAATGGTTACGATCCGGGTTTTATTGTCCGCGGTAGCGCCGGTTTAAAGTTAAGAAAAATTTTGATTCCGCATTTTAGCCTCGAGTAGACGGCCGGGGCGCTGCCGTGGAGCAACAAAAACTCTGCGGGCCCCCCAATATATCCAAAACCCCTTCAAAACACAACACTGCACATTGAGTTCGCATGACCAGTTTAACCCGTCAATCGGAGCTTCTTCCATTCCAAATGCGAGGGGTAATTAACGGCAGCATAGTCCGCGGCTGCCGGTGTAACAACCGAGTCCAGTTATACCAAGTTCAGTTACCGTATGTGTTGTTTGTGGTAATTATTTCATTCATCATGTTTGGTTGCAAAATGGTAATTTACTTTATATTCGACCCGTTTACTTAAGCTCGTTGCTTCCTAGTTTCTAGATTACCCTAACATTATATATTGTTGCATATAACAATCTAGGTCACTTAAAATAATTTAAAAATGCTTGACATGGCCTGCTCGATACCCCTAACCCTGTGTTAGCGTCCTTACATCGTGTTCTCGTCCCGTTCAGTGAAACAGACGTGTTTGGACGACTACGCGCACGTACGTGCGTCCGTTCTTAGGGGCATGCTTTTTCTTTACATAGTCCTTCATTTTAATTTTTGGAACTTACTAATATTTTTCATTTTTCAAATTCAAATTTTTGGACCCGACCCGGGCGCAATTCTGAAATATTTTGCATCCCGCCAAATCCTATTTAATTTTAAATTTCATAAATCAACTTTAAACAAAAATATAGTTCTACAGCTAACAAAATATTTTCAAAGCCACTATTTAACCGGTAAATCTTTTATTTTTTCCAAAACATTTTTTCCAATTTTCCCCAGCCAATGAAATGGCTCTCTAGTGTATAGAAAATCTTTTTCTATTTTTTCCCCTAAACTATTTCCTTCCCCAGCCAATCGCAGCCTTCCGTTCTCCCTAGGACCCACTGCTCTCTCCCTCTCCCACCTTTCCCCTTCTCTTTCTCTCTCTTCTCTCTTTATCTCTCCCCGCAAAAGGCCAATTTTATATCTCCTCTTCCTCTCTCTCTCTCTCGTCTCTCTATCTCTCTCATCTTCTCTCTCCTCTTGAATCTTTCTCTCTCTCCTCCCCGCGTATCTCTCTCTCTCTCTTCCCTTTATATTTTTCTTCCTCGTCGTTCTTCAAAATAGAACACAGCCCATCCTCAGTAACCCTAGCCGCCGTCTCCCCTCTTGCCGTTGCCCTAGCGCCGACGCCACCATCGTCGTTCGTCGCCGCTCGTCACCCTCACCTCCATTCTCACCTCTCCTTCCCCATTTCCTGTGCGCACGTCAAGCGCCGGTGTGCACAGCTGAAGCTTACACGTCCCTTACCGCGACGACCACTGGAGGGATCTCGTCGCCGTCCACTGTTCCAAATCGACGTAGCGGTGAGCTTTCACACCCCTTCCTCCTCCTTCTTCCTTCCTCTTCCCTTCTCTTATTCTTTCCGGTTCTGTGTTGGCCGGTTGACCCCCTGCAGGCAGTTCACCGGAGCTCCGTCAACGCAGTCGACGTTCACGGCCCCTCTACAGATCAATGTTAGCCTCCTCTCCTCCATCCTTCTTCTCTTCTTCTCTTCTGCAGTCATTTTGTTTATTGGCGTTCACTGTTTTCTTGGTGGCCGAAATCCGACCGTGCCGGCGACGATTCCCGACGACCCAGCAAGGACCTCTGATCCGTGTGATCCCACTGTTCGTTGTTCGGACTCATTCCGTGTACCGTGCGCGTGACGCGACTTTTCACGCCGACGCGAGACGTTCCGTTTTCCGTATAGCGATCCGTCGAGTCAAGTAAAACTTGCTACATGCTACTTAATATATTATATGTACATTTGATGGCACTTTAAACCCGTAGTTTAACTTTAATATCATGATTTCCCTTTTTCAGGTTCGATGTCACGTTATATCATTTTAGTTCCAAAACGTGGAACCTACCCGTGGCATTTACTTTATTAAACCTATTAACCACGTTTATATTCTAATCACATAATAAATAATTACCTAGTTTGTGGTACCCTTTCTATAGTTTACTCTATTGGATACCCGTGTGCATACTTGACTTGTTTTAGTTATAATGGCATCTATTGAACCTATTATACATAACATTGCATCTCTAGATTACATAATACATGTTAACACGATTCTAACATCCATATTTGTATACTGTAGTTAAGTAATGATAACCGTGCATCGATATAATTTAATCTGTACCTATTTGCATATCATGTTCTAGTTTATTGTTCTGACAGTACCCGTGCTTGTTTATTTATGACCATGTTTATATTAGTTTGCTTTATGAGCATCCGCATAACATTTTGTACTGGCTGACATGACTTGTTACACTTTCTACCTGATATGACATGGTACCGTACACTCTTGACAAGACATGACACCTAAATACACTACTTGACTTGACCTGATGTACCATGGCTTTACCGTTACCTGATCTTGTGTCTAGTGCCAACAAACCTGACATGTAGTCCTTACAGACCGTTCCTGTTGTCTGGACAAACCTGCACCTACCTGATCCTGAGTTGGCAATAGTTCGTGATTACTTAATACCTGACTTGAACACATATAACTTGGGGGTATGGGGAAATCAATGATGAAATCCTGACTTGTAACTCGACAGTTGCTCGCTTATACTGATCAGTTTTTGAGGCTAGGCCCGCCTCGGGATGATGCTGCTGACATCGTTCGTCTTTCCTTTTTTCCTTTTTGTGCCTAGCGGTACGTCTCGATTTCAGCCCGAGAGTCTTAGACCATGGTCCCGGGCATGCACGGGATACTATTGAGTTACATCGATGATTCATCAAATTGATTTCAAAGACTTGAGAGTAGATAACCCAATGGACCATTTTAGTTTACTCACTGCACACTACCTTTCACTGCCCTGATTTATTTTGCTGTTACACCTGATTTACCATTTATGATTACTTGCATTGCTTGGTCCCTGTTTATATTATATTACTTGACGACATGACGCGCTGACGTCTGGGTTTTGCATGGCCCAGATTCCATACCTTTGTCGCAGTCCGAGCAGGAGTACTTCAGCTAGCAGGCTGAGCAGTGAGGATTCAGTAGTAGCTAGTTCTTTACTTTTCAGCATTTTATTTCTGATGTGAGCCCGCATTATGGGACATACATTCCAGTTATTTTTGTATTGGATCTTTTGCTTCCGCATTATTATTATTCTTGACTCATTTTATTTTGGCTTATGGACATGTATTAGATAATTTTATTTTGTTCTTGATATCTCTACAGCCGTAATGTGACTGTGGATGGATACTTCCTACCCACAGGTAGCATGGTTGGCTATGTCACGTGCCCATCTTAGCGTAATCTGGGAAGCGGGGCGTGACAGCCGGAGATTCGGATCCCACAATCAATAAACCCCAGCCTACCCTAGGCAGGGGGATCTGTAATGCGCCTGACCAGCGCGCGCGTATTCCCATCTCAATGGGGTGACGAAAACACCCTACAGATTCTGGCACGCCCGGTGGGACAAATCTCTCCTCCCATATTTCGGGTTAAACGTTCATGCGAACTCAATCAATATACATATCGATTGCCTACACTGAAATGATGTTTTTTTCCGTGCAGCAATCAACTTTCAACGACAATGTCTCCCAAGATGAATTTAGCTTCCGACGCGACCCCGATCCCGTACGTGGTCAAGGTCAATGCTCGTGTGGTTCTCACCGCAAGCCTTAGTCGACAGTGGGAGAAACTACCCTGCCAGTTTGGCTCCATCATCATCTACCCTGCCGGAAGTGCTCATCTGGCAGAAATCCCGACAAAAGAGGTGGCCAAGCCGGTCTCAAGGGGTAAGAGGCCGAATGTTGTAATTGCTACGGCACCACAACCGAAACTTAAGACGGTGTCTGAACGACTTTCTGATGCTCCGGCTGGGGGCAAGACTTCCGGTACAAAGGGCAACATCAAACGTTGCGAGCGGGCTCAGGCGATGACTCCAACAAATGCCCGATCGGACGTCTCCTCTGGCCTCTCTATCAATCGGTCTACGACGTCTTCCAAAAGAGCCGAAGTCCGCCGAGTGCTTAAAACAGAAAAGTTAAGGCAGAAGCGGCTCAGGTATCGAGCCAATAAAATAGCTAGAGCTGCGGCCGGGTGGAATCGTGTGAGATTCCAAGAGCAGAGTCATCCTGCAACGACGACTGGATCGGCCATAAAAATCAGCAATTCCTTCGAACCTCTGAAGTGGGTTCAGAAAAATGCCATGACCGCCAGAATCAAGAAGACAACGGTCTGAACATTGCTACGAAGAGACGTGTCCCGGCCCCAACAGAAAAAGTGTGACACTATCTCTTCAAGAGTCTATCAGGCGCTCTGTGACGCGCGAAAACAGCGGGGAAAAACCAAAAAGGAAGCGTCGGCACCATTCAAGAATCCGGCCAGGCCAGCCGCCTTCAATCGACTGCCCGCTACCGAAACAGGGGGGGTCAAGATAGCGATCCGTGAAATTGGCCGCCGATAATAAAAAGATGGCTGGATATATTATCCATACGGTCTATATGGCGGGCGAGCGCCCCAGCGACAACCTTCGCAGCAAAAGCAAGGATGGGGCCACCACATCCCAATCCCAATCTGGCTTGAATACGGTTGTCGCTTCCCAAGAGCAGCCGCCTTCGCTGGATGATGAAAACCCTCTCGATGAGGACGATAGGCAGAAGGACCCTTCGGTCCAGGCAGAGTCAAGCTCGGACAGTGAGGAAGAACCGACTTTCCGCCCCAGGACCGCGGAGCAAGTGCTGCTTCAAGAGCTTCGAAAACAACTCAAGAGCAAAGATAAAGAGATGTCCAAGCTCTATTCGAAAATTGACGACCTAACGAACATTGTGATGCAGCTTACGGCTCAAATTGCTCGAGCGCCTCCCAATCAAGCACAAGTCGCTACTCATGAGCTGGATGATGACAATCCGAAGCGGCCGATGCCTGTCCCTTTGGGTCCAATATTCGTCGAGCCGCACAAAAGCCGACCACATTCCGCTTCTGGGGACGCCTTGGCCCCAGATAACACCATCCCGCTAACACAAGATCGGATAATGGATTTGGTCACCAGCAAGGTTTAAAACATTGGTGGCCGAAGCTAAAGCTTAGAAAGAAAATGGCAGTAGTGGGCGGCCATATCCCGCACAGTACGATCTGATCGAGTTCCCGAGCGGCTACGTCATTCCTAAGTTCGGAAGATTCGACGGAACGGGAAATGAAAATCAGCACGTCGCCCACTTCAAAACATCGTGCGGAAATACAGGGGGCAATGATGCGCTCCTTCTTCGTCAGTTGGTCAACAGCCTGAATGGTGTCGCTTTTGACTGGTACGCGAGTATACTAGACGGGTCCGTCATTACCTTTGCCCAAATAGAGTCTCTGTTTCGGCAAAGGTTCATGAGTGTCAGTGATAAAATCTCTATTGCTGATCTTGTGAGGACCAAGCCGGGGAAGAATGAAAGCAACACCGACTTTATCGCCCGATGGCGTAATCTCACAGTCAAGTGTGAACAGCCGCTGGAGCAGGACCAGTCCGTCAGCCTTCTCATTGGGAACCTCAGTAATTAGATGGTCCTATTCTTGTGTATAGCAGGCCTCAAGACGTTTCAAGAGCTAACCAAGAAAGTCCAAATGCTGGAACGCTTGAAGCAAGAGTCCACCCCGGACTCTCAGAGAGACAAGACTTGGAAAAGCAAGCAGGACGACAACTGTAGAAGCGGGAGTTCCAGCAGTACCAATGTCTTTAATACGTCTGACAATGAAGACAAGCGAAGGGCGGACGAATCCAAAACCAACCGGTCTCGAAATCCAGTGCTGGGAGGAGAAAGGCCTTCCCTAGAGGAGAAAAAGAACAAGGTTTACTCTTTCAGAAGGGACAAGGTCCGGAAGATATTTAAAGATGCCTTGAACAACGGTCTACAATTTCCAGAGTCGAAAAGACCTCAAGAAGCAAAAATGACCGACAATCCCCTGTATTGCCCGTACCACCGAGTAGTGAGCCATGCGATCGAGGATTTCTATATCTTTAAAGACTGGGTCGAGAAGCAGTACAAGGCTGGAGAGATCGAGCTGTCCAAAAGTGTGTTGGTGAACAATCAAGTTGCAACCACCAACTTTATACAGAAAGAAGCTGAAGCCTTCTAGGAGTAAACAGCCGAACCCGCTGTCCTGAGAAATGAAACTGACTCACCGCAGCCTCCTTGGAGTAAGCACGTATCTAAAAAGACGAAGAAGAAGCTAAAGCTATTTCGGAAAGAGCCCAGAACGGAATGGGAAGGGCAGAAGAAGCCTACCATACCAGCTGCCAATTCGGCTCCATCAGGCTCAAAATCCAAAAAGCTCAAGAAGAAGAGAAGTGCAGCTCGATGCGAAAAAGAGTCTGCAGGGAGATCGACCATTCAAAAATATATTGATTCCCTCGAAGACTATGAACAGAAGGAAAGAACTCTAATTCAATTGAAAGAGTTCTTCCCTGTAGAAGCGGCTGAGATTCTGGAGGAGTTAGAGGAAGACTCCAATGAAGATATCCCTATAGTAACCTGCTACGCCATCCACCTGGGCAGCGACTCTGAGGAGGAGCTCTGTTTTCCCGAAAAGGACGAAGAGCTCGCCACTAAGGCCAACCAAATCCAGCTCAGAAGCGGCAGGGCTCTACCGCCAAATCAGGGAAACGCCCCGAAAGGAAAGGAAAAACAGGTGGCTAATTAGGAAGATGGCAGAGAGCCGGTTAATGAAAACTCAAGTCCTTCCTCAGTGGACTACAATGTCTTGGATCATCTCCGAAAGCTTCCGTCTCTCCTTAGCATCTACGATACCTTGGTTCTATCTAATGAGCTTAAAGATGTTCTCATTCATGCTCTACAAAACCCTGAGTGGTATCAGGCTCGCTTTGTGGAAATTAATATGAAAGAAGCCCAGTACGCTCTACATGCCGCCGCAATCACGTTTAAGGATGAAGATTTACTACTGGGAACGGCTGAGTATAATCGGTCGCTTTACATGACCGGGTACTGCGATGGAGATCGGATTAATCGCATATTGATTGATCCGGGATCCTCAGTGAACATCATGAACTTGCGGACTCTGAAGAGTTTGTCAATGGACGTCCGACACCTGTCAAGGGAAAGGATTATCATTCAAGGCTTCAATCAAAACTACTAGCAAGTTACGGGGTCTATAGCTTTGCCAATCAAATTTGGGAATCTGCAAACTGAAGCTAAGATATACGTGATCAACGCTGACACGTCTTATAAAATTCTCTTGGGAAGCCGTGGCTCAACGATTACGGCATCATTCCGTCAACTCTCCATCAATGCATGAAGTATACTAAAAATGGCGAAGAAAGACGCATTGACGGAGACATCCAGCCGTTCGGTGTGCATGAAGTCCGATATGAAGATTCTCGGTACTTCATGAACCACCAAAATGCTAAGCCACAACCGACTGAGGATAGAGCGGCCCCAAGACCCAAAAGCAAATCTGAGTCGGCTGTCACTTTCAAAATCAAAAACGCCCAAGTGCGCCCGCGTTTTGGTAGCGACACTGATGAGTCCGACGCTGGAAGTTCGTCCTTCCGTAAAACTCGCCCTCATTTCGGTAGCGATACGGACGAATCCGATACTGAAAGCCCATTTAGCAGCAAAGTCCATCCTCATCTTGGCAGCGACACTGAAGAGTCGGAGGAAGAGGACCTACCTTGCAACAGCTGTGCAGATTGGACCCCCATGCAACAAGCGAAATTACGAGAGACCTTCGAAATTGCCGAAGGGTCCCTGGCCATCACAAGGGTGTCAGAACGGATGTGCAAAGAGCTCGATGCATTGTCAGTCTCTACCGTTGACCAGCTGAAAACTTACTACGTTCCCGGGAAGAAAAGTGGACAGAAGGACATCTTGTTTTATGGGTCAAACCCCGTTTTGCACCCGGACGATTTGTCTGTCGCGTGCCTTCCCTATGAGAGAGGCATAAGAGCCGTCCTCAATCCCAGATACTATGCACCCGAGATGCGGGAATATTTTAAAAGGTGTGGATGCCGGTTATATCAAACGGAGTCCGAAATAAAGTTTTACGAAGGGCTATGGCATCCGCCCCAGGTCCGAGCACTCATCGATGGACGAATTCCAGATAGACAGGACATAGGCTTCATTCAACCTGATTCTAAAGCATGCTACATGATCCATATTGGTGAAGCCAACGAAAGGTCAAATGATGATGACGAGCTAGCCGAGCCAGAAGAATCTGCTCAAGAGCTCGAAGATGGCGGACAAGCAACCTTTGACGAGCTAACCGAGATTGACTTAGGAACGTCTGATAATCCAAGGCCGACCTACATCAGCTCACTCTTGTCAAAGGAAATGAAATAGCAGATAATTTCCTTGCTGCATGAGTTCGTCGACTGCTTCGCGTGGACATACAAAGAAATGCCTGGCCTTTCCCCTGAAGTGGCCATGCATAAACTGGCTATATCTCCTTATGCTAAGCTAGTCAAACAAGCTCATCGATGCCGGCTTCATCAGGGAAGAGAAATATGCGGACTGGATCGCATGCATAGTCCCAGTGAAGAAAAAAATGGGCAGATCCGAGTTTGTGTCGATTTCAGGTAGCTCAACAAAGCATGTCCTAAAGACTACTTCCCGCTACCGGTCATGGAAATGATGGTCGATGACACCTCAAATTACGAGTTGTTCACCTTTATGGATGGCCCGTCTGGGTATAATCAGATCAAGATGTCGCTTGAGGATGAGAAGCACACAACATTTCGAACCTCGGTCGGAATATACTGCTACAAAGTGATGTCGTTCGGACTGAAGAACGCAAGTGCTACATATCAAAGGGCAATGACCAATATCTTTGATGACCTAATTCATAAAGTCGTCGAATGTTATGTTGATGATCTAGTCGTCAAGACTAAAGCCAAGGCCGATCACCTCCAAGATCTTAGGACCGTTCTACCAGACTGAGGGAGTACAATCTGAAAATGAATCCTCTGAAGTGCGCTTTTGGCGTGTCATCGGGAAAATTCCTGGGATTCATAGTCTGACATCGAAGGATTGAAGTTGACCCATCCAAGATAAAGGCCATCATAGAGATGCCCCCTCCGAAGAATCTGACGCAGCTAAGATCTTTTCAAGGCAAGCTTGCTTATATACGAAGGTTTATCTCAAATTTATCGGGGAGATGTAGGCCCTTCTCAAAGCTCATGAAGAAAGGAGCTCCTTTTGTCTGGGATGCTGAATGTCAAGAAGCGTTCAAAAGCATCAAACAGTACTTGTTGTACCCTCCAGTGCTGGCCGCTCCTGTTCCAAATAAACCGCTGATTCTCTACACTGCCGCGCTAGATGTGTCATTCGGTGTGCTTCTTACCCAGAACAACGAGGAGGGAAAAGAGAATGCCCTCTACTACCTCAGTCGAACTTTAGTCGGGGCGGAACACAACTATTCCCCGATCGAAAAGCAATGCCTGGCTCTGATATTCGTTATGAAGAAGCTGAGGCACTATCTGCTCGCTCATCGGGTTATGCTGATCTCCAAGGTCGACCCGCTCAAACACTTAATGATCAAGGTAAGCCTAGCCGGCAGAATGGCAAGATGGGCTGCCATGCTGCTTGAGTTTGACATAGTTTATACTCCTTAGAAAGCAATAAAAGGGCAAGCCCTCGCCGATTTCCTCGCTACTCATCCTATACCAGAAGGGTCGCCGCTAAATTGTGAATTACCTGATGAACAAATATTGCACCTCGAGGAAGATGATCCATGTTGGGAGCTCTACTTCTGTAACACCCTGGTTCATTTATACCAGTTATAGTTCATGTATTTCTTTATTTATGGTATTTTCCTGATTTACTGTGTTTTTGGTGCGAAGAGTATATTTGAAATCTGTATTTGCATCCGACCCGACCCACATGCTTGAAACTAATCTTGATTCATATTTATGATTTATCCTGACTTGATACATGGACTCGTGCACTTTCATTTGCATACTAGCATTTTACCTGGCATCGGCATTTTAATATAACATTTAAGTCATATAAAATATTTTAAAAATACATTGCATGGCCTGCATGATACCTCTAACCCTGTGGTAGCATCCGTGCATCTTGTTCTCGTCCCGTTCGGTGAAACGGATTTGTTTGGATGGCTACGCGCACGTGCGTGCATCCGTTCTTGGGGGTATGCATTTTCGTTACCCGGATATCCAACTTTAATTTTGGTCGACATGTATATTTTTCGTATTTTAAAACTGAATTTTAGACCCGACCCGGGCATGTTTTGGACTATGTTTGTATTTACCAGAATATCAAATTTTATTTATATAATATTAATTTTATAAACTGATACAAATTAAAATTTAGTTAACTAATAAAATATTTTTTAAATTTAAATATAAACTAATTTCCTAACAAACTAACAACCCCTTTCTCTCTCTCTCTCCTCTGCATATATTTATATTTATATATTTTTTATTTATTTAATTTTTTTCTTTCCTTATTTAATACACAACCTCTTTTTCTTACTTCTTCTTCTTCTTTCTTTTTTCTTTTTCTTGATCTTGTTTCTTGATTCCGGTAATCACCGCCGGAGCCGTGCTCGTCGCTGACGATCCGAGTGATCCAGTGAACGTACCCTGCCTGTGTGATCACCCTCTTGCCTTGCCTAGACCCGTCCAGCGTGCCGTTTGTGCGTTGCGACGATTTACCGATGTCGGACGTGCCGTGCGTATCCGTCGCGTGATTCGATCGAGGCAAGTTTACCTTGCTACATGCTATGTTACTATATTTACATCCATTTGAATAAATATAATACATGTATTTAAAATTATGCATCCCATGTTATAGTTTTACAGTTTTACGACGTCCGTTTGCATCCGTACAATTTATTTCGTATCTAGTGCATGCAAATTTATCTTGTTACATGCTAGACTATAATATATTGCGCCCATTTGAATAAAAACATCACATAATGTTTAGTTATGAATCCCACATTACCATTTTACAGTTTTACTGTCTTCGGACATCCGTATACATCTATATCACTATTTACATATCTAGTCGTATGCTAATTCATCTTGCTACATGCTATGTATCTTATTTTGTATCCATATGAATAAAAATATCACATGTTGATTGCACTGTACATCCATATTAAAGTTTTACCGTTTTCGGATACCCGTTTGCATCCATATCATTTAAAATATATATCGTCGTAATATTTCTTATTATTATCTTTAATTAGTTTATAATCTGCATTTTATAATGTTATACAAAATATAGTTTGCAAATATTATAGTTTACACATGAAACGTCGTTGCAAAGCGGATACGACAAATCTGAAATTTACTGTACACCTTACCTTATAAAATTCATTATAAATCATAGAAAGATTATTAGTATACGTTCTTTAGTTCGTTACGAAACTAACTCAGAATACAATAACTCTATGAAATATTTAATTGCAAAATAAATTGTTTAAATAACGTAAAATGCAAATTAAAATATCTCTAAACTGCTGTCTAGGGAAATTCCAGCAGCAAACTTTCAATTTCGAATGTTCATATATTTTTTTAGGAACAACCTAAGATACTTCAAATTATAAAAATGAAAACCTTATTGAATTATCTTTGTTTTGGTATAAGACACGTCCCTTTTGGAGAACGTTTGTTTTTTTTAAGCTATTTTTACAAATCAGGGTGACGCTGAATTTCTGAACGGAACTTTCTTGTGCATGGTTAATCAATACCACTTTTATAGTTATTAATCGGTTTGAATATGTTATCCATGTTAATATTATTATATCAATATCTATTTAATAAATAATAGTGCTTGTGTTTTAATATTCAGCAAATTTTACCGATTTATATTTTATAGTATCCGTTTGTATCCGTACGGTTTATTACATATCTAGTTGCACGTCGAGACCATATTATTTCATGTTACTGTTGTATTAGTGCACCATGCTTGATAATTGTGCATCCTACTTAGTCATGATGTAACCCCTGATAGATATTTGTGCATCCATGCTTTTATCGTACATCCGTACTTTTACCCTGATTCCATACTCGCTACATCTTACTGTTGGGCACCCATTTGTTACACTGTGTACTACTTGATATGACCTGATACACCACTACTTGACATGACTTGATACATGTACACTACCTGACATGACCTGATACATCACTACTTGACATGACTTGATACATGTACACTACCTGACATGACCTGATATATCACTACTTGACATGTTACATGATCCTGTTTCTAATGCCGACAATCCTGACATGTTGTCCCGATAGACATATCCCGTTGTCTGTATAGACAAACCTGTTCTTGCTTGATCCTGTGTTGGCATTAGCTTCAGATTTATCAATACCTGACTTGAACACATAACTTGGGGTATGGGGAAATCAATGATGAAACCTGACTTGTAACTCAACAGTTCGACGCTTATACTGATCAGTTTTGGGGGCTAGGCCAGTCCCGGAATGATGTTGGTGACATCATTCGTCTGTACATGTTTCATGTTTGTGCTTAGCGGCACGTCTCGGATTCAGCCCCGAGAGTCTGGACCGTGGTCCCGGGTACGCACGGGATACTATTGAGTTACATTGACGATTCAATAAATTGATTTCAAAGACTTGAGAGTAGTTAACCCAGTAGTTTAGTTCGGATTACTCACCGCACGTCACATGTGCTTATACCATTCACTGTTTCTTATTCGTGTTACTGTTATACTTTTATTACTGTTCATACTCATGCCTGCATGACTTGTTACCCCCTGATTATATTATTATTGATATTATAACGCACTGACGTCTGGATTTTGCATGGCCCAGATCCTCTACCTTTGTCGCAGGCTGATCAGGAGTACTTCCGCCGAGCAGTGAGTATCCAGTTAGTATCCAGTTTTACTTTCCAGATTATTATTTTTTATTGGATCTATTGCTTCCGCATTTATTTCTTGACTCGTTTATTCTGGCTCATAGACATGTACTAGATAGTTTATTTTACTTCTACTGTTCTTGATATCTTATAGACAGCCGTAATGTGACTGTGGAGGGATGTTTCATATCCACAGGTAGCATGGTTGGCTCTGTTATGTGCCGATCTTAGCGCACTCTGGGAAGCGGGGCGTGACAACTTCGATGGAGCCTCATCAATAAGAACCTCCAGCAAATCAAGCGTCCCGGAGATAAAAGCAGGGATAGGATTGGTGTTCATCACGCCATCGATGGGAACCCTACGGCGTTCTTTTGCTCTCACCGAGCCTTGCACAAACAACGAGGCTGAGTACGAGGCTCTGATAGCTGGTCTGGAGCTCGCTATAGAAATGGAAATTCTTCGGCTACGGATTTACGGTGACTCCCAGCTTGTCGTCAACCAAGTAAGCGGCGACTATAAGATATACAAACCCGAGTTAGCTCGGTACAGAGGCCGAGTGGTGGAACTCATGAAACGGTTCAGCACATTGAACTAATGAGAGTCTCTAGAGCATTGAACGGAAAGGCTGACATACTCTCTCGCTTAGCCAAGGAGCTGGCTGATCCTGACATGGACGAAATTCTGATCACAGTCAGGAGCCAGCAAATTCTATCCCCAGTCTCTCTATGAGAAGAGGAAAGCGCGGAACAGAAGAGCAGTCCTGCCGAAGAAACTTCGATCATCCAAGACGAGCCCGATTGGAAAGAACCCTTCATAGCGTACCTCCGATACAACAAGTTGCCCGAAGGAAAATCTGCAAGAATTCAGCTGAAGAAGAGAGCTCTCCGATACGTGTTTGTAAATGACACGTTATACCGCAGGTCATATGACCAACTCTGGTTCAGATGTCTGTCATCGGCCGAAGCCTAGAAAGTCATGAAAGAAGTTCACTCGGGCGTTTGCGGTGCTCACCAATCTGGCCCCAAGATGCGACTTCAAATTAAAAGGCTTGGGTATTACTGGCCCACCATGATACGGGATTGCGGAGAGCATGCAAAGAAATGTCATATCTTCCAAATTCACGGTGATTTCATTCACAAGCATCCCAATCCGTTGCATCCTACGGTGGCATCGTGGCCCTTCGAAATCTGGGGCACCGACATAGTTGGCCAAATTGATCCTCCGTCATCCAGAGGCCACCGGTTCATATTGGCCACAACTGACCATTTCTCCATATGGGCTGAAGCTGTCCCGCTAAAAGAAGTCAAGACAGAAAATATTCTTACGTTCTTCCAGCATAATATTTTATACCGTTTCGATACACCAAGAAGAATCATTTCTGACAACGGGCCTTCTTTCAAGAGCTTCAAAGTCTCATGATTCGCTACTCAACACAAGATAGACTGGAGATATTCGTCCATCTATAATCCAAGAGCCAATGGGCTAGCCGAAGCCTTCAATAAGTCTCTATGCAAGCTCCTGAGGAAAAATGCTTCAGTCCACAAGAGAGACTGGAATCTCAAGCTTCACGAGGCGTTGTGGGCATATCGTACCACGCACCGTACTCCAACTCAGTCCACTCCATACTCATTGCTCTTCGGAGTGGAGGTGGTCCTCCCCGTCGAAGTCGAAGTTCCAAGCTTAAGAATGGTCGTTCAGCACGAATTGACGGAGTAGGAAAACGTTCTCCTTCGGCTGGAAGAGCTTGATGCCCTCGAAGAAAAGAGGCTCGCGGGCCTATAACAAGATGACCCGTCTCCGTGCTTTCAAGAAAGATGAATTGGGTGTTGGTCCTCAGAAGACCGATCATCCCCAATCGACATGCCAAGGGAAAATTCGAGCCAAACTGGGAAGGACCATACGTCATCGAGAAAGTGTTCGACGGAGGATCCTACCAACTAATATGTGCCGAGGGAGAAAGGCCCATGCCACCCATCAATGGCCGATATCTCAAGAAATACTGCGCGTGAAAGCTCCAAGTCGCAGGCGAATTGAGCACACCGGCCCTACGGTCTGGATCATACATCCTGCAAAACCGTATACAATCCACGGGCGTAAATGACCCTTATCTCTCCCAAGCCCTGCCAGTGAGACTACTTTTAAAGTCCCACAAAAAAGGATATGTCCACAAGCAAAACGGGCACGTATGAACCCGAAAGGGCTTCGTGAGTAAAAACAGCAAGACTGCCGGCAAGTTTGTGAAAACCCGAAAGGGCGCAAACTCGTGAAAAGAGATAAAATACACTCGCAAAGTCCTCTCGACCTTGTAAGGAGAAAATCCCTGCGTGAGATCCTTACGGCTCACAAAGGAGCAACACACTTAGGAATCCTCACGATTCCTAAGGAGAACATACACCTGCGAGATCCTTTCGACTCGTAGGGAGAAAATGCTTTTATAAGACCCTTACGACTCATAAAATTGAAAAGTCTTAGGTGACAGGGACCAAAACATGTCTCCTAAGCCATCGCTCCCCAATGGCAAATGGCAAATGATGAGTCGCTCCTGGCGTTACGCTTCAGTGTTAGTGGTGCTGATGCCGACCCAAAACCAAATCCCAAGTCCTCTCGGGGCAAATGATGAGTTGTTCATGGCATTATTCCAGTGCAGCAATACTGATGCCAAACAAGATCCAAATTCTAAGTCTCCAAACGGCGAATGATGAGTCGCTCCTGGTACCATATTCCGGTGCAGCGATGCAGACGCCAACCAAACTCTGAATGCCCCGACGGCGAATGATGAGTCGCTCCTAGTACCATATTCTGGTGCAGCAATGCATATGCCAACCAAACTCTGAATGCCCCGACGGTGAATGATGAGTCGCTCCTAGTACCATATTCCAGTGCAGCGATGCAGACGCCAACCCAAATCTAATTTTCCAAAATTCCCCCGGCCCTACGGTTGGTCCCTGTTCCCCTCCGAATGGCGGCCTGGACTTTGCGTCTGGCCTGAGATTCGGGGCAGATGCTATATGGTTTTATCCGTCTACCTCTCCGAAGATGCCAAGTTGATTTATGACACCGTGTATCGGAGGTCTAGACGGATGCGGCCGATGTAGCAGACTTCGTCAGATTCCCCCTCCGGGTGAGGGGTTTTGATTGTGGGGACGCTCTTCCCTGCAGGCGCAAGCCCCTGCAGTTAATTACGCTACCGCATCGCGGTAACAACTTTCTCCTTCTCCAGAATTTCACTTCGTGTCGTATGTGTTTGTTTTGTTTGTGGTTGCCCGTGGATTGTATACGGAGACTGAGTAATGCCGTCGCCCGTAGGACGTGGATTAGTCCAAATCCGTATTTACTTAGATTTGGGTTTGGTGTTTTTAGTTTAAGGATGCATTAGTCGCGTTGCGGCTAAGATCAACTTAAACGTTCGTTAAGGATACGATAGTCCTGCTTGAGACTAAGATCAACTTAACGTGATAATCCATTTAATATCTAGCCATCGGGACTCGTCGCCTCTCTAACGTCGTTGAAGGATTACAACGGCAGATGTTAGAGGAGTTCAGAGATGTACCCTTGAACCAAGGTTGATTTGGAGTTTTATAGTCCGTTTGAATGTTTAAGGATACGTTAGCCGTATTTGGGGCTAAGATCAACTTAAACGGGACCGTTTAGATCCGGCAAAAGAGCATTTGGAGGCTCTATTGTTCCAGTTTAGGGACGTAGTGGTCCATGTTCCAGTTTAGGGGACGTGGTGGTCCATCACCCGTTTAGGGACGAATGTTAGTTTAAGGACGTTTCGGTCCAACATTATTTTAGGGACGTTTCGGTCCAATATTAGTTTAGGGACATTTCGGTCCACGGGTTTAAGGACCCCGCAGTCCATATTGATGTGTGGTCGTTGGGACCCGTCACCTCTTTGACGTCGTTGAGGAATTACAACGATGGATGTCAAAGGAGTTCGAAGATGTACCCTCGAACTGGATGTAGATTGATTTAGGAGAGCAATTTTGCTCAGTCAATTTGATTTAAGGACTTATGGCCACGATTGGGCTAAGTCCAATTGAGAATATTCAACACTTTTATTTGTTGGTCTGTTAGACCTGTGCCAGGGCTGTTCATTTATTTTGGGCTCTGCTCAAAACAGAGTATCAATTTAAATGGGGCTCTGCCCTTTTATTGCTTTGCAATTTATTTAGACTTATTAGGTCTTTTTGACTTGGGCCTGGCCTTTTAAGTAATGCCTTGCATTTGTGCAAAGCACTAAGAATCTTTGCAGATTCAAGAACAGAAGTGCAAAGCACTTTTTGATCCCTTAATCTAAATTTGGATCAAAGAAAAACAAGTTTTTGCTTGTTTCAGAGAACCAAAGGTTCATAGCAAGTGCAAGGCACTATTTTTATTTTTATTTTTTATTTTTTATTTCTTTATTTATTTATTGAAGATCAATGATCTTGTTCTTAGATCCATGATCTGTTCATAAAAGAATTTCCTCTCTCTCTTTTTTTTAAAGGTTTTTACCTTTTTTTTTATGTTCTTCAGGAGTTCTTGAGAGTTCCTTTCTTCTCTCTCTCTTTTTTTAGCCAGATGTTGATGATCTTGAAATGAGGTCTGGGGTCCTTTTTATAGTGCTCATAAATTAGTTAAATTTGTTACAGAGATCTTTTTCTGAGTGATTTGGGGAATTTTCCCCACCGTTGGATCTTTGATCCAAAGGCCCCTGCTTTACAGAAGAAAATCTTCTTGTTTTAACAAGAACAGAAAAGATTTATTCTGTTTTGCGCAACTCCCCCAGCGCGTGACACGTGTCGCGCAGCGCACCGCAGCGCTTGCGCAGCTGCGCAGACACGTGTCGCGCAGTGCAGCGCTTGCGCAGCTGTGCTTGCGCAACTGCGCGACACGTGTCGCGCTGTGCAGCGCTTGCGCAACTGAACGTTGTTTCTTTTACTTTTAGTTTTTTAAAAGAGCCATGTTCTGATTGGACGCACCGCCTTGGGCGTTGCGCTGACGTATCAACTTCTGACACGTGGCGCGTTGCGCGCAGCGCACGGGATTTGAAGCGTTGCTTCAAAATTTGAATTTTTGAAATTCAAACAGAGCCTTGCTCTGATTGGGGGAAACAAATGCCCCCCCACCGTTGCGCTCACGTGGCGCGCACGTAAGTGCAGCGGTGGCAAGATCCTGGCCGTTGGATCAAACGGGGTAAGTTGAAGGGACGCAGGCGCCTATAAATAGGACCCTTGGTCCTTTAATTTCTTTACCACTTCAAGAATTTTGACTCAGAGCCTTGCTCTTGCTTAAGAACTCTCAGAGGCTTGCTCTTTCTTCTTCCCAAGAACTTTAAAGTTCAGAACTTAGAATCACTCTAGGTAAAAAAATTAAATTAATTTAAATTAAATTTTAATTCACAGAGCCTTGCTCTTATAAATCTTTGATCTAAAGAAAACCTCTTTGGGGTTTCTTCAACAGAGCCTTGCTCTCAAGAACTCACAGATTTACAGAGATCTGGTCCATGGGTTTTAACCCATAAACAGAGCTTTGCTCTTGGATCAAATGTAGACCTTTTTAGATCTGAAAAATGAAGAAATTTTTTTTATAAGTTTTCATGGATTTTTCAAGGTTTAAAAAAAATTGATGGATCTTTCCATTATTACCACAGAGCTATGCTCTTTTAAAGAATCTTGTTCCCCTGAGACCAGAGTTTGACAAATGTCACTCTGTGACAGAGCTTTGCTCTAAAAGAGGAGATTTTCTCCTTGTCTCTAGGGATCTCCATCAATGAGTGTATTCTCTTGGGAACCTTTTCATTAATTGACAGTCTCATCTAATGATGGGGTTGTCTTATTAAATGATGTACCGTCATCCAGATTTTGTGGGTCCCCCTTTGGTCCCCTACCCACTACATCACAGTGTGGAGTAAGATTTTTTTTTTTTTAAAATGCCATGCGTTAGAACACTAACAGTTATTTTTGTCTTTCTACAGGAAACATGTCTGACGACTTGTCTTTCCCCTTTGTTCGCTTGGAAGGAGGGTTCCCTCATTCGCCAGTGGACCGGGTGGCGTTCGCTCTTATTAAAGATCATGACCCCGAGTGCAAAAAACTCCACCTGTGGGGAAGGTGGTACAGCCAGATCATCCAGGGTCGCCGCAGTTTCAGTTTTGCCACACCGTCTGAGCCCATAACTCCAATCCCCTATGCGGACGAACCCCCGGTGAAGTATGCCGTGGAGGTTAAAAATTGGAACTCGGATGACCTCCTCCAACCCGCAATTGGTGCTATTCCCGTGCAGCCGCCGCCGGCGATAGATATTTTAGGGAGGCGAATCTGTCAGGGTGAAGCACGCCCTTGGGGATAGGCCTACAATATTGGATTGGTGCCGCGACCGCCTGCCGGATACTTGCAGTGGGCCCGATACATCTTGTCGGCGAAAAGACTCATCTAACGAAGATTGGATTGTATTCGGCCGTCTACGTTTCGCTCTTCGAATATCCCTCTCCTCCAACGTGGTGGGTCAAGGCCTTTATTGAACAATGGAATATCCCCACCCACACCTTCCTGATCAAGGATAGGGAGGTCTCCATCTCCTTGGAGGAGTTTGCTGAGGTTTCGGGTCTACCAATGAGGGGGGAGCACTACGAGGAACTGCTTCCTCCTGATGAATACATCTTTGCCACCAAGCCGCTGGTGTTTGACTTGACTCCGAAGAACGCCATTCAGCATCAGTATCCGGGCTTGGTGAAGGTGTTGGAGATCTATGAGGGACTCCATCTGGAATCGGGTGACCGGGGAGTCAGTTTCGCAGATTTTATTGCCCGCTTCATTCGCCCGGAGTTCCTATCAGATCGGAGTGAGAAGTTCGCCCAGCTTGATGACCCTTTTTGGTTTCGGCTTGGACCGTCGACCCGTATCGGAAAATGACCAGAGGGATTTTTATCTCCCCAGCGCTGCTATCGCCGCTTTCTCAGAAATCGCCGTCCCGGGCATGGATGAGGAGACCTTTTTTATTGGGTTCCTGGGCTTGTGGCTATGCAGCTTTGCGCTCCCCATGCACCCACGCCTCATGCGGCCCTCCGTCTTTTACCCAGCGCATCGGATGGTGGCTGGTTTGCAGTTATCGGTAGGAATCGCCGGGCTGGCTTACCTTTATAATGGACTTAGCGTAGCGGCGGACGCAAGTGAGCCTGGGGTACAGCCTGCTAACTTCCCGATGCATTATTTCACTTCTTGGATGGAGATGCATGTGCAAGGGGTGTTCGGTGCCCATAAGACTCCTCCGTTCTTTGAGAAATGCAGACTCCCGAGAGTCATGCGGTTGGTCGGGGCTTCAATTGTGGTTGCATCCCCGCGGGAATCTAGGGGGCTGCTCCTTCGTCCACATCTGATTGGAGCGAAGGTTTCCTTTGTGGATAAGGTTATAACCATAGGCCCAGAGACTACTAAGTCAGTAGTGTCACTGCACGATGATTTCAAGGGCGGGGCTTCCGTATTGAAGGCTCGGGAAATCCTCCACCTCTACTCCATTCGGCCGAGCTATCTAGTGTTTAGGCAGAATGAGACAGCACTTTTTATGAGGTACAACCCGCACCGATTTGCTCAGCAATCGAGCTACAACCAAGGGATCCCGATGGAATCTTTCTTGGAAAAGCCCGTGGTCAGTCGAGAGGGGATGAAGAATGCAATGCACCATTTCACACGGCTTAACACGGGTTCCTATTTCTTTATCAGCGAACCCAGCTGTGTCCCTAAGATGCTTAACACGTACGTGGCTTGGTATGCGCATGCGATGGGCCCAATTATCTTAACGGAGAAGCGTATACTGGTTGACCGTAGGGGTGCGCCTCCTGGCAGTGATCGCAAGGCCCCCTTGCAGCCAAGGATCCCAGTCATTCCTCCGTTAAAAGATGCCGGAGTCGACCGACCACGCGTGTTGAGCCCCCCGCGTGGATTGCCGCTGTCTGCTACGGTGAATGCACCACAGGCACCCCGTGTTCCCACGAAGACGGTTAATGTAATATCGCCGGAGTCCGGCGCAGGAGCGGATATCGGGACCCGCCGCCCCAAGGTGACTGCCAAGCGCAAATCAATTCCAGGTGCATCTAGAGCTGGCGGGCAAAAGAAGAAGAAGTCGATCCTTTCTCTTGACGCGATCCTCAATTTAGAGCCTGAGGCCCCTCTTACCAAAGGAATAAGTGAATATGGCAGCAATAAGGGCTTCTTGGTAGACCCCGCAGACACCAATTTGGCGGCCGCTATTGCAGCTTCTGAGCGATCAGCAAAGCTCGAAGCGATGTTAAGCAAACTCGCTGAGTCAGGTAATCATTAGCCGCTTTCTTCATCATTTCATCGCATTTTTTTTTATCATTATTCTTGACTAATACTTTTCCCATTTTCAACAGGTGTCTCTACTGAAGAAGCTATTGCTGCCTCTTTGAAAACTTTCCAAGAGGAGGAGGAGAAACGTGCTCTAGCAAGCGTTGGTACGTCCCACCCCCTTTTCTTTTATAAGAAAAATTTGCTATCTCTTCTGATGGTCAACCTAACCTTCTTCCTTTGTTTCTTTGTAGGGGCTATATCAGTTGATCGGGGATCCTCCCCAGGCCCGTTACTGAAGTCCCGGTCTCGTCGGGGCTGCTGCAAGAGCCTCGACTTGACAAAACGACAAGGGATGCCTTGAAAAATTTGGCGGCATCCCTATTCACGGACGAAGACGCCTCCATTAAAGAGGCTTTGGTGGCATCCGTCTCAACGGCTCGGGAGGAGGGGAAGCGGTTGAGACGTGAAGCAAAGGCGCATAGAGCTGCTTTGGCCATGGGAGCGGGCCCTAGCACCATCCCTCGCGCTGATACTCCCTCCGAAGAGGCCCCTGTCGCCCTATCTACTGCTCGTAGGCAAGTGGCACGCGCGGTTCGAAGTGCAAATGATAAATCCTCTTCAGGTAGCACTTCTTTCAGAACCTTGTCGTAAGAATTATAAAGCCATCAGTTCTTATGTATCCCATCTTGCAGGGATAAGTCCGACCGAGGGGGAGGCGGAGACCGTTGAACCCAGGGAAACAGAGGGGGCGGTGCCTGCCGAACTCGAGCTGACGGTGAGCAACATCGTTGGGGCTACAGGGCCTGAAACAGAGGTTGGGGGATCTGCAGCCGAAAGGGTCATTGATGCCGAACCTGAAGTGGCGGCAGATGAAATGATTGTCATAACCGAGCCGAGGGTAGTGGCGGGCGAGGCGCTTGAGGCCAGAGACTTCGCGGTGACGATGGACGAGACAACCGTGACCGCAGAACCCGAGGGAGCAGCGAGTGAGGCGGCCACGATTCCTGAGGACGAGCTAACCGCTCCTTCTCAGAAATCTGGCAATGCTCCAATCATAGCCCTCCCCGCCTATGGTCCCCCGCCGTCTCCAGGGCTTGCGAGCACAACAACGGTTCCCATTGAGTCGGGTGATGAGGCTACGGGCGGTGGCCTCATGTCAATGGAGGAGGGAATTGCCTCAGTTTCGGCTGGCAGCTCATCGGGTAAACTTCTAGTTACCATCATTCCCTTTTTTATATATATCTTGCGATCTTTTCTAACAAGTTTGTCTTTGTTTTTAACGCAGGCACGGCCAGTGCCGATGCTCCATTGCTCGAAGGAGCACCGTCAACTACTGCTTTGGCGGTGGTCACCTCCCAGCCTTCCCTTGTGCCATCGCGGATGTTGGAAGGTATGTATTTACGACTCATGAGTTAATCTTTTAAACGTGTAGCTTATGTACTAACGTTATACCACTGTGTCCTTTCAGAAGTGCTCTTTGATCATCTATACCAAGTGTTGCTCCCACACTTCTCCTTCCCATCCGAACTCGCCTCTCCCTCTAGTGGTGCCGGTGAGTATATTTTCATTTCGATGTCTTTCTTTTCCCCTCTTTTTTTTGCAATAGGATCATTTTTAACTTTTCCTCTTCTTTATTGTAGTGCCACAAATCGAAGGAGGGGGTGCAAGGCCTGCCACGCCACCGGCCCTTCCGGCCTTACCGTCCGTTGCAGCTGGTATAGTAAATCTCCTTTTTTTTATGACCCTTCAACATCTCTTGAACCATCGTTTAACCATGTTTTGTTTTGCAGCTATCGTTCCGGCTCCGGTCCCTCTTGAGTCTCGTGTCCTTTCACCTGCAGGCCCTTTCTTGAAACGTCCATCTTCAAAGGGTGCCGTGATGAGTTTGGGCATGCTGAGTGGGTATATCGAAGAGCTTAACACGGACGCTCCCCCTTCTGCCATAGATTTCGCTGTGGAAGTTAACCCGATGTTGGCAGCGCTCGTAAACTTTCACAACGAAGGCGTCGTCGAATCTTGGGTTAACCACTGCAGAGAAATCGAGGCCTGCTTGCATCGGTTGGAGTCGACGCGTCCTTCTCCTGAAGTTTTGACCATAAGCATCCAAGGGACAGCTTGGCTCGAGCAAAGCGCTTCTTATCTCCGCCATTTGGAGCAGGAAGCAGCTTTACGGTTGAAGGAACGTCAGGAATCTTCAAGCGCAACTGCTCGCCTGCGCGCTGAAGTTAGGACGAATGCTGCTGAGGTGAAAGCCGTCTTTGAAGGCCTTCTGGAGCGTATCTTTAATGGGCTAGCACTGAAGCGGAAGCTTGATGCCGCCGAGCGTGATGCCTGATGCCACGAAGAAGCTCAGCAGGTCGTTGGGGAACAGCTCGCATCCTTCATGCAGCAGCGGGCTCAAGTAGAGGCCGAACTGGCGGTGGCGGTTGATCAAGAGAAGGCGTGGAAGGAAGCACGCGAGCAATTAATAGAGCTGTTCAAGAGGCTTCCTTCTCCCTGAATATTTTGTATCATTTACACACTAGTAATTTTTATATAGTATATATACATTCTTTGTTCTTTATACGATTCGCCTTGTACTTTGATCGAATTTATGAATAAAGATACACATTCCTTTTTATTCCTTTTTGCAACGTCTTGTACTATCTCTTTGCTTTCCCCCTTTTCATCATGATGCTTTCGATGAACCTAATTGGCCGATAACTTAATTTCTCCAAGAGATAGCAATGGCTTAGACCGCAGGTTCAGATCTGCCGCCTAAGATTTTTCAACTCTATGAGCCATGAGGGTCTCATAGAGACTTTTCTCCCTACGGATCGAAAGGATCTCATAGGTGGGTTTTTCTCCTTAGGAATCGTGAGGATTCCTAAGTGTAGTTTTCTCTTACAAGTCGCAAGGATCCTACAAGAGAATTTTTCCTTCTTATGAGTCGAGAGGACCCGTAAGCGGTTGTTTCCCTCCTTGTCGAAACTCGACTTTGGAGAGTGAGACCCGTGAATAGTATGCAAGAGATCGTTTTAGATCGACTTGTAGGGTCCCATTTTTCAGGAAGCAAGTTTTTCAATCCCTGCTGCCTGAGGCTTCATCTTGCGAGTTGAGACAAATTGGGAATTCTCCCGCGAAGACACTGGTGGCTCTGCGAGTTGACGTGGATCAGGAGGCTCTCGTCACGGAGTGTTTGTATCCGTGAGTCGAGAAGTTTGCTAGGGATTACTTGTTTCCCAAGCGCCAAGGATTATTTGTTTCCTTGGGGTTTGAAACGAGTCGAGGATTTCCCACGGAGGCGCTGGTGGCTTTGCGAGTCGACGTGGATCAGGAAGCTCTCGTCAAGGAGTGTTTGTATCCGTGAGTCGAGGAGTTTTGCCAGGGATTATTTGTTTCCCAAGCACCAAGGATTATTTATTTCCTTGGGGTTTGAAACGAGTCGAGAATTTCCCACGGAGGCGCTGGTGGCTCTGCGAGTCGACGCGGATCAGGAAGCTCTCGTCAAGGAGTGTTTGTATCCGTGAGTCGAGGAGTTTTGCCAGGGATTATTTGTTTCCCAAGCACCAAGGATTATTTGTTTCCTTGGGGTTTGAAACGAGTCGAGAATTTCCCACGGAGGCGCTGGTGGCTCTGCGAGTCGACGCGGATCAGGAAGCTCACGTCAAGGAGTGTTTGTATCCGTGAGTCAAGGAGTTTTGCCAGGGATTATTTGTTTCCCAAGCACCAAGGATTATTTGTTTCCTTGGAGTTTGAAACGAGTCGAGAATTTCCCACGGAGGCGCTGGTGGCTCTGCGAGTCGACGCGGATCAGGAGGCTCTCGTCAAGGAGTGTTTGTATCCGTGAGTCGAGGAATTTGCTGAAGACATTGGTTTCTTCGGAATTGAACTGAACCGTCGAGATTTGGCTTCGTCTTCTGGCGGAGCCTGTTGGGAAAGTATGGTTCCCTCTTTGTTTACGCCCTTGGATTGTATATAGGGATCGATGTGATCTTAACTGTAGGGCCAAAGTTTTATCATCATTTTTTGTTTTATCTCCGCGATGCTCTATCATTTTAGCTTTTATATCGCGAAGGTCACGATTGCCCAATCATTTCGGCTATTTTTCGCGGTGCCCAATCATTTCGGCTATTTATTTTATTTTTACTCGCTGCTTTTTATTGCGAGTTGCCCAATCATTTCGGCTATTTTGCATGCATACATTTTTACTTGCTGTTTTTTATTGCAAGTTGCCCAATCATTTCGGCTATTTCGTATGCATATTCGGCTTACTGGCCTTTCGCCGTAAACTTGAAATTAGACACCGATTTCGGCATCAGCACCGCTACAACTGGGATATTGCCATGAGCGAATCATCATTTGCCTCCGTCGATGTCGAACAAAGGTGGCTTAGCGAACAGGGTTAAGGCGCTGTCGACTAAGGCTTTTAACTTCATGAGCCGTAAGGGTCTCACAAAGGTATTTCTCCCTACAAGTCGTGAGGATCTTGCAGGCGTATTTTCTCTTTAGGAATTGTGAGGATTCCTAAGTGCATGTTCCTCTGTAGGTCGTAAGGATCCTACAAGAGGGCTTTCTCCTTGTAAGTCGAGAGGACTTACAAGGTTTGTTCACCATGCGAACATATCCCCAGTCACGGATGGGACTTGGTTAGGGAAATGTTTATTCGCGCCCGTGGATTGTATACAAGGGTCAGTATTGGACCACTTGTAGGGCAATATCGAAGGTTGTGGGGGTTGCTTAAGCACAGGTTTAGGTCTCTGTAACTTAAGACTTTCAAATCTTATGAGCCGTGAGGATCCCATAAGAGAGTTCTCCTTACGAGTCGTGAGGATCTCGCAAGTGTATTTTCTCCTTAGGAATCGTGGGGATCCCTAAGTGTGCTGCTCCCTTGTGGGTCGTAAGGATCTCACGCGGGTGGTTTCTCCTTACAAGGTCGAGAGGATCTTGTAAGTGTTCTTTTAACGAGGTTGCGCCCTTTCGGGTTTTCACAAACACTCGCCGGTAGTCCTGCTGTTTTTACTCACGGAGCCCTCTCGGGTTTTCATCCGTGCCCTTTTTACTTATGGACATACCGTTTTTTTTATTCTTATTCTTTTTTTTTATTCTTTTTATTTTTATATATTTTTTACGAGGTCGCGCCCTTTCGGGTTTTCATGAACACTCGCCGGTAGCCCTGCTGTTTTTACTCACGGAGCCCTTTCGGGTTTTCATCCGTGCCCTTTTTGCTTATGGACATACCGTTTTTTTATTCTATTTTTATATTATTTTTTTATCTCATCAGCTTAAAGATGCTGCGATAGTAGTTTAAAGGACGTTTCGGTCTGCTATTACTTATAGAGTTTTAGGCTTCGGAAGACAGAGAGCGGACATAGTCGTCGTCATCTATCATTGACCTAGGCCGTAACTCATTAGGCGTAGTATTTCTTCAGGAAGCGACCGTTTATCGGTCTGAAAGGCCTTTCACCATGCATATCCATAAGCAGGTAGGCCCCACCCTGATAGACCTTATCTATGATGTACGGGCCTTCATAGTTTGGTTCGAATTTTCCCCGCTTGGCGTGATTAGGGATCATAGGCCTTTTAACTACTAGCACAAGTTCGCCTTGGCAAAATGTCCTCGGCCGGATCAATCTCTCATATGAGCGCGTCATCTTTGCTTTATAAGCTTCCAGATTTTGCTGGGCTATGAGCCGAGTTTCATCAAGGGCATCAAGCTCCTTAAGCCGAAGGTGAGCATTTTCTTCATCCGCCAGCCCGTAGTGAACTGCCACTCGCAGAGAGGGTAACTCTATCTCGAGGGGGAGTACTGCTTCCGTACCGAACACCAACGCGTATGGCGTTGTGTTCGTGGCTGTCTTGAATGTAGTTCGATACGCCCAAAGGGCCTCTTGTAGCCTCTCATGCCAGTCTTTCTTACTTCGGGACACCGTTTTCTTTATAATCTTCGTTAAAGTCTTGTTGAAGGCCTCGGCGAGACCGTTGGCTCGCGGATTATAGACTGAGGAATATCTCCAGTCTATATTGTGCTGCTGTGCGAAACGACTGATCTTGTGGCTTCGGTAGGCTGGCCCGTTATCGGAGATGATCCGTCTCAGAGTTCCAAACCGATATATGACATGCGTTTTGAAGAAATGGAGGATATTCTCCGTCTTCACTTCTCTCAACGGTATTGCTTCTGCCCCTTTGGAGAAGTAGTCAGTCGTCGCCGGGATGAAACGATGTCCCCTAGACGATGCTGGTTCGATGAGGCCGACTATGTCAGTTCCCCACATTTCGAACGGCCAGCTAGCCACCGTTGGATGTAACGGATTTGGATGCTGATGGATGAAGTCCCCATGAATTTGGCATGAGTGACATTGCTTCGCATATTCGAGGCAATCTTGAATCATCGTGGGCCAATAGTAGCCCATCCGTTTGATCTTCAATTTCATCTTTGGGCCTGCTTGGTGAGAACCGCAGATTCCGTCATGAACTTCCTGAACGACTCTTTCCGCTTCGTCCGGTCCTAAGCATCTCAGCCATAGAGAATCGAATGACCTCTTATATAGAGTATCATTGACGAAGGCGAAAGACGGAGCTCGTTTCATGAGCTGATGTCTTGCGGACGCATCTTCGGGCATTTGGTGGGACTTGAAGTAGTCTATAAAGACTTCCCTCCAATCCTCAACCTTCTCATGGTCTTTTATTTGTAAGGTCGTTTGTTCAGTCGCTCCCTTCCCTTCGGATGATTCCGGAGGTATTTCTGCTGGGGCGAGCACTCGACGACTTTGTACCATGATTCTAACATCATCGAGGTTCTCGTCAGCCAATTCTTTAGCGAGTTTGGCCAACGTGTCCGCTTTGCTGTTTTCTGCGCGCGGTATGCTTTCCAAAGTGTAGGAGGAAATTTGGGTCAACAGTTGTTGCACCCTTTCACCGTACTTCACCAACTCCGGTTTGCACGTCTGGTAGTCGCCGTTTACTTGACTAACGACTAGCTGGGAGTCCCCATATATGAGGAGGCTTTCAATTCCCATATCGATGGCGATCTCGAGGCCTGCTATCAAAGCTTCGTATTCGGCTTCATTATTCGTCTTCGGCTCTGTTAAGGAGAAAGCAAAGCGCATTATCCCTCCTTGTGGAGTTACGAAAATAAGGCCTACCCCCGATTTGATTATGGGGGTACTTTGCTTGCGCTTTTTCACGGAAGATGCTCCATCGAAATAGAGTTCCCATCGGGTACCGTTCCCATCGATAGCGTCAAACGCATGTTTGTCTGGCAATTCGCAATTGAGAGGAGAATTAGCCGGTATCGGATGCTCAGCGAGGAAATCGGCGATGGCCTGGCCTTTCACTGCCTTGAGAGGTTGATACATTATCGAGAACTCCATCAAGAGCAGGGCCCATTTAGCGAGTCGTCCCGTCAATATGGCCTTTGACATTAGATATTTGAGAGGGTCCACCTTCGAAATGAGACGGACTTCATGCGCTAATGCGTAATGTCTAAGCTTTGTTATTGCGAAGATCAACGCCAGGCAGTGTTTTTCAATGGGGGAGTAGTTGCTTTCTGCTCCCAGTAAAACTTGACTTAAGTAGTAGAGTGCTCTTTCTTTCCCCTGATCATTCTCTTGTGCCCATAATGCGCCTAAAGAACCTTCAAGGGCGATCGTGTAAAGAATGAGAGGCTTTCCCTTAACCGGAGCGGCCAAAACTGGAGGGCTCTGCAGGTATTGCTTGATCTCATCCAGTGCGCCTTGGCATTTGTGATCCCAGATGAATGGAGTTCCTTTCTTCATCAGGTGACTATAAGGGCGACACTTGCCAGAGAGGTTGGCTATAAATCGCCGTATATATGCGAGCTTCCCTAGAAGAGATCGCAGCTGTTTAAGAGTTCTTGGCGGAGGCATTTCCATAATCGCCTTGATCTTGGATGGATCTATTTCGATACCTCGGTGTCGGACGATGAACCCCAGGAATTTGCCCGAGGAAACCCCGAATGCACACTTAAGAGGATTCATCTTCAAATTGTATTGTCGAAGGCGTCGAAATACAGTCTTTAGATGTTCGAGATGTTCCTCATATGATTTGCTCTTAACCACGAGGTCATCGATATAGCACTCGACGATTTCATGTATAAGGTCGTCGAAAATCTTCGTCATAGCCCTCTGATAGGTGGCACCGGTGTTCTTTAGACCGAAGGGCATTACCTTGTAACAAAATATCCCCAAAGGAGTCCGGAAAGCCGTATGTTTTTGGTCTTCAGGATGCATTTTTATTTGATTATACCCTGATGAGCCGTCCATAAAGGAGAAAATCTCATGCGTGGACGTATTGTCTATCATCAGTTCGGTGACTGGTACTGGGAAATCATCCTTCGGGCAGGCTTTGTTGAGATCCCGAAAGTCCACGCATATGCGTACTGTCCCATTCTTCTTCATCACTGGGACGATATTAGCAATCCATTCAAGGTATTGAACTTCCTGGATAAAGCCAAAGTCTATCAGCTTTTTGACCTCAGCGTTGATGCTCATCTCGAGCTCGAGCCGCATTCTTCTCGGCGCTTGTTTAACTGGCTTGACGCCTGGGGATATCGCCAGTCTATGCACAGCAACTTCTGGATCTAGTCCTGGCATCTCAGAATAGTTCCATGCGAAGAAATCTTTATGCTGTACAAGGACGTCCTTTAACGCAGCCACCCTCTCTTCAGACAGTAGTTCGCTGACAAATGTCGGTCGCGGATCGTTTACCATCCCTAACTCAATTTTCTTGAGGTTATCTGCAGTGGTATGTATTCCATCCTCCAGTTCTTTTGGCGCTGGCGGAAATTCTGAGATCACCTCATCATTGCTGTTTTCGAGGCACCAGGGGAGGCCGTCCATGTTCTCGGATTCTTCTCTTAGTATTGTTATCATGTGACAGGTGCGGATCCGCTTCCAATCCCAATGTGGAACTGGTTTTTCTTTCGTAGCCTTGGGCTCATGCTTTTGTGGTGGCGCTACCCTCCAGTTGTCGGACAGAGCAAATTTGCCAAGCTGATACTGATCTTCGACCCAATTCTTGAAGGTGAAGCAATCTTCAAGAGGATGACTTATTACTTGATGGTAAGAGCAGTAGTCCGGGTGTGTTACTTCGCTCGCTTGTTCGGGGTGTTTAGACTCCGGCAATGTAAGCATTTGATGTTTTAGAGCAAGATCAAGTATCTTCTTCGTCTTGTCCTGAGGAAACGAGTACGCTCGGCCCATTTTCTTCATGAGGGATAGATCAATAACGCTCGACTCCCGTTTGCGTGGCTTCTTAGCCCTGTTTTGTTGTTGTTGAGCGCCTTTTTGGCCTTTCGACTTGTTTCTGCCTCCGCGTCGAGCCCTTTTTATAACAGGTTGACAGGGGGCAGCATTTTCATTTTTAACGGCCTGTTGAAGGAGGCGTTGCGTTTTGACTTTCTCATAGATTGTCATTTCACGATTGTGATCATCTCGGACTTTTTGACCAGCTTCCCTTATAAGCCTGTCCATTTGTTCTTCAAATGATGGACTGGGCATTTTTTTATCAGGAACTTTTACTGGTTCAGGATTAGTGTTCTCCCATTGAGCAACCGCTTCTTCATCGAAATTATGCACGACGTGACAGTCGCGGAGCAGCTTTCGTTTCCTGGGGCGAATGTATCCGAGCCCGATTGTCTCCATCCTCCCATTAGGTAGCTTATGCTGAGTTCCGGGGACGTTCCAAACCCTGTCATAGAATTTGGCCTTCCTAACGGTCTGTTTGAAGGGTATCCCTTGGCGCTTCAACAGCCGTTTTAAGCCTTCCGTATAATATCTGGGTAGACGAATGGGTTGAAGCCTGTCCAGCGTCGGATCTGCTCCGTACCAGATTTCTTTCTCCACTTTGTTTTCTTCAGAACGGTAGAATAGGGTTGCCTTCTCGCCTTTTCGTCCGGGAGGGATATAAAATGTCTGCAATTCTTCTACGCTGTCGGTGTAGAGTGCATCCAGTTCTTTATAATGTTTAGGCGGCACCATGGCCACTTGCAGACTTCGCTCGTCATCAGCAGAAGCTCGTATTGAAAGCCGAGCAGGGAATACAGCATGAACTTCATCCTCCAAATCACTACCGAAGATCAATGAAGGAACGGATGGTCCCGGCTTAGTGTATTGGGGCGGACTCGAATAAATTATATCCTCTTCCTCCTCGGTATCACTGCCGAAGATAGGGATGGTTGCGTTAGTTTTGTACTCCGGCTTGTGACACCTTTCCGTGTCTTCGAAATTCGGCAAGAAGTATTTGGCATCTTCATACTTGCGAACTTCGTTCACGGAAAATGGATTCAATTCTCCTGCCACAGTGTACTCGAGGCCATCCCTACAATATTTCATACACTGATGCTGTGTAGAAGGGATGATATTGTACTCGTGTAACCATGGTCGGCCGAGCAGAGCATTGTAGCATGTTTTGGCATCTATGACATGGAATTTGATATCTGTGACGAGCAACCCAAAGCGTAACGTCAATATCACAGATCCAAGAGTTTTTGATGATTGGGCGTCAAACCCGGAGATGGTGATCTTGTCTCGGGCAAGGTGTTGGATACTCATGCAAATTTCCTTTAACACCCGCACATTGAGTAGATTAACAGATGATCCGTTATCGACCAAGATATTACCTATCTTTATGTCATGGCAGTATCCTGAGATATAAAGGGGACGATTGTGTTCGCACGTCCCGAGGAGAAGGTCTTCATCGCCAAAAGCAACGTCGGCCGTGTGCACCTCTTCCAATTCATCCTTCATCTTTTCTTCGGCCAGGAAGGCTTGGAACTAGTCCGGATCTTGTAGCGCCTTAATCAAAGAATCCCTCGCCTCTTTTGATAGTAACAGGGCATGAAGAACGCTGAGTTGTGAAGGTAGCTTTCTCATATGTGCCAAGACGTTGTAATCGACCTTATTTCTCTTCGGCGAGTTCTTGGCGGTTAACTCTTCCGCAACTCGGTCATCTAAGGCGATGTCTTCGGAGACCTTCTCTTTCCCTTTGTCTTTCTTGTTTAAAGGTCCGAGATTCTTTTCAGGCAGCGTCCGATTGCGTAGCTGGATATTCTTGCAAACCTTCGGTCCTTCTTCTTTTCCCGAAGTGGATTCTTTAAAGAAGGGGCCAAGCTCTAGCTCCTCATCAGAATCGCTCCCGAATGTGGGCACTTATGATCTTCCGGCGTCAATCATGCAACAACCACCGGTAGTTTTGTTAAGCACTTTGATCGTTCCGCTCTGCTCTCGGCGAGCTTTGCGCTTTCCCCGCTTAAACTGTTGCCGGTGAGCAACATATCCTTGCCACCATCTATCGAAAGCTTTGCACTCCTGAGTGGGATGCGACACCTTCCGATGATACAAGCAATAGGAGGGGTGGTTTTCCATTTCACCAATAACGCTTTCCTCAGAGGATGGTAGCTTTATACCCATCGACACGGCTTTAGCAAACCTCTTCCTTATCTTGAATTTGCTTTTATCCGCGGTGGGTGTACTTTGCCCCAGCGGGTGTATCTCAATTCTTTCGTCAAGGCGCTGGCGTTTAGCCCTTTCGAATATAACCGCTTCGCGCTCCCGATCAGCTTTGCTTTTTAAGAACGCTTCATTGAGGAATGCGTCAATCATTTCATCCGACAGCTCCGGAATTTTTAGTTCAGGATTTGCCCCCAGCTTTTCAGCACGAGGAGTCTCCTTAACGTTTATGAACGAATGGGAAATCATATGGCAGCTTGCCACATATTCCTCGGATTCATCCGACGAACTACCTCCCTCATCTTCCTCTCGAAAGACATGGCTGAGGAACTCTTGGAATGTAATGGGGGTTCGTGCCTTCTGATTGTATTCCTCCAGCGCGTCAATTTTTTTTTGCAAGTCCGTGCGTTTGTCGTTAGGCTTCACGGGCTTCTTCGACTTCTTCTTCTTCTTTGAAGACTTCGACGGCTGGTTATGAGTGTTTGGGCCACTTCCACCAATCTTTTGAGTCGGACGAGGCTTTAGCATTCCTTCAATAATTTGCGGCTCCAATGGGTTCTTCCACTTTATTGCTGGACATGTCTGAAGATCATTTAGCATACTCTTCGTTTTAGCTGATAATACAACCTCCCAAGGAGCTTCTTCAACGACGGAGCATGTTGCCCCCGGCGTGTTCGTCCCTTTAGAGGTGTGGGGCTGCGGGGATTCACCTTCCATTTGTCAGATAACACAAATTTGCCCTGTCGGTACTGGTTTTCAAGCCAATTTTTGAAAACGTAGCAATCTTCGATCGGATGGCCCAGTACTCGATGATAAGGACAGTAGTTGGGCTCGTTGACATCACTTGGTTGCAACGGACGTTTTGGATCTGGCAGGTTTATGAGTCTGTTGCGTAACGCCAGTTCGAATAACCTCCTCGTTTTATCGCGGGGAAACGAGTAAGGACGCCCTAATCTCTCCTCAAGGTCTACGTACGGACGCGTATTACTTTGACGCACCACCGGCTTCGCATTGTTCGGCTGTTGTTGGGCATTAGCGACAATGATCGCTTTTCCCTTCCCTTTGTCATTTCGGGAGTCCGGCTTTGGGAGAGGGGGTTTGTGGCCCATCTGGTCCATCTGCGCTAGTTTGTCAATCAAAGCCTGGAAGGTAGTCGGCTTGAAGAACATCATAAACTGCGAGATGGTTGCTTGTGGATCGAGGGTTCCCACAAACATACCCACTGCGGGAGCTTCTTCAATGCGTTGCTCGCACTTCGACCATAAATTCCGCCATCGTATAGCGTACTAAACCCATGTCTCGCCGGGTTTTACCCTGGCGTTAATCAGTGCTGTCATCGGGGTACGTTCACTGGCGCTTGCAAAACGCTGAGTAAACAGTAGCTCCATCTGCGCGAAGGTTTTGATAGAGTCGTTCGGGAGTTCAGAATACCACTCGAACGCCGTATCCGATAAACTTCCAAAAAACTGGCGAAGTAAAAGCTTGTCATCACCACCGGTATTGCCGCAGAGTGCCCTGAACTGGGCAACATGCTGGTGTGGATTGCCCGTCCCCTTGTAGACATGGAACTTGGGAATTGTGTAACCCGGCGGGTACTTGATTTGGTCGTACCAGCTTGGATATGGCCGCCCCATTTTTACGACCTGGCCGGCTGCCTCAACCGCATGATGAACCCGTATCTGCCGGGCTATGTACTCGTCCAGATCAGTTTTAGAGATTGTATCCCCTTTAGCCGTTGATAGAGCGGGCTGAGGATTTGATGTCTCTCCCCTATCGTCTCCAAGGACGATCGGGGGCTCTTCAGCCGGAGGATCTTGTTGTATCATCATCCCTATCATGTCTTGGAAGAGAAGGCCCATACGCTGTATATTGGCTGCTTGTTCAGCAGCCTCTTTGTCCTTCTTCTCCAATATCCGGCGAAGGAATTCGGCGTCGGTTTCTTCCTCCTGGCGTTCATCTGAGGACGTTTCAGGGTTCTCTTTTGGCCCTGTAAGTGCGGCCATAGCGTTCATCATCTCCTGGAGCTTCTGTTGCTGCTCCTGAGCCTTGGTCACTGACCGTGTAAGCGGTCTATGACCCGTGGATGCACGGCTGTCTTCTTTTCCCGATGCCATGTAAACCGTATGAACTGTTATGCCCCCTGACTTGGGGCGTTTAGGTTCACCATTTTTCACTTTTGCCGCTGACGCGGGAGTTTTCTCTGGCCTCCTTCTTTTGTGGGCCGTTGAGGTTGAAGGAACCGTTGAAGTGGGCATCCTAGCAGCTGCTGTCCCCTGCTGTTTAATGGGATGGTCCTTGTCTTTTTCCACCTTCGCCATTTTCTGGTGACGAGAGTGACCTGGGTCAATCACGGAGTCTTGAACCCTCCGCCAAACTTTATAAATTCTTGAGGATAGCCGTTGAGGGGGCTGTTCTTGCTTCATTTCTGGAACTCTCTCCGCAGGTGGAGGAGATCTCTTCAGTGTAGCGGTTGGAGAGTTTTTCCGTACCCTCCTCAGCAGTTCAAAGCTGTTCCCGGTTGGAACAGCAGCGTTTACTTCCACCATTGGAGCCGGTGGAGTTAGCCCTGAGGGGGAGTTGCCCCCTGCCTTCCTCACTCGTCGCCAATGGCGACGTCGAGCACGACGAGCCATTGGGACTGGCTCAGAGATAGGGATAGTTCTTTTTTCCCCCTGTCTGAATGAGGCGCCGCCGGTGTTAACCTCTTAAAGACTGAGGTTGTCTTTTGAGGGGTGATATTCAACCTGTCGAAGACGGATCCTTGAGCAGGGGCAGGAGCAGGAATCGTCGGTCTTAAAAAGACTGACTCTTTGACAGGGGAAGCCGCCTTAACGACTTCTGGAGCAACGGCTATTGCCTTCCTTGGGACAGCCAATTTAGAGTTCCGATTTAGCCTGGTGAAAACAGAGGCTGTCGGTTTGGTAGTGGGCGACCCGTTGACAGGGGTCATCGTAGCAGTGAGCCGGTCGAAGACCGACTTCTTGTTCATTTCCGGTGCAGGTATTGGCGCAGAGAAGCTTGTAGGTGGGATCATGGTCCCGAAAAACAGGCCGGTGGTGGCCTGGGTCACCTGTTCTACCGGCAGAGCGAGGAAGGAAGCCGCTTGGGGTCCATATGCCACACCTCCGGGGGAGGTGGAGCGTCCGTTGCAATGGCATTTCGAGCAGTTGGTGCAATTAGATGCCATTGAATCTTGAGTTCTGCGCCAGGCAAAAAACCAAATATTAGTAACTTGAAATCCGAAGGCAACCATTTAACAAACCGCGATTGGTTCGCGAGGACGACACACAAAGCGTGGAGTGGAAAGAGGAAGAGGTCCCACCGGACGTGCCAGAATCTGTTCCCCTCCGAATGGCGGCCTGGACTTTGCGTCTGGCCTGAGATTCGGGGCAGATGCTATATGGTTTTATCCGTCTACCTCTCCGAAGATGCCAAGTTGATTTATGACACCGTGTATCGGAGGTCTAGACGGATGCGGCCGATGTAGCAGACTTCGTCAGATTCCCCCTCCGGGTGAGGGGTTTTTGATTGTGGGGACGCTCTTCCCTGCAGGCGCAAGCCCCTGCAGTTAATTACGCTACCGCATCGCGGTAACAACTTTCTCCTTCTCCAGAATTTCACTTCGTGTCGTATGTGTTTGTTTTGTTTGTGGTTGCCCTTGGATTGTATACGGAGACTGAGTAATGCCGTCGCCCGTAGGACGTGGATTAGTCCAAATCCGTATTTACTTAGATTTGGGTTTGTTGTTTTTAGTTTAAGGATGCATTAGTCGCGTTGCGGCTAAGATCAACTTAAACGTTCGTTAAGGATACGATAGTCCTGCTTGAGACTAAGATCAACTTAACGTGATAATCCATTTAATATCTGGCCATCGGGACTCGTCGCCTCTCTAACGTCGTTGAAGGATTACAACGGCAGATGTTAGAGGAGTTCAGAGATGTACCCTTGAACCAAGGTTGATTTAGAGTTTTATAGTCCGTTTGAATGTTTAAGGATACGTTAGCCGTGTTTGGGGCTAAGATCAACTTAAACGGGACCGTTTAGATCCGGCAAAAGAGCATTTGGAGGCTCTATTGTTCCAGTTTAGGGACGTAGTGGTCCATGTTCCAGTTTAGGGGACGTGGTGGTCCATCACCCGTTTAGGGACCAATATTAGTTTAGGGACGTTTCGGTCCAATATTAGTTTAGGGACGTTTCGGTCCACGGGTTTAAAGACCCCGCAGTCCATATTGATGTGTGGTCGTTGGGACCCGTCACCTCTTTGACGTCGTTGAGGAATTACAACGATGGATGTCAAAGGAGTTCGGAGATATACCCTCGAACTGGATGTAGATTGATTTAGGAGAGCAATTTTGCTCAGTCAATTTGATTTAAGGACTTATGGCCACGATTGGGCTAAGTCCAATTGAGAATATTCAACACTTTTATTTGTTGGTCTGTTAGACCTGTGCCATGGCTGTTCATTTATTTTGGGCTCTGCTCAAAACAGAGTATCAATTTAAATGGGGCTCTGCCCTTTTATTGCTTTGCAATTTATTTAGACTTATTAGGTCTTTTTGACTTGGGCCTGGCCTTTTAAGTAATGCCTTGCATTTGTGCAAAGCACTAAGAATCTTTGCAGATTCAAGAACAGAAGTGCAAAGTACTTTTTGATCCCTTAATCTAAATTTGGATTAAAGAAAAACAAGTTTTTCCTTGTTTCAGAGAACCAAAGGTTCATAGCAAGTGCAAGGCACTATTTTTATTATTATTTTTTATTTTTTATTTCTTTATTTATTTATTGAAGATCAATGATCTTGTTCTTAGATCCATGATCTGTTCATAAAAGAATTTCCTCTCTCTCTTTTTTTTTAAAGGTTTTTACCTTTTTTTTATGTTCTTCAGGAGTTCTTGAGAGTTCCTTTCTTCTCTCTCTTTTTTTTTTAGCCAGATGTTGATGATTTTGAAATGAGGTCTGGGGTCCTTTTTATAGTGCTCATAAATTAGTTAAATTTGTTACAGAGATTTTTTTCTGAGTGATTTGGGGAATTTTCCCCACCGTTGGATCTTTGATCCAAAAGCCCCTGCTTTACAGAAGAAAATCTTCTTGTTTTAACAAGAACAGAAAAGATTTATTCTGTTTTGTGCAACTCCCCCAGCACGTGACACGTGTCGCGCGGCGCAGCGCTTGCACAGCTGCGCGACACGTGTCGCGCGGCACAGCGCTTGCGCAGCCGTGCTTGCGCAGCTGCGCGACACGTGTCGCGCGGTGCAGCGCTTGCGCAACTGAACGTTGTTTCTTTTACTTTTAGTTTTTTAAAAGAGCCCTGCTCTGATTGGACGCACCGCCTTGGGCGTTGCGCTGACGTATCAACTTCTGACACGTGGCGCGTTGCGCGCAACGCACGGGATTTGAAGCGTTGCTTCAAAATTTGAATTTTTGAAATTCAAACAGAGCCTTGCTCTGATTGGGGGAAACAGTCCCCAAACTGGATACCGTATACAATCCATGGGCTCAAATAATTCTCATCATACTCATGACCCATTGCAATCACCCGACGAACGACCGGTCTCCGTCCTTGGAATTATACTCCATTTGGGAAGACCCACTCATGCGTCCTCACGATACATGAGGAGAACAAACCTTACGTGATCCTCACGACTCGTAATAAAACACCTTCGTGGGATCCTTACGACTCACAAAGGAAAAAACACACTTAGGAGTCCTCACGACTCCTAAGGAGAAAGTACACCTACAAGATCCTTTCGACTCGTGGGGAGAAAATGCTTTTATGGGACCCTTACGGCTCATAAAATTGAAAAGCCTTAGGTGATAGGGACATAAACCTGTCTCCTAAGCCATCTCCCCCCAACAGGAAAAAGCAAATGATGAATTGCTCCTGGCACATGTACTTCAGTATTAGCAACGCTGATGCCTACCATAATGCCAAAATTCCAAACTCCAATCTAAACGACCCCTAAGTCTTTAAACTGGGAATAGATGACCTCTAAGTCGTTAAACTGGGAACGGATGACCCCTAAGTCGTTAAACTGGGAACGTGGGAAATCAAGTCATCGACCGTCCAAGTCGTAAAAAGGGCAAAGCCGACCGTCCAAGTTGCGAAAAGGGCAGAACCGACCGTCCTAGTCGTTAAAAGGGCAGAACCGACCGTCCAAGTCGCTAAGGGCAGCACCGACCGTCCAAGTCGCTAAAAGGGCAGAACCGACCGTCCAAGTCGCAAAAAGGGCAGAGCCGACCGTTCAAGTCGCTAAAAGGGCAGAACCGACCGTCCAAGTCGCTAAAAGGGCAGAATCGACCGTCTAAGTCGGTAAAAGGGCAGCACAGACCGTCCAAGTCGCGAAAAGGGCAGAACCGACCGTCCACGTCGCGTCCAAGTCGCTAAAAGGACAGAACCGATAGTCCAAGTCTCTAAAAGGGCAGCACCGATCTTCCAAGTCGCAAAAAGGGCAGAGGCAAACGTCCAAGTCGCTAAAAGGGCAGAACCGACCGTCCAAGGCACAAAGAGGGCAGAACCGACCGTCCAAGTCGCGAAAAGGGCGGCATCGACCGTCCAAGTCGCTAAAAGGGCAGAATCGACCGTCCAAGTCGCTAAAAGGGCAGCATTGTCCGTCCAAGTCGCTAAAAGGGCAGCATCGACCGTCCACGTCGCAAAAAGGGCAGCATCGACCGTTCAAGTCGCTAAAAGGGCAGCATCGATCGTCCATGTCGTAAAACGGGCAGTGCCAGCTTTCCAAAAAGCGGGAACCGAATCAAGTCGCCTCCACGTAAAAGAAGATCCATCAATTTCATGCACACGACCCACATGTGTGGTGTGCATTTATTGATGGGGGCAATTTGTTGGGGTAAAAATTTACACCCCGGTTGACCAAGTCAAAATCATGGTCAACCCCAAGCCAAGTGGGCCAATGCCCGGGTCGAGCCCGAACATGAAGCGGCCGGCGTCCTTCCATGCCAAAATAAAAATTTTGTAATAAATAATTTTGGTGTATTTCTTTTATTTTTTTAAATGTAAGAAAATGGGCATAAAGCCAAATTCTTGTAAAGCCCATGGCTTATGTGCAAAAAGAAATAGCACATGAGGTATGATATGGGCAAAATGCCATTTTGTGAAGCCCAAGAGGCTATGTGTAAAGTGTATAGCCTATAAATGCAAAGATAATGAAAATATCTCAACAACTTTTTCTCTCTCCCAAAAACAATCGAGATCTGTGATCTTCTCCTTCCTCAAGATTCTAAAACCTTTTTCTTTCTTTTGAATTAAATTACTCTTCGTTTTCCAAAACTAAATAGTTTTTCATCACAAAACCCATAAGGGGAGCTTGGATCTTCCATCAGATCTTAAAAAGGAGAGATTTTTAAAATCACCCCCTTTTTCATCCAAGATCCGGCCAACCGAGAGGAAGAAGAAGGAGACCCATCTCCAAAAAATCCCACTTTGGAAAGATCCAGAGCTCAAGGGAGAAGCCCCTTTCATCATCTCCAAAAATATCTTAGGAGTTTAACTCCACTCTAAATCCTCTTTCGGAAGTTTAAATCCTATTTCTGAGGCTAAAAGCCCATTTTTCTCGCCGGCGTCCTAGCGCTCAAGCGCTCAGCGCCCACGTGCCGGGCACATGAAGCGCGTTGAGTTCAAGCGCCCGAGCGCCCAGCGCTCAAGCGCTAGCGCCTCACGTGCAGCGCCCACATGCCGGGCACGTGAAGCGCGTTGAGTTCAAGCGCCCAGCGCCCACGTGCCGGGCACGTGAGGCGATCGCGCTCGAGCGCCCTGCGCTTAAGCGCCCACGTGCCCGGCACGTGATGCGCTAGCGCCCAGCACCCATGTGCCGGGCACGTGAAGCGCTAGCGCTCGAACGCCCAGCGCTCAAGCGCTCAAGCGCCCAGCGCTCACGTGCCGGGCGCCTTGCTTTCAAGTGCCAGGCGCAAGAAGCGCCAGCGCTCGAACGCCCGGCGCTCAAGCGCCGGGCGTCCAGCGCTCACGTGCCGGGCGCCCAGCTCTTAAGCGCCCTCATGGTGGGCATGTGATGCGCTAGCGCTCAAGCGCCTTGCGTTCAAGCGCTCGAGTGCCCAGCGCCCACGTGCCGAGCACGTGAGGCGCTAGCGCTCAAGCATCCTGCGCTTAAGCGCCCAACGCCCGCGTGCCCAGCACTTGATGCGCTAGCGCTCAAGCGCCTATGTGCCGGGCACGTGAAGCGCTAGCGCTCGAACGCCTAGCGCTCAAGCGCCCAGCGCTCACATGCCGGGCACGTGATGTGCTAGAGCCCAGCGCTCGCGTGCTAGGCACGTGAGGCGCTGGCCCCACGCGTCCTTTGGGCGTTTTTCCCCTTTTTATATACATACATACATACATACATACATACATATATATATATATGTATACACACACACACACCACAACACTGTTCCTCCCTTAAAAAAATTTTACCGGGGCACTGCCTCGCACTCCGCAAGGGGGCTGCTAGCCCCCTTGACCCCCAGCCTGTCACTCCCCGCTTCCCAGAGTGCGCTATGATAGGCACATGACACAACCAACCATGTTACCTGTGGATAGGAAAAATCCCTCCACAGTCACATTACGGCTGTAGAGATATGAGGAACAGGAAAGTAAATAAACTATCTAGTACATGTCCATGAGCCAGAATAAACGAGTCAAGAAATAATATAATGCGGAAGCAAAAGATCCGAGTAATAATAACATCTGGAAAGTAAGGAAATAACTAACTGGATACTAACAGGATCCTCACTGCTCGGCCTGACGGCGAAAATACTCCTGATCAGCCTGCGACAAAGGTAGAGGATCTGGGCCATGCAAAACCCAGACGTCGGTGCGTCATAATATCAAGCATTAATAAAATCAAAAAGTAGCAAGGCATGCAGGTACGAGTATGAACGGTAAAACAGGTATAACAGTAATATAAATAGTGACAGTGAAGGGTAAGGCATATGTGATGTGCAGTGAGTAATCTAGACTGGTCTACTGGGTTAACTACTCTCAAGTCTTGAAATCAATTTGATGAATCATCGATGTAACTCAATAGTATCCCGTGCATTCCCGGGACCACGGTCAAGATTCTCGGGCTGAATCCGAGACGTGCCGCTAGGCAGTAAAAGATAGTATGTAACGATGAATGATGTCAGCAGCAGCATCCCGGGGCTGGCCTAACCCGTAAGACTGATCAGTATAAGTATCGAACTGTCGAGTTACAAGTCAGGTTTCATCATTGATTTCCCTATACCCCCAAGTTATGTGTTCAAGTCAGGTATTGATAAATCTGGAGCTAATGCCAACACAGGATCAAGCAAGTACAGGTTTGTCTGAATAGACTACAGGAAATGTCCGTAGGGACAACAGGTCAAGATTGTTGGTATTAGTAACAAGATCAGGTAACATGTCAAAATGTGATACATCAGGTCATGTCAGGTAGTGTACAAGGATCAAATCATGTCAAGTAGTGCACATGTATCAAGTCATGTCAGAGGGTGCACAAGTATCACGTGGGTGATCATAATTGAACTGTAATAAGCATGGGTACACAAAAACAAGTATGGGGTACCAATATAACAATAAAATGGAATAGTGTGATATGGTATGCAAATAGATATAAATTCAAAGATATGGATGCACAGTTATCGATTAGGGTTACAATTATAGTTCCAATACTAATTAGGATGCACTTTATTAAATATGGAGTATTAATTTCACATTATTATGTATTAATATGATCTATGGATGCAGTTATACATATTCTAAATGAGATGGATGCAAACGGGTATCCGAAAAGTTATAAAACTATAAAATGGTAATGTGGGATGTACAACTAAGCAATATGTGATATAAATATTGATATGGGTGCAGTATAATGAAATCTAGTATGAAACAAGATTAGTTTTCATGATCTAGATTTAAAATGATATAAATGGATGCAAACGGAACATCGACATGTTATAAAACTAAACATGGGATACTAGATTTAAACTACATGTATAATATTTAATTAAATAAATATATAATGAGTTATATAGCATGTAGCAAGATTAACTTGCCTCGACGGATCAAGAAACGGATGTGTACGGTACGTCCGACGTCGGTGAAATATCGCGACGCACGTACGGCACACGCAACGGGTCCAAGAAACGCACGAGGGTGATCACGCAGGTCAGGTACATCGTCTGGATCGTCGGGATCGTCGACGTCACGTCCGGCTCCGGCGATCTATGCAAACACAGAGACCAGAATTTAAAGAAAGAAAGAAAGGAAAGAAAAGAAAGAAAGAAGAAAGAAGGAAAGAAAAAGGGGAAGAAGAAGGCTCACTAGGTTGTACTGGAGTCAGGGAAGAAGGCGAGGGGAAGATGATGATGATGGTGGGATGACTAGGGTCGCCGGAGGTGAGGGATCGGCCAAGGCAGTGGGATCACGGAAAGGCAATGGATGAATCTTTCTTGGGTTCTATGGTTTCTTGAAGTCGGGCTCGGTGCAAGGGAGAGGAAGAGAGGAGAAAGGAGAGAGATAGAGGGTGGAGGCAAGGTCGAAGGATCGCCGGCGGCGACGGATGCAGGTGAGGGTTCGGGTGATGGTTCGAAGGTGGTTGGAGTTTGGTTGTTGGGGTGTTTGCAAGGGCTCGGGGTTTGGAAGAAGAGGAGAGGAGAAGGTGGAGGTCGAGAAGGGAGATGGAACGAGGGAAGGCCGACGGTGGAGGTCGACGGCGATGAGAGGTGAGGGTGGCGGTGATGGGTGCAGTGAGGTTAGCAGGCGGGAGGAGAGAGGTGAGGAGGAGATGAGCGAGGTTGAGGGTGGTGGCCGAAGGTGAGGTCGGCGACGGTGAGCGCGACGCATGGCGTGGGTTCGAGCACGCGGAAAAAATAAAAGAAAGAAGAAGACGGGAGGAAGAAGGAGAGAGGCTGAAAACATTTAGGGTAAAAATGTATATATATATATATATATATATATATGCAGGAGAGAGAGAGAGGGAGAAAGAAAAGATGCGAGAGGTGAGCGAGAGAGATAGGGAGAGAGAGAGAGAGAAAGAGAGATCGAGAGGAGAGAAAGAGAGAGGGATAAACAGTTAGGAGAAAGAAATTTTTTTGTTTGTGAGGAGAGAGAGAGACTGAGCGCGGGGAGGGAGAGAGAGGGAGAGAAAGGGAAGAGAGAGAAGGAGAAAAAGAAAGAGGATGGTGGGGCCAGCACTAGTCAGCAAGAGAGATAGATGTGTTCTGAGTTGTTAAAGAAAATATTAGTTAGTTTTAGAGTTAGGATTTAAAATTAAAAAAAGATTAGTTTGTTAAAAGATTTATCAGTTAACGAGATTTTAAAGGTAGAAATTTAAAATAAATATTAAATAGTAAATAAGTTTGAAATTAGGCGAGATACAATATTCCAAAACGCGCCCGGATCGAGTCTAAAATTTAGATTTAAAATATGAAAAATATATGCGACGTCTAAATTTAAAAATGAATGCTCGGGTAACGAAAATGCATAACCCTAAGAACGGATGCACATACGTGCGCGTAACCATCTAAACACGTCCGTTTCACTGAACAGGACGAGAACAAGATGCGCGGATGCTACCACGGGGTTAGGGGTATCATGCAAACCATGCTATGTAATTTTAAAATATTTTACGTGACTTAAAATGTTATATGGTAAAAGATGCAATGCCAGATAAAATGCCAGTATGCAGTATACATGAGAATGCACAGTCTATGTAACAAGTCAGGGTAATTCATAAATATGAATCAAACAGGTTCAAGCAAGCGGGTCGGGTTGAATGCAAAGTAAAATGTAAAATACCATTCGTACCCAAAACACGATAAATCAAGAAAATACCACAGATAAGTAAATACGGGAACTGAAATTGGTATAAATGAACTAGGTTGTTACACAGCCTGCTATCCGGGCAGCGGGACCCCCGTAAAAACTCTGCGGGGTCCTGTTCCCCTCTGAAACACGGGCACGCGACCGTGCAGGTCCGTCTTGCCTGAATTTCGGGGCAGATGCTAATCGGTCTGTTGTTAGTTTTAGTACATTTCGGTCCGTTGTTAGTTTTAGGACATTTCGGTCCGTTGTTGCCTACTACTTATAGAGTTTTGGTCTCAGGAAGATAGCGAGCGGACATAAGCGTCGTCATCTATCGTTGACCTGGGCCGTGACTCATTAGGCGTAGTATTTTTTTAGGAAGTGACCGTTTATTGGCCTGAAAGGTCTTTCACTATGCATGTCCATGAGTAAATAGGCTCCACCCTGGTAAACCTTGTCTATGACGTAAGGTCCTTCATAGTTCGGCTCGAATTTCCCCCATTTGGTGTGATTGGGGATCATAAGTCTTTTGACCACTAGTACGAGTTCGCCTTAGCGGAATGTTCTCGGCCTAGTCAATCTCTCATATGAGCGGGTCATCTTTGCTTTATAAGCCTCCAGATTTTGTTGCGCCATGAGCCGGGTTTCATCAAGGGCGTCAAGCTCCTCAAGCCGAAGGTGAGCATTTTCTTCGTCTGTTAGCTCGTAGTGAACCACCACTCGTAGAGAAGGTAACTCTATCTCGAGATGGAGTACCGCTTCTGTGTCGAATACCAATGCATACGGCGTTGTGTTCGTGGCTGTTTTGAACGTAGTTCGATATTCCCAGAGAGCTTCATGAAGTCTTTCGTGCCAGTCCCTCTTATTTCGAGACACCGTCTTTTTCACGATCTTCGTCAAGGTCTTGTTAAAAGCCTCAGCTAGACTGTTAGCTCGGGGATTATAGACCGATGAATATCTCCAATCTATGTTATGTTGTTGTGCGAAGTGGCTGATTTTGTGGCTTCTATAGGCTGGTCCGTTATCGGAGATAATCTGTCGCGGAGTGCCAAACCGATAAATGACGCGTGTCTTGAAGAAATGGAGAATATTCTTCGTCTTCACCTCCCTCAGCGGTACTGCTTCTGCCCATTTGGAGAAGTAATCAGTTGTCGCCAAGATGAATCGATGTCCTCTGGACGATGTCGGTTCGATGGGGCCGATTATGTCAGTCCCCCACATTTCGAACGGCCAGCTAGCCACCGTTGGATGTAGTGGATTCGGATGCTGATGGATAAAATCCCTGTGAACCTGGCACGAGTGACACTGCTTCACGTATTCAAGGCAGTCCTGGATTATCATGGGCCAATAGTAGCCCATCCTTTTGATTTTTAGTTTCATCTTCGGCCCGGCTTGATGAGAGCCGCAGAGTCCGTCGTGAGTTTCTTGGAAGACTCTCCTTGTCTCTTCAGGTCCCAGGCATCTTAGCCATAGAGAATCAAATGATCTCTTATACAGAGTATCATTGACGAAGGCAAAAGATAGAGCTCGTTTCATTAGCTGATGTCTCGTCCTTTATTTGTAGGGTCGTTTGCTCGGTAGCTCCCTTTTCTTCAGAAGACTCCGGAGATATTTCTGCCGGTGCAAGAACCCGACGGCTTTGTACAACGATCCTCACGTCATCAAGGTTCTCGTCGGCCAGTTCTTTAGCGAGTTTGGCTAATGCATCTGCCTTGCTATTTTCCGCACGCGGTATGCTTTCCAAGGTGTAGGAAGGAATTTGAGTCAGCAGTTGCTGCACTATCTCGCCGTACTTCACCAGCTCTGGCTTGCACGTTTGATGGTCATCGTTTACTTGGCTAACGATCAGCTGGGAGTCTCCGTATATGAGGAGATTCTCAATTTCCAAGTTGACGGCGATCTCAAGACCTGCTATCAAAGCTTCGTATTCGGCTTCATTGTTCGTCCTTGGCTCTGTTAAGGAGAAGGCAAAGTGCATTATCCCTCCTTGTGGAGTCACGAAGATGAGGCCTACCCCTGATTTGATTATGGGGGTGCTTTGTTTGCGATTCTTCATGGAAGATGCTTTGTCGAAGTAAAGTTACCATCAGGTATCATTATCTCTTCTCCCCCCGTCGACCGTGTCAAATGCGTGCTCATCTGGCAGTTCACAGTTCAAGGGAGAGTCAGCAAGTATCGGATGCTCAACGAGGAAGTCAGCGATGGCTTGGCCTTTCACTACCTTGAGAGGTCGGTATGTCACCGAGAATTCCATTAAGAGCAGGGCCCATTTGGCGAGCCGTCCCGCTAATATAGCCTTAGACATCAAATATTTGAAAGGATCCACGTTTGATATGAGATGGACCTCGTGCGCCAACGCATAGTGTCTGAGCTTCGTTATTGCGAAGATCAACGCCAGGCAGTGTTTTTCAATGGGGAAGTAATTGTTTTCTTCCCCCAGGAGAACTCGACTCAAATAGTAGAGGGTTCTCTCCTTCCCTTGGTCGTTTTCTTTTGCCCACAGCGCGCCTAAGGAACTTTCGAGGGCTGTTGTATACAGGACGAGAGTTTTTCATTTAACAGGGGTGGCCAGTACTGGCAGATTCTGCAGGTATTGCTTGATTTCGTCCAGTGCACTTTGGCATTTGCGATCCCAGACGAACGGGGTTCCCTTCTTCATCAAGTGACTATAAGGACGGCACTTGCCGGAGAGATTGGCTATAAATCGCCGGATATACGCAAGCTTTCCTTGGAGAGACCGCAGTTGCTTGAGAGTCCTTGGCGGAGGCATTTCCATGATCGCCTTGATCTTCGACGGGTCTATCTCGATACCTAGGTTTCGGACGACGAATCCTAGGAACTTGCCCGAGGAAACTCCGAACGCGCATTTGAGAGGGTTTATCTTCAAGTTATATTTCCGAAGGCGCTGAAACACGACCTTCAGATGCTCTAAATGTTCCTCGTATGATTTGCTTTTAACTACGAGGTCGTCGATATAGAATTCGACGATTACATGTATGATGTCATCGAAGATCTTCGTCATGGCCCTATGATAGGTGGCACCAGCACTCTTTAGACCGAAGGGCATCACTTTGTAGCAGAATATGCCCAGAGGAGTGTGGAAAGCGATATGCTTTTGGTCTTCGGGATTCATCTTTACCTGATTGTATCCTGATGTTCCGTCCATGAAGGAGAAGACTTCGTGAGTGGACGTATTATCTATCATCAGCTCAGTGACCGGTACAGGAAAATCGTCCTTCGGGCAAGCTTTATTGAGATCCCGGAATTCTACGCATATGCGCACCATCCCATTTTTCTTTATTACTGGGACAATATTGGCGATCCAGTCAGGATACCGAACCTCTTGGATGAAGCCAGAGTCGATTAGCTTCTTGACTTCGGCGTTGATGCTCATCTCAAGCTCGAGCCGCATTCTTCTCGGTGCTTGTTTGATCGGTTTGACGTCCGGAGTATCGCCAATTTGTGGACGTCTATTTCTGGATCTAATCCAGGCATCTCGGAATAGTTCCATGCGAAGCAATCTTTATACTGCATGAGCACATCTTTTAGCGTAGCCACCCTTTCTTCAGACAACAGCTCACTGACGAATGTCGGCCGCGGGTCATTTGCTGTCCCCAAGTCAATTTTCTTAAGGTTATCTGCAGTAGTATGTATTCCATCATCCAGCTCTTTTGGTGCTGGTGGAAACTCTGAGATCACCTCGTCATCATCGTTTTCGAAGCACCAGGGGAGGCCATCCATATTCTCGGGTTCTTCTTCTGACAGCGTTATCACATGACAGGTATGAGATCGCTTCCAAACCCAATGTTGATCCGGCTCTACTCTCATGGCTTTGGGTTCATACTTCTGCGGCGGGGTTACCCTCCAACAGCTGGATAAAGCGAACTTTCCTTGCTGATACTGGTCTTCTACCCAGTCTTTGAATGTGAAACGGTCTTTGAGTGGATGTCCTATCGCTCGGTGATAGGAGCAATAGTCCGGGTGAGAGACCTCGCCTGCTTGCTCGGGGTGCTTAGACTCCGGGAGCGTCATCATTTGATGTTTTATGACAAGATCGAATATTTTTCTTATTTTGTCTTGGGAAAAGGAGTATGCTCGACCCATCTTCTTTATAAGAGACGAATTCTGGTTGCTCGATTCTCGATCGAGTGGATTCTTGGTCCCGCTTTGTCGCTGTCGAACGTTTTTTCCGCTCTTTGATTTACTTTTGCCTCTGCGTCGAGTCTTTTGTGTGACAGGTCGGCGACAAAGGGCATCGTCACTTTTTGCAGCCTGCTGAAGGAGGCGCTGCGTTCTGGCTTTCTCGTAGATGGACATTTCGCGATTATGGTCGTTTTAAACCTTTTGACCCGCTTCCCTTATAAGTTGTCCATTTGTTCTTCGAACGACGGACTTGGCATTTTCACGACGGGAGCTCGTTTTGGTTCATGGTTAGCATCTTCCCACAGAGCATCTCCTTCTTCATCGAAGTCATGTATGACGTAGCAGCCGCGGAATCGCTCCCATTTCTTGGATTGAACATACCCAAGCCCGATCGTTTCCATTCTCCCGTTGGGCAACTTTCGCTGAGTTCCGGAGACGCTCCAGATCCTGTTACAGAACTGGGCTTGTCGAGCGGTCTGTTTGAAGGGTACGCCTTGGCGTCTCAACAGTCTATTTAATCCGTCTGTGTAATATCTGGGCAAACGGATGGACTAGAGCCTATCAAGTGTAGAATCCGCACCATGCCAAATTTCTTTCTCCACTTTGGTTTCCCCGGATCGGTAAAAGAGGATCCCCTTTTCATCTTTCCGCCTGGGAGGGACGTAGAATGTCTGCAGTTCTTGCACATTAAATGTTTCAAGTGCATCGAGCTCTTTGTAATGCTCATGTGGAACCATGGTCACTTGCAAACTTCGATCTTCATCAGCGAAGGCTTGTATTGATGGCCGAGCAGAGAATACGGCATTGACCTCATCTTCCGAGTCGCTACCGAAGACCAGAATAGGGGTGGACGGTCCCGGCTTATTGCATCGGGGCGGCCCTGAATAAACCATTTCTTCTTCCTCCTCGGTGTCACTCCCGAAGACCGGAATAGTGGTGATAGCTTTGTTCTTGTCTTCCGGTTTGCGACATCTTTCTGTGTCTTCGAAATCTGGCAGGAAGTACTTGGCATCCTCATATTTGCATACTTCGTTCACGGAGAATGGATTTAGTTCCCCTGTCACAGTATACTCGAGACCATCCTTGAAATACTTCATACACTGATGTTGTGTAGAAGGGATGATGTTGTACTCGTGTAACCAAGGCCGGCCGAGCAAAGCGTTATAGCAAGTCTTAGCGTCAATGACGTGAAACTTGATGTCAGTGACTAGTAACCCAAAGCGCAGCGTCAGTATCACAGACCCGAGCGTCCGTGATGACTGGGAGTCGAACCCGGAGATAGTGATCTTATCCCGAACGAGGTGTTGAACGCTCATGCAGATTTCCTTCAACACTCTTACATTGAGGAGGTTAACGGAGGACCCATTGTCAACCAGGATTTTGCCTATCCTGATATCATGACAGTACCCGGAGACATAAAGGGGACGGTTATGCTCACACGTCCCAAGGAGGAGATCTTCATCGCCGAAAGTGATATCGATCGTGTGTACTTCTTCGAGCTCGTCCTTCATCTTTTCTTCGACGAGAAAAGCTTGGAACCGTTCGGGCTCTTGTAATGCCTTGAACAGAGAATCACTTGCTTCTTTTGATAACAAGAGGGCATCGAGAATGCTTAGCCGTGAAGGTAGCTTCCTCAAGTGTGCCAGAACGCTGTAGTCCACCTTACTTTTCTTTGGCGGGTCCTTAGCTGTCAGCTCTTTGACGACTTGATCATCTAGGGCGATGTCTTCAGGGACCTTTTCTTTCCCCTTATCCTTTTTATTCGATCCCTTGTTTGCGGGTCCGAGATTCTTTTCAGGTAATATGTGATTGCGCAGCTGAATGTTCTCGCAACTCTTAGGTTCTTCCTCTTTTCCCGAGGTGGATTCTTTGAAGAGAGAGCCAAGAGTCATTTTCTCGTCAGAGTCGCTCCCGAAAGTGAGGACTTGCGATACCCCATAGTCAACCATATGGCAGTTGCTGGCAGTTCTTTTGTGCTCATTTATCGCGCTTTTCTGCTGTCGACGAGCTTCACGCTTCATCCTTTTAAAGTGTTGCCTGTAAGCGACATATCCCTGCCACCGGTTTTTAAAGGCTATGCACTCTTCAGTAGGGTGCGCAATCCTTCGATGATATAGACAGTAGTTAGGATGTATATCCGCTTCATCGGTAGTGTTTCCTTCGGAGGGTGGCAGCTTCATTCCCATCGATATGGCTTTGGCGAACCTTTTCCTCGTCTTGAACCTGTTTTTATTTGCGGCGGGTGTACTTTGATCTGGTGGGAGTGTTTCAACCCTTTCGTACAGTCACCGACGTTTGGCCTTTTCAAATATGGCCATCTCACACTCTCGATCAGCTTTGCTTTTAAGAAGAGCTTCGTTCAGGAATGCATCGATCATTTCATCTGATGGTCTTAGAAGTTCCGGCTCAGGATCTACCCCGATTTCTCTGTGTCGGGAGCTTCTTCACCGTTTATTGATGAGTGAGAGATCACATGACAACTTGCCACGTAATTCTCAGACTCGTCCGACGAGTTTTCTCCATTGTCATCATCTCCGTCCTCAAGGACGTGGGTGAGAAATTCTTGGAGCGTGATTGGGGTCCACGCCTTCTGATTATATTCTTCCAACGCATTAATCTGTTTTGCAGGTCCGTGCTCTTGTCACCAAGCTTCACGGGCTTTTTGGTCTTCTTCTTCTTCGAAGACTTTGACGGCTGGGTGTGAGCGCTTTGGCTATCACCACCAATTTTTGGAGTTGGACACGGTTTTAGCGTTCTCTTGATGACTTCGGGTTCCAATGGATTTTTCCAACTGATCGCCGGGTATGTTTGGAGATCATTCAGCATTTTTTCATCTTGGCTGAAAGAACGACCTCCCATGGAGCTTCCTCGACAAAAGAGCACGATGCCCCCCATGTGCCTCCCCTTTTAAGAGCATATGGTTGAAGCGGGCTTACTTTCCACTTCTCGGACAGTGCGAACTTGCCCTGTTGGTATTGGTCTTCGATCCAGCCTTTAAAGAAAAAGCAATCTTCAATTGGATGGCTTACCGCTTGATGGCAGGGGCAATAATTGGGATTATTAGCCTCACCGGGTTGCAATGGGCGTTTTGGACTCGGCAAATTAATGAGCCTGTTGCGCACAACTAGCTCAAACAATCTCCTCGTTTTGTCCCGGGGAAACGAATAAGGGGGCTTTATTTTCTCATTATAGTATCGCCGTCTCTCGTCTAAGCGATCCGTTAATTTTGGACCGCCGGGCTACTGTTGAGCATTGGCAACGAAGGTCGCTTTCCCTTTCCCTTTTTCATTTCGCGGCTCCGGCTTCGAAGAGGAAGGCTTGTGACCCATCTAGTCCATTTGAGCCAGTTTGTTAATCAGGGCTTGGAAGGTGATGGGCTTGAAAAACATCATAAATTGGGAGATGGTCGCCTGCGGATCAAGAGTACCCACGAACATGCCCACCGCAGGCGCTTCTTCGATGCGCTGCTCGCACTTCGACCATAAGTTCCACCATCGTATTGCATATTGAACCCATGTTTCGCCTGGCTTTACCCTGGCGTTAATCAATGCGGTGATCGGGGTGCACTCGCTAGCGCTTGCGAATCTCTGTGTAAACAACGGCTCCATCTCCGCAAATGTCTTGATAGAGTCATTTGGAAGTTCAGAATACCACTCGAACGCCGTCTCCGACAAGCTACCAACAAACTGACGGAGCAAAAATTTATCATCACCTCCGGTGTTGCTGCACAAGGCTCTGAATTGAGCGACATGCTGATGCGGATTCCCCGTCCCTTTATATACATGGAATTTAGGGATCTTATATCCCGGCGGGTACTTTATTTGGTCATACCAGCCTGGATATGGCCGTCCAGTCTTAACAATCTGCCTGGCCGCTTCATTCGCCTGGTGAACTCGTATCTGCTGAGCGATGTAATCATCCAGAGCGGCCTTGGAGATGGTTTCCTCCTTGGCTGCTGAAAGAGCCAGAGGAGGGTTCGATGTCTCCCCTCTGCGTCTTCAATGATAATCGGGGGGTCTTCAGCTGGAGGATCCGGCTGTAACATCATCCCAGCCATGTCTTGGAACAAAAGAGCCATTCGTTTTATGTTGACCGCTTGTTCCGCGGCCTCTTTTTCTTTCCTCTCGAGCATTCTTCGGAGGAAATCAGCATCAGTTTCTTGTTCCTGACGCTGTTCTGAGGTCTCCGGATTGTCTTTCGGCCCAGTGAGTGCGGCCATTGCAGTTAGCATCTCCTGTAGTTTCTGCTGCTGCTGCTCCTGAGCCTTTGTTATCGATCGAGTAAGCGGTCGATGACCCGTGGAAGCACGACTTTCCACTTTTCCAGAAGCCATATAAACGGTATGTGTTACCATGCCCCCAGACTTGGAGCGTTTAGACTCAGCGTCTTTGCGGTTTGCCACGGTCACAAGGGCTTTCTCCGGCCTCCTTCTCTTGTGAGCGGTTGACGTTGAGGGAGCCGTTGCAGCGGGCACCCAGACGGATGACATCTTATGGGGTACCACGGGATGGCTCTTTTCTTGCCGAGCTTTAATCTTCTTTGATCGACGAGAGTAATCCTGGTCAATCACCGATTCCTGGACCTGTCGCCAGACTTTGTAAATTTTGGAGGACAACGGTTGAGGTGGCTGCTCCGGCATCTTTTCTGTAGCATTCTCCACAGGTGGAGGAGATCTCTTTAACACGGCAGTTGAAGAGCTTTTGCGCACCCTCCTTAGCGGTTCAAAGCTGTTCCAGTCGGAGCAGCATCGATTTCCACCATAAGAGCAGGCGGAGTCAGTCCAGAAGAAGAGCTGCTTCCAGCCTTCCTCACTCGGCGCCAGTGGCGACGGCGAGCATGTCGTGTGGATGGGATTGTCTCAGCTGTAGGGGTGACTTCATCATGCCCCCTGTTTTGGCGAAGGGTTGTCGCCGGCGTCAGCCTCTTAAAGACCGATGCCCGTTGAGAAGCGATGTCCAATCTGTCGAAGACAGGCCTCTGGGCAGGGGAAGCAGCTTTGAGGACTTCACATGGTGCGGGAGCCGGAACAGTCGGTCTTGTGAAGACCGACTCTTTGGCAGGAGAAGCCGCTTTGACGACTTCATAAGCAGGAATGGCTATCCGCTTAGGGATAACTCTTTCCGGTATCGCGGGATTCTTCATAGGCCCAAATGAGCTTTGGCCCAGTCTGTCAAAGACTGAGGCGTTGGAGCTGGACGACCCGTTGAGAGGGGCCGCAGTAGTGGTAAGTCGATCAAAGATCGACTTCTTTGGGGCTTCCTGCAACGGCAGCGAGGCATTGAAGTTCATGGATGGGAGCATGGTCCCGAAGAATAATCCAGTGGTAGCCTGAGTTATTTGCTCTACCGGCATCTTGAATAGTGAGGCCGCTTGGGGCCCGTAGGTTACACCTCCAGATGAGGCGGAACGGGAGCTGGAGTTGCAGTTGGAGGCCATTTCTTTTTCTGCACGAGAGCAAAACCAAATCTTAGTACCTCGAACCCAAGGGCAACCATATCAAACCGCGATTCGTTCATGAACACGACACACGAAGTGTGGAGTGGAAAGAGAAAAAGGTCCCACCGGGCGTGCCAGAATCTGTTCCTCTCCGAAACACGGGGACGCGACCGCGCAGGTCTGTCTTGCCTGAATTTCGGGGCAGATGCTAATTGGTGTTATCCGTCCACCTCTCCGAAGATGCCAAATTGATTTATGACACCGTGTATCGAAGGTTTAAACGGATGCGGCCGATGCAGCAGACTTCATCAGATTCCCCCTCATTTGAGGGGTTTTTGATTGTGAGGACGCTCTTCCCTGCAGGCACAAACCCCTGCAGTTAATTACGCTACCGCATCGCGGTAACCACTGTCTCCTTCTCCAGATGGTCATTTCGTGTCGTGGGTGTTTGTTTTGTTTTTGGTTGCCCGTGGATTGTATACGGAGACTAATTTATGTTGTCGCCCGTAGGGCGTGGATTAGTCCAAATCCGTATCTTCTTAGATTTGGGGTTGGGGTTAGGTTTAAGGATACGTTAGTCTCATTTGAGACTAAGATCAACTTAAACGTTTGTTAAGAATACGTTAGTCTAATTTTAGACTAAGATCAACTTAACGGGGTCGTTTAGATCCAACAAGAGAGCATTTAGGCTCTATTGTTTAGTTTAGGGACATTGCGGTCGTCGATTAGTTTAAGGACATTACGGTCCAATGTTAGTTTAAGGACATCTCGGTCCAAGGTTAAGGACATCATAGTCCATGGGTTTTAAAGGACCCCACAGTCCGAGGTTAAGGACATCATAGTCCTTGGGTTTAAGGACCCCACAGTCCGGTTTAAAGACGTCATATTCTATGGGATGTATGGTTGTCGGGACCCGTCACCTCTCTGAAGACGTTGAAGGATTACAACGACATATATCAGAGGGGTTCAGAGATGTACCCTTGAACCAATGTGAGTTGGTAGAAAGATCTGTAGTCCAATTTGGGGCTAAGATCTGTTAAAATATTTATGAGCAGATGGGCTCAATTAATATGAGTTGAGGACTTATGGACAATCTTGGGCTAAATCCAATCAAGTTAAAATGTTTAACATTTATTTTGGGCTGCTGAGCATTTGCTTGGGTTGGCCCTTTTAACAATGCTGAGCATTGACTTGAATTCTGACAATATTTTATCTTTTATTGAATGCTGGGCATTCATCATAGCTGTCATGACCCAAAGTTTGGATGTGACCGACACTTAGATTGTATAATATCTAAAGATATGCATACAGTTCAAGTAAGCCGAAAACCAAGATCAAAATCCTTTTTGCGGAATTCTTTATATAAAAATTTAGTTTTTAAGTTAAAATCACCGTTTATGAAATTAAATATTAAACAAGTATAAAGTGTTAAGTTTGGTTGCATCCCTAGTTAGGATCAACGACATCGATTGTGGAGACAAATATCCAGGAGTATAAGACATTAACAAGAATTTCCAATAAGTAAGAAAATTTCTAATATATAGAACTAAACCGTCCCATCTGTCAAATAATATACATATAATCATCTCTCACTCCAAGTCATATACATGTCTGATGGAGATTTTCTAGATACAAAATACAATACCAAAAGAGAAGTTTACTACATATGTAACCCACGTATCAAAAGATGCGATATAAGCTGCGAAAGTAGATCTGCCCGGCCGCTAACTGTCCCCTCTACCCCTGCAAGGAACTGTGGCACAACGGGGGGTGAGTTGCCAACTCAGTGAATAAACTAACATATAACGGCTAATAATGTAATTATGACGATCATACTAACTAAAATGTGAACAAGTAAAATGTATGATGGTATGTGGAAAGCATGAATCTGTACTATATAACCAAAATGAAATCTCATCATTTATTTCCAATAATTGATATCTTTCCGTGTCCATCATCGACACAAAACTTCCCTTTCTCTCAGGCATCATTCCTCGAATGACCCTGCAATCAAAACACCGGTCGGTATCATCTAGATATCCGCCGTGTTTCACAACTATTTCCGGTATCGAGTATCCTCGCTATGCTCGCCCGCCTCAAATGCGGCTATCCTGCCCCTCGGTCTCAACCGGGTCCACCATGTATCCAACTGTATATCTCCCCCACTCAGTATGGATAACGTAAAATCCGCGACCGTACATCTCCCCCACTCGGTCCGGAATAAAACCAAATCATAAAACATCTCATGGTGGACATGACATATCAATCATGAAATCACTAGATTTATGTAATAGTATTCAAAACTCAAAACCATAAATCCTCAATAATACAATTACCTCTTATACCAATATAAAATACTCAACTACTAAACATGATATTAATGATGCAATTTACTACTATTATTGGTGTTTAAGATATGATATGAATCATTTTTAACAAGAAATTTTCTAAGTGTAAAAGTGACATGGTAATATCGACGAGGTGTGTGTAACATATAAGATGTGCACGTGGCATAACTCGTCGATACTTGTGTAGTGTCCTAGCAGCTAAGCAAAGTATATGTGAATTATAAGTGTATATTATCAATTTAGCATACCAAAGTAAAGCATTTATTTAAATAAAATTACGGGCGCAGCACGCCATCTTTACAAAATTCCCCGGTAGATGTTTAGTCTACTCACCGGAAAACGTCGTATCTACTCAGGAATTGCCAATCCTTTTCCTTTCCTCGCTGCCTCCGAAAATCCCGTATTTGAATCTAACATCACAATTTAACTTATATAAGGAAACGGTTACTCCGACATGATGGAAATGAAAAACACCTGTTCCCACGTACTAGTTATATTGTATACGACTATATCAAGCTATTTAACACTTAACCTTACTGGAATTTAACCCTACTCTGCATTGCGACAGAAAACAGATTGCGAAACTCTTTAACCATGTCGTATTTTTGTGTTTTTAGACATCTTTTTCCGATATTATCTTCCAGATTCTATATTCAGTGAAACTAACTTGTTTAAATAATACCAAAATAGCCAAAATCATACACAGAAACCTACCCAAGAAGCCAAAACCACATAGTTTCCTACAAATCCGGCGACGCCGGAATTTCAATATGAGTCGCCGGCCCAAATCCGATCCCCTGGTTTCGTGTTCCTATGGTTTGCTCTAGGTTCAACATACATCATTTTAGCACTGTTTTGTTAAGTTTATTTTTATCTAAACTAAAGCAGATTCAAACAGAGCCTCTTTTTTACTAAAATACGATATTATAGAACTTGTTCATTTTAAAAAAATAAACCAGTTACAGAATTCAATTTCCTACTGTGGTTAAGAATTTTACCTACAATAATTTGTTGGAATAACACCCTCCAAGATGCACAAGCTCCTTGTCCTAACTTGATGGTGAGGAAATCCTAGAACATTAGCTTTTCTTCCCCTTCCTCTTGTTTTTCCTTGTTTGTTCTTGATTTATTTTTCTTTCCTTAAATTTTCAGATTTTTAATTAACCAACTGATCTGAACAAGATTTCTATATGGTGATGGGAAGAAGGAGGTGGTAGTAGGAGGTGTCAATGAATTAGATGTGCCCTCTTCATGCAAGGAGGAGGTGTTGGTGTGTGTGTGTGCGCATGCAAGAAAGAGGTGTCATACTTTATCTCTTAATTTTTATTTTAATTAGCAATAAAATTCTGAACTAAATGGTTTTCTACCCCTTTTTCATTTATACCCTTAACAAATTCCATTTGCACAAGAAACTTAAACTTTATGTAGAAACCCTTCACAACTTATGTTATTATAAAACACTCATTTTATTAAAATGAAGCTAAAATTCACCTTAAACCCCTTATAACTTATTTATGTTGCATACTAAATTTTTTATTTAATTCGTTTTACATAGAACTTATGAAATTGTCTTATTTGGTTTTAATAACTTTTTTATTTAATCTTTTATTATTTTATTATTTAATTTTATTTATTTCTAAATTTTTTAAATGTTACAATAGCTCTGGGCTTATTAAAGAACAATTTATGTTCTATCAGCGCACACGTGAGGGGCACGTGGTGCGCTTGGCGCTTTGCGCCAGTCAAAGAGCGCAACGCGCTTCTGCCGAGTAGCGCACACGTGAAGGACACGTGTCGCGCTTGGCGCTAAGCGCCACATGATGGGCGCATTGCGCCAGTTTATGAGCGCAGAGCGCTATTAGTTTAGTGGCGCACACGTGAGTGACACGTGGTGCGTCTGGCGCTGAGCGCCAGCCCATGAGCGCAGTGCGCTGGTTCAAGAGCGCAAAGCGCTAACTGTTAAGTGGCGCATACGTGAGGGACACGTGCCACGCTTGGCGCTGAGCGCCAGTCCAAGAGCGCAGAAGCGCAGTTCAAGAGCGCAAAACATATCTGATCAATTTTATGATCTGAGAAATAAATTTATGTTCTTTTAAAAGAGACTTTGTCTTAAGATCTAAGAACAACAGTTCTTATTTTATAGGAGATATTTCCAATCTCTTATGTTGATGAAAGGCTTTGCCTTTATAGATCTATGATCTTTAAAAGAATTGAATTATTCTCCCCCTTTTTATAATGAGATGTTCATGATCTCTTTGTGAAAAGACCTGAGTCTTATAGATCTATGATCTGTGAGAAGAATTATGTTCTTCTTCTTTTATGGTGAGATCTTTTGATCTCTTTGTGAAAGACTTTTGTCTTGTAGATCTATGATCTTTTAAAGAAGTGAATCTTTCTTTTGAAATTAATTACGAGATGATTTCATCTCTCTGTCCATCATCATTCTTTTTTTTTACCTTGAAGAAAAATCTTCTTTCTCTGAGAGCTTGGCTCTTCTTTTTGAGATCTCTCAAAGCTTATGGGGAGGTTTCTCTCTATATGCTTCTCTCTCCTGAGACTTGAAGTCTAGGGGCCTTTTTATAGGGCAAGCTGATCAGTTCAATCAGTTAAGGAGATCTTTTCTCCAATTGATTTGGGGAATTTCCCATCGTTGGATATTTGATCCAAGAGCTTCTGATTTACAGAAGCTAATCTTCTTGTTTTTAACAAAGATTGGGAAATCTTCTAAACAGAATTTATTCTGTATTTTTAGTGATTTTTAATCACCATTGGATCATTGATCCAACGGTGCTCTGATTTACAAAGTACAATCTTGTTGTTTGGAAAGATTTTGAGGAATCTTTCCTTAACAGAATTTAATTCTGATTGATTAATGATTCATCATTATTATTAGATCTTTGATCTGACGGTGGGGAGCTTTTAGTTCTAGCGCTAGCGCACCCGTGCTCTGCACGTGGTGCGCTGCTTAGAGTGCAGCGCACCTAGCGCTAGCGCACGTGGTGTGCTGCTTAGAATGCAGCGCACCTAGCGCTAGCGCATCCGTGCTTTGCACGTGGTGCGCTGCTTAGAGCGCAGCGCACTTGGCGCTGCATCTGAAGCGTTGCTTCATTTCAAAATTTGAATTTTGAACAGAGCTTTGCTCTGATTGGGGGAAACAGGCCCCTCGATATATCCAAAACCCCTTCAAAACACAACGCTGCACATTGAGTTCGCATGACCAGTTTAACCCATCAATCAGAGGTTCTCCCATTCCAAATGGTGTAGAATTGATCCGATGTCTTGTACCTCTCCACCGTTTTTACGGCCTGGAGGTCGGCGAGCTTCATCCCATCCTTCGCCGCTTCGTTTTCCCTCTTAAGGGTGTCCCGCGTCTTCTACATCGTGGCGTTGAGCACCCTGGCCTCCTCCAACATAGCCTCGACGACCTTGTTGGACTCCTTCAAAATTTGGATGGACTCCCTGCATTTGGAGTTCACCACCTCCTCGGCGGCCACCCGATTTTCGAGGGCGGCGATCTTCTCCTTCGCCTGATGCAGCTCCCGGCACTGGCCCTCCTCCCACGAAGAAGACTCGCCGGCCATCTGCATCGCCAGGGAAATTTCCTCGTGCTCCGTGTTGGCGATGAGGGCGCAGTGCTGGAGGACCTGGGGAAGATAAAAGAGGAGGTTAGAAAAAAATTATCCAAAGCAAGAACCTAAACGGAAAGCGAATACTGACCTGTATAGCCTCCTGAGCAATGGCGGCGACTTGGGCCTTGAAGGTCCCCCAGGGGATTTTGGCCCCGTCAGATCGTTCCATCTCCGAGAGCAAGCTATCGGCGATGGAAAGCCCCGAGGGCACCTTGAAGCAAACGTCCCCCTCCTGCGCAAAGATCGGGGAGGACGGAGATCGAGATACCGTCCTTTTGTACCGCTTGAGGGGGGCCTCGGGGGGGTCGGCCTCATCCTCCACCTCCAAAGCCCGGGGCTCTGGCTCCCGAGCATGTTTACGGCTCTTCCCGCGGCTGGTCTCCAGAGCTCGGGACGTGGTGGAACGCCTAGCCGATGCGGCCGCTGACGGGGCCGGGCTCGGAGCGGGGTGGGACGAGCCGGCGCCTCCGGCCTTCCTCCCCTTCTTCTCGGCCATGGCAGTCAGGAATTTGGATCAGTCCATCGATTCTGCAAAAAAGGAAAATACACAAAGGGAGTTGGTGACGCTAGAAAGAACGGAAGGAAATATGTAAGTTTAGACAGGTCGCCTGGGATCCTAACTTACCCATAAATCGAGCGGGGATGAGCCCGGCCCAACTGAGGGCCTGCTCGGAAAGCAAAACATCGGCCCGTTGGATAGGCTCCCACGCCGACACCGCCCTCGCTTCGGGAGAGGACGACCGCTTCACCCGAGGGCAGTCAGCCCTGTGCCACTGTACAGGCACAGGCCAATCCTCACCCTCGGGTGGCCCGACAAATATGAACTTCTCCTTCCATTCATGGATGGAAGAAGGAACTACTACGACCCCCGACCTGACCGTCCCTCCCCTATGTTTTCTAAAGGAAACGTATACCCATCTCGGCTCGTCCTTACGGGTACCGGGATGATTTTATAGCAAAGGGAGGAAAGGAGAAGGGTCAAGCTAAAGGGGATTTCTTCGAGTCTCAGCCGGACCAAGAACCCGAGGAGAATCCTCCACGAGTTCGGCACTAGCTGGCCCGGGGCTAGTTGAAAACATCGCAGCGCCCCGCATATCCCGAGGGAGAAGGGCAGACGCAATCTAGCCCAAAAGGCATCCAGGTACAAAGCGATCTCCTTGCCCTGTACCTGATCCGCCCTCTTGCCCTCCCTAGCCAAACGAAGTGAATAGCCAGGGGGAATATAGAAGCGAGCTCGGATCCATTCCGCAAGAGGGAGGGCGCATTGCGAGCATTCCTGATGCGCGCTTTGGGGACCCTTCCCGTCGCATGACCAAGGGAAGCCCGAGTAACCATAACTCTACGTGGGGAATCCAACTCGGATGGGGCAGAGGAAGAAGCAGCGGAAGACTCCCTAGACTCTACCCTAATTATCTCAACAGACTCCTCAGAGGAAGACATCTAACCTGATTCAAAGAAGGAGTCCTCCGAGAAAAGAGCGCAAGAGATCCGACCTAAAGGATAGAGCGTCGAGCTATCTCTCGCAGCAATAAGGAAATGATGGCGAAGTGTGAACCCTGGGGGGATCGCGCCTCTATTTATAGCGTTTTGGCAAACTCATCCAACGGCGCAGATCGTTTCCAGCCAAAACAACGCTTCGCGCTCGACGGCTGTCGGCGTTCCACGTGTCGCACGACCATTGAACGTGTCCCTTCGAGTGCAGATGACAATGGCGGCCCGTTACGTTAGTCAAACGGCGTCGGACACGTGGCCTGGCGCCTCAACGAACGTACAATAGAATCGGCGCTCCCTCTTTAATGCACGATCTTCTCTCTGATCCGCTGACGTCATCAAAAGATACGCCTAACTGCCTCGGGAATCCGCGCCGACGAGGTCTTCAACTACGAACTGAGCCCGGGTGACCGATCGGACCACTCTCGACCCGACCCATAAATAGGTCAGGACGAAAGTGGAGGCTAATGATGATGCTCATAAGTGGGAGCTCCCCAGATCATGACACGTGGAAGAAGACGTGTCCCGATACACACGGAAACAGGGCAAGGACTACACATTGGAAGCGTCCCCCGGGCTATTGTCCGGTTGCCTGGACCCGACCTCCGAGGATTCCCTGAACATTCATGTGCTCGCCAAGTAAACGGCCATTGGCTCCCCGCCGAGCCCTCCTACACGCCGAACTTCTCGGCCCTTCGCCTCTGAGCTATCCCGGAGCCGAACCAGCTCGGCCTCCCGCCCTCTTTTAGGCCTCTCGCCGAGCTAGGTTTCCTCGGTTCTATCGAGTGATCTAGAACGCAGATCATCGGCATCTCCGCTACGGCTCCGCGAATCTCGCCAGACACGAGATATCAGCCGCCCCACGATCCCGCGTTCCACGCTGTCGCATCCCCCATTAACGAGCATATCTCGTCATTAATGGGAGATCCCGCCATTCTCACAGGCGTAACGTCAAGAGCGTAACAACCGGCGAGAATCTCGCGGCCGCTAACCCATGGCTGCCGCTATATAAACCCCTCTCTCAGATGACTCAGGCAACACAATTTTATTCCAATAAGCCGCTACTCTGCCCAAGTTTCTCGGTTAACTTGATCGTCGAAGGGTCCACGGTTGTACAACCACCCCGGGACTTCTTTTGCAGATAGCTCAGCTTCGCCTCGAAACAAGCTCACTGAGATCCACACGCTCAGGAAAACAACCCTCAACATCAATCTCGGCCGTTCATCAACGCTCGCGATAGATCGACGGAGGACAACATCTGAAGGAGATCCAAACCTCCATCAAGAAGAGAGGTTATAAAAGTTTTAAAACCCTAACCCGATACTCACGTTAGCCTCCTAATAGAGCAAAGGAAGATGCAATTTTTTTTAATCTATTTCTGGTCTGTTTGGAGGCTTTTTAGTGTAATTTAAATGTATGAGGGTTTCTTAAGTCAATACTAAGTATGAATAAGCTTTTAGTAATTAGCGAAGTATGATAGGTTTTTTTTTATTAAAAACCCCTTTTATTATTAGTAGCCTTTGGGGGTTGATTTCAGAATATCCAATCAGCCAGAGGTTTTTTTAAACAGTTCATCTACGGGGATGCTATACAATTAAAAACCAAATCAAATGTTATTTTTATTTCGAAAATAAATGAGGAGCAAAATTTAACAAAACACCCCAACAACATCTGTTGTGAAATAAGTAAATGCTATCTAAGAACGTCAAAAAGTGATTTTTAAATTTTCGGATTTGTTGCAATAATCTTAAACAGAGTCACTTTAGGAGAACATCCTCTCTCTCTCTTTAAAGGAGCAACTGAAAAATACAAAAAGAAAACAAAAAGGAAAGAAACGTGCTGGTGCTGAGAAGAAAATTAATTTTCATTGCAGGTTGCCTCAAATATTAAAGAAACCACAACGAATTATCAAATTGATAAGCGATACAATTGTTCCTCTCTTTACTCAGCAGGCAGAGCAATTTTTTTTTAAAAATGACCTAAAAAAGTTTTTCTTGATGTTACAAAACAAAAGGTAACGTTCCTAAAGCTGCATTTTGATTCCCTGCAAAAACAGAACTGCTGATTGAGATAAGATGGAATTTGCAAAACATTGTTACTTACATACCTATAACCAATCCAATATAGTTTGCGACATAAAACGATAATTAATTACGGCACAACTTTAACAAAGAAATCAGGGGGGGGGGGGCGCTATATTATTGATAGATTTCTACTAGATTTCCTGAATATGATTACAACCGGTAACTGCGTGTCAAATCAGGTGTAAATCCTTCATGTGTTTACAATGAATACTTAAAATGAAATGTCACCATATTTTAGCAGTAGTGAAATTTTATACAACATAAATTATACATCTGTAAAATGTTTCGTATACAGACAACAAACCTTACACTGAATTGAATTATCCCAAAACTTTGTCAGGTAGGCGAGTCCATGGGTAATGACTCACAAAACCCCAAGAAATTTTCGTGCTGGGTAATGGCAGATTCTGACCTAGGGTATCAACAGCAATATCTAAATTTTGTAAATGAGATCTCTTCTTGTTGCCGCCATCTGTGTTAGAATATATCTCAATATTCATGTCAGCTTCTCATATCAATGCATATCAAATGGATCGCCTTTTGGCAAATTACTACCCAAGTCGGTGATCATTTCTAGATGAAGGATCTGTAGATATTGGTGAAAAGATGGGGATAAGAAACTATTTTGCCTAAAAGTAGAAATAATTTACTAGAAAATGAGTTAGTTTTAAGTGTTTATCGCATATAACACCCTTTGTCTATACCTCATCTGG